>LR880970.1:736752436-736781572 GCA_904067115.1 Aegilops sharonensis
GGAGGAGCATACGGCCGCCCTTGCGGCAGAAGTGCAGAACAGCCTCTTAAGGCAATTCTCCAGTCCGGCCAATAAACAATCGGACACTGTTAAGCGCGCCCGGAGTAACCTACAGCAAGACTGCCTGGCACGTTCCGAACAAGCGTAGTAATGCAGCCCCAACCCCAGCCCTCGCGAACTCGCGAAGCCAGTACTACGCGCACGTAATTACGCTCTGAAGCACCATGGGCATAGGGGACGGGCCACGACCACGGCACGCCCAGAATGCGGCTAGACCGCACTAGGGGCTCCCGTTTGTGTCATTCCTTTTTTTCTTTTTCTTCCTTTTACTTTCAGGATTCTGTTCTCCAGAAGCCCTGTCCGGCATTCGCGCCGAATACACGATGCAACAGCCAGGGAAGCAGAAAACTGCGTCGAGTGTCCAGGTGGTCTCTATTACGAGCAGTATACCTGTTTTACATACCACACCGCAAACTTAACCCTGGAAGGGGGACATGTCAAAAGTCCCGTACTTTACTTATCGCACAATTTGTATCGTTCTGCTTTTATTTGCAGTTTCTTTTGAATAACCAATATATAGCTCTTGCCTATTATTGCATTATTTCCCATTATATATGTTCATTTATGACATTGCGCAACCGTACAATTTGGTACGGCCAATACACCAGAGGCTTATGTACCCCAAAAACATGGTGTGACAAGTCCGAACACTTTCACAAGTGCGGCACCCCGAACTTATAGCATTATATGCATCGGCTCCGAATCATGTCTTGGGTCAATAGTTGAGTTTGCCCGGCTCCCATGTTTTGGTACCTTATGTTCCATTATATCGGCTAAGGTAGCGCTGGGAGAACCACTGCGATTGTGCCCCGGTTGAGCTGTGTTGAGCACCTCAATGGAGAAAGCTAAAACTAACCGTCATGATAAGGCGAGAGTCGGTCGCTGTTCGAGAGGTTTTTTCGGGTCCCTAAAGACTTATGCCGCTTAGAGCGAGGAGTCGGCATTGTCCGGCCAAGGCGTGGATAGCGCCGCGAACTCGGTCTTCCGAATACTAGGGGCTTCGCCGAAATTTAAAATTATAGAATTCTATGGCTAAGTGAGAGTGTTCAAGCACTATAAGTCCGGTTGCCTTGTTCGTTGCGTTGAGCGCCTCCCTCGAAGGACCCAAGAATGGGAACAAGAGCGCTCAAGTTTATCTCGAACACCCCAGCACTCGTGGAATGGGGGCTGAAGCCAACGACTTGCCATCTCTCAAATTTTATAAACGGCCACACAGAAGGTAATATTTTAAATTCACAAGCGTTGCTTAGCGCATATGAACAAGTTTTCAGCGTACAGGATAACAAATGAGAGTCTATTCAAAAATTACATCTTTGGAGCATTCGCCCGCTATACGGCGGGCACCCTTCATGACGCCCTCATAGTACATTTCGGGCTTGCGATGCTCCTTGCCTTTCGGTGGCCCGTTCATCACAAGCTTCTCCGCATCCAGCTTGCCACAATGCAATTTAGCACGGGCAAGGGCCCGACGGGCACCTTCAATGCAGACGGAGCGCTTGATGACTTCAATCCATGGACAGGTGTCCACCAGCCGCCGCACTAGCCCGAAGTAGCTCCCAGGCATGGCTTCCAATGGCCATAGCCGAACTATGAGGCCTTCATGGCCTGTTCGGCGACCTTGTGGAGCTCGACCAGCTAGTCGCTCAGGGGCACCGGATGTTCGGCCTCAGCATACTGAGACCAGAACACCTTCTCCGTCGAGCTCCCCTCCTTGGCGCGGTAGAACGCGGCAGCATCAGATACACTACGGGGCAGATCTACGAATGCTCCTGGAGAGCTCCGGATTCGGGTAAGTAATAGGTAATTCACTTTCACATGCTTGCTTTGCATAAAGAATGCCGTACCCGTCGCTATCTTCTTTAATGATTCAATTTCTTGGAGGGCCTTTTGGGCTTCAGCCTTAGCGGCTTTGGCACTCTCAAGAGCCGAGGCAAGCTCGGACTCTCGAGTCTTCGAGTCACGCTCCAAACTCTCGTGTTTTTCCACGAGAGCCTGGAGCTCTTGCCGCACCTCCGCCACCCGCGCCTCCTGCTTCTTTCGCTCGGTGTGCTCCGCGGCCGCTTTGCTTTCGGCCGCGGACACCGCTTCCTTCAGGGTCGCCACCTCGTTCGTGGCCCCTACAATGCCCACGTTATTCCTATCATTTTTTGCAACCAATTCCTTTCTATAAGGTATTTCTTTAATAAGGTATTGCTTACCTTCCCTGTCCTCGAGCTGCTTCTTGGCAAGGCCGAGCTCGTTCTCGGACCGCTCGAGGCTCTGCTTCAATGCATTGACCTCCGCGGTCAGTGCTGCAGAGGTCAGCAGCGCATCCTGCATTCGCATATTGACATACTTATGTTAGACTCCTGCGTATATATTTTTAGATCCTTAGTCCGGCTTTTCTTTCCGAACACCGAACGAAGCATCAGGGGCTACTGTCTATGCGGTAATATTTTTACATACTCTAAACTTACCTCAAAGCCTGTTAGAAGGCTGGTACAGGCTTCAGTCAGCCCGCCACTTGGCGGACTGAACTTTCTGGATCACCACACTCATAACATTGCGGTGCTCCTTGTCGATGGAGGCGCCGTTAAGCGCCTCCAGCAAGCTATCCGGTGCCTCCGGATGGATGGAGGTCACCGGCGTCGCAGTCTTACCCTTCTTACGAAGGGGCCGCTTGCCGGACTGCGGAACCACTGAAGGTTCCGGTACGGAGTCCGGCACAGGGCCGGACTTAGAGCCCTCTGGGGTCTCGCCCCTTTGCGCCCGGAGTCCGGAAGGTCGCCTTGCGGCGCCTCCAGGACCACCTCCTCCTGGCTGGGCCCCTTTTGGGACTCCACCGCGGTGTCGTCGGCGACACGAGGAGAGGAGGCGGTCGGAAGTGAAGTGCTATTCACATCCGACGAACCCAGGGAGCCGCTCGATGAAGCGGCGAGCTCGTCCTTGGGCGGGCTGCATGGTCATATTCGGCGTTAGAAGACACTATGCGACAAATAAAAAGTCATGAACTATTCCGGAGTCCGGACACTTACGATCTCGCCAGGGGCTTGCCCTTGTTGGCCACTCCTCCTCGTCATTGTCGGTGTTGGCGGAGAAGTCCAGAGGAAGGGTCCTTCCTTTCTTGGACCCTCCGGCCTCCCCAGTTGGGGCGGCCTTCCTTTTCTTCTCTCCCCCCGCTGGGGGAGAAGCTTCTTTTTCTTCCCCCTCTTCCTCAGAGGAGGATTCCGCCTCAGAGTCGTCAGACGATGAGTCCGACAACACCTGGCGTCGGGCGCTCCTTCGAGTCCCCGTGGCCCCCTTCTTGGCCTTCTTCTCCGGCACCACGTGAGGTGCCGGAGCCAGCAGCCCCGTCAAACGGGCGTCCGTTGGGTTTTCTGGCAAGGGGGCCGGACAGTTAATCTGTCCGGACGTCTTCACCAGTCCTGTCAAAGGTTAGGGAGTTTTAGATCCTGCATAGAGTCAAACTATGAAGAAAGAGTCCCATAAAGGGTAAAATAACTTACCTCGCTGGCTTGGCGCTGCGAGTTGAATCCGCGATCTTCGGTAGCAGATGTGGGAGCCTCGGCGCCCTTGAACAGGACCTTCCAGGCATCTTCGTACGTAGTGTCGAAGAGCCTTTTCAGAGTTTGGTGTTGTGCCAGATCGAACTCCCACAATTTGAAGGCCCGTTGTTGGCATGGGAGAATCCGGCGGATGAGCATCACCTGGATTACGTTGACAAGCTTGAGATTCTTGTCCACCAGGTTTCGAACGCAGCTTTGGAGTCCGGACAGCTCTTCCGAATCACCCCACGTCAGGCCCGTCTCTTTCCATGATGTGAGCCGTGTGGGGAAGCCAGATCGAAATTTGGGGGCCGCCGCCCATTGAGAGTCGCGCGGCTCGGTGATGTAGAACCACCCCGATTGCCACCCCTTTATGGTCTCCACAAAGGAGCCCTCGAGCCATAAGACTTTGGCCATCTTGCCAATCATGGCACCTCCGCACTCCGCTTGGCGGCCGCCCACTACCTTTGGCTTGACATTGAAGATCTTCAGCCATAAGCCGAAGTGGGGCTGGATGCAGAGGAAGGCCTTGCACACGACGATGAACGCCGAGATGTTGAGGATGAAATTCGGGGCCAGATCATGGAAGTCCAGGCCGTAGTAGAACATGAGCCCCTGGACAAATGGGTGAAGTGGAAAACCTAGTCCGCGGAGGAAGTGGGTGAGGAACACCACCCTCTCATGGGGCCTGAGGGTTGGAATGAGTTGCCCCTCGTCGGGGAGCCGGTGCGCGATGTTGCTGGACAAGTATCCGGCCTTCCGCAGCTTTTTGATGTGCCCCTCCGTGACGGAGGAGGCCATCCACTTGCCTCCCGCTCCGGACATAGTTGGAGAAGGTTGAGGTGGGATGTGCGTACTTGGGCGCTGGAGCTCGAGTGCGCGGAAATGGATGAGCAAAGGAGGAAGAAGGCGTACGCGAAAAGGTGGATCCTTATCCCCTTATATGGACGGACGAAGCTATGCGTCCCCCGCCAGCCTGGTAAAATTCGCTTATCCCCCAAGCGCCGTAATCAATGGCGCGGTTGGGTTACCCACGTCCTTATTGATGGGAATCCCGGAATAAGGGGGCACGATCTACGCTTTGATAAGACGTGCCAAGGAAATCACCTCGCTAAACGCGCTGAGGTGGGACAGTAAAAAAACGATTCGAATAAAGGCTTGACCGTGGTGTGATGTCACGCCGCGGAATACATCAGCAGATCTGTGCAAAAAGTTATTCTCTCTACGGTGGTATGTGGAACTTGTTTTGCAGAGCCGGACACTATCCTTGTGTTCAAAATCTTCTATGAAGTATTCGGAGGAGGAACCCGCCTTGCAATGCCGAAGACAATATGCGCGCCAGACTCGTCGTCATTGAAGCCTGGTTCAGGGGCTACTGAGGGAGTCCTGGATTAGGGGGTGTCCGGATAGCCGAACTATCACCGTTGGCCGGACTCCTGGACTATGAAGATACATGATTGAAGACTTCATCCCGTGTCCGGATAGGACTTTCCTTGGCGTGGAAGGCAAGCTTGGCGATATGGATATGTAGATTTCCTACCATTGTAACCGACTCTGTGTAACGCTAACCCTATTCGGTGTCTATATAAACCGAAGGGTTTTAGTCCGTAGGACGAACAACAATCATACCATAGGCTAGCTTCTAGGGTTTAGCCTCTCTGATCTCGTGGTAGATCTACTCTTGTACTACCTATATCATCAATATTAATCAAGCAGGAGTAGGGTATTACCTCCATCGAGAGGGCCCGAACCTGGGTAAAAACATCGTGTCCCTTGTCTCCTGTTACCATCCGCCTAGACGCACAGTTCGGGACCCCCTACCCGAGATCCGCCGGTTTTGACACCGACAGTCGTCACCAAGGTGCTCCACAACGGAGCATATCGCCTCTTCAACGTCGAGCACAACAAAGATGAACCACGCGCCTGGAATGCGGAACTGCTCCGCCCTTTTTACTCTTAAGTATTTAGAATGATGAGATGTAATAAGAAGTACCTCTTAGTTTGATTATCAAATGACATAATTTTACAGTCTTCCGAATGATTGTTGTTTATTTCTTTTGTATGTGTCGCCTTAGCTGCGAATTTGTTTTGCCTAAGATGAAGTGATAAAAATCCTATCGAGTGGTGAGTCTGTCTCTCACTCAGGGGCTTAGCTGCGAATCTGTTTCGCCTAAGATGAAGTGATAAAAATCCTACCGAGTGGTGAGTCTGCCTCTCACTCGGGGGCTTAGCTGCAGTCCAGTACTCGCCTAAGTGATAAAAATCCTACCGAGTGGTGAGTTTGCCTCTCACTCGGGGGCTTAGCTGCAGTCCAGTACTCGCCTAAGTGATGAAAATCCTACCGAGTGGTGAGTCAGCCTCTCATTCGGGGGCTTAGCTGCAGTCCAGTACTCGCCTAAGTGATGAAAATCCTACCGAGTGGCGAGTCTGCCTCTCACTCGAAGGCTTAGCTGCAGTCCAGTACTCGCCTAAGTAATAAAAAGTCCTCCAAAACGGTATCGGTCGATCTCGACCCTTTATACCCCCGGGGGTTGCACCGTCAAGAAGAAGGACAAGATTGGGGTGAGCAGCACTCGCCTAAGTTTGAAAAATCCTATCGAGTGGTGAGAAATCCTCCCACTCGGGGGCTTAGCTGCAGTCCAGTACTCGCCTAAGTTTGAGAAATCCTACCGAGTGGTGAGCATTCCTCCCAATCGGAGGCTTAGCTGTAGTCCAGTACTCGCCTAAGTTTGAAAAATCCTACCGAGTGGTGAGCAATCCTCCCACTCGGGGGCTTAGCTGCAGTCCAATACTTGCCTAAGTTTGAAAAATCCTTCCAAGTGGTGAGCAGCCCTCCCGCTCGGGGGCTTAGCTGCAGTCCAGTACTCGCCTAAGTTTGAGAAATCCTACCGAGTGGTGAGCAATCCTCCCACTCGGGGGCTTAGCTGCAGTCTAGAACTCGCCTAAGTTTGAAAAATCCTACTGAGTGGTGAGCAATCCTCCCACTCGGCGGCTTAGCTGCAGTCCAGTACTTGCCTAAGTTTGAGAAATCCTACCGAGTGGTGAGCAGCCCTCCCGCTCGGAGGCTTAGCTGCAGTCCAATACTTGCCTAAGTTTGAAAAATCCTACTGAGTGGTGAGCAATCCTCCCACTCGGCGGCTTAGCTGCAGTCCAGTACTTGCCTAAGTTTGAGAAATCCTACCGAGTGGTGAGCAGCCCTCCCGCTCGGAGGCTTAGCTGCAGTCCAATACTTGCCTAAGTTTGAAAAATCCTACTGAGTGGTGAGCAATCCTCCCACTCGGCGGCTTAGCTGCAGTCCAGTACTTGCCTAAGTTTGAGAAATCCTACCGAGTGGTGAGCCAGCCTCCCACTCGGGGGCTTAGCTGCAGTCCAATACTTGCCTAAGTTTGAAAAATCCTTCCAAGTGGTGAGCAGCCCTCCCGCTCGGGGGCTTAGCTGCAGTCCAGTACTCGCCTAAGTTTGAGAAATCCTACCGAGTGGTGAGCAATCCTCCCACTCGGGGGCTTAGCTGCAGTCTAGAACTCGCCTAAGTTTGAAAAAGAGTGGTGAGCAATCCTCCCACTCGGAGGCTTAGCTGCAGTCCAGTACTCGCCTAAGTTTGAAAAATCCTACCGAGTGGTGAGCAATCCTCCCACTCGGGGGCTTAGCTGCAGTCCAGTACTCGCCTAAGTTTGAGAAATCCTACCGAGTGGTGAGCATCCCTCCCATTCGGAGGCTTAGCTGCAGTCCAGTATTTGCCTAAGTCCGAAAAATCCTACCGAGTGGTGAGCGGGGTCGCAGGTCGACCACGACGCCCACCCCCCACGGGGGCTGCACCATCAAGAAGAAGGACGAGATTGTGTGCACCCATCCAACGGTTGGCCCCTTGCTGATGACAGAACGTCAAGACCATTGCTGAGTACCTCGCTGATGAGCTGATTGATGCTGCCCAAGGTTCGTCCAACTGATTCGACTACTGATCCCTCTCCAGCACCTGCGTCAAAAAAAGAGAGACCGATCCAAGAAAAGAACGGATTTCACTCGAAGGTAAACCAACAAATTCAAAGGCAAATCTAGAAGTTCCTAACCGCAGATTAAAAGTGCTCAGGCGTCAGGCCCGAAGGAGTTTTAACGATTACAGAGTCACTCGGCATTCCGAGGCAAATAAAAGTGAAGCATAATGTTTTTTTCCATCACTCGACGGGAGAAGGGCTGGATGGATCGCAGAAGCTGTCAAGATGAATGCTGTCGGCAATGCGGGTAGCTACCTCGAGGAAGGTGTCCATGAAGTCCTGGAAAGAGTGCTTCTTCGTATTCGCCACCTTGAGGGCCGCCAGCTTCTCTTCTCTAGCCTCCTTCCAGTGCACGCGAACCAGTGACAAAGCGACGTCAGCGCCACAGCGGGTAGAAGACTTCTTCCACTCTTGCACTCGGTCAGGGATTTTGTTGAGTCGAGTCATCAGCGACTCGAGACTTTGAGGAAGTTCTGCCTGAGGCCAGATTTCGGCGTCCGCACGGGCCATCGCGGCCTTCAGCCGAGCCAGATAGTCGACTGCGCCGTCCATGCGTGATTCCAGTCGAAGCAAGTTCATCGCAACTTCGTCTTTCACGGGACAGTTGATGGGGTCGAGGCCTGTCTCGACCCGTCCAGTTTCAGCTTCAAAGTCCTGACAGAGTTCTATTCCATCACAAAAAACAATGAATCGACAGTATTGCAAATTTCTGTCGATGACAGTTATCTAACTGAACATCATACCTTCAAGCTTCAAGACAAGCTTCGCCGCAAGTTGTTCCAAATGGGACTCTAGCTTGCCTGTCTTGGCCCTGAGACCGTCGAATTCCGTGGTCAGGCTCTCCTTGTCCTTCCTCAGTTGCTCGACTTCCCGATTGGCGTCCGAGACGGCCGTCTTCAACTTCACATTCTCGTCCTCCAACTTGCCGACTGAAGCCAGCTTCTGGTCCGCAAGCGTCGTCTTCTCACGAGCTTCTTTTTGGGTAGCAGCAAGGTCCAGGTCCTTCTTCTCCAATGCCTCCTTCATTCTCTCTAAAGAAACAACACTCTTCAGATGAGCCTGAAGTTGGCGGTTTTCACTACGCACATCTGCTTATGTGAAGTCACTCGGTTCTAAGAGATTGAATGAAAAGCAGTGGAAAGTATACTAAGCAGACGGTCGAATGGTTACCTCACATGATAGCCGTCTCTTCTTGAGCAGTCTTGAGATTCTTCTTGGCAAGTTCAAGGTCAAGTTCAACGCTGATATGCTTCTTCTTTAACTCCGAAAGACGAGCTCCAAGATCACAAGACCTCTACAGTCAGCAAAAGTGACATGTCAGTCGACATACATAAAGGGCATCGACGGAGAAAAGCTACTCTAAGACTACTGTCGAATCAAATATCCAACTAGTCTCGGGGACTACACCCAGTGGGTGCACTTAGCGTGCCCCTACTGGTTCAGATCAATACTCAGCAGGGTCTGCGCAGCGTGAGTTCAAAAAAAAGATACATTCTAAGACCTCAGTCGACTGCCAGCAGTCGACCGTGGTCTCGGGGACTACACCCAGTGGGTGCACTTAGCGTGCCCCCACTGGTTCAGAAAGCCTACTAAGAATCAACTCAAGTCGAGTGGCATGGAAAATTTTATAGGCTCTAAGCAACAAAACACCCCAGTGGGTGGTCAGATGTAAGACAACATTCGAAAAGTCAGTCGGAGTTTTGCTGACCTGAACATTGGCCTGAAGAGCTGTACTGGCATTGTAGGCCACATGGCTAGCCTCGTGCACCACCTTCACCTGCTCCATGACAAGGTTCACCTGGCGAAGAGCTTCCCTAGCTGCACTCGGCGAGTCATCCGGAGTCTGATACGCAGAAAAAAGTGATGGTTGCAGAGTAGCTTGAGCAGACGCTGAGTCAGAGGCGTGAAGTTGCACTGGAGAAGCAGGAGTCAGAGCAGTCGAGCCCGCCGGACGATCAGTCATCAGCGTGCTGGCGAACGTGACGCTGGTCCGAACAGGCTCTCCGGAGCGTTCGACCACCGCCTCGAGCGCCGGTGTCGACTAAGGGACCTGAACTTCAAGCCTCCTCCTGCCAGAGCTTCCACTCCTCCTCCTCCTCTCCTGTAGAGGTGCCTCTTCTTCGTCATCAGGGAGCACGACAACTTCTTGCAGAACTACAGAAAGAGAGAAATGTCAGAAACTCTGCCGATTGACGATCTACTCAACTCAACGAAGCTTGGTCGATCAGACTTATCGACTCGTGAGGTGGCCTCTTCATCTCCTGGCGCTTGTCAATGTCCATGTCAGTGGCAGCAGAGGTGGGACTAGAAAGACACATGGATTGGTTGGTCAGAAAAAGAAAATCTTCAATCGACCTACGAAAACGCAAACGAGATACTCACCCCGAAGCAACAGGGACGTCCATCTTGATTTGTGGCAATGTCTTCCGAGCCTTGGGAGGAGCGACTTTAGGCTGCTTGGCCACCTTCTCCGTCGGCTCCGGAGTCGACGTCCGAGTGCTCTTCTGAGTAGCGGCACTCGGAGCCACGCTTTTCCCACGCCCGCTAGACGGATCATGCTGCTGTTTGGATCGACGTTTAGAGCGCAGCGGCGAGTCGACCTCTTCCTCCTCGTCCGACTCCTCGCTCTCCGCCTCCTCCTCTTCTCCCGGAGACTCCCACTCACCACTCTCCTCCGCACTATCCTCCCCCTCCTGGTCCTGCGCCGAAGCCTGTTCACCATTGGGCATTGAATGCATCTCAGTGAATACCTGCAAAGCAAACCGATCGAGCGAGAGTCGGCCAACATCAAGTACAGCCGGAACGCGAGCGGGAAACAGTCGGAACAAAGAGTGTACCTTGTCGGGCGGGTTGTCGCCACCGAAAGGGGCGACTCGCCTGGATCCTCTAGGGTTATCTTGGTTGCCTGTGATGCCCTTCAGCCACAAAGCTACGGTTTTAGGCGGCACTTCTTCTGGATGGACCCGAGCGGTGTCGTCCGGTCCGAAATACAACCACATCGGGTGATCGCGAGCCTGGAGAGGCTGGATGCGCCGACTGAGGAACACTTCCAGCAAGTCCAGGCCGGTAACACCGTCATTGATGAGTTGGACCACTCGGTCCACCAACATCCTCGTCTCCACGGTCTCGGCAGTGGTTACTTTCAGTGGAGCAGGAGTCTGAACACGGTCGAATGAGAAGGGAGGAAGACCGGTCGACTGACCTGGAGCCGTGACGTCCTGGCAGTAGAACCAGGACGACTGCCAACCCCTAACAGATTCAGGAAGAGTCACAGCAAGGAAAGCACTCCTATTCCTCTTTTGGATACCTAAACCCCCGCACATCTGGATGACGTGGGTTTTCGAGTCACTCGACTTTGCCTTTTTTACCGACTGAGAACGAATGGTGAAGATGTGTTTGAAGAGACCCCAGTGCGGTCGACACCCTAAGAAGTTCTCGCACATCGATACAAACGCAGCTAGGTACGTGATGTTGTTGGGAGAAAAGTGGTGGAGCTGAGCACCAAAGAAGTTCAGAAATCCCCGGAAGAAAGGGTGCGGAGGGAGCGAGAAACCCCGGTCGACGTGAGTGGCAAGCAGGACGCACTCACCCGGTTGAGGTTGTGGTTCCATCTCCCCCTTCGGCAGCCTCGCCGCTCCCTTAGCAATCAGCCCGGACTCCTCCAGTTCGGCCAGATCCTCCTGCCGGACCGAAGACCGGATCCAATCGCCCTGGATCCAGCCCGGCGGCAGCCCCGCGCGCGACGACGATCCGCGGCTCTGCTTCTTGCCCTTCGCCGCCCCTGTCGCCTTCTTAGCGCGCTCTAGCGCTGCCGTCTTGTCCTTCACCTTGGCGGAGGAGCAGCGGTGTCGAGAGCGGAGGCGCTTGACGCGGTGGAGAGGCGAAGGAGAAAGAAGGAGCTGGCGTGCGCAGTGCAAGCGCCTCGGCCCCGTCACCTTATATAGGGTCACTTCCGAGTGACTGACGCGTGGGACGGGGCAATCCCGTCAAATCCCGCAAAGTTGCGCGCAGCGTACGTGGCGAAAAAGGCGGCGCGGTAATCGAGGCATCACTACTTATCCGGACCGCCCATTTGGGCGCTCTCCGGCCCGCGCGCTTCTCCGAAATTTCGTATCCCGCGAAATCCGGGATACACCGCAGACAATCACACCCAAGATCTCGTGCTCTGACACAGCGCTCGACGCGTGAGGTCAGTAGTTCAGTCGACAGCTCTCTGAATGGATCAAGGCGACTAAGTCGACGCCGAAGTACCAACGCGGGCGTTCGGTCTTGCAGGAAACACTCGCGAAGGCATGAAGCTCGGAGCAGGTTCAACTTTGACCTACTTTCCACACGCACCTTAATCCATTCGGGGGCTACTGACAAGGATACGGACCTGGGGTAGGGTCATAGGCCTGACCTATACGTCCTACCCAAGGTCGCTACCCTGGAAGATAAAAGGACCAAGAGACAACAGGAGAGCCCCGATTGTACACGTCGAGTGCAATCCACTCGACGGCCACATCACTCGGAGGTCTTCCTCCCTACCGCCACTCGACCATATGGAGAGTCACTCGACCATACCGAAGACCAGGAGTCACTCAACGCTGTAGCGGTCAGGGATTCACTCCGTAGTCTTTAAGATCATTAATAGCACTTAAGGCCGACGTTACCAGTAACGCCCATACTTTATGTACATTAAGTCCCTTGTAATGGAGGTGGGCGAGGGTCCTGGCGCACTCTATATAAGCAACCCCCCTCCTCTGGGACAAGAGTTCGCACCCCCTGTAATATCACACTCATAATCCAATCGACCACCTCCGGGCACCGAGATGTAGGGCTGTTACTTCCACTGTGAAGGGCCTGAACTCGTAAATCTCGTGTGTACACCTTCACCATAGCTGAGATCTTGCCTCTCCATACCTACCCCCTTTTTACTGTCAGTCTTAGGACCACGACAGGGGAGGGAGGAGAGGAAGAAGCGAAAAGGTGTGGCGGCCAAGCTGATAGAGAAGTTTGAAGAGATCTTGCCGAAGAAGGAGGAGACATGCATGAGGCGCTCGGAAATCAAGGAGGAGAGGAAGGCGGAGAGGCTCAAGCAGTTGATGGAGTCGACGAAGAAGAAGCTCAAGCTCGAAGAGAGGAGGATCATGATCGAAGAGAGGAAGGCGACGCTCGAGGAGAAGAAGGTCGCGCTCAAGGAAAAGAGGGTAAAGATTGCTACCAATGCGAGGATGCCAATATATTGACCTTGAATATCGACTCTTTGGATACCGACGCCAGAACTATCGTGCAACCCACCCGCTACCTACGCGAGGTGACGTCACCTCCTTGATAGGGGAGGAGCTTGCTGGGATGGCCGGTCCGGCAGGGCAGAAATTCACGGACTGCCAGACTGATGTTCTTTTGGATTTGGGCATGTAAAAGGTAAGCATATTTGCCTTTTTTGGTTATGATCGGGGATGCGATCCGGCACGGCTGTGATCCGGCGCGTTGTGTGGATCAACTACATTTAATTTTGAATTTGCTTGCAAGCATATATATGCTAGGTTAGATGGCGTCCTCCCGCATCCATGCTCGCGGACTGCAGGTCGCCTGTTCACTTCTACCTAATTTATAGTTTGTGGTCACCCCCTAGCACGTGCAGTACTTATGGCTAATATTGCATGCACAATCAGTAAAGAGCCACGTCTACCTAATTTATAGTTTATAATACATATACTGTTGCAAAATCAATACTCATACTATTATACATACTGTTGCAGCTACGGCCTTACAAGAAAAGTAGATCAACGTGGCCTTTACAATGATCAATGCACCTCACCGCCGTGCATTGTTGGTTCAGTTGAATGGGCAGTCGAAGTGAAACCTTTTCTTTGCCAAGACCGCCGTTTAAGCCAATGAGGAAGAAACCGGTTACCTACCGACCCAGCTCAAGAACCGCTGAAGAATATTAAAAGATATTTACGGGGCAAGAAGTGGGGGGGAGGAGAGGAAGAAGCAAAAAGGTGTGGCGGCCAAGCTGACAGAGAAGTTTGAAGAGATCTTGGCCAAGAAGGAGGAGACATGCATGCAGCGCTCGGAAATCAAGAAGAAGAGGAAGGCGGAGAGGTTCAAGCAGTTGATGGAGTCGACGAAGAAGAAGCTCAAGCTCGAAGAGAGGAAGGCGGCGCTCGAGGAGAAGAAGGTCGCGCTCAAGGAAAAGAGGGTAAAGATTGCTACCAATGCGAGGATGCCAATATATTGACCTTGAATATCGACTCTTTGGATGCCGACGCCAGAATTATCGTGCAATCCAGCCGCTACCTAAGCGAGGCGACGACACCTCCTTGATAGGGGAGGAGCTTCCTGGGATGGCCGGTCCGGCAGGGCAGAAATGCACGGACTGCCAGACTGATATTCTTTTGGATTCGGGCATGTAAAAAGTAAGCATATTTGCCTTTTTTGGTTATGATCGGGAATGCGATCCGACACGGGTGTGATCCGGTGCGTTGTGTGGATCAACTATATTTAAATTTGAATTTTCTGGCAAACATAAACATGCTAGGTTAGATGGCGTCTGTTCGCCACTTCCATGAGTCGCCAGCCGAGGCGAAGCGGCCGTACTACAGTCGGGACCACCGCCGACGCGTCTGGTACAACTCCAACTTTGACCTATTCACGTCGCCGGCGGCCAACTGGCGTGACACCGTGTTTCTCAAGCTGCCGCCAACACCGGAGGAGATCCCGGTGGCGTGCATGGCCGTGGCGCCGGAGTACGCTAGGCAGGTGCAGCGGCTAGGCCGCAAACTATTTGAGCTATTGTCGGAGGCTCTGGGACTGAACCCAAGCTACCTGGAGGAGGAGACAATGTGCCTGGAGCGGCTGAGCATGGGCGGCCACTACTACCCAGCGTGCCCGGAGCCGCACCTCACGCTAGGCACCACCAGGCACTCCGACCTCAGCTTCCTCACCGTGCTACTCCAGGACGCCGTCGGCGGTCTCCAGGTGCTGGTCGACCATGACGACGACAACAAGCAGCGACCGGCGTGGGTTGATGTGCCGCCGGTGGCGGGGGCGCTGGTGGTCAACGTCGGCGACTACCTGCAGCTCATGTCCAACAACAGGTTCAAGAGCGTGGAGCACCGCGTGGTTGCTAATAGCGTGGGGCCCAGGGTGTCGGCGGCTTGCTTCATTCGGCCGTGCGCGTCGTCCAAGAAGGTGCTCACGCCAATCGTCATCGACGGCGACGGTGGCGCACGGTACAGGAGCACCATGGTGGAGGAGATGTTCCGACACTACAGGGTTAAGGGCCTCGACGGGGAAAATATCCTGTGGAGCATAGACTTAGGTGCACCCCCTTATCTGGCCATCCATCTCTGCATCGCGATTCGTGCAAGAACTTTTCTCCTTTTTGTTTCTTCCAAATAAAACAACATATGAACTTAAAACTTTTGCAAGATAGCAAAACATTCTTACTACAATGAGAGAAAAAACTTTCAGATTTTTTCGTCCATCATAAGTATTAAAAATAACATTTTTTAATAAAGAAAATCTCATTTTGTATATTAATATCCATCAAAAAAATCTATAAGTTTTTTCTCTCATTGTAGCAAGAATATTTTTCTATTCTGCGAAGTTTGAAGTTCATATGTTGTTTTGTTTCGAAGCAACAAAAAAGAGAAATTTTTACGCAGTAAGTTAGTTGTTTAGCACGGATCTCAAAGCTATATTAGAAGGTATAGATAGAGGGTGTCCATGAGCCTAAGCTCTAAAAATCCGCGTCCGCCTCGACGGCACCTCCTCCCTCCAACATTTCAGGATCTGAATCTCATCCGATCCCATTAATTATCCTAGACAAGCAAGATGTTTGGATTAGCTAGAATAAACTCTTGTTGAGCTGAGTCGTGGGACGGCGCGATTCATATAAGCTAAAAAAATGGCGCTTTTAATTTGTACTACTACTATGATTATTATGGATTGAGTTTTTTTTTTTGCGAGGGATTATGGATTGAGTCATGTCATGAATAAACAGAAAGATAAAAATTGTGACAGATTCCCGTGTCGGCTGTCGACTTCTTCCGCTCTATGTGGGTCTCCATCCTCCTCCAAACCATCCTACTCATCATCCTCGCTCATGTTGCCTTTTTCAGTGTCTTCTAGTGCAAGCATGGATAAACGATGAGCAGAAGTTTTCTGGAATTTCAAAAAAAAAAAAAAGGAAACATTTGGGATGCGGAGTCTTTTGGTCTAAAGACGTGTCTGGTAGCCCACAAAATCAATTACATGCAAATATTGTTGGACCTATATAACACGGTTCTTAAAACATCTCTTGGCCTGGTTTGCTGGAAACGGCCGAATCGACAGTTTTCAACAAGCCATACTGAGGCGAGATATCATACGGTCATGCTAGCCGTGGTGTGTGGTTTAAGTCTAGTCGTTAGTTAACTCCTAATCTCACCCTGCAAGCGAGACAACCAAACATCGAGTGAAAATTATTTTAGCGATGACAAGACCTCATATGCAGGCAACCAAACTATCTTACAACGTCATTTTTTGCCTCGTGTTTACTTAACCAGTCCCTGCTCAGCCTGGCTCGTGTTTATCCTCCCAACCAGACCCTGCTCAGAAAGTAACCAAACACGCCGTAAGCAAACATCCGGTTTTGCATCTATTCTAGTACTTCCTCCGTAAACTAATATAAGAGCGTTTAGATCACTAAAGTAGTAATCTAAACACTCTTATATTAGTTTACAGAGGGAGTACGTCGTATCTGTTTCGGTTATCTGTTTTGACATGCAGAGAGGCACACAACGCTCTAAAGTTTGACACTGCACTTGCGCAATTGATCCCCCCTCATTGAAATCGCTCGACCATCTTCCTAAATCTTGGTCCTAGGGAGCAGTGGAAATACAAAGCGCGCCTCCCTTGCACCTCTGGATGGAGAGCACTCGAGTTGAAGATGTTCTTCCAGCTGAAGTCGCAAATAGACATAATGATGTAACCAAACTTACCAGATCAAACCGTCTTCCTAGGCAGTTAGAAAATCATATGGTCCTAGCTCACTCTAGGCAACATGTTAACTTTTCCTAAGCAATGAAAAAATGTCATATGTACACTGAAAATCAAATCACCAATTAAACTTCCAGTATTTCTGTATAAAACTAAATAAAACTAAAAAAAATCAATACACGTATGTGTTTCTAGACCAACATACTTTGTAACCTTTGGCAGTAAAGTTTTTGACGTGAACTTTTCGGCGGTGCACTATTTTTGCATCCAAAGACATCTTTTGCAGTTTGAATAGTAGTAACTTCATAAGTTATTGGAATTGCAGAGGAACTTTTTTTTGGAATGTAGACGCTAGAAGCGTCCGGCTTTAAATTAATAAAGCCCATAGGCACCAGGTTCAACAGTTACAACTTAGTGACAGCAAAAGAGAAACGTTCAGGAAACGCCCGGCAGAGGACGGAACATAAGGTTCAACGCGTCGGAAATATTACAACCAATGAAATCATCCAGCGCATAAGACCTAACTAACATAAAAGACCCATGAGACTCCAAAAGCTGCATCAACTCGGCTGATCTTGTCTTGCCATCGCCTGAATAGTCTTGATGTGCGTCATGGCCTCTGACATACGCTCAGCATCGCGCTCCTTCCCCAGCGGAGTCCACGTCTGCAGAAATAATTGCAGAGGAACTTTAGAATAAAAAAATATTGCAGAGTTATCCGGAACACCATGCAATCTTTAGGTATCAATACTGTATATGAAATGAGCATAAGACGGGAAGATCTTAGGCATCAAGGCTCTCTATCACTATTTGAAGGGGTCGGCCACCAACAAATCATGGATATGCGCGTCGAGATAGAACTCATTATGAAGCCGACTACTCTTGTATTCAAATTGAGCACCTCAAGAAGCTCTGTTTTCCACTTGTAGCAGCATCTGTTGATAAGCTACCCATTCATTATTATATTCACAGTATACTTCAATTTCAAATTTGTCTACCGCTTTTGCATTCAAGACAAAGAACCTGGCAAAGTCCGTCTGTTCCTTATAGCGTATGAATGACTTAAACACCACCTTTTTGAGATTGGTCTGAAGGTATTCAATTGGGTGTTGGGGGTCATACTGAGGCTCAATTTTGTATTCTTCGTGCCATTTATGTCAAACTGTGAAATGAAATTAAGAGGCATATGTTAATATGCTGTTGCAAAGTGGACTAGATAGTACCTTAATCAAACAAGACATTTAAAATAAGTAAAGTTGAGTGCTAACCATGACATAGAGCTTTTCGAGACAGGGGAACCACCTAAGAATGTCAAGAACTTCTTGCAATTGATAGCCAGAAGGCCTGATGGCCAAAACCTTCACAGTGCGCATCTTATTCGAAAAGCTGACTTAGCATACTCCCTGAAGTAAACACAAATGAACATAATAATATACTTATTATGTTTTGCATGTAGGAATGCCAAGTGCAAGATGTAAGGATGTTTCTGCTGCTACCTGGCAGAGTAGGGGCTTGGAGCTGATATGGAAGAAAGGGCCCAATGTCTCAAGTTTAGGTGCCCTAATTACCGTGATAGTCGCATGATCATCTCGGTGACCATAAGACAATAATAAACTTTCAAGGCAAGGAGCATCCTCGATGACCGGTTCTACTTTCTCAAAATAGATATGATGGAAGCCGATGCTCCTAAGAGTCGCCGAGCTAATAGAGAGACAATTTACAGAACGAACCTCAGATATGTATAAGCTCTCCAATGCATGGCAGCTAGAGAGCATCCCATGGAAGGCGTCCCCCAAGATGGAGTCGCGAGATAAGGTGAGCTGCTTGAGGATGGGGAAATTCATGTATCGAAGTGTCTGTGGCAACTTCATCAATTTGAAGATATGTCACCTCAGTCTCGAAGGTGTTCATAGGGGTTGTGATGAGGGAATGCCTACTGGGAGGCCCACGACGACATATGCCCAGCTAAAGGCCATGACCGATGAACATTATAGTCCATGTGATGGCCTAGCAGGGACTCGTCAACTTCAACGCGGAACACCTAATCGTCTATCCCTCCTGAGTCGCTCGCGTCACCCTCGGGGGCGGCTCGGGCGAACCCTAGCCGCCGCCGCCGCAGCCGACCTTCCCTAGCTCCTTGCTTCCCTGCCGCCACCGGAGGAGGCCGGCGAGTGAAGCTCGCCCTGCGGACGGCGGACGGCGGGCGCTCCTTCTCCCCATGAGGGGATCTCTGGCCGAGACGTGACAACGACCCTGGGCGCCCTGCGTGGAGGTGGAGTTGGTACAATTGGGCGGCGGCTTAATGGGACTGCGGTGCCGGCTAGGCCACCACGGCTGTGTGGGCAGCGTGGGGCCGACCAACGACGGCGAGCGGCGGTGAATCTAGAGTTTCCCACCTCGGATCGGTTCTTCTCCATCGTCATGCGGACGCCTGGGGCGGCGACCCTAGGCTTGACAGTTGTGGTCATCTCCTTTGTCGGAGGTGGTCGGCCTGAAGACTGGGTTGTCAGATCTCGAAATCCGTCATTTAGTTCCCGCTGCAAGCCGGGAGACATAGTTGTCAGTGAGAACCGAGCCAAAGGCGGGCGATGGCGGCGTTTTGCGCTGTTACCTTGATGAAGGCATCGTCGTGTAACTACTGTTGACCCATTTATACTGTTCCGTGGGAAACCATAGGATCTGGTCATCCAGATCGGACGATGGTGACACTGCAGTGTCGTTTCTCTCTTGGATCATCGTTTCTTTAAAAAAAATTGTGCGCGGTCAAGGCACAAGGGCATCTTCCATGTTCCATCAGTTGGGCAAGTTTCACTAGTCCGTCCCAGGAAGTCGGCTACCTGAGGCATACCTCATTGATTAGCACGTTGAATCGTGTATCTTGGTTTTTAAAAGAAAAATAAGATCATAGTTGGGTTGTGCCATGAGTCATTCGTGATGGGAAACTCTGGTCTTGATAACACTTATAGCTTTTTTTTTGATCTTGCAATGATTGAAAACGCTTAAAGTTCATCTATTTGTGCCAGTACTAAAAGAACAGTAGTGCCTCATCCATATTCATTACTCAAACACAATGACCATTACAATGTTCACTACAAATAATAGGCAAAAATTCAAAGTTCCAAGTGCTAGCGGGTCTCCCTCAAATTTTTTGAATTATGTATTCTAGAAAATGTTGTGCAACTTAATGGCAGTTAAAGTGTGTGCTGCGTGCCGAGTAATTGCGAGCAAAAGCACAACACCTTGCTTGGCCTGTCCGTGTGGAGTGTGGACTGTGAAAAGTGCGAGAGGTTTGGGGTTTGGCTCGATGCAACCCAAGGGTGCCGGCCGTGGTGCTTATATAGCCATCAGGGGAATGGTTGTTGCGTCCACAATCTGGGGCTAACAACTTACAGAATCTCAACATACTACAACTTGTTTTACACGTATAGCTAACTACCAGAATCTTATCTGTACAGCCTATACGTTTATCTTAATACACAGATCATACACAGGAAACAGGCCAGCCACATGCCCGAAGAGCAGAGGAGAGGAAACAGAGTAGTAAAGCAGAGGAGACACACAAGCATACCTCTCGGCTCTTTTCCTTTTAAACTTTGTCCGATTAACTGTTCACCCACATACGCTGTGCTCATTTCATAGATTATTGAATTTGCGGACTACTTAATAGCTTAAGAGATTTATGTGACGATTAGCTGGCAGATCAAGGAATGCAGGGTACTCTCCCATTTTCGCCCGTCTCTGTAATGATTGATGAGTAGTGCACGGGAAGAAGGAGATTTAGATTTCATACCAAGTTGATGTACTGGGAAATTAAGTTTGACCTGTCATAGGTAAACAGCAGAGACAATCGAACGCAGTGCAATTAGGAACTAGTAGCAACTAAGGCCATGCTCCCCAGTACGTTTCCGCATCCGTTTTCAATCTTGTAGCCTTTTCTTTTCAAGTACTAGACATAGCTTCGAGACTCTTCCATTCATGAACAAAAGTACGCACGTACACATGCAGAAGGAGAGCACTACAGCGTGCTTTGTCCCCAGCTGTTTCAGAATTGAACTGACTGTTCCTAATTGCCATTTGTACAAATCGCATATGTACGCACGTACATATGCGATTTGTACGCAGTTTCATTCTAGATCTGCTCTGTTTATAGCACAGTAATTCAACAAAACTTTTTTCGGAACAAGGGAAACAGAAATCAAGTATACATTCAACCAAAAAAAAAAGACCCTGAATGCAAATGGAGCTTTGGTCCCGCCTAATGCATAAGGCTACTGGGGATAGAGTATAAGAGAATGAACAACAACAACCTAGGTATTCAGACCACAAGTTCCGACAGGGGGAACCTTCAACTTATTAGCAGTGATAGAGTTTAGGTCTGAATCATCAATGTAAGAAACGGAGGCAATTAAACATAGTGTATATAGCAAGTAGCAGCATCCTCAGTTTCAGCTTGGGTTTTCAGCTTGGGTTTTCAGCTTGTCGACTGGAAGTGCCTCCTTCGGTATGACATCCTAAGCAAGCAAGCCAGCTCAACAAATATCCTGGATCGGCAAAGGGACAACAGTATAACATGTGAATTTGAGAAAAACACACGGGCTCAGGATGTGAGATGCATTTTGCCAGAGAAAAGTAAAATGGGACGATGCTTAAAAGAGATAAGGGGAATGATCAGAATACGTATTTGTACCTCTTGCAGTTTGGGAGCATTTTAATCCTCATCCATGTCACCATCTTCCTTGCTCATCTGGTTCCCCCCAAATACTAATTGCAGGATGGTTGGGATTGATACCTGCTTCCTTCCTGATTGCAGCAACTGCAGCCTTGCATTCTGAAGGTGTCGCGTCTTCCTCATCAAGCCCTATGTTAACTCGTGCGAGACATGGGAGATACTGAATGCCTAAATAGAAGCCATCAGCTTCTGCCGTTGACACACTGAATGGCATGTTCCTAATTTCCTCAAGCTTGGGTGCAGACCCTTTCACGAACGAAACATATGCTCGTTCTGTTTCTGTGAAGTTAAGCACCTTCAGATTTTGGAAAGGAGTGGCTTGGGCTGTACCAACAAACTTCTCTGATAGCCATAGTTGGAGGCAGAGTAAGGATGGGAGCTTCCCAAGTGTAAGCAGCCCATCTTCCGTAAGTTCAGTTAAGCTGATGCAGAGGTCGGCAAGGTTGGTGAGTGCAGGTGTAATCCACTTTGGATTGTTTGTGAACGAATCGCGGTTGGGCGCCCAAAAGCTTTGAAGAGAAGATGGCAGAGGGGACCAAGAATCTAAGAAGTCGACGGAACCCCTGTTGTATGCTCCTATTCTCAAAGAACGGAGTTTGCTGCTGCCAAGCTTGCACAGTGAGGAGAGGAACATCTCTTTTTGACATATCTTGTCCTTGCAAGATACTTTATCACAAAGATCCACATGGAGTTCCTCCAAACTTGTCAGGTTCCCGAGATCCTCCAACACATCTGTTTCTTGCGAGGTTATAATAAATTTTGGCATCAACTGTAAGTTTCTCATGCCCCCAATTCCATTTGGTAGCTTCTCCAGAAATACAGTTAGGTGTCGTAGTGTAGTCAACCGAGTAATTCCAGCAGGCAGCTCTTTCACATATGTATTCCTAAGATCTAGGGTCTCTAGATTACCTAGCATCATGATCCCTGATGGTAGCTTTGATATACCTGTGTCCATAAAGCTTAGGTACTTTAGCTGGAATAATTTGTCCACGTCTTTCATCTCACAGTCCTCTAAATCCTTACAACCTTCAAAATCCAAAACACGTAAAGCTTCAAACCGATCAAGACTGGGCAAGTGTTTGACGCAACATGATGGCATTACTATCAAAGTTCGAACATGACTGAGATCTACATTTGCTAGTGTAGATGCAAGTTCCTTGTCAATGTACTGGATTGATAGCCGCCGAATAAAACCTTGATGATTTGGCAAACTCGTTTGACCTCCACCTACCACAGTGGTAAAATTATCTTCAGCGGATTTTGAAATTATAATTTCTAGCATCATGTCATGGACTCGGCAGGCACGGACCTTGCCATCATATCCAATGTCCACCGGTTGGACCATACTTTTGTTGATAAGCTCATAGAAGTAATTCTCAGCGACCTCTTTCTTGCTCTGTCCACGCTCTTTAGAAATGAAGCCTTCTGATATCCATCGCCTCACTAACTTATTTCTGTCAATCACATGGTCTTCGGGAAACAAACTTAGATACAACAAGCAAGTCTTGAGATTAGGTGCAAGATCATTGTAGCTAAGAGAAAGTATGTTGCTCATACCCTCTAAACTCTTGCTTTTCTCCAGTGCAGAACCAATTGACCTCTTAACCTTCTCCCACTCTTCCTTGATGGCTGGTCGGTTTGCTAGCAAACCAGATATACTGATAATTGCCAATGGTAGGCCTCCACATTTCTTTAGGATTTTATTAGAAACTTCTTTCAACATTTCAGGGAAATCTTCCTCAGAGGCAAATAATCTTCTGAAAAACAATCTTCTGGAGTGGATATCACTTAGGGCTTCCAATTCATACACACGGCCATGACCACCCGGACAACATGACTTTGCCACCTCAATGATGCGTGTAGTAGCTATAATTCTGCTAGAACAATTATCTTCTGGGAAAGCACACTTGATAGTGTTCCATGTTTGTGCACACCATACATCATCAATAATGGTGAGATACCTATAAAATTAGCAAATCATGTCAACCAATTATGAGAAGACATTATGCTTTAGCACTCACACACACTGCTTCTCTAAGAAAATGTAACATTATTTATACGCCCGACCTTTGCATCACCAGACACATAATACCTAACTAGAATAGTTAATAACTGTATGACATTCATTGCTTATGTTTCCCTATACAGTTGCATGCTAGCTTCATGAAACCATAGCAATTACTAGAACTCACTTCTTGTTACCGGGTCACAATCAACCATAAAATATTTTACACCTTTTGCTTTATGGTATTGGAAAACTATTAGAATGCTGGAGTCTATTTCAAATGAAGATGATATGCAAATATATACAGTATACTCATACTTTAGGAGGTTGTTCTTTAAATGTGGGAGTGAATAGTTTGAATACTTTATTAACTGCAGAATAATCGATATAATGAAGGATTTGGACACAAATATATATCATGGTGACAAATATATCATAATTTAAGCATCTTATAGCTAGGTACATGATACTTCTCTAACGTGGGTGGTAAGGATGCATAGAGTTGTTTAAGCCGACTTCAACCAAGTTGTTTCCTTTGTGTGGAATGTCAATAAGTGAGTCAAACACGAGGAACTATGCATGAAACATCTGTTAAGAGAAATAATGAAGATCAAAGTTACCTTTTATTTTGCAGTAATTCTCTTAGCTCTGAAATGGACTTCGTTTCATCCCAATCAGTGGTATCTTTTGTGGATCCGTCTTGGCATGACACTTGAGAGATCACATCCTTCATAATTTTCTTTATATCTGGTTTTTGCGAGACCGATATGAAAGCCTTACAATCAAATTGCCCTTGAATTTTGCGATAGACTTCATTTGCCAGTGTTGTTTTTCCCAGTCCACCAAAACCAACAATAGACAACACCTTGCAAGGTTTGGATGTGTTGTTTCCTTCTTCCAGCATCCACTTGGCAAGATCATCCCTTGGACCATCCACGCCCACAAGGTGTGCCCCCTCAGCGAAGACCGCATGCAGCCGGGGATCAACAGTTGCAGCGCCAGTTGTACTAGAAGGAACATCATTCAACTTGTAACAATCCTTGAGCTCTTTCACTTGCTTGATGCGATCTTTCAGGTCATCAATTTGGGCAGCGATTCCACGACGAGACCCAAGTGTCTTCATACGACGAGCGGTCTTGCGAAAGAACTCCTTGAAACCACCATGATGGCTTCCACTGCCAAGCTGGAGGATGAACTTGTCGAAGGCATCCTCGGTATCATAGGCCAACTCCCTGACGAGTGATATCCATGTCTTCACTTGGTCATTTGGATCTTCTAGTTTGGTGTACTCCTTCAGCGCAGCATGCATGCTGGCGAGCTCTGACCTGAGGGAACGGATCTCATGGCGGACCCCTTTCAGCCGAGCACACTCATCGGTGAGCAAGGTGGTGAGCTTCCCCAGCAGGGGAACAAACACGCCATGGGAGGCACTCACGACCTCCATTGAGCTCTCTACTCTTTGTAGCTGAACTACATCAATCTCTCGTGGGTGTTGCTGGTATCTTTTGAACTTTGGAGTGGTAGAGAGAATAGCTCAGACAAGGGCAGCTAGTTAGCAGGAAAATGAAGATGAGCAAGCTTGAGATTTGTTTTGCTCAGCCAACGATGGAAGGCACATGAATTGATCACGCGCTAGCATGTGCATCCGCATCGAAAGAGGTGAGCTAGTGTTTGGTGCAAGCGAATTAAGAACAGCTAGTGTCAGGCGAAAACACGGAGGGAGCCTCGGTATGCAGCATACTTAACTCAGGTTAACAAAACCAAAGCAGAAAAATATACCTTCAACAATGCATCTTGAACAGCCACTTGTACATCAGCATCACTACAACTACTCCAGCTAGATTTCCAGCACAGATATAAGTTCAAACTGCAGCATTTTTCAGCACTCCAAATAGATTTTCCCGCAGAAAAATTATGAAGTTCGGATTTTCGAAAAGCGTCACTCACTGCCCCGCATCCATCGATCCCTCTGTTCGTTGTCCCCGCACTGCATATCTCGTTTCTGGTCGAAAGTAGCACACCAAGAGGATCTAGCTAGTTGCAAGCTTTGGTTAACTCACCTAACGATGGCTCGATTATGATATCTTACTTACGGGGAGTAGTGAATTAGCATGTGCATAAAGAGACTGCGCCCGAGTGTCAGCGAATTAGTTAAAAATAACGTATGCTTTCTGACCCCGGGTTCCAACAGGGAGAACCCTATTAGCATCTTGCCGGCCACTTGTACTTTTAAAGCCTGGAAATGTGGTCAGTTAACTACTGGTCCAGTTCCAAATCCATCATAACTTATTCATCAGGTTAATAAAAAACCAAGCATTTTGCCGGCCATCTTAAGGCTGGAACGGTGGCCAAATAGGAGTATTACATCCATCAATCAAACTGGAACATAGTGCAAGAAGAGCGAATTGATCAGGACAATATATACTGCTGCTGGATACCGATCGACAAGGGTCAGCGCGCGGCCGGTTGTTAAGTACATAAAATTTTGATGTAGAGATGTGAATATGCTAATAAATCTCAGAAAACCAGCAAAAAGGTATAATACTAGTATTAAGAATGTATCAACTGAATTATTTCTAGAAGACACATAGAAGCTCTGAATAAAAATTAAGAGTATGCATGTTGTGGTGGTCAAAAGAATCACTGTAAAATAGGGTCTAGCATATTGTACATGTACTCATATTTATATACGTATATAATTGTATTTTGATCATCTATATATTGAGACGTAAGGCTGGATGTTAGCCGCCCACGCAAAACCCTAAACCCTGTGTTTCAACTTGGTATTAGACAGGGTTCGGCTGCCGCCGCACGCCCCTCGCGCCGCCGCCGCCCGATCCACTCGCCGCCGCCGCCGCGCGCTGCTCACCTCCGCGCCGCCGCCAGATCCGCTCGCCGCTGCCGCGCGCCGCTCCTCTCCGCGCCGCCGCCGCTTCTCCTTCAGCTGCCGCCGCATGATGTTCCTCTCCACGCCACCACAACGATGTTGTCTTCCGCCCTCTCCACCGGCCAAACTGTCGGCGCCCTCGTCTCGTCCCCCGTCGCCATGATCCCCGCCGCGCTCCCCGTCCCGACGATCTCCGTCCGCCTCGGTCGCGACAAGTTCATGCTTTGGGGAGGCATCACCAGCACTGTCCTTGCCGGTGCCAACCTCCACGGACACCTCGATGGCACCAAGGCGGCACCGGCCATAACACTCGTTGTCGGCACCGGCGACGCTGCTACCGCCGTTGACAACCCAGAGTACCACCAATGGTGGGTTCAAGATCAGCGCGTCAAGGGGCTCCTTCTCACCTCCATGGATGAGGATATTGCATGCCAACTCGTTGGCTGCGAGTCTGCGCATGCGGTGTGGACAGCCGTTGCCGTCATGTTTGGCGCCCAGAGCCGCGCCAATGTCCGTCACATCCGGCGGCAACTTCAGTCGCTGAGGAAGGATGATCTGTCAGCCGCGGAGTACATGCACAAGATGAAGGCGCTTGCCGACACTATGGCCGCCGCCGGCTCCCCGATCCGCGATGATGAGCTTATCGATCACATCCTCACCGGCCTCGGCTCCGCCTACAACTCCATCGCCGCCTCCTTGGGTGTGAGTAACGCACCCATGCCCTACTCCAGCTTTTACTCATTGGTTCTGTCCTTCGAGGCGTTGCAGGCACAGTAGAGTGCGGTGGAGGGGTGGACTCCCTCGGCTAACGCCGTGACTCGCTCGAGCCCCTACGGCCATGGAGGACGCGCTCCCTACTCGGAGCCCTACCCCTCCTAGGGTGGGGGTCGCCTGGCCGATGGCAACGGCCAACCCGGGCAAGGCCGTTAAGGGAGCAACGGCGGCCCCAACGGTGGCTGCGACCACAAATCCTCCTACCCGGCAATGGTCGGCAAGGTGGCGGGGGTAACGGCGGCAACAACGGCAGTGGTGGCCGTCGGAACAACCGCTGGTGCCCCCGGTGTCAAATTTGCAAAAACTGGGGGCATGAGGCTGATGCTTGCCGCAAGCGTTATGACCAGGACCACAACTCTCGCTCCGCCAACTCGGCCTCCACGAACACCGTCGACTATCCTTGGGTGCTGGACACCGGGGCTACGGATCACCTGACGAGTGATCTTGAATGCCTCCAGGTTCATGAGCGCTATGATGGCAAGGACCAGGTTCATGTGGCCAATGGTGCAGGTTTGTCTATTTCACACATTGGTCATTCCCGTTTACCCGGTTCATCTCTCAAACTGCGCAACATCCTTCATGTTCCACACATAAGAGAGCATCCTCTTTCTGTCTATCGCCTTGTTTGTGATAATGACGTGTTTGTTGAATTTCACCGTCGTCTTTTCTTTGTTAAGGACAAAGCAACCAGACGCGTCATTCTTCAAGGTAGCAGTCGAGGGGGGTCTATCCGATTCCCTTTACTCGTGCTTCGTCATCTCGCCATGCTTCATCTAGTGTCCGAGTTCCGTCGTCGCAATGGTATCAATGTCTAGGTCACCCTACCAATAATGTGGTCACCTCCATTGTTCGCAGCCATGATCTTCCCTGCTCTAGTTCAAATACTTCACCCGTAGTGTGTGATGCCTGTCAGTGTGCTAAGAGTCATCAGCTACCGTATTCCACGTCTTATCATGTCACTACTGTACCTCTTGAATTAATACATTCAGATGTTTGGGGTCCCGCTATTGCGTCTTCGGGGGGTACAAGTATTATGTCAGTTTTGTTGATGATTACACGTGCTTCACTTGGATTTATTTGCTTAAACATAAGTCTGATATTGAGCAAGTCTTCTAAAACTTTCAGGCTCATGTCGAACGCCTCTTGGATTGCAAAATCAAGGTTGTTCAGTCCGACTGCGGTGGTGAATACCACAAGCTCCATCGCATTTCTCAACGCACGGGCATCTGTCACCGTGTGTCGTGTCCACATACATCTCAGCAGAACGGTATTGCCGAGCGCAAACACTGTCATTTGGTCGAGACCGGCCTCGCCTTATTGGCACACTCGTTGTTGGGGAACGTAGTAATTTCAAAATTTTCCTACGCACACGCAAGATCATGGTGATGCGTAGCAATGAGAGGGGAGAGTGTGTCCACGTACCCTCGTAGACCGAAAGCGGAAGCGTTAGCACAACATGGTTGATGTAGTCGTACGTCTTCACAATCCGACCGATCAAGTACCGAACGCACGGCACCTCCGAGTTCTGCGCACGTTCAACTCGATGATGTCCCTCGAATTCCGATCGAGCCGAGCTTTGAGGGAGAGTTCCGTCAGCACGACGACGTGGTGACGATGATGATGTTCTACCGTCGCAGGGCTTCGCCTAAGCACCGCTACGATATTATCGACGTGGATTATCGTGGAGGGGGGCACCGCACACGGCTAAGAGATCCAAGGGATCAATTGTTGTGTCTAGAGGTACCCCCTGCCCCCGTATATAAAGGAGCAAGGGGGAGGCGGACGGCCTAGGAGGAGGGCGCGCCAAGGGGGGAGTCCTACTCCCACCGGGGACTTGGGTGCTCGTATTTTCCTGAATTTATTTCAGGTTTTTGGGTAATACACATTTAGTGAAACACAATGTTCCGGTCAGCTATGAGGTGTATGTGGCGACTTCGTCAATTTCAAGATTTGTCACCTCAACCTCGAAGGTGTTCATAGGGCTAGTGATGCGGGAATGCCTACGTCCCACGATGGCATACGCCCAGCTAAATGCCAAGGCCGATAAACATTATAGTCCATGGGATGGCCTAGCAGGGACTCGTCAACTTCAACGCGGAACACCTAATCGTCTGTCCCTCCCGAGTCGCTCGCGTCGCCCCCGGGGGCGGCTCGGGCGAACCCTAGCCGTCGTTGCCACCGCCGCGGACCCTCCC
>LR880970.1:736781945-736792280 GCA_904067115.1 Aegilops sharonensis
CCCCCCCGCCGCCGCCGGAGGAGGCCGGCGAGTAAAGCTCGCCCTGCGGACGGCGGACGGCGGGCTCTCCTCCTCTCACCGTGAGGGGATCTCTGGCCGAGACGTGACAACGACCTTGGGCGCCCTGCGTGGAGGTGGAGTTGGTACAATTGGGCGGCGGCCTGATGGGACTCCGGTGGCGGCTGGGCCACCACGACTGCGTGGGGGAGCGCGGGCCAGCCAATGACCGCTGGCGGCAGTGAATCTAGAGTTTCAGTGATTCTAGAGTTTTCCACCCCAAATCGGTTCTATCTATCATCACGCAAACGCCTGGGGTGGCGACCCTAGGCTTGGCAGTTGTGGTCATCTCCTTCGTCGGAGGTGGTCGGCCTGAAGACTGGGTTGTCGGATCTCGAAATCCGTCATTTAGTTCCCGCTGCAAGCCGGGGAGACATATATAGTTGTCGGTGAGAGCTGAGCCAAAGGCAGGTGATGGCGGTGTTCTGCGCTGTTGCCTTGATGAAGGCATCGTCATGTAACTACTGTCGACCCATTTGTACTGCTCCGGGGGAAACCGTAGGATCTGGTCATCCAGATCGGACGATGGCGACACTACAATGTCGTTTCTCTCTTTTAGGAGCATCATTTGTGGAGTAGCGCTAGATGACAGAGGCAGGAGGTGGAGCGGCTTCGTCTTGCACGGAGCTTCGGTGGAGATGTCAAGTCATGCCTGACCAACAGGTTCTACGTTGTGTCATGTCTGTTCAACAGGTGCTACGCACGACAGATCGTTATGTGGATGTGGCGTACGCTTTAGGTTTGCTACACCGGTTGTAGGTTCCGATACGTTATGTGGATGGCTCAGCGGCAACACCTGTTTTAAATATGGGAAGTGAGAGCACTCCACATTATCAAGTTTGTAGATATGAGTGGTGGCTTCGGATGGCTTGATGTAGATAAAAATAATTAATAAGTAAAAATGATCGTATGTATCAGGTTTTCACCTCCTTTTCCAGAAAAAGAATATCTTTTGTGCGCGGTAAAGGCACCAGGGCATCTTCCATCAGTTGGGCAAGGTTCACTAGTCCGTCCCAGGAAGTCCGCTACCTGAGGCGTCACCCGCGATCTCCACTATGCATGAAGTATGTACGTTATTCAATGACAATATATCCCTTTGACCGCAAGAATTACTATTAAATTATGACTAGAAAACGGACGACCGTTCATCGCAACTATTGTCGCGCCTGTTCCTCCACACGCCTACCGCGACCAACGATTTTGCCCAAGAAATCTTCCGCGCTGCTTGTTCGTCCACCCCTGACCCCGCCGCCCGGACGACCATTGGAGGTCCCGCCGCCGCTGCCCCGATTTGGATTCGTCGGTGTGCCGTGTTTCAGCCGATTTGGCCATTGGTCGGAGGGCCGACACCCGCGATGACTCGCGGAGCTTGTGGCCGTTGTCCGGAGTGGGGTTGTTGGAGCTATCGCGGGCAGTCATTCGTGAAGGGAAACTCTCGTCTTCAGTAGAAATACTAGGCAAAAGTTGAAAGTTCCAAGTGCCAGCGGGTCTCCTTCATTGTTTTTGAATTATGTAATTTAGAAAATGGTGTGCTACTTAATGGCATTTAAATTGCATGCAGCGTCATAGGTAAACAAGAGAGACAATCGAACGCAATGCAATTAGGAACTAGTAGCAACTAAGGCCACTTCAATCTTGTCGCCTTCAAGTGCAAGATACCACTCCAGCAAAAGTACGTACATACAGATGGAGATGGAGTCATGAAAGTTCATTCCATGATACTTCACCTCAGAACGTGAAGAGCACTACAGCGTGCTTTGTCCCCGGCCGTTTCAGAATAGAACTGACCAATAATAACACAAAGCACATATACGATTTGAGTTCCACAACAGAAATTCAACAAAACATTTTTTAAACAGAAATCAAGTATTCAACAAGAAAAATTACCCTGAAAGCAAATGGAGCTTAGGTCCCACCCACCTAATGCATAAGGCTACTTACTGGGGACAGAGTATAAGCAAATTAACCACAACAGCGTAGGAACCTTGACCCTTATTAGCAATAGCAATGATAGAGTTTAGGTCTGAATCATCAAAGCAAGAAACAGAGGCTATTAAACACAGTGTATGTAGCAAGAAAGTACTCCCTCCGTCCCATAATATAAGATGTCATGGATGTAATAAGATCTTATATATGGGACGGAGGGAGTAGTACTTGGCAACTTTCAGTTGTGCGAGACTCGAGACCACCCTTTTCGGAAGGTGTCTCTGTTTCGACTGGAAGTGCAAGGAAGGAATATTAATTAATTAGCTTGACATCCCAAGCAAGGATGCCAGCCGCCCAAGCAACAAACAGGGACGAAGCTAGAAAAAAGGTTGCTGGGGTCAAGTCTATGGCAGTGGGGTCATCTTCAATAAACAGATAGTGTTTAGTACTAAATTAATAAAGCATTTCCTAATTTCATTGGGGTCAATTGACCCCAATGCCTACAAGGAAGCTACGTCCCTGGCAACAAATATCCTAAACAGTAGAACATGCATGTGAAATTGAGAAAAACAGAAGGATCTCGGGATATAAGATGAGTGTATTTTGGTGGACGATGCTCTCAAAGGAGAAACAGTGAATGACTGGAATATGTATTAGTATCTCTTGCAGTTTGTGAGCATTTTAATCCTCTTGCTTATGCTATGTCACCATTTTCCTTGTTCTTCTCCTCCTGGCACCCGTCCTCTCCCTCTGTGGGATGGTTAGGATTGGCACCTGCTTCATTCCTGATTGCAGCAGCTGCAGCCTTGCTTTCTGAAGGTGACGTTATCAGAGATATATCTCTGCTTTTTTGGTACGATGGAGATGCTCAACGCCTGAATACAAGCCGACACAATGAATTCTCTCAAGCTTGAGCGCAGCCCTCATCCCTGGATGTCAGTAGCAGTTTCTTCTTCGACGAGCTCGACTCAGATATATCTTCCGCCCTTTCACGAACGTAACAACCAAGCACAACCAAATAATTTGTTCAATGACATTTCACCTCAGAACCTAAAGAGTGTGACAGTGTGCTTTTTACATCAGCCGTTTCAGAACAAAAATGATACTGATAACTCGCAACACAAATGTCTGAATATATGAATAATAATGCTCCAAACACAAGTACATACATACATACATATGGAGTCACATAACTTGGATGGAACAATCAGGGAAGGCACACCAAAATAATGTGTTCCATGATATTTCACCTCAAAACGTGAGTCGTATGACAGCATGCTTTTCTCCCCTGTCCGTTTCAGAATAAAACCGATGAAAGATAACACAGAGCACATATACGACCACTGCACAGTAATTAAACAATTCTTTTTCTGGTGCCAAAAAAAAATATTTTTTCCGGAACAAAGGGAACCAACCCCCAAATTTCCATACATCATATGAAAACAGAAAACAGGTATTCAGACAAATTATTCCCGAATTTAATAGATCATAGGTCCTACCGAATGCGTAAAGCTATTGGGGACATAATATAAGCGGGTTAACAACAGCGTCTGTTTTCAGACTCCAAGTTCCGACAGGGGGGGAGCTTAATTATTACAGTAGCAAAAACAGAGCTTAAATCTGAATCCTCAAAGTAAGGGACAGTTGCGACTTCAGTTGACTCTCGAGAACACTTTTTCTGTTTCAGCTTGAGTTGAGATACGACCTCAAGTGCAGTGAATATTAACTAGGATCATGCATGTCTCCTTCGCTGTGACACTCCAACCAAGCAATCCAGCAGCACAACATATCCTGCATCGGCAAAACGAAAACAGTAGAACTTGTGAATTTCAGAAGCCAGAAGTAGCTCGGGATACAGATGATGATTAGTGGAGAAAATAAAAAGGGGACGATGTTTTAGAAAGAGAAAGAGTGGATGGTCAGAATATGTATTAGTACCTTTTTGTTGTTTGTGAGCATTTTAATTATCATCGGCATCACATTCTTCCTTGCTCTTCTCCCCATCACAACCACCAGTCTCTTTATTGTCCTCCTCCTCTGGTTCCCCATCAAAAGTAAGTGCAGGATGGTTGGGATTGGCATCTGCTTCTTTCCTGATCGCAGCAGCTGCAGCCTTGCTTTCTGAAGGTGTCGCGTCTTCGTTATCAAGCCTTACGTGAGCTCGTTTGAGACAATGAAGATGCTCAATGCCTGAATAGAAGCCATTAGCTTTTGCAGCCGACACACTGAATGGCATGTAGCCAATTTCCTCAAGCTTGGGCGCAGACCCTTTCACGAACGAAACATATACTTGTTCAGTTCTTTCCAAGCTGAAGACCTTCAGATTTGGGAAAGAAGTGGCTTGGACTGTACCAACAAACTTCTTTGATACCACTAGTTCAAGGCGGAGTAAGGATGTGAGCTGCCCAAGGGTAAGCAACCCATCTTCTGTCAGTTCAGTTAAGCTGATCCAGAGCTCGGTAAGGTTGGTGAGTGCAGGTGTAATCCACTTTGGAAAGTTCGTGAATGCATCGGTGTAGTTCGTCCAAAACTTTTGAAGAGAAGATGGCAGAGGGGACCAAGAATCTAAGAAGTCGAGGGAACCACCGTTGAACACATCTATTTCCAAGAACCGGAGTTTGCAGGTGCCAAGCTTGCACAGTGAGGAGAGGAACGCCTCTTTTTCACATCTCTTATCCTCGCAAGATACTTCATCTCTAAGATCCACATAGAGTTCCTCCAAACTTGTCAGGTTCCCAAGATCCTCCAACGCATCTGTTTCTTGGGAGATAAAAAAAAATGTTGGCATCAGCTCTAAGTTCCTCATGCCCCCAATCCCGTTTGGTAGCTTCTTCACATATCCAATTAGGTGTCGTAGTGCAGTCAGCTGAGTAATTCCAGCAGGCAACTCTCGCACATTTGTAGTATCAAGATCTAGGGTTTCTAGATTACCCAGCATCATGGCCCCTGATGGTAGCTTTGATATATATGTGCCCATAAAGCTGAGGTACTTTAGCTGGAATAATTTGTCCATGCCTTTCATATCATAGTCCTTTAAATCCTCACAACCTTCAAAATCCAGAACACGTAAAGCTTCAAACCGATCAAGACTGGGCAAATGAGTCACGCAACATGATGGCATTACTATCAAAGTACGAACATGGCTTAGATCTAGATTTTCCAGTGCAGATGCAAGTTTCTTCTCAATGTACTGGATTGATAGCCGCCGAATACAACCTTGCTGATTTGGCAAGCTGGTTTGACCTCCAGCTATCACAGTGGTGAAATTATCTTCAACTGACTTTGAAATAATAATTTCGAGCATCATGTCATGGACTCGGCAAGCACCGACCTTTCCATCATACTCAATGTCCACTGGTTGGACCATACTTTTATTGATAAGCTCGTAGAAGTAATTCTCAGCAGTCTCTTGCTTGCTCTGTCCACGCTCTTCAGAGATAAAGCCTTCTGCTAGCCATCGCCTCACTAGCCTATCTCTGTCAATCACATGGTCTTCAGGAAACAAACTTAGATACAACAAGCAAGTCTTGAGATGAGGTGCAAGATCATTGTAGCTAAGAGATAGTATGCTACTCATGCCCTCTAGACTCTTAGTTTTCTCCAGTGCAGAACCAATTGACCTCTTAACCTTCTCCCATTCTTCCTTGATGGCTGGTTTGTTTGCTAGTAAACCAGATATACTAATAATTGCCAATGGTAGGCCTCCACATTTCTTTAGGACTTTATTAGAAACATCTTTCAACATGTCAGGGCAATGTCCCTCAGAGCCAAATAATCTTTTGAAAAACAATATTCTGGAGTGGAGGTCATCTAGGGCTTCCAATTCATACACACGGTCATCACCACTCGAACAACATGACTTTGCTATGTCAATAATGCGTGTAGTAGCTATAATTCTGCTAGAACAATTATTCTCTGGGAAAGCACACTTGATAGTGTACCATGCTTCTGTGGACCATACATCATCAATGATGATGAGATACCTATAAAATTAGCAAATCATGTCAACCAATTAGTATAAGAAATTATGCTTTAACACTCAAGCACGCCATGAAACTCCTATATTGCTTCATGTTTATTAAGGAAATGAAACATTTATTACGCGCAACCTTTGCATCACCGACACGTAATACTTAACTGGAGTAGTTAATAACTGTATGACGTTCATTGCTTATGTTGCTCTATACAGTTGCAAGATAACTTCATTAAAAAGATAACAAGGACTATAACTTACTTCTTGTTACCGAATCACAAACAACCATAAAATATTTTACGTTTTCTTGCTTTATGGAAATGAAAAACTATTAGAATGCTTGAGTGTATCCGCTTGATGCTATATTTTGAGATAATAAAAGCGCCCTTTATTGAAAAATTAGAATGCTCGAGTGTAATTGAAATGAAGATGGTAAGCAAAAATATACAATATGACATACTTTGGTAGTTTGTTCTTTAAATGTGGAAGAGATTATTTTCAGAAGTTTTAGTAGTTTATTAACTTCAAAACAATTGATTTAATAAAGGATTTGGACACAAATATATTCATGACGGGAAATATTTGATGTTCTAAACATCTTAATTATAACAGGGTACATGTTTCTAGCGTGGGTAGTAAGAATGCCTAGAATTGTTCAAGCTGGCCTCAATCTAGTTATTTTCTTGGTGTGGAATTACTAATAGTACAGTCAATAATAAGTGACTCAAACACTAGTAACTACGCATGAAATATCTGTTAAGAGAAATAATAAAGATCGACGTTACCTTTTATTTTGGAGTAGTTCTCTTAGCTTTGAAATGGACTTCATTTCATCCCAATCACTGATATCTTTTGTGGACCCATCTTGGCATGACACTTGAGAGATCAAATCCTTCATAATTTTCTTTATATCTGGTTTTTGGGAGACCGATACAAAAGCCTTACAATCAAACTGTCCTTGAATCTTGCGATAGACCACATTTGCCAGTGTTGTTTTTCCCAACCCACCAAAGCCAACAATGGACAATACCTTTCGAGGCTTCAATGAGTTGTTTCCTTCTTCCACCATCCACCTGGCAAGATCATCCCTTGGACCATCCACGCCCACGAGGTGTGCCTCTTCAGCAAAGACCGCATGTAGCCTGGGATCCACGGACGTATGGCCAATGGTGCTAGAAGGAGCATCATTTAACTTGTAACTATCCTTGAGCTTTTTCACTTTCTCGATGCGATCTTTCAAGTCATCGATTTGGCCAGCAATTTCGCGCCGAGCTCCAAGCGACTTCAGAGGGAGAGTGATCTTTTTCAAGAACTCCTTGAAACTGCCGGGACGGCCGCCCTTACCAAGGTGATGGATGAACTTGTCGAAGATGTCCTCGGTATCATATGCCAGCTCCCGCACCAACGATATCCATGCCTTCACTTGTCCACTTGGATCTTCCAGCTTCGTGTACTCATCCAACGCAGCATGCATGCTGGTGAGCTCAGATTCGAGGGAGCGAATCTCTCGACGGACCCCTTTGAGGCGGCCATACTGGCCAGCAAGCAAGCGGACGAGCTTCACCAGCAGGGGAGCCAGCCCGCCAAGTGCAACGCTCACCACAGGTGCCATTGATTGTCGGTAGCTATACCCTTGTCTCTGCTCTATATCTCTCTTTGTTGTTTGTGTGCTTGGAGTGGAGAGGAGAACTCTGGACAAGTGCAGCTAGCTAGCAGCAATGGAGAAGACCAAGCAAATGCTTTGCTTTGGCTCAGCTAACAGTGGGAGGCATGCGTTTGGTGCAGGCGAATTAAGAACAGCTCGTGTCAGACGAAAACAGGGAGGGAGCCTCGGTAGTCGGTATGCAGTATACTTAACTCACGTTAACAAAACCAAAGCAGAAGAAGATGCCTTCAACAACGCATCTCTAACGGCCACTTGTACAACATTGCATCTTGCTCGAATGTAGCACATGAAGAGGACCTAGCTAGCCAGTTAGTTGCAAGCTTGGGTTAACTCAGCTAACGATGGCTCAATGGTAAAAAGCGACTGGGACAGAGTGTCAGCAAATTAGTTAAAAATAATGTGTGCTTTAAGACCTGGGTTTCCACAGGAATTGCCGGCCACTTGTACGTTAACTACTGGTCCCGGTCTACATCCATCAGAACTTATTCAGGTTAATAAAAACCAAGTATCTTGCCGGCCATCTTGGCTGAAACGGTGGGCAAATAGGAGTACGGTATTGCTCTGCGTACGACTTCGTACGTACGATTCACGGCTGACCCAGTGATACAACGATTGCTGTTGATGCATAGATTTGATCGGAGGGTGACTGAGCAAAGTTGTACAGCATCGGAAAAAAATTCATCGTACGCCTAGCACCTCTCATAGGAGTATTACATCCATGAATCAAACTTGGACGTAGTGCAAGAAGAGCTAATTAATCAAGGACAAAATATACGGTTGCTTTACTATTTCAGAAAAGGATTGGAGTTCAGAAAAGGATTGGGTTCCAATTGACAAGGTCGGTGCGCGGCTCGGTTTTTAAGTACAGAAATTTTGATGTAGGGATCTGAATATGCTAATATATCTCAGCAAAGCAGCAAAAAGAAAGTGTAATACTAGTGTTAGGAATGTATCAACTGAATCAGTTATAGAAGACACATAGCAGCTCTGAATAAAAATTAAGAGGATTTATGTCGGTGGTCAAAAGAATAGCATGGTCGAGAGATGAGTGATTACAGTCGTCTTAAGCTTGCGCGTCGTGGAGACGAGTAAAATTTCACCAGAGGATGACCATCTCAATTCTCGATTAGAATGTAAAAATATTAAGTCGCATACGATTACTTCATCAATCCTAGATTGATTATTTAGTCACAGGCGAGTAACCAACAACTAGATTAAGCTTCACAGTATTGAACATGTCCAATATATATAATATAAATCCAAAAAACTGCAGCATTAACAGATAAGTTGATAAGGCAGCACAATTAGTATCCCAACTATAGCAATTACTATAAAAAAGATTGAACATGTCAACCTACAAAAAACAACGAATGCAACATAACCAATACGCTGATACAAACATTCATTAGTTAGAACCCCCTTAATATCCCCTACTATGTGCATCATATTTATTCATCTCCAATGTGCATTGTACTTATGCGACGGTTTGTCCTAAATTGAGATGGACCTCTTGTGGATCTGCCCCACCACAATAATAATAGGATAATTATAAAAAAAAATACAGATTACGTCCCATAAAACCAAAAAACTAATTTTTTGCATCTACTTTGCTATTAAGTGTTCTCCGTGACATGTCTCGTGCTACACATGTAAGAAAATCGATAACATATACAATTTCCTATTACACATAGCAAAATTAGACACAAAAGCCAAATAATATTAAGGTTCAATTTTATCTTATGTAATTTAATGTCAACCTTGAAAAGTTCACTTGGCCTCAATTGCAAGGATATATGTTGACAGTGAAGCTAAATTATACTAGATCATAGAAGAATAAAAGATGACAAGACTTGATATATTCCTAGATTAATATGTGTCATGTGGATTAAGTGTAAATATATGTATGTGTTCATTTCCATTTTTGTTATATATGTAGTTATTTAATTTAATTCTTATACATCATGAACAAATTTGAAGATGACAAGATTGTATGTCTTCATAGATTAGTTTGTGTCACATGGGTGAAATACAAGTATATTTATTTGTTAATTAATGTATATTTTAGTTTTTTCTTAAATCTATGGACAAAGCTCTAATGCTGGCAGTAGTTTCTAGGGTTTATGATTGTGTATTTTCTGAAGTAAATAGAAGAGTTTGAAATTGCATTTATCCCGAAATAGTACTTTTGTATGATGACAATGTGGTTATTGGAACTAATCATGAGTTTTAAGCATTATCTCACGTCATTGGTTCCTCGGAGATGGTTGAACCCCCCCCCCCCCTACCCCAACTTCAATTTCCAACGCTTCAAAAGCTTTAGTTTTTGTTTATTTGAGTTGTAGTGCAACCGCACTATCAAGATGGGTCTATGTGCTTGAAAGACGGTGTGGGAGCACTTCAAGCATATACACCAGCCTACCTACTCGGCTACTCCAACCACTTTGAAATACCTAACATCTCATCTGTCCATGATCACCATAGACCGTGCCCACAGGATCTAGGGACAACTCTCTGGACACCCCGTACGCATCGGGTATGTGCAATTTCTCTAGATATCCTATGCCCACGGGGTCCTAGGGCCCCATGCACATGGCAATTGGGGGATTCTCTCAGGTGACCACGCGCGCACGGGGCCATCTGGTTGCAACGGTCACTTGGAGGCTGTGAGGTATAAAAGAGCCCTTCTCCTCTCTCTCTCTCTCTCTCTCTCTCT
>LR880970.1:736792526-736804066 GCA_904067115.1 Aegilops sharonensis
TCTCTCTCTCTCCCTACCTAGTGGAGCTGACCCACCATTGCCAAACTCCATTTTGCTCAATACTCTCTATTTCTCCACCCTAGACATTTCGATTCTTTGGTTATAGAAAGAGCTAGACCTGATCTACAACTTGACCAAACCGATTCATGTTCCCCACTTGATTTTTCTTATCATCACTTGGTACTCTTGGATCTTGGGCTCCTAGGTGGTAGAGGTTCCTCCGAAAGCTTTCTTACTTGTGGTCTGCTCCGTAGAAGTTTGTAAAGGTGTGGTGCTCGTCTTCAAGACAAACCCCGAGTGAATCATGGGTCATACGTTGGGAGTGACTCAAAGCGAGAATACAGTGAGCCACTTGGTAATGTTCTGGATCATTGGTTCGGCACCGCTCCAAAAGAGATTAGCAATCGCAAGAGTGTGAACTTTGGGATAAACTCCATGTCCCTGACTCACTTGTGGTCCCGCATTTTTACTCTCCTTGTATGCTTGTTGACTTGCTAATTAGTTTGTTGCCTTGCATAATTTGCGTTGACCTTGGTTGCCATATACATTATGTGCACCTAGTTGCACATATAGAGAACCTACTTTATTAGCAATTACCTAAGATTGGAAAATAAGCTTGAAGTTTATAGTATCCTATTCAACACCCTCTCCCCTGGTTGACCGTATCGATCCTTTCAGGGTTGTTACCAACGTTCTAAATAGAAAACTCTAGATCACGCAATATATGTACGATCGAGGGTTTTCTCCTTGAATTGTTGTCATTTCTTATTCATTTGTTCTTTTGTGACCATGAATGTCTTCCATGTTTCTAAATTCAACATTCTGGAAATGAATACTTTACACATTGTCTTGAAATAGCACACTTTGGCTAAACTCACATCGAATGTGTCCAACTTTTCCATGGATTTGTTCTCACTGATAGTTATTTTCATGTTTACACAATTTTGTTTTTTGCAACATGGAAATGGTTAGTGTAATGTTCATTGGAAAGCCCGGGGCTTCCATTTTTTAGACAGTCTAATNCCCCCCTAGTCGACCGTACCGATCCTTTCAGGGTTGTTGCCAACATTCTAAATACGAAACTCTAGAGCACGCAATATATGTACGATTGAGGGTTTTCTCCTTGAATTGTTGTCATTGCTCATTTATTTGTTCTTTTGTGACCATATATGTCTTCCATGTTTCTAAATTCAACAATCTAGCAATGAATACTTTACACATTGTCCTCAAATAGCACACTTTGGCTAAACTCTCATCGAATGTGTCTAACTTTTCCATGGAATTTTTCTCATTGAAAGTTATTTTCATGTTTACACAGTTTTGTTTTTTGCAACCTGGAAATGGTTAGTGTGCTGTTCACTGGAAACCCCGGGGCTTCCATTTTTTAGACAGTCTAATGAAGGTGAAACAATTATTTTTCCATGTTGAATTTTTTTCCTATCAAGAACAGCTCTCAAGTTTGGTTGCGGGAGGTCACTTGATTAGGCAATGCAGCATTAAGGGAGAAATATCATGAATTTTTAGGATTGGGAGGTGTATATATCCCACAATTGTTGAGATTTCAAGAGTCTCGTCACCAAAAGTCTCCTTATGATAGGATATAGTAGGACTACGGTTGGAAGCATGGAACACTTTATTGTGTCGATTATAGTCCATGAATCTTACCAAAGGACAAGATGAGTTCCATTCGAAAAATTTACACGAAGATGGGAAATACTCGATTAAGTCGTGGTATCTTGCTTTAGTCCATTGTCATGCTCCTATATATAATAAGAGACTGTGGAAGTTAAGAAACCCTTTCAAAAGTTAAGATCCCCCTTTAGTATATTCATTTTTGTAGAAGTAGCAGTCAAGAAGTTGACAATCGTAAGTCGTCATGTAGACCACAAGAAGTTGACTGCGACCTGCTTGCAAATCGCCTCCTTAGGGAAGAAAACTTCGGAGAGGGCCTATAGGGCACCCCAAGTTTGGCAACACAGAGTCGGGGACACAAATCTCAGACATTCACAGGTGAGGCCAAGGTTTGCGAACCTTCATGGGTCGGACCTGGAGTCGGAGAACACACGCCTCCCGGCAAATACAAAGAAGCACCAACGGTCGTAGAGGTATGGATTTGACTAGGGACAACCTTGAATAAGGTGTATCTATGTCACGGTTGTAGCGGGGCAGAAGCTAACATCGCTTCAGCGTCCACGGTAAATGGGTTGGCCCGACACCGGATGGATCGCGCGTTTGCCACACACCAAGCGTATGAAAGTTATCTAAGAAAACCAACTGTATGCACGTATGTTACGTAATGTATTTTTCTCTTCTACTTTTTCCTTCAAACTATAGCTTTTTATTTTTCTAAATGTTCTAACAAATAGATTCGTAGCATTTTAGAAAACTGTTCCTATAATTTCTAAAACTAGTTTTTAATGTGTATCATGTGTTTGAAAAAGGTTCATTGTGTGATTAAAAAAATGTCTATCATGTATTTAAAGAAAGTGTTCATGGATTTATAAAAAGTGTTCATTGTGGATTTACAAATGGTTCATCTTATATTAAAAAATATCCATCGTGTATCAAAAAAATTGCCATGTACTCGTTAAAATGTTCATCATGCGTTTACAAAATGAACATCACATATTTAAAAAAAACTATTCATCGTCTATTTAAACAACATGTTTAAAAATGTTCACCGATGCATTCAAAAGATGTTTGACATGTATTTGAAAAATGCTCAACATGTTTAAAAGATGTCCTCAATGTATCTAGAAAATGCTCAACATGCATTTCATAAATATTCAACGTGTATTCAGATAATGTTCAACGTTTATTTGATGTATATCCAATTAATTTTTAATTTGTTGAACGTGTATTTATAAAATGAAGAAAAACCGAGAAGAAAAATTAGAAATAGAAGTAAGAAAAAAATGAACAGAAAAAAGAAGAAACAGTACAAAAAAAACCCATTAAAACTGTAGGGAAAAGAAGTAGAAAATGGACAGTGAGAACATAGAACACATTATGAGGTGCTTGTGGTGGTGTCGCCGAAGGTGGGAGAAGAGTGACAGGGAAGAAAAGGGAGAGCGAGAGGTGTGGGGATTTTATGGCGCGCTTTCGGGAAACATAGCGTCGTCTCACGCTCATGCAGTCGCAGTGCCCTCTTTGGGCTCGCTTGTTCCTAGCTCATTGAAAACGGTCGATTCGGTCGTTCCTCAACAGACAGACTCTGGGCTACTTTGAGAAGTCGTATGATGCAGGCTTACCCAAACGTGCAGCTAACCAAATGGTTCGAATTTGTTAACCCAGAGCCTAGATGGAGGTTGTGCAGTCAACCAATCACGGTCTTGTTGTATCCGTGCATAAGGACGGACAAGATTATGTCATGGCCGGACCAAATTAATCCTGCACTCATCACAATCCCAGCCGGTATGAATGTAATGTTAGGTCCATGTCCCCATCCAATTCCATAGATTTGTTCTACAGTGGCCATGACGACGTACGTACCACGTTCGGTGGGGCACCACAGGACAAGGATCCCATTTTGTTCAGCAGCAATCTAACAGACGCCAACAAATTCCCCGATAATTTCAGAAAGAAACTACCATGAACTATTTTTGGCTTTCCTGGAATGACAAATGAACCGACCAATATGTATCCATCCACCTTAATATGCGTGATACCCTGTGGCATGTTCATGCGCATCAGGTGGCCTGCCTTCTGGTACTTGAGTTAAGAGCCCAAGCTTGCAAGCTAGAACTTCGTTTGACCAGATCTATCACGTCCATGTATGTTTTGTTCTCTTCTGTATTTTCTTTTCTTGACCATGCCAAGAGATGCTCTGCTTTCATGGATCTGGAATGTATGTCATGGTTCTTTCGTTTGTGTAAATCAGGGGTGGGGCTGGAGTTCCTTAGTTATACGGTGATTTGTGCCGCATAATAGGTGAACACACGGTTCACGTTCGACGTCGCCCAAGGGAAGTTGTTCTTTGTGTCTCTGCTGTGCGGCCGAGACTTGTCAGGCGGCCTAGATTTGATCTCGTTGTATTGTGGAAGATAACTTCCAATTTGCGTTGATATCGTATCAGGGCATGACTAGTGTTTAGTACCAGTCCGAGAGTACTGCAAGTTGATTCCAAGGATGACGATGCACGACCACGAGAGTAGCATTCTCACTAGAACTAGATTATATTTTACTGTAGTCCCAAATACAGCATAGGGAAGCAACGGTATGAAAAGTTGTGAGCAAACACAGATGCAACAACATGCCTTGTGTTGCGTATACTCGATAAAGTGTCCGAGAAAGTCGAGCTTTATTCTTCCTCCAACTTCATATCTCACAGCTCCAATGTTATTTTTCCATGCAAAAATCAATGCAATAGTACGTACCACCAGTCTACAAATGAGCAGACTAAGAATTACTTTTATATTCTGTAAGAATGGACGTGTGCAAGATACAGCGGGGTTTGCGTTTCCAGAGATACTCATCTGTTAAACAAATACAGTATGCGAAGTTGAGAGCGTCAGCAGCACTCATAAGAACGAGACAGCGCCATGCTCATGACCTGAAAGATCCAAGTTACCAAGAAGAGCAGAGCAGAGGAAACAGAATACCCTGAATGAAACACCTAAAAGCGACCAGAAGGCTTCTTAAGAGCAGAGCAGAGCACAGGAGCACATAGGAGAGCTGTTTCAGCACAAATACAGCTGATCGCAGTACACTAGTACGGTATATCATTTGGGAGATTTGTATTTGCACCATCTTTCATATCAAAATCATATGTATATAAATGAGAGGCTACTATAGTCATCCAGCTTACTAACTACCACATTGAGATGGGGTCATTCAACTTGGAACACATCAAAATGACCCTGAATGCGAAAGGAGCTAAGGTTCCAACAAATGCATGTAGTTCCCTCGAAATAGTAACTGCAGGACGATGGTTGGGAGTTGGGACTGACACCTGCTTCTCTCCTGATTGCACCAGCTGCAGGCATGCTTTCTAAAGGTGTCGCGCCTTGGTTATCAAGATTTTTTTTCGAAAAGGAAGTTATCCCTGGCTTTTTCATCAGAACAATGCATACGGCCATATTATTAAAAAGCAAATGGTTCAACAAAGTCTTCATATCTCAAAAAGTAAACAATGCTCACAAAAAGCAATAATACAAAAAACAGGATAGCCACAACCGGCAGACAAAAAAAATAGGACACTAAACACCTATCCTATTACATGACCGTCATTCAAGCCGGTTGAAGATAATCTGAGCTACCGTTTCCCACCAGATAGACCCAGTAACCATACGCTCCCTGGTATCAGTCGGGGTGAGTGACGACCACATACGAATCAGTGCAGTGGCCCGAAAAATAACCTGCAAGAAATAAATATGTGTTGTTCTGTTAAAAACCAAATCATTCCTGCAATTCCATATTGCCCATAATAAAACACATACTTCTACACGGATATGTCTCGCCGTTTCTGACTCTACTCCATCTAGCCACGTCCCAAATAACACGTGGATGGTATTCAGAAGAGTGATGTTAAATGCTATGTGGACAGACCGCCGTAATTTTTTTGCCATTGGGCAATCAAGAAAGTGGTCTTTGATAGATTCATCCTGATCACAGAATCTACATCTTCTAGATCATGTCCAGATGCATTTTGCCAAATTGTCCTTAGTTAGAATAACTTGTTAATGGACAAATGACATAAACACTTTAATTTTTAAAGGCACTTTGACTTTCCAAACATGCTTGATCAAAGTATAGAGCCAGTGTTGATGATATCCGAATACATGGATTTAACCGAAAACTCTCGATTCTTGGTTAGTTTTGGAAAGTTCGGACAAGACCAATCCGAATTTGACTAGGGTTTTGGATGTGAATCCAAGCCTTTTTCTTGCACGGGAAGTCCAGCCGCCTCTTATATACCTAAGGGTGACGGCCGATTGAACAACACACAATCGAACAAACACATCTACCACTTTTTATCTTTTATCTTTTCTCCTTAACCCTAGTTCTTCTTCTTCCTCGTTCTTCGTTCGTTCTTCTTGTTGCAGGGCCGAGAACCTCGAGGCTCTAGGGGCGATCGGGTCGACCTAGGGCAGCCCATAGCCGCGCGCGCCCTGACGGGGTCCCTCCCGGGCATGTGGGGTTTCGGGTCATCAAAAGCGCCCGCCGGATTGCCTGCGTACCGCGCTTCCGGACGGGTCTCCTTCGACATGAGCTGCGGTGCATCACCCTCGGCGTTGGAGGTACACGGTGACGTGTTCGTGTACGAACAGCTCGTTCATCATGCAGTACGCATGCTGACCACTAGCACGTGTGTTGGCGTGTTGCACCTCATAGCCCCATGTGATCCGCTTGGTGCATGGTCTCATGTCCACAACGGCTGCGTGACGCACGCCGACCAGCTACACCGTCATCACGAGTGATTGGACTGATCACCCGACCGCCCGTGATCCACTTCATCCACGCTGCGCGATGGACCTGGTCAGTTGCTTCCGTGCACCTCCATGGGTCCCATGAAGATCGTCCTTGAGTTCAGCGCGCCGCTTTACCGATCGAACAACTGCTGCTGCTGCGTCGCCCTGTTGGGCCACAGTGCCGCGCCCCGTGGTTCTTTTTTCGGCTGCACCGACCCGCGTCACCGCTGCGTCGCACCTTCGGGCCGTAATGCCGCGGCCCGCAGTCCACCGCCGCCTGAGGCTGTCCACTCCAGGACGTCCCTATGGCTGCACCGACCATCGCGCTGCCGTTGTGTCGCCCCCTTGGGTTGTACCGAGCGTGGCACGCGGTCCACACCACCGTCCCGAGGCCTTCTCCGCGGTTGCACCGACCCGCGATCCCCCGGTTTGCCGCCCCTTCGGGCTGTAGCTCCGCTGCCAGCGGTCTCTGCTGCCGCCCCGAGGTCTTCCCGCTGTCGCCCCGACCTGCCCGCAACCGCTCCGTCGCCCCTTCGGGCTGTAGATGTCGGTGTCAAAACCGGCGGATCTCGGGTAGGGGGTCCCGAACTATGCGTCTAAGGCTAATGGTAACAGGAGGCGGGGGACACAATGTTTACCCAGGTTCGGGCCCTCTCGATGGAGATAATACCCTACTTCCTGCTTGATTGATCTTGATGATATGAATATTACAAGAGTTGATCTACCACGAGATCGTAGAGGCTAAACCCTAGAAGCTAGCCTATGATTCTGATTGTTGTCGTCCTACGGACTAAACCCTCCGGTTTATATAGACACCGGAGGGGCTAGGGTTACACAGGGTCGGTTATAGAGAAGGAGATCTACATATCCGAATTGCCAAGCTTGCCTTCCACACAAAGGAGAGTCCCACCCGGACATGGGACGAAGTCTTCGATCTTGTATCTTCATAGTCCAACAGTCCGGCCAAAGTATATAGTCCGGTTGTCCAAGGACCCCCTAATCCAGGACTCCCTCAGTAGCCCCTGAACCAGGCTTCAATGACGATGAGTCCGGCGCGCAGATTGTCTTCGGCATTGCAAGGCGGGTTCTTCTCCAAATCCAGAGTACCTGTTGTAACGAGTAGTGTCCGGTTTCCCATTAATTTTGCACTCCTCGGTTTCTGTGCTTTAATAATGGCTACCTCCACGTGTCGAGCGAATGCGAGAAGTCGGATGGTCCTCCTACAGAGGATGCGGATAGACTATCCGCTACGAATTCCGAAGTGGAGAGCGCCATGAATCACAGGCGTCGACGGGCCGCACTACGCGACCCTAATTTCTCCGAAGAGGCATTCAATGCCTTCAAATCGGGAGACGCGTACATCCGAGCTGCTCAAGGTGGTCTTGCTAGAGCCACGGAACAATATGTAAAGGATATACGGGTAAGTAAATCGGATGGTTATGTATATCAGTAGCCCCTGAGACTTGAAATAGTTGGCATAACTGATTTAAGGATCATTGTATGCATAGGTTCTTATAGAGAAGAACACCAATTTGTCTCAAGAGCTGGAGGAGTGTGTTTGACACGAGAAAAACATCGAGGGACTCCGGGGAGAAGGGAAGAAGGGTATGTGTTTCTCTCAGACGCCGGGGAAAGAAAACTGTGTATGCGGGCGTGCCAGTGTACCGTAGTACACAAAGAAAAAGAGATACGGGAACATGTATTTCATTAATCTCATTGGAGAAATAAAATTACAATATCCCATAAAAAAAAGAAGGTGCGCTCCGTGGCCTACTAGCACGGCCAAGCTGGCTGTGGCGATTGTGTGATCTCCTGGTTCTCGGGGCCTCGGAAGACTCCCAATTAATTACTCCCGCGGGTTGCTCCGCGAGATACCTCCGATTGAGCTGTGTGGTCGTCTTCGTCGTCTTCGCTTCGCGTTCTCCATGCATGATGATGGTGATGTGTGTGCGTGGGCGGCGGCGGAGCCCGTGTCCTCGTCGGTACACGTGCCGCGTGTAGCGTAGCCTTTGCGGTGGCCACGCTCGCCCTCGCCGTCGTGCCTCGTCGGTCTTGGCGGCGTTGGAGGAGTTGTTGTTGGGGTAGCATGGATCACGCTCGGCTCGGACTTCTCGACGACCAGTAGCTTCTTGGGGTGTACAAGGGTCTACACCCTGCGGGAGTAATCGTCGATGGAGACCGGCGTCGGTGTGTGACCGTCGCATTGCTCGCGCCAGCATGGCCTGAATGGTCGACACCTCGTCCCGGCCAGACGCCGAGTCCACGGCAGTCGGCGTAGTCAAGTCATCGTCTCACGAGATTGTAGAGGAGCGGTGTTGTTGTTGAAGTCGCGTCACCCTGCGGCCGCATCTTGTCCTCGGGCGGTGCCGACTTGCTCGGCTTCGGCCTCCGAATGAGTGTGGCGCCGGTAGCAGCGACACAGGGGTAGGAGGCCATCTGAATCATGGCATCGTGGTGTAGGTCCCCAGCCTTCACTTCGCGTCCGGGAGCCCAGTGGACGTCGCCGTGCTCACATGTTCATCTTGAGAGCTCTACACGGGGTGGACAAGCAGGAGGTGGGGTGCTGCGCGTTTCCATCTTTGCGACACCGAGCATGACGAAGCAGATGGTGTCGAACAGCTTCCTTGGCGTCGTCTTCGAGTGGTAGCTCATGTGTAGCTTCTTCCATGCATTTCTTTTTGTGAATCCAATGGACGCGTACGTTGCCATCCAGCCAACATGCACGTACATGCATGGCCCATGCACGTGCACATGAGGTATAGTGTGCATACTAATTCACTTACACCATTAGCGATAGTTTAGGGGCACTTTGTGGCACAAGGTGGTCTCTCGATGATGGGAAGCCGGCCGTCGAACCGGATGCTCCTGCTGTGACGAGGGAAAGGCGGACCCGGCGAGGCGTCGGCTCAGAGGTAGGGCATCGTTTGCTTCCGTTACAACATTGGCTGCACCGTTGCTCGATGTTACTGGTAGGTGCCAACGAAGAACCGTCGGCGAGTGCTTCAGCGATGTTACGGGTTGCACGATGTCTTCAACGCGTCCACCTCAAGGAGCCGCCGGCAAGTGCTCCATCTTCACGGAAGAACGCACGACGTGATAAGCGTGCTTCTTCTTGGATGATGTTTCTCTTGTGCGATGAAGCAGACACGGGCTCCGTAGAACGGTGATGGCGACTTCAGTGCCATCGACCTCCACTCCATGGCGGCGGCTTCATAACATCGACAACGGGCGACGTCATGGCATGCTCCACTTCGTCGTCTTCCGCTGCCTCATCATGATGAAGTAGACGTGAGGAGTGATGGGGCCCTCGGTGCCGTCGAGCTCCATGGAGCCACCGTGACGAAGGGGGTGACATCTCGGCGACCTCCGTGTCGTCGGCTTCCATGGGGCCGGCTTGACGACATCGACGACAGGCTCTTCGTGGCGTGCTCCATATCGTCGTCCTCCGCGGCACCCTCATGATAAAGCGGTCGCGAGTGATGATGGAGATCTCCGTGGCGTCCACCGTCTAGCGGTGATGAGCAGGGGGCGGCCTTCGTTGCGTTGACCTCCGGGGCATCGACCTCCGTGGCGTCAACGTCCATAGCGTGGGCTTGGTGAAGATGAGCTTCGGAGACGCATCGCTCTCGTCGAGCGGTGATGAGTGGGGGGCGGCCACCGTGGCGTCACCTCTGTGACACCGACCTCGGTGACCTCGACGGTGGGCAGCGTCGTGGCGTGCTCTGTGCCGTCGTCTTGGCCGAACCGTCGTGACGAGGCGAACAACAGGCGGTGATGACGACCTCTTCATCGTTCTTTGTGGCGCTGGCTTGGTGAAGATGAGATCCGGGGACGCGTCGTCCTCATCGCGCGGTGATGACTGGGGTGGCCACCGTGGCGTCGACCTCTGTGACACCGACCTCGGTAGCGTCAGCGTCCATAGCGCGGGCTTGGTGAAGGTGAGCTCCGGCGACGCGTCGTCCTCATCGCGCGGTGATGAGTGGGGTGGCCACCGTGGCGTCTACCTCCGGGGCATCGACCTGGCGACCTCGATGGTGGGCGGCGTCGTGGCGTGCTCCGTGTCGTCGTCTTGGCCGAACCGTCGTGACGAGGCGAACAACAGGTGGTGATGACGACCTTTTCGTCGTTCTTTGTGGCGTTGGCTTGGTGAAGACCATCTCCGGCAACGTCGACTTCACCTTCCGGTCCGGCGGCTCCATCTTCGACGGGGGTCCGGTCATGCGAACATTGCTTTCGGCAACGCTCCCGACCTGTGTGCGTGCATGCTATATGCAAAGAAGGAACAAGGAAAGGGATGGGTTAGATCAAAGTTTTACTTTCGGGGAAGGTGAGCTTCGCGTCCATGTCACAGCCGCCGAGCTCCCTGTACGCCGGCCTCCTCTCTCCGTGTACGCCGGCTCGGGTGCCTGCATCTTTCCTCGTGCGTGAGTTGCCTCTCCGGCCGTGCCTCCGTCCCCTGTCGTGCGTGAGTCCTGCCTGAACCCTGTTAAAACAACGTCAAAGAAAAGAAAGAGGTGATGAGGGCGTCGTTGCCACTCCTGACGCGCCGGCCAAGATTGGGCAGTTTCCGAGTCATCCTCCCGGGGCGCTAGCTGCAGCTTCTCATCGTCTAATCGGCCTCGGCGCTGCCGCAGCAGCATCTTTTATGTACGTTTCCTCCGGCAAGATGCCAACTCCATCGACGCTGCCGCACGGGCGCGTCTCCTCCTTGTGTCTCTGGATGCCTCCGTGTATCTCCTCTCCTCGTGCGTCGCTGACCCCTCTGCGATCTGATGCATGTGACGCGTCGCGAACGGCTGCTCCCTATTGTACTGGAGGAGATATGGATGCGTGGAGATGAAACGTCCCGATGTTTTAGCTTTGGCTCGTCCCAATCCTTTCTATCTGGCGGCGATGCTTATCTCTTCGGCGGTTCTTGTTGACGTACAAATCTGCACACAAAACCAATTACCTGATACGCCCCTAGTTCACGTGGCTGCTGGTAGGCCTGTTCCTCTCCAAACGTGTGAAGCTGAGTTCATGGGCCAGGCATACGGGTATTGAGATACTCACGTATGCATACGCGGCCGGCCGGTGTAACCATATTTGATGTACTGTATATACACCGGGTCCTGGGACCACGTACAACCC
>LR880970.1:736806184-736819038 GCA_904067115.1 Aegilops sharonensis
TCAATAAGTAAGAGTGTCGAACCCAACGAGGAGCTAAAGGTAGAATAAATATTCCCTCAAGTTCTATCGACCACCGATACAACTCTACGCATGCTTGACGTTCGCTTTACCTAGAACAAGTATGAAACTAGAAGTACTTTGTAGGTGTTTTTGGATAGGTTTGCAAGATAATAAAGAGCACGTAAATAAAAGCTAGGGGCTGTTTAGATAAAGAAGCAATAAAGTAAATATAGCGAGTGTGGAAAAGTGGTGGTAGGAGTTGTGAAATTGCCCCTAAGCAATTGACTATGTTACTAGACCAGTAATCACTATTGCAATTCTATTTGAGGGAGAGGCATAAGCTAACATATCATCCCTTACTTGGAATTCTATGAACTTATGATTGGAACTCTAGCAAGCGTCCGCAAATACTAAAGATTCATTAAGGTAAAACCCAACCATAGCATTAAAGTATCAAGTCCCCTTTTATCCCATACGCAAACAACCTACTTACTCGGGTTTGTGTTTCCGTCACTCACGCAACCCACCATAATAAAATCATAAACATATTGCAAACCCTACAGCGGGAATCCCTCATGCTTGCGCGACACGGAAGGCACCATAGGACAGCACCAATAATAAAACATGCAACTCAAACCAATCATAGCAATTCATCAATCACCGATAGGACAATGGAAATCTACTCAGACATCATAGGATGGCAACACATCATTGGATAATAATATGAAGCATAAAGCACCATGTTCAAGTAGAGGGTACAGCGGGTTGCGGGAGAGTGGACCGCTGAATATAGAAGGGGTAAGGTGATGGAGATGTTGGTGAAGATGACGGCGGTGTTGGTGAAGATTGCGATGATGATGATGGCCCCCGGCAGCGCTCCGGCGCCACCGTAAGCAAGGGGGAGAGAACCCTCCTTCTTCTTCTTCTTCCTTGACGTTCTCCCTAGATGGGAGAAGGGTTTCCCCTCTGGTCCTTGGCTCCCATGGCGTGGGAGGGGCGAGAGCCCCTCCGAGATTGGATCTATCTCTCTGTTTCTGCGTTCTCTGATTCTACCCCTTCACCGTTTCCTTTATATCTGGAGATCCGTAACTCCGATTGGGGTGAATCTTTCGCCCAGATTTTTCTCAAGCTTTCTTGCGGAAAAAGTAGAGCCTCAACCGCCTTACGGGTGGCCTACGAGAGCCCAGGGCGCGCCCAGGGGGCGCGCCCCCCTGTCTCGTGGCCACCTCGGACACTGTTTCGCGTTGATTCTTCCTCCGAAAAATCCCAAATATTCCAAAATAATTCTCCGTCCGTTTTTATCCCGTTTGGATTCCATTTGATATTGGTTTTCTGCGAAACATAAAACATGCAACAAACAGGAACTGGTACTGGGCACTGGATCAATATGTTAGTCCCAAAAAATAGTATAAAAAGTTGCCAAAAGTATATAAAAGTTGAATAATATTGGCGTGGAACAATCAAAAATTATAGATACGACGGAGACGTATCAGCATCCCCAAGCTTAATTCCTGCTCGTCCTCGAGTAGGTAAATGATAAAAAAGATAATTTTTGATGTGGAATGCTACCTAGCATAATCTTGATCATATGTCTAATCATGGCATGAATATTAAGACACGAATGATTTAAAGCAATAGTCTATCATTTGACAAAAAAACGACAATACTTCGAGCGTACCAATAAAGCAATCATGTCTTTTTAAAACAACAAGGCCAAAGCAAGCTTATCCCTACAAAATCATACAGTTTGGCCATGTTTCATTTTCGTCACACAAAATGCCCCCATCATGCACAACCCCGATGACGAGCCGAGCAATTGGTTCATACTTTTTAACGCGCTTCAGCTTTTTCAACCCGCACGCAATACATGAGCGCAAGCCATGGATATAACACTATAGGTGGAATAGAATATAATGATGGAGGTTATGTGGAGAAGACAAAAAGGGAGAAAGTCTCACATCGACGCGACTAATCAAAGGGCTATGGAGATGCCCATCAATTGATGTCAATGTGAGGAGTAGGGATTGTCATTCAACGGATGCACTAAGAGCTATAAGTGTATGAAAGCTCAACAAAAGAAACTAAGTGGGTGTGCATCCAACTTGCTTGCTCATGAAGACCTAGGGCATTTGAGGAAGCCCATCGTTGGAATATACAAGCCAAGTTCTATAATGAAAATTCCCACTAGTATATGAAAGTGACAACATAGGAGACAATCTATATGAAGAACATGGTGCTACTTTGAAGTACAAGTGTGGAAAAATGATAGTAACATTTCCCCTTTTCTTTTTTTTTTCTTTTTTTCTTTTTTTTTCTTTTTTTTTCTTTCGGTGGGCTTCTTTGGCCCCCTTTTTTATTTAGGCTTCTTTGGCCTTTCCTTTTTTTTCTATTTTTTCTTTTTCTTTTTTTTTCAGGGGGCAATGTTCTATAATGATGATCATCACACTTTTATTTACATACAACTCGATATTACAACTCGATACTAGAACAAAGATATGACTCTATATGAATGCTTCCGGCTGTGTACCGGGATGTGCAATGATCTAGTGTAGCAATGACATCAAAAAACGGACAAGCCATGAAAACATCACGCTAGCTATCCTACGATCATGCAAAGCAATATGACAATAAATGCTCAAGTCATGTATATGATGATGATGAAAGTTGCATGGCAATATATCTCGGAATGGCTATGGAAATGCCATAATAGGTAGGTATGGTGGCTGTTTTGAGGAGGATAATGAGGCTTATGTGTAATAGAGCGTATCATATCACGGGGTTTGGATGCACCGGCGAAGTTTGCGCCAACTCTCGAGGTGAGAAAGGGCAATGCACGGTACCGAAGAGGCTAGCAATGATGGAAAGGTAAAAGTGCGTATAATCCATGGACTCACATTTGTCATAAAGAACTCATATACTTATTGCAAAAGTTTATTAGCCCTCGAAGAAAAGTACTACTACGCATGCCCCTAGGGGGATAGATTGGTAGGAAAAGACCATCGCTCGTCCCCGACTGCCACTCATAAGGAAGACAATCAAAGAAACACCCCATGCTTCAAATTTGTCACACAACGACTACCATACGTGCATGCTACGGGACTTGCAAACCTCAACACAAGTGTCTCTACAATACACAACCACCCACTAGCATAACTCTAATATCACCATCTTTATATCGCAGAACTATTGCAAAAAATCAAACATATCATATTCAGCGATCTACAAGTTTATGTAGGATTTTATGACTAACCATGTGAATGACCAATTCCCGTCATCTCTCTAAATAGATATAAGTGAAGTAAGAGAGTTTAATTCTTTCTACAAAAGATATGCCCATGCTCTAACAAATATAAGTGAAGAAGAAGAGCATTCTACAAATGGCGGTTTTCTATGTGAAGAGAAACAGGCAATCCAAACTTCAAATGATATAAGTGAAGCACATGAAGCATTCTATAAAGTTATACTCAAAATATTTAAGTGAAGTGCAATGAGCATTCTATAAATCAACCAAGGACTATCTCATACCAGCATGGTGCATAAAAGAAAAATGAAAACTAAATGCAAAAGGACGCTCCAAAACTTGCACATAATGCATAAACGAAACGAATACGAAAACATACCGATACTTGTAGAAGAAAGAGGGGATGCCTTCCGGGGCATCCCCAAGCTTAGACGCTTGAGTCTCCTTGAATATTTACTTGGGGTGCCTAGGGCATCCCCAAGCTTAAGCTCATGCCTCTCTTCCTTCTCTTCATATCGAAACCTCCTCGTTTAGACACTTCATCCACACAAAACTTCAAAAGAAAACTCGGTAAGATCCGTTAGTATAATAAAGCAAATCACCACTCTAAGTACTGTTGAAAACCAATTCATATCTTGTTTTTGCATCGTGTCTACTCTAATATATCTTTTCCATGGCTTAATCCACTGATATAAATTGATAGATTCATCAAAACAAGCAAACTATACATCAAAAACAGAATCTGTCAAAAACAGAACAGTCTGTAGCAATATGAACATCCACCATACTTATGGTACCCGAAAATTCCTACCACAATTAGGACAAATAAACAAGTTGTACAGCAAGACAGTGCAAAAGGAATCAGAACCAATTGACGTTCCAGTTAAAAATGTAAAATCGCGCACTACAGCCAAAGTTTCTGTCCTGCACCATACAAACCAACAAGCATTGTAAACATCCTAAAGGCAAACCTTGGCACATTATTTTTATAATAAAATGGAATTATACAAGGGAATAATTATTTTTGATGAAAAGTTTCTGTAATCAAGATTCACAAAGTTTCCGTGAGCATGAACAAATTTCAAGGCTAGCTCCCACTTCAACAATGCTTGTCTTTCTCACTTTCACTTTCCTTTTTGAAAAGTTTTTAGGTTCCCCTCTTTATTTTTTTATTTTTAAACTATATGAAAGCACTCAACAGAAATAAATGACTCTCTAAAACTTCCGGGTTGTCTCCCTGGCAACGCTTTCTTTAAAGTCATTAAGCTAGGCATATAGTGCTCAAGTAATGGATCCACCCGGATCCAAGGTATATCAAAGTCAATTTTAATTAACAATGATTTGTAATTTAGTAGTGAGCACAAAGTAACATATATCTAGCAACAACAAAGTCTAACTCTCTTTCTATGCATCGACATGTCATAAGAGAACAATTCATGCACACATAGTAAAGGCCAACGCATAGTATAAGCAGTTTCTTGCAATTTCATAGTATGGGAAACATAGAGAGGTGGAGACAAAGTTCCTCTCTCATAATAATTGCAAGTAGGAGAAGCAAGCACATGCATATTACATTCATAAAAATTATCATGTGCAACGGTAAAAGGGAACCCATCAATATAATCCTTAATAAGCACAAACTTCTCCGATATAGTGTAGTCGGGAGAATTCAAAAAGATAATAGGACTATCATGCATGGGTGCAATAGCAACAATTTCATGTTTAACATAAGGAATTATAGCAAGTTCATCTCCATAAGCATAATTCATATTGGCATCTTGGCCACAAGCATAGCAAGCATCATCAAAAAGGGCTAATTCAAAAGAATCAACGGGATCATAACAATCATCATAGCAATCATCCTTCGGTAAGCACGAAGGGGAATTAAATAATGTATGAGTTGGAGGGTTACTCTCATTAGAAGGTGGGCACGGGTAGCTAATAAGCTCTTCCTCCTGTTGTTCTTTGCTCTCCTCATCATCTTTTTCATCCAATGAGCTCACAGTTTCATCAATTTCTTCTTCCATAGCTTCCTGCAAAATATTAGTCTCTTCTTGGACAGCGGAGACTTTCTTCATAAAAGCATTAATATAGTAATTGTATTCATAATTTTCATAGCAATATCTAAGCATAGCAAGATATTCAGGCCTATAACCATCATCATCAAAAGCTTCATACTTTTCAAACAAAGCTTCAATTTCATAAGCAGCCTTAAAAGCAACAAATTCTTCTATTTGTTCCACATCATAGTAATCATACATACTATTAGCATAAGAAGCTAAGGTTTCATTATCGTTAAATTTGCATGAAAAGGGGAGGTGTGGAGCCTCCATCCTAGAGCAACAAGTAATATCATATCTCAAGCATAGATTCCAGGCATACAAACGCAACATAATAAATTGATCCCATAATAGTTTCCTTTTTTGTGTCGAGCGATAATCCCTAAAGTATTCACGTTGATCCAACGTGTCTCCCATTATAAAGTTGAATGGAGCTTTCTCAGGATTATCAAAGTAGTACATAATATCTTTCGCATAATGAGAATCGAGGGTTTTAGGAGTTTCCCCATATTCATGAGTAGCAAGTACAGCTAAATTTTTTGGTATTTTGCGTTTCATATCCATAACTAAAGATAGAAAACAACTAAGAACAGCAAATAAAAATTAATTAGTGATAAAGCAAACAAGCACACACGAGAATATTCACCCCACGCTATAACTCCCCGGCAACAGCGCCAGAAAAAGGTCTTGATAACCCACAAGTGTAGGGGATCGCAACAGTTTTTGATAAGTAAGAGTGTCGAACCCAACGAGGAGCTAAAGGTAGAATAAATATTCCCTCAAGTTCTATCGACCACCGATACAACTCTACGCACGCTTGACATTCGCTTTACCTAGAACAAGTATGAAACTGGAAGTACTTTGTAGGTGTTGTTGGATAGGTTTGCAAGATAATAAAGTGCACGTAAATAAAAGCTAGGGGCTGTTTAGATAAAGAAGAAATAAAGTAAATATAGCGAGTGTGGAAAAGTGGTGGTAAGAGTTGTGAAATTGCCCCTAAAAATTGACTATGTTACTAGACCGGTAATCACTATTGCAATTATATTTGAGGGAGAGGCATAAGCTAACATATCATCCCTTACTTGGAATTCTATGCACTTATGATTGGAACTCTAGCAAGCATCCGCAAATACTAAAGATTCGTTAAGGTAAAACCCAACCATAGCATTAAAGTATCAAGTCCCCTTTTATCCCATACGCAAACAACCTACTTACTCGGGTTTGTGTTTCCGTCACTCACGCAACCCACCATAAGCAAATCATAAACATATTGCAAACCCTACAGCGGGAATCCCTCACGCTTGCGCGACACGGAGGGCACCATAGGACAGCACCAATAATAAAACATGCAACTCAAACCAATCATAGCAATTCATCTATCACCGATAGGACAATGGAAATCTACTCAGACATCATATGATGGCAACACATCATTGGATAATAATATGAAGCATAAAGCACCATGTTCAAGTAGAGGGTACAGCGGGTTGCGGGAGAGTGGACCGCTGAATATAGAAGGGGTAAGGTGATGGAGATGTTGGTGAAGATGACGGCGGTGTTGGTGAAGATGGCGGTGATGATGATGGCCCCCAGCAGTGCTCCGGCGCCACCGGAAGCAAGGGGGAGAGAGCCCCCCTTCTTCTTCTTCTTCCTTGACCTTCTCCCTAGATGGGAGAAGGGTTTCCTCTCTGGTCCTTGGCTCCCATGGCGTGGGAGGGGCGAGAGCCCCTCCGAGATTGGATCTATCTCTCTGTTTCCGCGTTCTCTGATTCTACCCCTTCACCGTTTCCTTTATATCTGGAGATCCATAACTCCGATTGGGGTGAATCTTTCGCTCAGATTTTTCTCATAAAATTAGCTTTCTTGCGGCAAAAGTAGAGCCTCAACCGCCTTACGGGTGGCCTACGAGAGACCCAGGGCACGCTCAGGGGTAGGGGGCGCGCCCCGCTGTCTCGTGGCCACCTCGGACACTGTTTCACGTTGATTCTTCCTCCGGAAAATCCCAAATATTCCAAAATAATTCTCCGTCCGTTTTTATCCCGTTTGGATTCCGTTTGATATTGGTTTTCTGCGAAACATAAAACATGCAACAAACAGGAACTGGCACTGGGCACTGGATCAATATGTTAGTCCTAAAAAATAGTATAAAAAGTTGCCAAAAGTATATAAAAGTTGAATAATATTGGCATGGAACAATCAAAAATTATAGATACGATGAAGACGTATCAGCATCCCCAAGCTTAATTCCTGCTTGTGAGGAGTAGGGATTGTCATGCAACGGATACACTAAGAGCTATAAGTGTATGAAAGCTCAACAAAAGAAACTAAGTGGGTGTGCATCCAACTTGCTTGCTCATGAAGACCTAGGGCATTTGAGGAAGCCCATCGTTGAAATATACAAGCCAAGTTCTATAATAAAAATTCCCATTAGTATATGAAAGTGACAACATAGGACTCCTCAGCTCCACAAGTTCAATTAATACTATTGGTATGAATTCCCCATGATCGTTCACATATCCTAATATGCTCTTTTGATTCCGATCTCAAATGTATGGAATAAACGGTAAATTTGAAAACATTAAAAAATGATTTTTCTTTTTTCATGTGCAGCACTATTGCTTTAAGTGTTCTATTTGCGTTCATTTTTTTCTGAAGAAATGACTGCTTTTGATAAAATAAAATATTTTTTTGTGGGAAGAAAACTAAAATATAATTAATATTCAAAATTGCATTTGGTATAGAGCACACATTTGTTTTTCAGTCCATAGCACCATGAATGTCATTTCTGCATGAAAAATACAGGCATGTAGAATACTCGAACATGTCCACTGCAAACATAATTCAATTTTTTTGAATTACTTTGCAAAACTTTTTAAAATGTTACTCTTCATATGGGTGCAGATGAGCTTGGGAACCAAAACTCCATGCCGTGACGAATTCTTTTTGTCTTGACAGTCAACATAATAGTGCTAGCAAATTTCTAATCTTTGGATCTTAACATTCATGAATCAGTGTTTTTTTATGGTTTCCATAATTGCTCAAATCTGCATCTCCATTTCTAGCACTATCTCAACCTAGGAAATAATATTCATGTCAAAATAAATGTGCCCCAGCAGTTAAACAAAGGAGACAGAGAAGCAGAGTTTTTCCAATAATTCCAACTCTACCCTCCCCTGCATCATTCCCCATTGTTAGAAGGAAGAGAAGGATTGATGGAATAATTTTTTTTGTATTGCTTGAGCCTCATGGGCATATATATATAGGAGTACATAATCTACTTGGAGTACAAGGCAAGCCAGAATATTTCCTAGTCTTGCATATGTTTCCTAATACAATCACGTTACTCAACACCCATCACCGATACTGACTCGGTATTATAATAGGCTAGGTTAGCTAATATAAATACCTAGGTACCCCTACGTTGTAATACCAGATCAATCAAAGCAATAAAGTGCAAGGCTCGATACGAGCTTTTTGGCTAACTCAGCGAGTGTGCGTATTGTGTTCCGGAGACTTGACCTACACTAGCTAGCTAGACACGAGAATCCATCCACCAGGGTGCTTGCCTGCTTGTTTACTTGACCTTCTCCGTCAAAGCAGCCGGGCGCAATCGGGTGTAACTTGTACGTCGCTGATTACTGGGGCTCTAGTAATTAGTCATCTCGAGTTCTGATTACTGACTGAGATCACTGCCAACCATAGATAGATTTTATGCAGTAGAACCAGCTTTCTCGATCAGGTTTCTGGAGAAGATGAGAAAAATCAACCTCTAACAACTCCCTGCAGTTGACATAAACGAAATGGATTTCAGTTAAAATAGAAGTGATTGATATGGGTTTCAGTTAAAATAGAAGTGATTGATATGAAATTCCAAACAAGTATAATATTTGTTTGTGTAAGGATTTTGTTTCACCATGGATACTAGTAAGTATAACTTTGTTTGCATTGCTCAAGAGTAAATAATACCTACTGCAACACTGGCCGGCAAGATACACTTGAATTTGCTCTCGTTTGTTTTCAGCTTACCCAGTCTGTGTTACTACTCATAGTAGAAATGATTTCGAACCATTGCAGCTCATCGTGGTTCTGAACGCTGCCTAACATACATGGCGGCCAACGTTGGGGGTTCAGCCAGTGGGCAGCTTTGAGTGCAACAAATGCTTGGAGCTGCCGCGCGCGGGAGCCCATTGTGATTGTGACGCTCTGCGGGCACCTCTTTTGCTGGTCGTGCCTCTACAGGTGCCCCGTGTTCTTTTCTTCTTGCAAGGATTGAAAAAGCTTATAGTTGATCTATTTGTCAGTACTAACAGAACATTAGTGTATTCATTACTCAAAACAGAATGACCATTACATATGTCCAGTACGAAATTCAGAGTTCCTAGTGCGAGCGTGTCTCTCCTTCAGTGTTTTTGAATTAACTAATCTGGAAAATATTATTATGGGAATTAATGGCATTTAAATTTCGTGTTGCGTGCCGAGTAACGGCGTGCAACATCACAACACCTTGCTTGCTTGTCCGCGTGGATGGAAACATTCATAGAGCATACACAGCCCCACGCCCTAGGAGCACAGGAGAGGAAACAAAGTAGAAAAGGAGAGGAGACACACAAGCATAGTTTAAAAAACCAGACCGGACTGGCGGTTGGACCGGAAAAAACCAAAACGGTCGCCCCTATCGGCCTTTTAAGCTTAAATTAAAAGACCGCCCTGCAACTGGACCAGAAAAAACGGGTGAACGGGCCAGTTTTCGCATAAACCGGAAGTATAAAACCGATGGTTGAAGCCGTGCCAGGCACAAAAACAGAAAAATAACATGTGTCAAAGGGGATTTGGCCCTAAAACCATCTTGGCTAGCCAACTTTCTTAACAAAATTTAATTAAATGATTGTATTTTACGTCTATTTAGGGTCAGTTCTTTTGGCGGCTTAAAAAATAAGTTGCCTCTCCACAGCTTAAAAAATAAGCCGCATTGAAATCTCCACTTCCGGTAGCACTACTGATTGATCCTTACAAAAACCGAACCGGTGAGGCTGTCGGTTCAGGTTTTTACCGATCGGACCCCCGGTTCGATGTCTGGATTTTTATACCCCCTTAGGGCCAGTTCTTTGGGCAGCTTAAGATAGTTGATGTACCACAGGGAAATTAAGTTTGACATGTCATAGGTAAAGCAATAGAGACAATCAAACGCAATGCACTTAGGAACTGGAGTATCAACTAAGGCCAAGCTCCCTTGTTTTGTTTTCAATCTTGTAGCCTTCAAGTGTAGACACTCCAACAAAAGTAATCCCTCCGTTCCATAATATAAGAATGTTTGTTACACTAATGCAGTGTCAAAAACACTCTTATATTATGGGACGGAGGAAGTACGTACAAAAGTATGGATCCCACGTACTATCCGACGCAGAATATATGCAAGGTGACTCTCCGATCCAACAAAAGTACGTACATACACATGGAGATGGAGTTATTCAACTTGGAACACACCAAAATTCATTCCATGGTACTCCCTCCGTCCCGGAAAAGATGTCATCAGCCAGTTCAAATGTAATTTTGCAAAAAAAAAAAAAAAAAAACTTATCATTTCAAATCTGGTGCTAACCAACCCAGTCAGCTTCTTCCACGTCCTGTCGCTACTGCACCGCACACCCCAGCCACCGTCGCCCGCGGGCACAATGCGCCCCAGCCGCCATAGGGCTCAGAGCGCGAAGAAGGCCCACCTGCGCCGCCGCCCCCACCTGCACCGCGGCTGCCAATTGTGCCGCCCCTGCTTGCCCGCGCGCACCTCGACGGGTGGCCGCTCCATGGCTGACGGGCGGCGACACCTCGACGGGTGGCGGCTCCATTGCTGACGAGCGGCACGTCTTCATCCTCCTGCTCGCGCCCGTCGCGGCCAACCACTCCGGGGCGGGAGTTGGGCAAGTCCCCCGCCGACGCTGCACCACCGCCGGGCCGAGCACCGACCCCACCTGCGCATCCACCGTTGAATCCAGCGCTGCACCCACTTGCGCATCCACCGAGCAGGCCCAGCGCCGCCCCCCACCTGCGCAGCTGGCAGAGAGGTGACCATCGTCGCCTACCTGGTCGCCTACCTGCGGCCATCTGCTTCAGCCGTCGGCTCGCTGTCTTCCGCCACTCCGTCCTCTTCTGTTGTTGCCCTTTTCCTCTGCGTCTGCTGCTTCTGTTAGTGGTGGTGCAACCCCGATCTTCGTACAGGCAGACCCCCAATCTTCTTCTTCGTCGTCCAGAGAGTTAATTGCACAGAAGTACCACAATTGGGGCATCACATGCAAATTGATACAACGATTGCTAATTTTTGCGTATCAGTATCAACATTGGTCCAGTTTTTTTTTTAAAAAGGCTAAAAGGCTGATTTATACGTATTAACAGTGTATCTGACTGTTGGGATCCGTCTGTCAGGTGCCGACGATGTTAACGTGAGACACTTTTGTTTCGGACTTGTTTTAAAGTTTCCAACGAACTGGACAAATAAATAAAGTAAACGAAAACTTTTTTTTCAGACTTGTTTTAAAGTTTCCAACGAACTGGACAAATAAATAAAGTAAACGAAAAATCGCACGCGCCAGGTTTTGAACCTGGCGACCTGCGGCACGCGGGCGGAGCGCACTAGCCACAAGGCCGAAGGGCTGCTCGTATTAATATTCAGGCAGGATTTTATTTATACAACAGATGAACGCTGGCCGGTGGTTGGGCCAACCAAGGCCTGTAATTGTTTTTTCGTTTCGCCTTTTACTGACGCGCGTGCTGGGCTCGTTCGCCCGGATTTCTTTTCTATTTATTTATCTTATTATGTTTTATTTTTGTTTCTGGTTTTGGCTTATTTTTAGGTTTTCTTTCTTTCTTCTTTTATTCACTGGGTTCATTTTTCTTCTGTTTTTAACATACTTAATAAATATTTTTTTAGATAGGCTTCAATACATGATGTTTTCAAATACATGACGAACATGTTTTCGAATTTGCATGAACATTATCTTAATGTACGCTGAGCACCTTTTCTGCGTATAGTGACCATCTTTTAATGTTTGATGAACTTTACTTTGCAAACAGTGAGCATTTTTTAATATATTGAACTTTTGGGTTGAACATTTTTGTAATTTAGGTTGAACATTTTTTTAATATATACGATGAATGTTTTTGTAATTTAGGTTGAACATTTTTTAATATATACGATGATCATTTTTGTAATATAGGTTGAACATTTTCTTAATACATGGTGAATTTTTTTGACAATGTGTATTTGAGAAAATGTTCATCGTGTTTTAAAAACTTCTTGCGTAAAATCATTCTAGCATTTCGAGAAACACATCAATTTTTAAATAAAAGTTGCACTGATTTAGTGCACTAATATGTAATCGCAAAAACAAATATTAATAATATGATAAAAAAATAAGTAATTCAGGGCACGCAGCCGTGGCTACTATAATACTCCCACCGTTCCAAAATAGATGACCCAACTTTGCACTAACTTTGAGTTAGTGCAAAGTTGGGTCATCTATTTTGGAACGGAGGGAGTAAATCATAAAGTAAAAAACAAA
>LR880970.1:736839861-736852662 GCA_904067115.1 Aegilops sharonensis
TTTTAGAGTCCGTATGTGTGGGGAAACAAGAGTTAGGGTTGGTTTCGGACCCCTCCCTCAAGGGCCACGAAATTCCCTCCTCTTCCTCCATATATACAGCCCTTAGGGCGTCGTTTAGACTTTGGGTTTTGTTTAGATCAAAAGTTCACCATAGCAGCAACTTCGCGTACTTCGTTTGTGTTCAACGACCAGACCAAGGCGTCACAGAACCCCACCTTCATTAATAAAGCTTTCCTCTTATATTCGCAATATCCAGATTGCAATCTTAGTTTCTTGCTTGTTCTTCGTTTGCTCGCAGGAAACAGGCCCTCGTGGTCAGGTTGATCGTGCTCCGGCGTGGTCAATAACCCTCGGAAGTTGGTTTAGCGATTGCTAAGGCGCGACGTCTCGCACGTACGTAGTCGGATCGTCAAGGTCGACTCCCACAGAAACGATAGCCACCATCTCATCGAAACATCGGGACACCTTTGCCTCTATCAGCTGTGGTGCGACACATTTGAGCAGGTAAATAGCCCAGGGCCACATGGGGTGTTAAATGTGGTTAAATTGGTCGTCAACCAAGCCCGTTTATGTTAGGACATGTGGGTCCAACTTAATTGCTCCTCAAAACAGCTGACCGTGCCCTGCCGACCGACCGTGCCGGGCCCGCCACTCTGCCCCCTCCCCCCTTCTTCTTCGGTGGCGGCGGATCTTGCGTTCTCAACGGCGGCGGCGGAGCCCTCGTTCTCAACGGCGGCGGAGCCTTCGTCCTCAAAAAATGGTGAGTGAGAACACTAGTCCCCCTCCCGTTCCTCTCTCGGCCCCGTAGATCTCAGCTCGTTTCCTCTGTTTTCGCTTGTTGAATCGATAGGTTGTGAGGGGAGCCCGTGGGCATACTGAGATGGAGCCGCCAGATTCAACTTCGAATAGGTAATGCTCCTCTCTCTGATCCAATTTTGCATGCAATTAGGGCCTAGTCTGCTCTTTCTCACGGGCTCACACTGTCCGGCACTGACAGAGGGGATGCTGCCGCTCGGACCTTCGAATTGACGGTCAATTTCTTTCCATCAAAGGCAAAATTAGTTGATGGTAGCATTCAGAACATTGAGAGAGACACAATTGTTAAATGGGAGGTTGAGTTTACAGAGATTGATCCACAAGTTCTACAGAACATGGGAGAGAAGGCAGTGAAGAAATGGGTGGAAAAAATTGGGGAGAATGTTGTTTGGGGTCCAGAGCAAGAAGTATCACTGTTGCGGTTTGATGATTGGAAAGGAGAGTATGTGAGAATGGAAGATGGTGAACAGATTGTTGATGAAATCGATCGGCAAAACGGCTGGACAAGCAAACGAGCTAATTTTTTTGCTGAGCTGGTTGATCTGAATATTTTTTCGAAGGTTGGATATGTGCCATCACAATTGGCTGTGCAGATGGTAGATGATGATTGGGCTACACAGAGGCCATTGATTCCCATGTGTACTGAACTTACAGTAATAGCCGAAGAGGGACAGGTGACTGGAACTGAAACTGAAACTGCAGCAACTGTTGATTGGAATGTAGTTGAATTGGATGAGCCTACTGATTTGGTCATTGCACCAATGCCTGACATTGAGATGGCCAAACTTTTTGGAATTCCAGTCGATGACAGAGATAAGCAGGAGAGGGGAGAATCTAGTTTGCCTGCTAATGTTGATGAAGATGTAGATGGACAATTGATGGAACAAGCTGTAGATGAAGTGGATGATGCACATGATGATGAGCTGGTGCATGTGTATGACAAAGAAAACCCTGTCATTGAAGTAAGCAAGTTGTTCCCAAGCATGAAGGAGTTTAGGATGTGTTTCAAGACTTATGCAGTGAAACATGAGTTTGATGCCAAGACTGTTTGGACTGATAGGAAGAAGTTTTATGCGAGGTGCAGAGGATTTGATGGTAGTGTCAAGCCTTGCAAGTGGTACATATCTGCTAGACTGCAACCTGATGGAAGTACTGTCAGGGTTAATCAAATCCCCAATCAACATACTTGTATTACAAGTTCACAGAGAGTATTAACCATGACATCACAACTTTGGGTTGCAGAAAAGATCACCCCAATTTTAGCCAAAACACCAAACACTACTGCCAAGAAACTCAAAGTAGACTTGGAAAAGATGTACCCCATTAAACTGAAATATACCACAGTGTGGAAGGCAAAACAAAGGACAATGAAAAATTTATATGGTGATTGGGCAAATACATTTAGGATGCTTTACAACTTCAAAGCAGAGGTGGAAAAGAGGTCACCTGGTAGTGTTGTGGAGATAGATACAGAGGTATCAGCCAAAGGTGAAGTCAAGTTCTCCAAGTTTTTATGGCTTTGAAGCCTTGCATAGATGGCATCAAAGCAGGGTGCCGTCCATATTTGAGCATAGACTCATCATTTTTGACAGGCAAGTGGAATGGTCAGTTGGCAGCATGCAATGCTCTAGATAGACACAACTGGATGTTTCCTATTGCTGTTGGCTTGTTTCAGTCAGAAACCGAGGCTTCATGGACATGGTTCATGATCCAGTTGAAAAGATGCCTAGGGCCAGTGTCACCTTTGGCTATACACACAGATGCATGTAAGGGGCTTGAAAAATCAGTGAAAAATGTTTTCCCACATGCTGAGCAGAGGGAGTGCTTTGGTCATTTGTGGATGAATTTGATCAAAAAATTTAGAGGAGAAGAATTTGGGCGCATGTGGCCAGCAGCAAGATCTTACACTAGACAGACACACAAATATCATCTTGATAAGATAATGGCAGCATGTGATGAGTTTGGTCCATGGCTGAACACCTACCATTCTTTGTTATGGTACAGGTCAGCATTCAACACTGTCATCAAGTGTGACCACATCAACAACAATTTGGCAGAGAGTTTCAACAACAAGGTGAAGGAGTTAAAAGATTTGCCTGTGCATGACATGGTTGACCAAATCAGGATCATGCTCATGCGGTTGTGGGAATTGAGAAGAAGGATAGGTGATTGTCTGCAAGGTGATAAGCTTTCAGCAGTGGTACAACAGGTGGTCAATAGGAGTAGAAGTCTTTCACATTTGTTTGTTGAAAAATCTTCACCTTGGGGTGCTGAAGTTAGAGATAACAAAACTGGAAGGAGACATGTTGTTAACACTGAATTGCATGATTGCACTTGCCTCGAGTGGCAACACACTGGTAAACCATGTGAGCATGCCATTCTTTTCTTAGCATCCCAACCGAAGATAAACATGCACCCATATCTGCATGAATATTATTCGGTAGCAAGATTCAAAGCTGCATATGCTACTCCAATTCCAGCACTTACAGATCAGTCTCAGTGGCCTGAAGTGGACATTGAATTTTCCATGTGTCCTCCCTTGACGAAAAGAAAGGCTGGCAGGCCTAAACAGAGTAGATTCAAGGCATGGTTTGAGGAAGGTGGGAGTAGTAAGAAGGGAAAGAAAGATGAAAAGCCAAAAAGGGCCCAAAAAGGTAACAAAAACATATGCAAGTTGTGCCAGGAACTTGGGCACAGAGTGGGATCTGTCAAATGCCGTTACACTCCTGATAAGCCAAAGTATGTTCTTGTTTATTTGTCTGTATTTTGATTTGGTGCTTTTTTCCAATTACTATATCTATAACATTTTCTGCACAAGAGGAAGCGAGCAAATCAGCCCTTTGTTGTTGAACAGTGTTGGCCAACAAAAAAAGCAAGAGTCAATGGCGGTAGAAAGAAGAGAAGTGTGCCTGAGCCTGAGCAGACTGAAGAAAATCCTGCTGCAGTCAACATTCAGACTGAAGAAACTGATGTGGAGGTGCACACCGAAGAAACTGAACTTGAGCGTGTCGAGTTTCAGACTGAAGAAACTGAACCTGAGCGTGTCGAGGTTCAGACTGAAGAAACCCATGTTGAGGTACACACCAAAGAAACTGAAACTGGTGTCAACATTGAGACTGAAGACACTGATCACGAGGGTATTGGCGAGGTGTTGAAAAGACCAGTGAAGAAAACCAAGATAATCAGTGAACTTGTGTGTATAGTAGAACCAAAAATAAGAAGGGCTAAGGCGAAGAAGGGCACACGACGTGGTAGGAAGAAGTAGAACAGAGAACAGTTTGAAAATTTGGGGCATGTAATAATATTTGTAACTTGGTGCGTACTGGTAGTCACTATGTATCCCCATATTTCTATTCGAACTTGTTTGTCTAAACCAGCCAAATAAAATTCAAATTTAAATTTAAATTTGGGCTATTGATGTTTTAGTGCTATCTAAAGTACCTCAACTGAAATATGTTTGCTTGCTGATCATTCCGAGCCCTTTTGGTAAGTTGAACTGCCCGTTGAACTCATAGTCATGAAAAGTGTGTTTCAAATGACCTCCAAAGGTAGGGTAAACGGCCTCATATTAAGCAAGTTTTTTGGCACCTTGTCTAAACCAGCCAAATAATTTTTCTACACATCTATTCTACCTATATAGTGTAAATCTAAAGTCTCACTATTTATTGAATTAATTTTCTATTTTTTTTCTTTTCTTTTTGAAAAAACAAGGTTTAATAGAAAATTATATATAAAAAAAGTTTAAAGCATGAAAATGAGAAAAGTAAGTTCAGATCTTTCTTAGTCAATCCAAAATGAAGTTTTGGTGAGGTTTTCACACTTTTCATTTTCAAAACTCCACCTACTCTCGGATGCCCACTACTCTCTCCCTTGAACTCCATACTACATTGTTTGAGGAATGACAATTTTGTGAAGGATTTTTCATAAAAATGTATCTAAACCATGTTTATATTTTTTTTTCTCGTTACTATACGACATAATAAGACTATGTGCACAAGTTTTATATTTTTTTGATTTTTTTTTAATTAGTTATGCTCAACCCTAATCAATCGAAACCTCTCAAAACCCCTCAAAACCCCTCTCAAAACCCCTCAAAACCCCGCACACTACCTGGTCGTCGATCGTTGTGCGTGGAAGGTTGAGATCAGGCGCTAGGGTTAGCTACAGTGTGCAGCAATCCGCATGAGACGCGCTGATTGGTTGACGCGGTGCATGGACCAAGCCTACGCAGTGCCCTTTCCATCGTTGCATGTGTGCCCGTGCCTACCCGCAGCATGCATGCCCACCCGCAGGACTGCGCCCGTGCGTTCCATGCATGCCTCGACGTAGCCCTGCTCCGCCACCCCTATCAACGCAGTAAGCTGTCGCATGCCTACCATTAGAACCGATGCAACGTCGCATCAAAGCATGCACCTGGCCACAATGCAGCAGCCCGATGAAGACAACCAAAAAGCCAACGCTGCATGGCGTGGTGTGCACGCTGTGCATGGCGTGCTCCTCTTTGAGGACGCAATACTGGCATGGGGTATCGATGTGGGTATCGATGCAGTTCAAATGGCATGCTGCCCGTTACAAGATGGGCAAAAGAAGGCGTCCATTATTGTCACGTCTCCCATTGACCAAACCTTGCCCTCTAGCCAGGCCCTAGCAAGATGAGCAAATTAATGGGCAACGACATGCATGCACGGGCGGCACACGCAGAGAACCCTTGACCCACTACGGCACAGACGCGTGCGTGAGCCCGTCCCCCTTGACCCGCGACCGGTGGCACAGAAGCGTCGCAGTCCGTTTCCCACGGCCACGCTCGTGTACACACTTTCATGGGGCGCCACCAAACGCCGCCCGCCCATTAATTCTAGGGTTTCGACGGGGTGAAACCACGTTGCACTTGGGCTATTTAAGCCGGGCACTATCGTCCTCTCCCTCCTCATCCATCATACCCCATCCTCTGCCTCCTCTGCCCTTCTTCTTCCTTCTCCATCAAACCTGACCGAGCACTCGAGCCACCCCGCCACCAAGCAGTACACCGCCCCCACCTACCGCTTCCCCCCAACCATGCTGGAAAGGCTCTACCCGGCCGGAGTGTATGTAGAGAGAACCATTAGGGTTTGGGCGATCTCGAGGTGGAGGGGCGCAAGGGAGTTAACGGAGTTCTTCCTTGCGGCCTGCTTCCGCCACCTCCCCCGCGGCTCTCCTCGGATGTACCATGTTGAGGAGGTCAACAACAACGGCGTTGTGGTTGGGCTCCTCGCCACGTTCACTAACCCTTTCGATGCTTTCCATCTCCTCGGGCGAGCGTATTGGGTTGGTTGTGAGTTCATAGCTTTCACCACCTACAATATCTTCACCGACTTCCAGAGCATCTTCCCCAACAACGGCGTTATGCACACGCTCCCGTACCCCATCAACAATGGGGAGGAGTGAAGGACGGCGCCCGGAGGAGCGAGGTGGCGTTGTTCCCCCGGAGGAGGAGGAGAAGAAGAGCCCGAAGAAGAACCCGCGTTTGGTCCCCCCGATCTATCTAGCTTATCGTATTAGTTTTTTTTAAGTAGTAATCGTTATGCTACTATTATTAAGTTGTATTAGTATTTTAAGTTGTAAGGCTATCATGGAGTTGTAAGGTTATCGTGGAACTATGGGTTGCAATCGTTATGCTACTATATATATTGTGTGTTTCGTGCTATTATTTGAAGATTGCTATGGGTTGTTCTTGCTTATTATTTGTGTATTGCTATGGGTTGCTACGAGCCCGGGTTGCTACACCTCAATCTCACCACACACACACCATCTTCAAAATATTGGCCAAACCATGGACATGCAACTAGGAGCCCCATGCAAACCCACTATGGACATGCCACTAGGAAATGCAAACTAATTTACTTCATGCAACTCATTTAGTTCATGGAACCGTAGACATGCATAAAAACAATTAACATTTGGTTTTATTGCATCAAAAAATGATCCATCACAAAATTTAGTGCAAGAAAAAGGCCAAAGTAAAAATAAGTAACATTTTATTTGCCGAAGTTAGAGGTGGGCTAGTGCCGCTACGTGGGTGGGCTGGTGCCCCTACGCGGGCGGGCTGGTCTCTGTTTTGGGCATGGTTATTTTCTCACGGCCCAACATCTATTCGGCAGCCCAGTTTTGTTTCTTTACTAGAAACTGAATTTGGGTGTGTACTCTGTTAACTGAAGAACAAAAACAGAGGAAACAGAGCATGAACACTGAATAGGGCCCCTGAGAATATCAGTACAATAATTCAAGCAAGTTTTGCTTCACACGAATTCAAGTTCATCTAACAAATGATCCCTGGCTAACTCAGACTACTGGGCACCCCTGAAACTAGCTGACTAACTAACTGAAACTATAACAAATTCTAGCGATTGATGAACATCAAGTAAAATAAACCCATAGCAATGACACAACCATAAAATGCTCCCGCCATCTTATTTGCTTGCTGCTTCAAATTGATCAGATGCTTTAGTTGCTTGCCGATTTTCTTCAATTCACACTTCAGTTCTGCACTGTGCATCATCGGATCGGCTCTGTCCGCCAAATTGGGGGCTTGTTCCACGGCAAGCCGCCCCCCAAAATTGAGCTCTTGGGTTGGGGTTGATCCCTCCAATTTCAACCTTTCAACATATTCATCGAGCCACTCAAAATGCCCACATTTCTTCAGAACCAGAAAACAGGGGGCCGGCGGCGCATGAATCCTAGATCCACCGCCCTAATTCGAGGGAAAAAGAAAGAAATCGGGAGAAATTAGACCATAGAATTGGTCAAGAACACAGATCTAACCTGCCCCGGCTGTGGCTTGCTCAAACATTTCACAAACTCGCGCCCACGGTTGCCATTTTCTTCCCTCACACAAGTCAAACGCTTGAGAGGCTCCATGCGCCGGCAATCGGGGCATCTTGTCAACGGCAGTGGACCATACTGCGTCCATGATTGGCGGGTGGCTGAAGTCGAGCTAGACATCACTCGTCGACGGCGCGCTTCGTTGCCGCAGCAGAGGAAGAAGAAGGTGGGAAAGGAAAGGGGCAGGGTAAGCAATGGAGGGGGGCGGGGTGCCTCGGGTCGGGGCACGCTGATGAGCACGGGCATGCTTGTGTGGATAAGTTGTGGGTCCCACCCGCATGCGAGTAACTGGTGGGTCCCGCGTGTCATAACTCAAATCGCTAACCCTCTTGTTTTTCATTTCACGGTTAAACAGAGCCATGTCGCATTGGAGCTATTTACACGCTCAAGTGTGTCGCATCACAGCCATTCACTCGAACAACGTCGCTCTCAAGCAAATTCACATCAAAAACGTCGCACAGGAGCTATTGGCCCAATAATAATTTCATTTGCATAATTACAGTGAAGTTTCAGTAACTACAGTAACTGAATTTTCTGTAAGTACTCAAATTCAGTATACTATAAATTCAGTCAAGTGTAAATGACAACATTAATGTTGCATACCCTGATGTAGCGTAAATTCAGTTAACTCCTACCCTGATGTTGCATACTCCTACACATTGTACATACTCCTACCCTTCATAAAAGTTCACTGAATTAAGTTAGATTCTTCTTGCTTTACTTGAATAGGAGGGCCATCATGTTCCTCTAGTTACCAAAATGAACAAGGAGTACTTTTAATCTATACTTTTCCCTTGATTGGTCCTTTGCTTTTTGTCTAGGATTCTTCATGGTATTGTTGTTATGTTTATATGCTAACCATTCATCTTTTGTATACTCTTGTTATGAGATCAGACAGGAGCACACAACTATGGATTTAAACTTGATCTCGGAAGAGGAAGAGGAACCTCAACAAGAAGAACAAGCTCAACAAGGTGGCGCTATTGATTTGAACTTGATCTCGGAAGAGGAAGATGAAGCTCAACAAAAAGAACAAGCTCATCAAGGTGATGCTATTGATTTGAACTAGATCTCGGAAGAGGAGGATGAAGACATTGAATTGAATTGGTTTTCCGAAGAGGAAGAAGCTCAAGAGGCACAAGAAGATGCAGAATTGGAAGAAGCTCAAGAGGAACAAGAAGCTGATGCACAAGGCAATCCAAGAGGGAAGGACCTGACAGACAAAGAGAGATTTGATGTTTACTTTGCTCTGCAAGTAATCGAGCTTAGAGATGGACAGGTTCACCTATATGACAGGATGCTCATTGCGACTATGCTGAATGTTCACCTGCGAACAGTTACAGGAATATGGAATAAAGCCAAAGGACAACTTGCAGCAGGACAAGAAGTTGATGTTTCAACCAAGAAGAAGAACAGCGGTAGGAACAGGAAAGAACTAGATCTGTCGAGAACACCCACAATCCCTTTGAACAAAAGAAGAACAATCCATTCTCTTGCAAGGTGTTTAGGTGTTCCCCGGTCAACCCTCCATGACAGATTTCAGTTGCAAGAGTTGAAACGCATCACGAGCAGCATCACCCTCAAGCCACAAAACAAGATAGCGAGACTAAAGTTCAGCATGTCCATGATGGATGAGCAATGGATATCAAGTCCTTTGCCTCATTTCAAGCCAATGACAAATATGGTCCATATAGATGAGAAATGGTATGACATGACTCGAGTGAAGAATAGCTACTATGTACTGCCTGGAGAAGAACAACCAAATTGCACCGTGCGTAATACTCATAGCATTTGGAAGGTAATGTTCCTAACAGCCCTGGCCAAGCCTCGCTATAATGAAGATGGGGAGATGACATTTGATGGAAAGCTTGGCATTTGGCCGTTCGTGGTAGAGACTGAGGCACAACGAACCAGCCAGAACCGAGATTGAGGAACGATAGAGCTAAAACCGGTGAAAGTAACCAGGCCCATGTGCAGAGATTACCTGATCAATAAAGTAATCCCCGCCATCCAAGACAAATGGCTTAACGATGACGAGGACACAACAGTATACATTCAACAAGATAATGCAACACCGCATGTCCTCCGTAATGATGCTGGTTTTCTAGGAGCTGTGGCACAGAGAGTTCTCAGTATTCAATTATTACAGCAACCACCGAACATCCCTGAGCTCAATGTTTTGGACCTCTCTTTCCATTGCTCCCTCCAATCCCTAACCGACTACAGAGCACCTATGAATATCAAGGAATTGGTACAGGGTGTAGAGGAGGAGTTTGAGAACTACGATGCCCATAAGCTGTTCAAAAACTTTATGACATTGCAAGCAGTCATGGTGGAAGTGATAAAAGATCAAGGAGAAAACAACTACAAGATTCCGCATCTGCATAAGAAACGTCTACAGAATGCTGGAGAGGAAATAGTCGGTGTATATTGTAGCCCGAAGCTAGTTGATGACACGAAAGCCATTATAGAACAATGAAATGAGTAGGTAGGAGTATGTCATGTGTCAGGAAGTGGATCACATCTCAGGTTTTGTAAACTGTTGGTACAGTAATGATGACAAAAGACGAAGTGATGCATTTAGTTAACTTCAGAGAAGCAGAGAAGCAATGTAGTGATTGAATTTTGGTAGTTAAATTCAGTCTGAATTTTGTAAGCAGAGAAGCAATGTAGTGATTGTACTCCAAGTTAAATTCAGTCAGTGTACTCCAACTGAATTTGTCACCAAGTGCTAACTAAATTTGTCACCAACTGAATTTATTTTCAGTTTTCACAGTTTTGACATTGACTTGTTACTGGTTTCTCATTGAGAAATCAGACTTGATAGTAGTAAAGATCAAAATTACAGAGAGCATATTTACCCAAAATCAGTTAAAAAAGTGAATGTCATCATGTTGCAGAAACTTCGCAAAACTCCCTCAAGTTTCAGTGTAAAATGTCTGCAGAATTGAGTTGCAAACATACTCCCTCTGCTGCTCCAAACTTCTACAAATATTTCAAAGTTTCATTTTTTTGGAAGATGACCACAAAATGTTCATCTACAAATGTTGTCTATACTCACAAGTTTCAACCTACAGTAGGATGAATCACAACAACTAATGCATCTACAGCAGGATACTCACAAGTTCATCAACAACAGGATAGTCACAAGTTCATCTAGTACAGCAAGATGCATCATTTTATTTGAGGGGACAACATGATGCATCTATAGCAAGAATTTTCAGCACAAGCTCACCTGTCACCTCACGGCGTGGCGTTGTGCTGGTGGCAGCAGCGTCCAACTCCTCCTCACGGCGACGTTCTCCCGCTCCTCCTCACGGGGCGTCCTCCATGCAGCTCCGGGTGCTCCTCCTCCTCCTGCTCCAACTCCATCTCCGACTACTGGCGTCGGAGGGCACCGGGAGGGAGGGGACGGGGATGGGTAGGCGCTACTAGCGGCAGAGGCGGACGCGAGGTGGATGGAGGTTGCGGAAGACGAGCTCCTATCACATGAAGACCGGCAGAAGCAACCCCGGGAAAGCGACTTGCAGAAGCAGATCGGAGAGTCGGAGGGGGGAAACTGAGCCTTGTCCTCGCCGTGGTTCACCATGGGGAAAGATGAGGGAACAAGGAGAGGCTGCAGGAGAGGCATGGGGTGGGGGAGGCGTGGGCCGAGCGAGGGAGCTCCGGCGCGGGAGAGCCGAGCAGGCAGGGCCGGTCCTGAGATTTTGGGGGCCCGGGGCGAAAGTAACATTACGGGGCCCTTAGCATAACAATAATAATTATTTTAAATATATAAAAACTATTATCAATAAATACTTAACTACATCCAAAATACATATTCATATAATAACCTATACACATTATTATCTTAAAATTTTCTTGTAAAATCCTTTGACGCAAAGTCGCTTACGATTGTGTCAATGTCAATCTCATCCTTCTTCCCCATGCATAATGTTGCCTAGCCATTTAAGCTCTATTGGGTCATTATTTATGCCAAATGGTCCTTCAATAATTTCAAGTTTGAAAAGCTTCTTCTAGCTGACACAACAATCGCACGCACAGCAAATACAAAAAATCTGTAAACATTGGGAGTCTTTTAAACCCTTTCTTCAGTGAAGTGTTTCATATCAACCAAAACAAACAACAGTTTTGCTAAAGCACATCTATATGTGCTCTAAGTATTGCCTCTCTAGGTCCTATGTCATTAATTTACTAAGACTCATGCAAGCATTTTCTTTTCTTTTCTTTTCTTTTTCGTTCTAGTTTAATTAAGTCATTAGATGTTCAATAACTAGGGCATATCTAGATGTGCTCAAGACAGACCCAACAAATAAATATTTAACATGAAAATCCTTCTCGCCTTCTAGAATTTCTTCTTGATCAACTAATTTTATCAAATTGTTTCTTCCCTCATAGCACGAAGTTTTGCTAGAAATAGGGAATAGTAATGTGATATACCTCAGATTGATTGGATCGGCGCAATGATGTGATGTGGATGTCTGGTGGCAGGCGCTCAGCAATGTAGGCATGAGCCGCTCCATCAGTGTCAATTCTTATGGGCCAGGCGATGTTCGTACCGTATCTTCGCTATGTACAGCACCTTCAGACCAGCCAGCCCTCTGCGACTTGGGATCTGAAGTTTGGAACAAGGGAACAGAGAATAGGAAATCTGGAATGAATTCTTAAGTCATGGCGCACGATCGTTTATTTAGGGAGAATGTTTCACGATCGTCAGGAATAAGGAAAGAGAACGGGACTATCGCAAAAAAAAGGGAAAGAGAACGGGACGACGTGATTTATGTGCGTACGCTGATCTTTTTTCCCTCACGATCTCATCGTAAGGAATAAGAAAAGACAACGGGAGTACGTGATTTACGTGATTTCCCTGCTATCCCTTGCTACTTTTTTTCAACAAGAAGCTATGGCCTATGGGCTACTGTACATTTATATGTACATCACGAACGAGACTTGCCTGCTCCCCCGGTGTGTGCCTATCCATGCTCCCGCGTACGTGGCTTGTTTTGATTGGAACAAAATAAGGCCCGGCCCCACGCCATTAAAATCAGGGGGGAGATGATTAGATTAGAAAAAGAAAAGGAAAAAAGACAGCCGTAGGATGAAGTGGGAGCACGGATGGGAGCATGG
>LR880970.1:736853166-736867461 GCA_904067115.1 Aegilops sharonensis
CCCCCCTCAGGGCCGGCTCTGCGAGCAGGGGATCTCCGGCGCGGGAGAGGAGCGGGGCAGAGGTGCACTGTGTTTGTCGGAAATTTGCTAGGGGGGTTTTTGAGAAACTGCCACGAGGATAACTTTTCTCGGACGGAGGGAGTACGTACTACTACTTTCAGCTGTTTTAGAAAAGAACCAACCAATAATAACACATCGCGGTAGGTCTGCCTGTTTACGGCACTGTAATTCAACAAACATTTTTTATTGTAACAATGAAAATAGAAATCAAGTGTACAGCAAAAAAAGAAAAGATCCCGCATGCAAATGTAGCTTAGGTCCCACCGAACGCATAGAGCTACTGGGACAGAGTATAACAACAGTAGAACATGTGAATTTGAGAGAAACAGAAGGATATCGGGATATAAGACGAGTGTATTTTGGTGAAGAAAAGTAAAATGGGATGATGCTCTTAATAAAGGAGAAAGAGCATCGTCCTCGAGCTTGAGGGCAGACCCTTTCACGAAGGTAACATGTGACGCTCCTGAGAAGACAAGCACCTTTAGATTTTTGAAAGATATGCCTTAGTCGAGGTAGCCGTAGGTGGTGTAGCCATTGTCAAGGTAGCCGGAGTAAATTGCTGGAAATCATCATTTTGAAGGCTAGATCAGTAAAAAACACCACTATACATTTCTAAACAGAAACCACCACGTCTTATATAATCTTTTTGCAAAAACCACTGATCAGCGAATTAGACTCGATTACCCTAAAAAAAAGCGAATTAGACTCGATTTTTTTTTAGGTAAATGTTGTCGCTTTATTTAATCAAAAGCATTCGGAATTTCATCCGAGAGTACATCTAGAACATAGTCTGGGGTGTCCTCCACCCACATCTTACATAAATCCTCACCTACGCCAACTTTAGCTAGTTTGTGCGCGACAACATTAGCCGAACGACGAATCCACGAAACTTTGTACTCAGAGAAAGAAGCAAGCAGGGTTTTGATCTCCTGTATCCACGCTCCAGCATTTGCCCGATCCTTGTGTGGGTGTTGCAGCCTGTGGACGACACCAAGAGAATCGAGCTCGAATTAGACTCGATTGAACGTGTCTATGAGAGATGTGTTCCGATTTTTGCTGACGTGGCATAACGTCGCTGTTAGAGAAGGGTTCTTTTGCCAAAAACTCCCGGCCCCTACCTAAAGAAAAACAAAGCACTCCACCTACCAGAGCCTCCATCACTTCCCTGCCCTCCCGCCGCCGCCATCGTCAGCGTCGTGCACCACGCTGGATCCGGCGATACCCGCATCACCTGTGCCCCCGCCCGACGTCGGATCCGGCGAGATCCGTCCTCGTCCTGCTGCACAGTTCGTGCTCCTCGGCCATGACATATGCGATCTGGAGCAAGGTCAGAGCCATTACATGCACGACCTGGGACACGGCCGTCATGTGCTTCGCTGGAAGGTGCCGAGGGCGCCCAACCGCGTCCGCATCTCCAAGTACGCACAGCCGTCTCGGAGCTCCGGACCTGCTCATGCCTACCACGCCAGCGCCAAACCTGTTGTTGCTGCTCGCGGACCTGTTGCTGATGCTAGTTGGGCTAGCCGCACTTGCTGCTGTTGACCGCACCTGCTGTTCGAGCCGCCATGGCGAGGTCTAGCTCCGGGCAGCCCCTGCGGCTCCTCTCCCCTCCCTCTACTCCTCCTGGTCGACCAGATCGGCCCCAAGACGCAGCCGCCCGAACCACAACGCCACGAGAGAGCGCCATGGACGCCGCTGCATTGCCCACGCAGCCACACCGCCCGCCGACGACCATCTCCCTGGCCACCGCCCCAAGCATCGACGGCTATCTGTGCCGCAGCCACTCCTCCTAGATCCTGACGGCGCGCCCCCTCGCCGGCGATGACACACGACGTCGGACTACTCTGCTCGTGTGCTTGGGCCGGCCAGATCCATGGATCTGATTGCTTTTCTGGTTTTGATTGAAGGGTGTCCCTATAAAATTAGAGGGACTGGTTTGTAAATCTAGACAAATCCATCGTCGAACGCCGCCTGACTGGAGCCGTTACGCCACATATGCAAAAAAAGGATCCACCTGCCATAATATCACTTAACAGGGCCAGATCCGCCAATTAGTGGTTTTTGCAAAACGATTACACAAGACGTGGTGTTTTTTGCAAAAAATGTAACCTAGTGTTTTATGCAAACCTAGCCTTTAAAGTGGTGGTTTTCTGTGATTTACTCTAGCCATGCGAGGGACGCCGTGGTCGATGTCGAATTGGGGTGGCCGGTGTCGAGGTAGTCGCCGTGGATCCGCGGGCGCAAGTAGGCGCCGAGTTAGTCGTTGGCGCAGTGGTGCAAAGTAGTGGTGCGCCGGAAAGAAGATGTTGTTGATGGGGCGTCGTGTCGGGTTTGCCAAACCCGGGGACATGTCATAGATGAAGGCATGCGTTGGGTGTTGCTGGCATCGGGCATGCGTAGATGGACAAAGATGAAGTTGACGAATCACTGCACCAGGCTTGCCAGACATGGGGACACGTCGTGGACGAAGGCACACATCGGTGTTGTCAGCACCGTGCATGCATAGACGAAGGACCTGCATGATTTGTACGCCATGTCGAGGAGTCGGAGGGGCAAGCAGAGAAGGAGACTTGACGACGGCTGTGGCGCCAATGATGGTCGATGTCACCAATGATGGTCAGAGTAGACAAAGTGGCCGGAAAGATGACGGCGACGCTGGCGACGGCTGCCTAGACGAAGACGAAGGGGGTGGACAGGCGGCGGCTGCTTCTACGGGGGTAGCAACGGCGGCGACCGAAGAAGAGCGGCAGCGGTGGCGGCGAGGTTAGAGCGCGACGACTATGCTCAAAGTAGGCAAGGAACACGACAGCTTGACGAAGACCTGCACAGACAGTGGCATTCCCGCGCCAAGGGAGGCGGCACAGCGCATACCACGGGAAGTCGACGTGCGGGGATGTCTGAGTGGACCGCGGGCCGCGGTGCTACGACCCTAAGGGGTGAAACACATTGTTAGCAGGCGGGGCGGGCCTATTGTGGGAAGACCTCAAGGCGGCGCAGCGACGGAGCGCAAGTCGGTGCAACCGCGGGGACAGCCTCGGGGCGACGGCATGGACCGTGTGCCATGCTCTCTATGGCTAGATGGGACGATGCAGCGGCAACGCAAGAATCGGTGCAGCCACGGGGACATCCTGGAGCAGACGCCCTCAGGGCGGTGGTGGACCGCGGGCCACAACACTATGTCCCGAAGGGGCGACTGAGCGACAGCGCACAGGTCGGTGCAGCCGCTGGGAGAAACACGGGGCGGCAGCGCTGCGGCCCGATTGGGCAGCGCAGCAGCAGCCCGATGCTCGATCGGTGGAGGCGTGCACTGTACTCGAGACAGTCTTCATGGGATCTTCGGAGGCGCTCGCAACCGACGGGCTAGATCAGTCCCACGGCGTAGATGGACGGATTGCGGACGGGCGAGTGATAAACCTGATCGAGCGCTAGGTCTGGGACGCCGCTTGCTGGTGGCGGAGTGCGAGATGATGTCGGGCGAGTCCGATGGAGCCGTCAAGTCCACGACAGATGGAGAGGCCGACACAGCCAGCCCGTCGTAGTCGGAGATGCCGACGCAACTGACCCACATCAGCCGGCATGCCCGACGCAGCTGACGAAGCCGACAGACGCGACGAAGGCGCTGGATGATGAAGAGTCCCAGTCGAAGCAGACCGGCGATGACCAGCGTAGGGCCATGGCGGCACATGCGCAGATGGACGCCCAGGAAGGCCAGCGTGTCACGCGAGGCCGCCGGGTCGAAGTGGAGGCCAGTTGGAGGCGCCAATGTCGGAGTAGAGGCGTGCGGGGTCAATAGAGGAGGCCGGCTACACAAACTGATCATAGATCGGAAAACTAAAAAGAAACATCGATCAAGACAACCGATGGGATAGAGAAAAACCCGGTTCAAAAGATCGGGAAAAAGTATCTCTAGGGCAGCTGGTCAACGTAACCGGCGGACGAACCCTAGGTACGTGCGGCGCAGCCCCCGGTGGCGGTCATGGAGGCCGACAACCCCGGGGACGGCGCGCGGTGCGGAAGCAGCGGGCGGCGGCTAGGGTTAGATCGGTTAGGCTGATATCATGTTAGAAGTGCATGCTTTAGCCAATGCAACCAAAAAACCAATCTGATGGAAGAGACTAGGCACTATATTTATACGTCAACACTCCAGCTCACGTGTGGCTCCCTGAGGCCTAAACATGGAGAGAAAGTGGGCTGCAATTTAATTGCGTCAGCGGGTCTACCTGCTTCAGCCGGGTCGAAGTGGCTCCCGCTCACGTGTGGCTCCCTGAGCCCAATCTCACCGGCAAGGCCGCCGTCTATCCCCAGCACGAGAAGCTGCGACGACGGGGCTGCACCTAACATGGGATGGGAGGGGAGGGGACATCACCCAAGCTGCAAGCTATAGCCGGCATCACAAATTGCTACAGCCGGCTTCTCGTCCAGCTACAACCGACATTGCGTTTTGCTACATGCGACCGTTAAGATGCATCCGGCAGAAGAAAAAAGCTACAACCGACAACAAAAAAATCCACTACTGCCATAATGACGTGTTGCAACCAACTACGGCGAACTTGTGGCCGGCGACGACAGATAGCTGCAACCTATGACCAAGGAGCTGCAACCGGCGTCCAGTTTTTTTCTACAACCTGGATTTTTGCCGAGCTGCCATCGGCGTTGAGTTTTTTCTACAACTAGTATCGACAGTTGGAAAAAAGCCGGAGGTGAAATAAGCTTCAACTGGCGGTGAAAAAAGCCTCAACCACGGAATAAAAATACTCAAGCGACATGCAAAAACGCTTCAAATGGTGTGCGAAAAAGCTTCAACCGGCAAAGGAGCAAGCTTCAGCCATGGAAAAGCTTCAAGTGGGCATGGAAGCAAAACTTCGAATCGTGAAAAATGTTTCAACTGGCAAGGAAAAAGCTTCAACCAGCAAGGAAAAAAGCTTCTAACCGGGGCGCCGGCATGGTAACGATGGTGTGAGCGGTAACACCGGGAGCTGTGACCGACGGCATAGCGGTGCTACGACCGTGGCGGCTAATTGCTGCAACGACGAAAGGGTCGGACGTTCTACGATGACGGTGTTGCTACAGGATGATGGCACGGTGCGGCGACAAGGTCCTGCTGGAACCGACGAGCAGAGTGCTGCAAGGACGTCGACCAGCGGCGGGGACGTCGACCAGCGGCGAGTTGGTGATGCTCGACAAGCGGCAGGAGCGGCGACCAGAGGGGACCGGCGGTAGGAGCTTCAAGGTCCGGCCTTGAGGGTCGCAGATGTCCAGCGGCTCTGTTTTGGATTGGATGCCGTTTTGTTTAACAAAAAAAAGATGCAAAGGGGCTAATCTCACGGTGCGTAGCAACAGAATCTTACGCACCAGGTGTGACCGGACAGAGCATTGCCCTATTAATAGGATGTGAAATAACTATCTCACATCTAAGTCCATAGCCATTGGATCTCGTCCTGTCGTCAAGATTCGCGCTAGCTTGTTTTTGTCATTGTCGTGCGCCCCGCTCGTGTCGCTCGTCGTTCTCTGCGCGTGCGGCCCATCTTGTTAGCGGGTTGTTTTGTTTCTGCGTGTTTTTTCGCGGGCCGCGTTGCGTTGTTGGGCTCGTGGGCTGTTTTTCTGTGCGAGGTCTGAAGACAAGGGAGCGGACGTTCTTTGTGCCGAAGCATTCAGTTCGGCCGTTCCCCATTCCTCTTCTGTCGTCTCCCCATTTTCTCTCTGGCAGCTGGTGCTCGAGGCGCAAGAGAATTCTGGAGAAGGAGAAGGAGAGGGAGACGCATCGTAGGTAGTCCTTTTTTGTTCCTTTTTCCTACTGTTTTGTCCTTTTGTTTGTTCCTTTTGCTCACTGATTTTAGCAGTATACATCTAGGGGTTTGTCCCCAATGTCCCAAAATGCCCCCAAATGTCCTCAATTGTAGGTAGGGTTCATTAGCAGCTCCACATTTCTTTTTGGTTTCTTGTTTGTTTGTCCATATTTTTTAGGGTTCATCCTCTCCAATCTCGTGAAATGTGGGTTAGGGTTCATCAACTTTTTTTGAATCTATCTAGGGTATGCTCTTCTTGTTTTTTCAGTTCATCTTTGATTAAAGGGTCTATCTGTTTGATTAAATTTTGAAATGATTAGATTTTAGGAGTATGTTTTGTCTGATCTGTGTGGGGAGGGTCCTAGGAAATGATTAAATTAGGATGTTAGTTCCTCTCACTAAGTTGTCCGCAATTTCATTTTTCTAAGAAGCAGATTTAAATTCTTGTTATTTAAGTTGTCTTTATGTCTGCAATTTCAATTTTCTAAGAAGCAGATTTAAATTCCTGTTTATTATAAGTTGTCTTATGTCTGCATTTTTTTTGGAGGGATGCCCAACTGTATGCATTTTGTACCACATTTTTTACTCTCATTTATCTCTGATTTTGTAAATCATGTTAGCACTATGGTACAGTATGTTTATGCCTGTAGATGAAACTTCATGTTACATATTCAGAGTACTCGTCTCTGCAGGAGCTTGCTTGCCCGAATATACTTATCCGTGTAGATGAAACTACCTCTTTGCCCTGTCGATAAGCAGTATGTATGTATTATCCTGCTTTGTGCCAGCTTTATGTTTTTCTTTATTTTATTATTGATTGACAAAATAAAGAAATAAATTTTGGCAGAAGATCAATATAAGTTCTTACCTGAAATGAATGTATTCCAAGTTGTGGATATGTGCCCAAGATCAAATCTGATTTCTTTTATCTCTGTCCTAATATGTTTCCCAAATTTTCTGAATTTTGTAGTTTGTGGCCGTCACAATCTCACAGGAAATATCTCTGTTATATTAGTGTTCCTTTGCATATACCTTTTTTCAGTGTTTTTGCCACGTTTTGCTGTGTTTGCTCCTTTTGTTTATAACAGTACGGACATTTTTAGTCTCCATTTTTTTGCGCATCTAGTACTGCATTTTTCTTTCCATTTAGTACAAGGACAAGCGTAATCTCCATTTGTCTGCATCTACTACAAGGAAGTATAAGTAGCGTTTTGTTCTCAAACTTTCAGTGCAAGCAGCAATTTAGCATCTCCAAACAGAGGTGAAAGATCTCTGAATTTTTTGTCTGCCACTGTTGCTTTCTTGGGGTGAGTAGCTTCCTGAATTACTGTAGGTGTAGTAGGAAGTTCATTTCCTGTAGGAGAGGAGTACTCCTTGCAGATTTTCTAGTACTACTAGTATCACTTTGGAGAAGGTAATGAAACCCATGAATCTGTTTTGTTTATGCCTTTTCCCCATGTTCAGATCTGTCATGGTACTAACTACAAATTTTTCTAGGGCCTTTTTTTCATTTACGTGATTTTCAGTATATTTTTTAACTTCTTAGTGTGCCGCTGTTTTTAGTGTGTTTTTTCAGTCCAACTAATTTTTGTACATCAGTCTTCATGTGCCATTTTTTCTTCATTCTTCATGTGCTAGTTGTTTAGTTTAAGATTTTTCAACACAAGTTGTCGAGGTGTCAGTTTCTTTTATGTGCCATTTGACTCACTAAGCTCTGTCAATCAGTGTGTGCTCAGGTTTTCAGGTGTCAACTATCAGTTTTTTTTTGTCACCCAATCTGAAACAAGCAAACTATCTGACCATGCAAAAGACAGTTATATGCAGTTTTTGTCTGACCTTTTTCTGAAGCTAGATCACACTGAGATGCACTTATTTTTAGTCACACCAAAAGAAAGTTGTCTGTGTGTTCATGTAGATATGGTCTGCTTAGTTTTTTTTCAGACATCACACAAAGATTTTGCTATTTAGTCAAATTTTGGGACTAATTTGGAGGAAGAAAAGGGTTATCGGGGGTGGAGGAGGAAAGGGAGTAGGGTGAGGTGGGGTGGCCAGAGGCAGTTTCGTCAGAGCTGTAAGTGCAACAGGAAAGCTCCATAAACATTGTGAGGGTTCTTGCAACCTTTCCCAGCCACCTAAGCTTCTTTTTTTGCAAGCAAGCATGTGTTGTTTGTAGATCAGTCTTCCATGTGTAAGTGTTCTGTGACTTCTGTTAGCCTAGTGTCTGAACCAGTATGTGTCATTTTTCAGTTAACAGATTTTTGGGTTCAGTGTTCTGTCATCAGTTTTTGTCAGTTAGCAGTTCTGTCAGCTCACGGAGTTTTCAGGTTTTTTTCAGCTTTGCAACCAGGATGTTGTGCCCAGTTTGCTTCTCTCATTGCGGGTCAGACAATGACACGAGCTTCGGCATGTTTTTCCAGGATTCGAATGAAAGTTTTGTGGTAATATCTACTGAACATGTGCTTAGTTGTTTTCGTAATCCTTTTTTCTGTAGTTGTTTATTTTACTCATGTTTTTCATTATTCTTTTTCAGCTACTGCCATGCTCTGTGACAGAGCGTTTCCCCAAGCACTTTGCTGGTGGCTTTCTGAACTTCCGAGCTCATGGCCGCCGATATGTTGTTTATGCGTACACAGGGTACAACAACACCAAACGTATCTGCGGCGATGACTTGTGGAAGTTGTAGTTTTTGTTTTTCCTGTTCACCCCAGTTGCAACTCAACCGTCGAATCGCAAGTCAGGTGATTTTTGTATTCATCCTAGTTGCGAGTCAAATATCCACTCGCAACTCAAGGCCATTTGTATTCGCCCTAGTTGCAAGTCCATTGTCGACTCGCAACTGGAGCGGGTTTTTTTTGTTCACCCTTGTTGCATCTCCACCCCCAAGTCGCAACTCGAGCGGGTGTAGTTTAATAGTTGCCCTAGTCGCAAGTCAAGCCTCAACTCCACCCTCGACTTGCAAAATCAAGGGTTGTAGTTTTTGTTTTCTATTCGCCCCAGTCGCAACTCAAGCGTCGACTCGCAACTCAGGTGGATTTTGTATTCATCCCAGTTGCAAGTCAAACATTGACTCGCAACTCAAGGCTTTTTGTATTCGCCCTAGTTGCAAGTCCATTGTCGACTCGCAACTCAAGCAGGTTTTTTTGTTCACCCTAGTTGCATCTCCATTCCCGAGTTGCAACTCGAACGGGTGTAGTTTGATAGTTACCCTAGTCGCAAGTCAAGCCTCAACTCGCAACTCAGGAGGATGGGGCGTTGTTTCTTTTTTTTTCATGGTAGTTGCAACTCCACCCTCGACTTGCAACTCGAGGGTTTGTAGTTTTTGTTTTCTGTTCACCCTAGTTGCAACTCCACCATCGACTTGCAACTCGAGAGGTTGTAGTTTTTGTTTTTCTGTTCACCCCAGTCGCAACTCAACCGTCATGCGCAACTCAGGTGGTTTTTGTATTCATCCCAGTTGCAAGTCAAACATCGACTCGCAAATCAAGGCTTTTTGTATTCGCCCCAGTTGCAAGTCCATTGTCGACTCGCAACTCAAGCAGGATTTTTTTGTTCACCCTAGTTGCATCTCCACCCCTGAGTCGCAACTCGAGTGGGTGTACTTTGATAGTTTCCTTAGTCGCAAGTCAAGCCTCAACTCGCAACTCGGGGGGGGGGGGGGGATGGTTGGTTGCTTTGTTTCTTTTGTTGTTTCATGGTAGTTGCAACTCCACCCTCGACTTGCAACTCGAGAGGTTGTAGTTTTTGTTTTTCCTGTTCACCCCCGTTGCAGCTCAACCGTCGAATTGCAACTTAGGTGGTTTTTGTATTCATTCCAGTTGCAAGTCAAACATTGACTCGTAACTCAAGGCTTTTTGTATTCGCCCCCGTGGCAAGTTCATTGTCGACTCGCAACTCAAGCAGGATTTTTTTGTTCACCCTAGTTGCATCTCCACCCCTGAGTCGCAACTCGAGTGGGTGTACTTTGATAGTTTCCTTAGTCGCAAGTCAAGCCTCAACTCGCAACTCGGGGGGGGGGGGGGGATGGTTGGTTGCTTTGTTTCTTTTGTTGTTTCATGGTAGTTGCAACTCCACCCTCGACTTGCAACTCGAGAGGTTGTAGTTTTTGTTTTTCCTGTTCACCCCCGTTGCAGCTCAACCGTCGAATTGCAACTTAGGTGGTTTTTGTATTCATTCCAGTTGCAAGTCAAACATTGACTCGTAACTCAAGGCTTTTTGTATTCGCCCCCGTGGCAAGTTCATTGTCGACTCGCAACTCAAGCAGGATTTTTTTGTTCACCCTAGTTGCATCTCCACCCCTGAGTCGCAACTCGAGTGGGTGTACTTTGATAGTTTCCTTAGTCGCAAGTCAAGCCTCAACTCGCAACTCGGGGGGGGGGGGGGGATGGTTGGTTGCTTTGTTTCTTTTGTTGTTTCATGGTAGTTGCAAGCAGACCGTTAACCCGCAACTAGGGGGGGTATCCGTCGCCCCTGTAGCAAGTCCAACATCGACTCACTACTCGGGGACGACGATGTTTTAGGTTTTCTTTTGTGTGCCATAGTTGCAACTCCACCCTCGACTCGCAACTCGAGGGTTGTAGGTTTTGTTTTGTATTCGTCATAGTTGCAACTCCACCGCCGACTCGCAACTCAGGTGGTTTGGTATTCACCCCAGTTGCAAGTCCACCATCGACTTGCAACTCAAGGCTTTTTGTATTCGCCCCAGTTGCAAGTCCACCGTCGACTCGCAACTCGAGCGGGTGTAGTTTGTAGTTGCTCTAGTTGCAAGTCAAGCCTCAAGTCGCAACTCAAGGGGGGGGGGGAGTGGTTGGTTGTTTTGTTTCTTTTTCTGTTTCATGGTAGTTGCAATCAGGCAATTGACACGCAACTAGGGGGTATCCGTCACCCCGGTTGCAAGTCCAACATCGACTCGCAACTCGGGGACAGGGGTGTTTTAGTTTTTCTTTTTTTGTGCCATAGTTGCAACTCCACCCCTGACTCGCAACTCGAGGGTTGTAGGTTTTGTTTTGTATTCGCCCCAGCTGCAACTCCACCGCCGACTCACAACTCAAGCGGTTTTTGTATTCACCCCAATTGCAAGTTCACCATCAACTCGCAACTAAAGGCTTTTTGTATTCGCCTAGTTGCAAATCCATGGTCGACTCACAAGTTGAGCGATTTTGTGTTCACCCTAGTTGCCACTCCACCCCCCGAGTCACAACTCGAGCAGGTGTAGTTTGTAGTTGCCCTAGTTGCAATTTAAGCCTCAAGTCGCAACTCAGGGGAGGGGGAGTGGTTGTTTGTTTTGTTTCTTTTTCTGTTTCATGGTAGTTGCAATCAGGGCCTTGGCCCACAATAGGGAGGGGGGCTATCTGTCGCCCCAGTTGCAAGTCCAACATCGACTCGCAACTCGGGGGACGGGCGTGTTTTCTATTTACTTTTTTCGTGCCATAGTTGCGACTCCACCCCCGACTCGCAACTCGAGGGTTGTAGTTTTTGTTTTGTATTCCCCGAGTTGAAACTCCACCGCCGACTCGCAACTTAGGGGTTCTTTGTATTCACCCCAATTGCAAGTCCACCATCGACGCGCAACTCAAGGCTTTTTCTTTTCGCCCCAATTGCAAGTCCACCGTCGACTCGCAACTCGAGCGGTTTTGTGTTCACCCTAGTTGCAACTCCACCCCCGAGTCGCAACTCGAGCGGGTGTAGTTTTTAGTTGCCATAGTTGCAAGTCAAGCCTCAAGTCGCAACTCAGGGGGGGGGGGGGGTGGTTGGTTGCTTTGTTTCTTTTGTTGTTTCATGGTAGTTGCAATCAGGTCGTTGACACGCAACTAGGGGGCGTATCTGTCGCCCTTGTTGCAAGCCCATCATCGACTCGCAACTCGGGGACAGGGGTGTTATAATTTTTCTTTTTTCATGCCATAGTTGCAACTCCACCCTGACTCTCAACTCGAGGGTTGTAGGTTTTGTTTTGTTTTCACCCCAGTTGCAACTCCACCGCTGACTCGCAACTCAGGCGGTTTTTTATTCATCTATGTAATTATATAGTCAAAATGAAGTTTTCATCAAGACATCAATTCTCTTATGTTCCTTTTTTTCATCTTTTTGCTGTCTTCTCACGAACGAATGTACCAACAGGTTAGTCAGTCTAATAAGTTTCTCATGCTCCCAAACTGAAACTGCACTCCGAATCTCCGATACACGGGCACAATGATACCTAAATATGGAAAACTGAAGAAACTGGAGTTCTCCTTGTGTTTTATTCTTTTTTGTTCTCCTTTCTGTTCATGCTTATGGACTGATACAGCTGCACAAACACACAGCTGGTATGCACGATCTAGCTATGGGTTGTTTTGTTTATTTTTTTAGATACCACATACATACAAGCACACACAAAAGGATGATGACGTTTCTGAAAGAAGCGGAATTTCTGGACGAAGAGAAGAATTCTACAAGGGGTCTACACAGGTCGTATTCTTTTGTTGGGCCACGACAAACAAACAAACAACCGGGACAAACAGGCCCATGAAAAAGCCCAACAACAAAGGCCCAGCGGTGGGGTGAGGGGGCAGGTGACAGGGCTGCGTGTTGTTGGACAGGTCGTGACAAACAAAGAAACAAGAGTAAAATGCACTGGTAGTCATTGAACTTGCAAAGAGCGCTCACTTTGGTCACTGTACTTAGAAATACGGCCAATACGGTCACCCAATACGACAAGACGTGTTTGTACGGTCACTGTTGCGCGTATGCCACCCGTCGTCGCTCGGTTTGACCACGTGTTGACCAATCCTTGACGCCAGGTGGCATTAGGCAGGCGGTAGCGTGGTGTTTTTGCAGAATCCCCCCTGGTTCGCTGGCATTAGCCCAAAACTCCTTGCCTGTTCGGCTTCGATCATAACGAGGGGAGGAGGAGCAGAGGAGGCGGTCGCCGGCGGCAGCGCACCATCTCCGGCCATCGAGACCGTGGAACGGCCGGAATCGCTGCGGAGGTGCGCCGCATCGCGTCGCTGCGATAGGGGCACCACATCTCCTCAGGATGGCGCCTGTTCGTCGACCAGATGGAGCTCCTCCACCGTACTACGGTAAGCCCGACGTACATCCGCCATGATTGGTGCTTGCAGTCTCTGATTCCGCGATTTAGGGTTTCGCATTGTGCACATGGAGTTAGGAGGCCAATTTGGGCCGAAACTTTTCACAAGATTTAAGCTAGGGTTTTTGCCTGACAAATTGGGGGTTTTCGGTGTATGGTTTTTGGCTGACAAATTGGGGGCTAAGTGTTTGTTTGTAGGTCATTCTGAAGCAATTGTAGGCCTTTTAGATGTTTGAACATACTGTTAGGGTTTTAGATTAGCAAAGGTGGTTGCTTGTAGGACAGATTTGTGCAGAATTGTGTTCTGTTTTCCTCTTTGACAGTTGACAGAACTGTGCTCTGTTTTCACCCGTGACAGAATTGTGCTTTGTTCTCATCTTTGTAGGACCACGCAGCAGGAAATTTTCAGTACAATTTAACCATGGTGGATATTTCCTTGGCAAAGGTAGCAACCGTTCTTATGTCAATGGGCATGTGCTGTGGTATGATGATTTGGATACAGTGACATGGTCCCCAATCATGGTTGAGCACCTAGTTGAGGAGATTGGTTGGGAGATGGCAGGAAGGCTGAAGGTTTACTACTGCATTCCAATCCTAACCTTGCAGAAGAATGGCTTGAGAGAAATAAGAGGAGTTGGAGACACAGACCAGATGATAACTTTTGTTGATCTTGGCCACCACTCATTCAGTCTGTATTTAGACCATGAAGACAGTCTGAATTCAAACAATGATGATGATGATGTGGTCAATTTCCCAAGAGTGCAGCTACCCCCAGTGTTTAGTCCTTCTAAGACAAGAGTTGATCAGTCAGAAAGTACTGAGGCTGTAATTGCAGAGACAGATGTTCATGTTGATGATGAAGGTGCAAGGCAGGAAGGTGAAGCAATCCCAATACAAGTAGTGTATCCAGAGAGCTCAGATGTTGATGTGGGTAATTATGTGTTTGCAAGGAGGGATTCTTCATTTGGTAACCAGGATGAAAATGCTGCAGCTCCAGATGATCTCCAGGAAGCAAAACAACAAGGTAGTGATGAGCTAGGAGGATCAAGAGTATGCAAAAGGAAAACCAGACAGAAAAGCAGTTCTGATTACATTGAAGATGCTGAAAGTGACTCAGATGACTCTGACTTTGATCCTGGAGCCATAGTGGACAGTGACTATGACATTAGTGATGGTGATGATGATTTGTATGCTGACAATGTAGACATGGATGAGCCTGTGCTGACAGAGAAGAAGAAAGAAGAGAAAGGGAAGCAAAAAGTTGAAAAGGGAAAAGAAGCAGTGAAAGGAAATGAGATAGATGGAGATAAAGCAGCAGCATATGATCATGAAGATGAGTTATATGAATCAGAGGGTGATGACTTGTGGGCACCAGATTCTGAT
>LR880970.1:736873408-736888881 GCA_904067115.1 Aegilops sharonensis
CATATGATCATGAAGATGAGTTATATGAATCAGAGGGTGATGACTTGTGGGCACCAGATTCTGATAATGAAGAGGTATTCATGAAGTTCAAGGCATTCAGAACAGAGGATCTTCATTGTCCCAAGTTTCATGTTGGTCAAGTTTTCCAAACTGTAGAGCTCTTGAGGAAAGCCATCAAGGAGTATTGCTGCAAAAACAGGGTAGATGTGAAGTTGCCAGTGAATGATAAGAAAAGAGTGAAGGCAACATGTGATGAGGACTGTACTTGGTATCTTTGGGCTTCATATGATAGCAGGACCAAGTGTTTCATGGTCAAGAAATATGTGGATGAGCACACTTGTAACAAGAAGTGGAAGATCAAGGCTTTCACAGCACCATTTCTAGCACAGAAGTATCTTGAGAGCTTTAGAGCTGACCAAGACATGAATTTGACAAACTTTTCTAGAGTTGTTCAAAAGCAGTGGCATATGACCCCAACCAGGACCAAGTTGCAAAGAGCTAGGAGGCTAGCAATGAAAATAATTTATGGTGATGAAGAAGGCCAATACAACATGCTCTGGGACTATGGTAATGAGTTGAGAAGAAGTAACCCTGGGAGCTCATTCTTTGTTGCACTAGATAGTCAGGCAAGGTTTAATAAAGCCTATATGTGTCTAGATGCATGCAAAAGAGGGTTCTTGCAGGGATGTAGGCCTATGATATTCCTTGATGGTTGTCATATCAAGACAAGGTATAGAGGACAGCTACTCACTGCTGTTGGTATAGACCCAAATGATTGTATTTTTCCTATTGCAGTAGCTGTAGTTGAAGTGGAAGACAAGCCTAATTGGTGCTGGTTCCTTGAAAGACTGAAGAATGATCTTGCCATCTTTAATACTACTCCATGGACCATTATGTCAGACAAACAAAAGGTAAACAACATCAATTGTAGTATAAGTACTAGTCCATAAGTAGTAGTCCATGCTTATGTCTATGTTTTGTTATTGTAGGGCCTTATCAATGCTGTGGATGAGTTATTTCCAGGGTCTGAACACAGGTTCTGTGTCAGACACATGTGGCAGAACTTTCAACAACAATTCAAAGGGGATGTTCTTAAGAATCAACTTTGGAAGATAGCAAGAAGTAGCACTGCTGTGAAGTATGAGCAGTACATGGCTGAGATGAAGGACATCAGCTTGGATGCTTACAAGTGGTTGCATGAGTTGGAACCTTACACATGGGTTAGAGCATTTCAAAGTGATCTTCCCAAGTGTGATATATTGCTCAACAATAACTGTGAAGTTTTCAACAAGTGAGAAGCCAATTAACTTGCTATACTATGTGCATTGCTTACTTCCATGTTTCACACTTAACTCAGTTTTGTTTTGCATTTGTAGGTATATCTTAGATGCTAGAGAGCTACCTATACTTTCTATGCTAAAAAGGATCAAAGGCCAGCTGATGCAGAGGCACTACAGCAAACAGCTTGAGGCAGAGAAGATGAAAGGAAATATCTGTCCAAAGATCAAGAAAAAGGTGGAGAAGCTAACTGATTGGGCAAACCTGTGCTATGTGGATGGAGCTGGAGATGGGGTGTTCCAAGTAGGGGACAGGGGTGTGAACTACCTTGTGGACTGGCACACCAATGAATGCAGCTGTAAGAGGTGGCAGAAGGGTGGCACACCTTGTGTACATGCAATAGCATGTGCTAGACATGAAAGAGTTGACCCTCTTTCATTGGTCAACCAATGCTATTCTGTGAGCATGTTCAAAATGGCATACAGGAACATAATCTATCCTTGTAGAGACAAGACAGAATGGGAGAAGATGAATGGGCCACCACTTCTGCCACCNGAGATGGGGTGTTCCAAGTAGGGGACAGGGGTGTGAACTACCTTGTGGACTGGCACACCAATGAATGCAGCTGTAAGAGGTGGCAGAAGGGTGGCACACCTTGTGTACATGCAATAGCATGTGCTAGACATGAAAGAGTTGACCCTCTTTCATTGGTCAACCAATGCTATTCTGTGAGCATGTTCAAAATGGCATACAGGAACATAATCTATCCTTGTAGAGACAAGACAGAATGGGAGAAGATGAATGGGCCACCACTTCTGCCACCACTGTACACCAAGCAAGTAGGCAGGCCATGCAAAAGCAGAAGAAAAGCACCAGGTGAAGTAATATGCAGTAATGGTGGCAAGAAATGTCTAGGCATGGTGTCATCATGCACTGCAAGTACTGTGGAGAGGCTGATCACAACATTAAAGGATGCAAGCACCTCAAGGCAGGAGTACCTCCTCCAAATATGCAGGCAGCAAATCATGAAGCACCATCACCACCTGAGCAACATGTGCAAGATGAAGATCCTGTCATTACTCAGGTATATTTTTGCACTGAATAATGCAGAAGATGTTTCAGTTTGGATCACTTAATTATTGCTTCATTTTTTAGCAGGAACACAACCCTGCAGAAAATCCTATCATAGAAGATCTTATGGTTGATCAAATGATAGAAAGAGTAAGTACATGATCTCATATATTATTGTGTAGTACATGATCTCATATATTATTGTGTAGTACATGATCTCATACATGATCTCATGGTAAGTTTTGTCATACATGCAGAGGCCTGTGCCAAGAGTGATTGCACAAGGACCTGTACCAGAGTCTACATTCCTTACTGCTGCTCAGCTCTTGGTCAATCAAAACCAAGGGAACACAAGCACCATTCAGCAAGGAGAGATGGCCAAGAAGTTACTTGCATTAAAAAAGCAGAGAGACAAAGACTTAGAAGACAAGAAAAATGCTATACTTGCAGCAAGGAGAGCAGAACAAGAAAAGAAGGCTGAAGAAGCTGCCAGGAAGAGACATCTGCAAGAGGAGAAGAAAACAGCAGAGGCAGAGAGGAAGAGACAGGCAGCTGCTCAGAACAGAGAGAAGAAGAAAGAAGAAGCAGCAATAAAGAAGCAAGCTCAAGCAGAGACAAGGCAGATTCTTCTAGAGGTTAAGAAAACTATAGCTGCTGAGAACAAAGCAAAGAAGGAGGCTGAGAGGAAGGCTAAAAAAGAACAAGAAGCTGCCAAGAAGCTAGCAGAGAAAGAGGCTGCTGCAGCAAAAAGAAGAGCAGATAAAAAAGCAGAGAAAGAGGCTGCTGCAGCACAAAGAAAAGAAGAACTTAGGCTCATATCTATTGCAATGGGTAATAGACAGGGTGATTCAGAACACCAAGAAGATGGTCAGCCAAGGAAGGCTAGCAGAACATCCATGTTTGATATCTTCACGTGATGACAGTGGACAGCCAGAACATCATTGTACTATACAAGCTTCTTATTTGTAACCAGTTTGGTAATGTAGGAATGTTGCAATTGATCCATAATGATGTAGCCACATGAGTATGGATCAATTGTTGCTCATTTTGTAACCAGTTCTACTATGCAAGCTACTTATGACTTATGCTTAATGCCCTGGTTATAACATTGCCCAACATATGGTCACATTTGTCCTCTTCAACTTGGAGCATATGGTCACATTTGGTCACATGTGGTCACATTTGTCCTCTCCATAGTTATTTTGCAAGTGAACACAATAAGCCAAATATGACAGTGGTCAAATGTGCCTAATTTGACAGCACACACACAAGCATCAGCAACTATCTTTGCAATGCACACACACAAGCCAAATATGACAGAGCTCAAATGTGCCCAAATTGACAGGATCACCATAAGACATCAAAGATGATCCATTAATTTCCATTTGCAGTACAAGATTCTCACTTGCATTACATATTGCAAAAGCATCACATACAATGCAAAAGATTGTCACTTGACACTAACAACATTACCACATATTACCAGTTCATCTCCTAACATACTAGGCATCATTCCAACACTAGTCATACTGCATGAACTACATATTGCATCTACTCCATCACTTCTTCAGCAGAGAAACAACTATAAGCACTGCAACTACAATGAGTGCTGCCAACAGTGCCTTCATCATCACCAATATTTCATTGCCTAACCCTACCAGTGCCTCTGCTTGCTGATTGCTCATTTGCCCTGGAACTCTTCCATTATTTCCAACTTCAAAGCCTTGAAGATCAACTGCACCTCCACCTGCATATCTTCGATTCCTTGCTTGCACCAGCTCTTCCCTCCTATCTTCTGCAGCTCCTAATGCATCTACGGCTTCATTGCCCACGAGAAACTGATTATCTAGCAAATAGGCAATGTATTCCAACTCCCAATGCCAGAAATGGTCCTAAAGATCAAAAGAAAAGAACAAACACCAAAAATCACCATTACAAGATCCCAAAATTCGACCAAAATGAAGAACATGGATGCACTCAACTTACACCAACAGGACATCTGTAGAAGACCCAGCCCTCGTGCTTCTCCGTGTTGGAGAGATAGAACTTAACACGAGTGCGGCAAGAAGGGCATCTGATGAGCGGCACCACCACCGAACGGCCGCCCAGCGAAGACCTGACCGAGCTTGTCGACATGGCGGAGTGGGAGGGAGAGGAGAGGGAGGCGCCAACCCGCAGGGAGAGGGCGGCGGCAAGCGGCAGGGGGACGCCGCCGGCAAGCAGCACGGAAGAGGGCGGCGACAAGTAGCGGGGAGAGTGCGGCGGCGACGGCGGCAGAGTGGGGAATTAGGGATTCCGCCACAGCGTGGGGTATTTCAGGGTGGTCGATGGATAATTGCATGCGCAGGGCTAATTTGCAGAAATAACCCTCACCGTGCCGACGTGGACAACACTGACTGGTCAAACCGAGTGGCGACGGGTGGCATACGCGCAACAGTGACCGTACAAACACGTCTTGTCGTATTGGGTGACCGTATTGGCCGTATTTCTAAGTACAGTGACCAAAGTGAGCGCTCTTTGCAAGTTCAATGACTACCAGTGCATTTTACTCAAGAAACAAATAAGCCCTGTCGATCTGGAGGAACGGAACGATCGAAAGAACTGTCAACAAGGGAGGGGGGCCACATTACAGGATGATGTCACGTTAGATGTGAGATATTATCTCACATCTAGATGTGACATAGTCACACCCCCCTATTAAATACAAAATTTGAAGGGTAAGACGCCTGCTAGAGATAAGATGGAAACAATTCATATCTAATCCTGGATAATCTCTAAATACTAAATACTTATAATTCTAACAGACTGTACCAACAAACTGCTTTAATGATTGTAGTTTCAGGCGAAGTAAGGATGGGAGCTGCCCAAAAGTAACCAGCTCATCTTGTGTCAGTTCAGTTAAGTTGATGCACAGCACAGGTCGGCAAGGTGAGGGATGGATCCCTGGGGACGGCCAGGGGAGGCCCTGGTACTTGTCTAAAGCATGCGGCAAAGACCATCAAGCACGCCAACCAAATTGTAATTCATCTTCAGTTTCATTTATGTTATTATATATATGCAGCAGCAGCAGCATCCATGCTTTTGTAGCGAACTGCTCCGGCACAAGTGAACACGATCACAGTAGGATCATTCAACAGATTTGCACTTGGCAGAAGGGAAACCAAGCATCATTTTCATATATGTAAAGCAGAACTTTGTACAAAAAATATGTAAAGCAGAAGCAACGCAGGTACATTTCCATCATTAGGAAGTTTTCAGCCCAAATAATCCTGAATGCGGCAGAGGTTACGAGAGTCGAGAGTGAACAAACTAAGCCACCAACAAGATTTTCAACGAAAGTTCAAACCCATTGTATATCAAGAAACACCATTCTTGAGTCTTAATCATCAAATAAACAACAAAGACAATGAAACACAATGCAATGAGGCTGCTAACTGAGGCTTAATGTATGTATGATAGCACTTCAACGCAAGTACTTACATATGCATATGGAGTCATTCAACTTGGAACAATCAAGCACAACCAAATAATTTGTTCAACGACATTTCACCTCAAAACCTAAAGAGTGTGCTTTTGATCCCAGCCGTTTCAGAACAAAAATGATACTGACACAAATGTCTGAATATATCAATGATAATGCTCCAAAGTCCAAACACAAGTACATACATACATATGGAGTCACATAACTTGGAACAATCTGGGCAGGCACACCAAAATAATGTGTTCCATGATATTTCACCTCAAAACGTGAGTCCTATGACAACATGCTTTTCTCCCCTACCATTTCAGAAGAAAGCTGATGAATAATAACACAGAGCACATATACTACGACTGCACAGTAATTAAACAATACTTTTTCTGGTGCCAAAAATAATAATATTTTTTCTAGAACAAAGGGAACCAACCCCCAAATTCATACATCATATAAAAACACGAATCAAGTATTCAGACAAATTATTCCCGAATTTAATAGAGCTTAGGTCCTACCAAATGCGTAAAGCTATTGGGGACATAGTACGTTTTCAGATTCCAAGTTCCAACAGGGGAAACCTTAATTATTAGCAAAAACAGAGATTAAATCTGAATCCTCAAAGGGATAGAAGCAATCAAACAGAGTGCACGTATCAAGTAGTAGCAACTTCAGTTGAGATGCGCCTGAAAGTACAATGAATGTTAACTAGCATGATGTCTCCTTCGCTGTGACACTCTCCAACCAAGCAATTGGGGGTGATCCAGCGGCACAAAATATCCTAGATCGGCAAAAAGAGAACAGTAAAACATGTGAATTTGAGGAAACCAGAAGCACCTCACGATATTAATTGGTGGATGATTAGAATATCAATTGGTACCTGTTCCAGTTTATGAGCACTTTAATCCTCACCAGCGTTACCATCTTCATTGCTCTTCTCCTCATCACTACCATCAGTTTCTTCCTCTGGTTCCTCCTCCAAAGTAAGTGCAGGATGGTTGGGATTGGCATTTGCTTCTTTCCTGACCGCAGCAGCTGCAAACTTGCTTTCTGAAGGTGTCGCGTCTTCATTATCAAGCCACATGTTTGCTCGTTTGAGACGATGGAGATGCTCAATGCCTGAATAGAAGCCCTTAGCTTTTGCGGCTGACACACTGAAAGCCATGTTCCTAATTTCCTCAAGATTGGACGCAGACCCTTTCTCGAACGTAACATATGCTCGTTTCGACTATACAAAGACAAACACCTTCAGACTTGGGAAAGAAACGCCTTGGACTGTACCAACAAACTTATTTGATACACATAGTTGCAGCAAGAGTAAGGATGGAAGTTGCCCAAGAGTAAGCAGCCCATCTTCCGTCAGTTCAGCTAAGTTGATCGAGAGTTTAGCAAGGTTGGTAAGTGCAGGTGTAATCCACTTTGGAAAGTTCGTGAGTGCATCGCTTTAGTTCAGCCAAACACTTTGAAGAAAAGATGGCAGAGGGGACCAAGAATCTAAGAAGTCGAGGGAACCACGGTATGCATCTATATCCAACAGCCGGAGTTTGCAGGTGCCAAGCTTGCACAGTGAGGAGAGGAACGCCTCTTTTTCACATCTCTTGTCCTTGCAAGATACTCTATTACCAAGATCCACATGGAGTTCCTCCAAACTTGTCAGGTTCCCGAGATCCTCCAACACATCTGTTTTACTGGAGATAACAACAAACTTTGACAACATCTGTAACTTCTTCATATCCCCAATCCCATTTGGTAGTATCCATTTCCCTCCGATTAGGTGCTCTAGTTTAGTCAGGCGAGTAATTCCAGCAGGCAACTCTTTCACATATGTAGCCTCAAGATTTAGGGTCTCTAAATTAGCTAGCATCATGATCCCTGATGGTAGCTTTGATATACGTGTGCCCCTAATGCTAAGGTACTTTAGCTGGAATAATTTTTCCATACCTTTCATATCACAGTCCTTTAAATCCACACAATCTTCAAAATCCAAAACACGTAAAGCTTCAAACCGATCAAGACTGGGCAAGTGTGTGACACAACATGATGGCATTACTATCAAAGTTCGAACATGGCTTAGATCTACATTTGCCAGTGCAGATGCAAGTTCCTTGTCAGTGTGCTGGATTGATAACCGGCGAATAGAACCTTGATGGTTTAGCAAACTAGTCTGACCTCCACCTACCACAGTGGTAAAATTATCTTCAGCTGATTTTGAAATAATAATTTCTAGCATCATGTCATGGACTCGGCAGGCACGAACCTTTCCATCATACTCAATGTCCACCGGTTGGACCATGCTTTTGTTGATCAGCTCATAGAAGTAATTCTCCGCGACCTCTTGCCTGCTCAGTCCACGCTCTTCAGAGATGAAGCCTTCTGCTATCCATCGCCTCACTAGCCTATCTCTGTCAATCAGATGGTCTTCAGGAAACAAACTTAGATACAACAAGCAAGTCTTGAGATGAGGTGCAAGATCATTGTAGCTAAGAGATAGTATGCTACTCATGCCCTCTAGACTGTTAGTTTTTTCCAGTGCAGAACCAATTGACCTCTTAACCTTCTCCCATTCTTCCTTGATGGCTGGTCGGTCTGCTAGCAAACCAGATATGCTGATAATTGCCAATGGTAGGCCTCCACATTTCTTTAGAATTTTATTAGAAACTTCTTTCAACATGTCAGGGCAATCTTCCTCGGAGCCAAATAATCTTTTGAAAAACAATCTTCTGGAGTGGAGATCACTTAGAGCTTCCAATTTATACACACGATCGTCACCACGCGTACAACATGACTTTGCTACGTCAACGATGCGTGTAGTAGCTATAATTCTGCTAGAACAATTATTCTCTGGAAAAGCACACTTGATAGCATGCCATGCTTTTGTAGACCATACATCATCGATGATGATGAGATACCTACAAAATTAGTAGATGATGACAAGTCGTCAACCAACTATGATAAGGGATTCAGCTAGAAAACCCAAACATCCATGAAACAACTTCATGCATTTAACTGGAGTAGTTAATAATAGTATATGAATCTTATTGCTTATGTTTCCATACGCAATATGTAGCATGCCAACTTCCTTATAATTTTAACTATGACTATAACTCAATTCTACTTACCATATCAAAAACATGAAAATATATGTTATTATTTGAGTCTATATAAAATGATTATTAGAAAGTATGAACATATACCATGAAACTCCAACATTGCATATGATTTCGGTATGCAACGACTTAATTAAGTGTATATAATATGGTTATTGCATAAGTTTGCATATGCATTTTTATCGTGCATATGTACCATGACCACTTGTTTGAAGGTTTAACTAATCAAATTCATATCTATTTACTTGACTCTCACAAGGAATTTGCTTTACAATTGTGAACATTTCAAGAAATCTTCAATTTAGTATATATGAAAACAAGAAGCAATATAGTAATTGCATCGCTATATTGAGATATAAGCTAGCTGGAATCGGGATTCATTTGAACCCATATAGCTGGGATTGCATGTAGTAACTAGTTCTTACAAAACCTTAATATGATAACGAAAGATATAAACTCGTACAATATACAAAGAATTTAGCAGTTAATTTCTTGAAAGCTGGACTTGGGAGTATATATTTTCTTGAACCATGCAGGAGAGTTGCGTGCAATTCAGTACACTGCCTATAAATATTTTCATGACTACATATATATCATGTTCCAAGCATCTTTTAGCTCGTACATGATTTTGTTTAGTGTGAGGTGCAAGGATGCTTGTAATTACGCAATCTGGCCTTAATCAGGTTGTTTTTCTTTGAATCAAAATAATAACAGTACACTTCAAAAAAAAAGTGGCTGAAATATCGAGAACCATGGATGGCACATCCTTTAACGGGAATAATAAGGGTCGATGTTACCTTTTATTTTCTAGCAGTTCTCTTAGCTTGGCAATGGACTTCTTTTCATCCCAATCACTAGTATCTTTTGTGGATCCATCTTCGCATGGCACTTGAGAGATTACATCCTTGATAATTTTCTTTACATCTGGTTTTTGTGAGACTGATACAAAAACCTTACAATGAAAATTCCCTTCAATCTTGCGACATACCTCATTCGCTAGTGTTGTCTTTCCCAATCCACCAAACCCGACAATTGACAAAACCTTGCATCCTTTGGACAATTTATTTGCTTCCAACATCCACTTGGCAAGATCATCTCTTGGACCATCCACACCCACAAGGTGTGCCTCATCAGCAAAAATTGCATGCAGTCGGGGATCCACAACCGGAGGGCCAGCGATGCTAGAAGGAGCATAATCCAACTTGTAACTATCTTTGAGATCTTTTACTTGCTTGATGCGATCTTTCAGATCATGAATTTGGTCAGCGATTCCGCGACGAGACCCAAGTGTCTTGAGACGACGAGCGGTCTTGCGGAAGAACTCCTTGAAACCACCATGACGGCTTCCGCTGCCAAGCTGGTGGATGAACTTGTCAAAGACATCCTCGGTATCGTAGGCCAACTCCCTGACCAGCGATATCCATGTCTTCACTTGGTCATTTGGGTCTTCTAGCTTCATATACTCCTTCAGTGCAGCATGCATGCTCGCGAGTTCTGATCTAAGGGATCGGATCTCACGGCGGACCCCTTTCAGCCGAGCGCACTCATCGGCAAGCAAGGTGGTGAGCTTCCCCAGCAGGGGACCAAATGCACCGTGGGAGGCACTCACGACCTCCATTGATCTCTCTACTCTTTGTGTCTGCACTGCATCAATCTCTCGTGGGTGTTGTTGGTGTGATTTGGACTTTGGAGTGGTGGAGAGAATAGCTCAGAAAAGTGCAGCTAGCTAATTAGCAGGAAAATGAAGGTGAGCAAGCTTGAGATTTGTTTGGCTCAGCTAACCATGGAAGGCACATGAATGCTCACGCACTAGCATGTGCATCCGCATCTAAAGATGCAACCTAGTGTTTTGTGCAAGCGAATTAAGAACAGCTCGTGTCAGACGAAAACACGGAGAGAGCCTTGGTATGAAGTATACTTAACTCACGTTAACAAAACCAAAGTAGAAAAGGATGCCTTCAACAATGCATCTTGAACGGCCACTTGTACAACACTGGATCTTGTTTGAATGTAGCAAGCTTGGGTTAATTCAGCTAGCCAGCCAGTTGCAAGCTTGGGTTAACTCAGTTAACTATGGCTCAATGATAATATATCTTACATACGGGGAGTAGTGAATTAGCATGTGCATAAAGCGACTGGGACAGAGTGTCAGCCAATTAGTTAAAAATAATGTGTGCTTTAAGACCCCGGGTTCCAACAGGGAGAACCCCATTAGCAGTAACATATTCTGGTTAGCAAAACCAAGCATCTTGCAGGCCACTTGTACGTTAACTACTGGTCCTGTTCTACATCCATCAGATCTTATTCAGATTAATAAAAACCAAGTATCTTGCCGGCCATCTTAAGGCTGAAACGGTGGGCAAATAGGAGTATTACATCCATGAATCAAACTTGGACGTCGTGCAAGAAGAGCGAATTAATCAAGGACAATATATATGGCTGCTTTACTATTTCAGAAAAGGATTGGAGTTCAGAAAAGAATTGGGTTCCGATTGACAAGGTCAGTGCGTGGCTCGGTTGTTAAGTACAGAAAAATTTGATGTAGGGATGTGAATATGCTAATAAATCTCAGCAAACCAGCAAAAAAAAAGTAGAATACTAGTATTAAGAATGTATCAACTGAATCAGTTCTAGAAGACACATAGCAGCTATGAATAAAAATGAAGAGGATTTATGTTGGTGGTCAAATGAATAGCATGGTCGAGAGATGAGTGATTACAGTCATCTTGCGGGTCATGGAGACAAGTAAAATTTCACCAGAGGATGACCATCTCAATTATCGATTAGAATGTAAAAATATTAAGTCGCATACGATTACTTCATCAATCCTACACGACTAACAACAACTAGATTAAGCTTCATAGTATTATTGAACATGTACAATATACAACATAAATCAAAAAAATTGCAGCATTAACCGATAAGTTGACAAAGGCAGCACAATTAGTAACCCAACTATAGAAATTATTATAAAAAAAGAATGAACATGTCCAACCTCAAAAAAACAAAGAATGCAACATAACCAATACGATTATATAAACATTAATTAGTTAGAACCCCCTTAATATTCCCTATTGTGTGCATCATATTTATTCTTCTCCAATGTGCATTGTACTTAAGCGACGGTTTGTCCTAAATTGAGCATGCACCTCTTGTGGGTCTGCCCCACCTCGATAATAACGGGATAATTATGAAAAAAATACAGATTACGTCCCATAAAACAAAATTTCTAATTTTCACAACTACTTTGCTATTAAGTGTTCTCCGTAACATGTCTCATGTTACACATGTAAGAAAAACGATAACATATACAATTTCCTATTACACTTAGCAAAATTAGACCCAAAATGCCAAATAGTATTAAGGTACAATTTTATCTTATCTAATTAATACTGACCTTGAAAAATTCACTTGGCCCCAGTTGCAACGATATATGTTGTTACTGAAGCTAAATTATTCTAGATCATAGAAGAATAAAAGATGACAAGGTTTTATGTATTCCTATATTAATATGTGTCATTTGGATTAAATGTAAATATATGTATTTGTTCATTTCCATTTTCATTATATATGTAGTTATTCAATTTTATTCATATACATCATGAACAAATTTGAAGGTGACAAGAATGTATGTCTTCATAGATTAATTTGTGTCACATGGGTGAAATACAAGTATATCTATGTTTGAATTAATTTATATTTTAGTTTTTCTTAAATCTATGGACAATGCTCTAAAGCTAGCAGTAGTTTCTAGGGTTTATGGTTGTGTATTTTCTTAAGAAAATACAGGAGTTTTGAAATTGCATTTATCCCTATGTTCGGAAACGAAGAGCATGCCAAGTTGATGCGATGGCACAGTGAGGACCGTAAGAAAGACGGGAAGTTGAGAGCACCCGCTGACGGGTCGCAGTGGAGAAAAATCGAGAGAAAGTACTGGGATGAGTTTGCAAAGGACCCAAGGAACGTATGGTTTGCTTTAAGCGCGGATGGCATTAATCCTTTCGGGGAGCAGAGCAGCAATCACAGCACCTGGCCCGTGACTTATGTATGTATAACCTTCCTCCTTGGATGTGCATGAAGCGGAAGTTCATTATGATGCCAGTTCTCATCCAAGGCCCTAAGCAACCCGGCAACGACATTGATGTGTACTTAAGGCCATTAGTTGAAGAACTTTTACAGCTGTGGAATGGAAACGGTGTACGTATGTGGGATGAGCACAAAAAGGAGGAATTTCACCTAAAGGCGTTGCTGTTCGTGACCATCAACGATTGGCCCGCTCTCAGTAACCTTTCAGGACAGACAAACAAGGGATACCACGCATGCACGCACTGTTTACTTGACACCGATAGTATATACCTGGGAAGCTGCAGGAAGAATGTGTACCTGGGCCATCGTCGATTTCTTCCGACCAACCATCAATGTCGAAAGAAAGGCAAGCATTTCAAAGGCGAGGTAGATCACCAGAAGAAGCCCACCATGCGTACCGGTGATCACGTACTTGCTATGGTCAATTATTTACACGTAATCTTTGGAAAGGGTCTCGGCGGACTAGCTGTTCCGAATGACGCTGACAATCACGCACCCATGTGGAAGAAGAAATCTATATTTTGGGACCTACCCTACTGGAAAGACCTAGAGGTCCGCTCTTCGATCGACGTGATGCACGTGACAAAGAACCTTTGCGTGAACCTGCTAGGCTTCTTTGGCGTGTATGGGAAGACAAAAGATACACCTGAGGCACGGGAGGACCTGCAACACTTGTACGAAAAAGAGGGCATGCCTCCGAAGCAGTATGAAGGTCCTGCCAGCTACGCTCTTACGAAAGAAGAGAAAGAAATCTTCTTTGAATGCCTGCTCAGTATGAAGGTCCCGACTGGCTTCTCGTCGAATATAAAGGGAATAATAAATATGCCAGAGAAAAAGTTCCAGAACCTAAAGTCTCATGACTGCCACGTGATTATGACGCAACTGCTTCCGGTTGCATTGAGGGGGCTTCTACCAGAAAACGTCTGATTAGCCATTATGAAGCTATGTGCATTCCTCAATGCAATATCTCAGAAGGTGATCGATCCAGAAATCGTACCAACGCTAAGGAGTGATGTGACTAAATGTCTTGTCAGTTTCGAGCTGGTGTCCCACCATCCTTCTTCAATATCATGACGCACGTCCTAGTTCATCTAGTCGACGAGATTGTCATTCTGGGGCCCGTATTTCTACACAATATGTACCCCTTTAAGAGTTTCATGGGAGTCCTAAAGAAATATGTTCGTAACCGCGCTAGGCCAGAAGGAAGCATCTCCATGGGCCATCAAACAGAGGATGTCATCGGGTTTTGTGTTGACTTCATTCCTGGCCTTAAGAAGACAAGTCTCCCTAAATCGCGGTATGAGGGGAGACTGACTGGAAAAGGCACGCTTGGAAGGGACTCAATAATATGTAGGATGGATATTCTTGGTCTCAAGCACACTACACAGTTCTACAGAACTCTACCTTGGTGACCCCGTATGTCGATGAACACAAGAACAGTCTGCGCTCCAAACACCCGGAGCAGTGTGACGACTGGATTACATGTGAACACATCAGGACTTTCAGCAGTTGGTTGGAAACACGTCTCAGATGTGACAACACTGTTTGTGATGAGCTGTACTTGTTGTCCAGGGGACCATCTTTGACTGTAATGATTTGGAAAGAATAAGAGATAAATGGGAATACATTTTACACGATTGACCAAGATCAAAAGAGCACCAACCAAAACAACGGTGTCCGCTTTGATGCAGCAACCGACAGGGGAAAGGACACATATTATGGTTATATAGTAGACATATGGGAACTTGACTATGGAGTAGATTTTAAGGTCCCTTTGTTTAAGTGCAAGTGGGTCAATCTGTCAGGAGCGGGGTACAGGTAGACCCACAGTACGGAATGACAACAGTGGATCTAAAAAATCTTGGGTACACTGACGAACCGTTCGTCCTAGCCAATGATGTGGCACAGGTTATCTATGTGAAGGACATGTCTACCAGACCGAGGAAAAGAAAAGATAAGGAAGCGAATACATCATACGATGAGCCAAAGCGCCACATAGTTCTTTCAGGAAAAAGGGACATCCTGGGAGTGAAGGGCAAGACAGACATGTCTGAAGAGTATGAAAAGTTTCATGAAATTCCTCCCTTCAAAGTCAAGGCAGACCCAAGCATCCTGATAAACGATGAAGATTATCCATGGTTACGGCGCAATAAGCAAATGACACAAGCGAAGAAAAAATGAAGACTTTCTCCCGCAACTATTATGATGATACCATGCCAACTTTGTAACAGACGAGTATGATACCATTGTCCGTTTTGTAGATGCACATGCTATGCCAACTTTTTCAGAGTTCATTTGAAAACTATGAATTTCAAAGAATTTAAATTTTAACTATTCAAATTTGAAAATTAATGGCACAAACAGAAAGTCTAAAACTAATGGCACTAATAGAAAGTTTATAATTTTGCTGACCTAAAAGCAAAAAGAATTAAAAAATAAAGCAAAAAACCAAAAGAAAATAA
>LR880970.1:736901854-736924454 GCA_904067115.1 Aegilops sharonensis
TGCCTTGGGAGAGAAAGAAGGTGCGGTTTTGGGTGTTATCAAATTCACGACCGTTATCACATTGAATAAATCGAATTGGCAAGCCAAAGTGTGTGATTACATATTGTCGAAAGTTGAGAAAGATTGCAGGTACTTCAGATTTAGCGCGGAGAGGAAAGGTCCAAGTATAGTGAGAATAATCATCCAAGATCACAAGATAATATTTATAACCAGAAACACTAGGGACTGGGGAGGTCCATAAATCACAGTGAAGTAACTCAAAAGGAAAAGTACTAATGGTAGTAGAGGTTCCAAAAGGTAATCTAACATGTTTGCCGCATTGACATGCATTACAGAGAGAGGGATTATGGGGACTGCTAGAACTAGGGATACAAAATTCTTGGAGTAAAGACGTCAAAGTGTTTTTGCTGGGATGACCGAGGCGACGATGCCATAGATCAACGGATGCGAGCATGGCATGAGGGCTGGATGTGGGCGCGCCATGAAGAGGATAATGATCGCCCGTGCTATTGTACCGAGCGAGGACCACCCCCGTTGTCAGATTCTTCACAGACAAACCAAAAGGGTCAAAGGCCAGGATAACTTTGTTGTCAATGCAAAATTGTCTAACAGAAATAAGATTTTTGATGATGGAAGGAACCACAAGAATATTGCGGAGAAGAAAATTGGCATGAGAGGAAGGGATGTAAGAGTGACCGGTGCATGAAACGGGGATGGTGGAGCCATCGCCAATGGTGATAGTGGAAAAAGCAGAAGGAAAACAAGCTGACAATAAATTCATATTTGAAGACACATGCATTGATGCACTAGAATCGAAAATCCAATCCGTACCTGCGTCGTTGAGGACAAAATTGTTCATGGTGTTGATGAAGGCGGCTTGGTCCCAAGCCGGCTGTTGGGGAGGAGCAGAGGGGCCAGGAGCTTGCATGTTGACGTAGGGGATAGCGGATGGGTAGTATGCGATTGGGGCCTGCATGTTGCCGTAGAAGACCGGCATGGTGTTGGAGGGCGACGGCGGTCCTGGCGTGCTGGTAGGCGGAGTGGGAGTGGCGGTGTAGACGTGCGCCGGCGGCTGGGTCCAAGAAGTCCCGGAGAGCCGGTGGCTAGACGAAGACCGGGGATCCACGTGCCCGTGTACGCAGGAGGGGCACCATACGGCGAGGGGGCCAACCAAGGAATCGACCAAGCCTGGATGAGGCCAGTCCAAGGATCATGCTGAGGAGGCCATGACGACGGAGCTGGTGGCGCGGGAGCGGTGGATGACGGGTTTGGGGGGGGAGGTGTTTGGGTAGTTGTAGAGGAAGAGGTAGGGGATGGGGCGCCGGCGGCGCGGAACTCGGCCATGGAGAAGAGGGGCCGAATTGGCCGGGGCGGCGGCGCGGGTGGCGGAGCCATCCCAGGTGCGGAAAACCTAGGCGTCAGATACCATGATAGATTGAGATATTGGAGAAGTAATTGTTGTATTGATTGGGGCCTCAAGGGCTGTTTATATAGATTACAAAGCTTGGGCTCCAAGACTAGACTAATAGAGATAGATTACAATACGAATAGACTTTATACTCTAAGAGTTCAGACTCCTTCCTTTGGCATGTGCATAATTAAGCACAAACCTTATTGATCAAAGTGCCATGCTACTGCAATAGATCATAGGCCAACCCTAGCCAACATGATGCACTAGGAGCGTCGGTCGAGCAAACAACCCGTTCCAACAAACAAGCGAACCCTAGGTACCAAATCTTGGTGACCTGCACTTATTCCATTCACTTGCTTAGCTCCAGATCTTCTCGCTAGTCTCCGCTTTACTACTTTTACTAGATCATAATCGGCGCGTATTGTTGCGCCCGTCCATTATTACAATAGAATAATAGGATTTTCCATCAATATACAAACACGATATATGAAGTTAAATTTGCATCGAAAGGAGAAATGAGGGCTCCGCTATAGTGAAAAAAAAACGAGTTCAGAAAATATAGAACAAGCATTTGACAATTACAACCTTCCAATGGCACGCACTCATATTGATAAAAAGAAAATGGAAAAAAATCATGTTAAGAATAAAAGTTAAAATTTAAGAAACTCGAATTACAATGCCTGGATATAAATGAATGGGTGAATCTGTTTTGCAACTTTGAACATTTTCAAAAGTATTCAAATAAAAAACTTTGAACATTTTCAACAGTTGCCTGTCAGCTCATAATTTACTTACATTAGATAAACCAATCTGTTTATTTTACAAAACCAGTAAAGGATGCTAATACAACATGAAAATTACATATGATGGAATAGAATTGCCAATGTCAGAGAAGATGGGCACCATCTGGAAATGTACAATATCCAAAGTCATGGGATTGTTCCTTGACTAACATAGATTGCCATTCTTCTCACATAGACTATCATTTGTTTTTGTGAATTCCATTCAAGAAAATAATATGGAAGGCTGGTGTGTTTGGTTCACGGAATGAAGTGGAATGTAACGGGTCGGACCTGCACCTGGGAGCGATTCCTGCGTTTAGTTGAAAAAGGGAATGGAACGCACTAGTTCCCTGGAGAGGAATATTCCCCCTATATGCCGAACTGGGTGGTTCCTCCAAATTGGCCGGACCACGCAGAACGCGTCTCTCTCGCGTCATCCCCCACTCACCAAGGAGGAAGGCGTCCTGCGCGGCGCCCCGCTCTCTCTCCCTCGATGGGCATGGCGGCGGCCATACACCTCCCCCTCCTCTACGGCACCCCCTCGCCGCGGTTGGGTATGCAGCCTCGCCGGTGTCTCCTTCCCCTCATCGGAGATGCAGCTTCGCCGCGTCTCCTACCCCTCGACCAAGGATCTGGGAAAGGATGGGGCAGCTCCCTCTCGATCCGGCCTCTCCCTCGGCTCGCCCTCTCAAACAACGGCTCCTCCCATGTCTCCCTCTCGTCAAGCAGCAGCTGATTGCTACCTGCTACCTCTTGAGCACTGCGTTGGTTTTCCCTTGAAGAGGAAAGGGTGATGCAGTAAAGTAGCATAAGTATATCCCTCAGTTTTTGAGAACCAAGGTATCAATCCAATAGGAGACCACGCTCGAGTCCCACGCACCTACACAAACAAATAAGAACCTCGCAACCAACGCGATAAAGGGGTTGTGATCCCTTCACGGTCACTTACGAGAGTGAGATCTGATAGAGATGATAAGATAATATTTTTGGTATTTTTATAGTAAAGAGTAAAAGTAAATAAAGCAAAATAAACGGTGCCGGAAATAGCTAGTTGTCGGGAGATTAATATGATGGAAAATAGACCCGGGGCCATAGGTTTCACTAGTGGCTTCTCTCAAGATAGTATAAGTATTACGGTGGGTCAACAAATTACTGTCGAGCAATTGATAGAATTGAGCATAGTTATGAGAATATCTAGGTATGATCATGTATATAGGCATCACGTCCGTGACAAGTAGATCGACTCCTGCCTGCATCTACTACTATTACTCCACACATCGACCGCTATCCAGCATGCATCTAGAGTATTAAGTTCATAAGAACAAAGTAACGCTTTTAGCAAGATGACATGATGTAGAGGGATAAACTCATGCAATATGATATAAACCCCATCTTTTTATCCTCGATGGCAACAATACAATACGTGTCGTTTCCCCTACTGTCACTGGGATCGAGCACCGCAAGATTGAACCCAAAGCTAAGCACTTCTCCTATTGCAAGAAAGATCAATCTAGTAGGCCAAACCAAACTAATAATTCGAAGAGACTTGCAATAACCAATCATACATAAAAGAATTCATAGGAGATTCAAATATTGTTCATAGATAATATTGATCATAAACCCACAATTCATCGGATCTCGATAAACACACCGCAAAAAGAAGAGTTACATCAAATAGATCTCCAAGAGAATCGAGGAGAACTTTGTATTGAGATCCAAAGAGAGAGAGAAGAAGCCATCTAGCTAATAACTATGGAGCCGAAGGTCTGAGGTAAACTACTCACACATCATCGGAGAGGCTATGGTGCTGATGTAGAAGCCCTCCATGATCAATGCCCCCTCCGGCGGAGCGCCGGAAAGGGCCCCAAGATGGGATCGCACTGGTACAGAAGGTTGCGGCGGTGGAAATAGGGTTTTGGCTCTGTTCTTGATGGTTTGGGGGTACGTAGGTATATATAGGAGGAAGAAGTAGGTCGGTGAAGCTACGAGGGGCCCACGAGGATGGAGGGTGCGCCCCTTGCCTCGTGGCCTCCTCGGTGATTTCTTGACGTCCTCTCCAAGTCCTCTGGATCACGGTTGTTCCAAAAATCACGTTCCCGAAGGTTTCATTCCCTTTGGACTCCGTTTGATATTCCTTTTCTGCGAAACACTGAAATAGGCACAAGAAAACAGCAATTTGGGTTGTGCCTCCGGTTAATATGTTTGTCCCAAAAATAATATAAAAGTGTATAATAAAGCCCATTAAACATCCAAAACAGAATATATAATAGCATGGAACAATCCAAAATTATAGATACGTTGGAGACGTATCAAGCATCCCCAAGCTTAATTCCTGCTCGTCCTCGAGTAGGTAATTGACAAAAACAGAATTTTTGATGTGGAATGCTACTTAGCATAATTTTCAATGTAATTCTTTTATTTGTGGTATGAATATTCAAATCCGAAAGATTCAAGATAAAAGTTTAATATTGACATAAAAGTAATAATACTTCAAGCATACCAATAAAGCAATAATGTCTTCTCAAAATAACATGGCCAAAGAAAGTTATCCTTACAAAATCATATAGTCTGGCTATGCTCTATCTTCACCACACAAAATATTTAAATCATGCACAACCGCGATGACAAGCCAAGCAATTGTTTCATACTTTTGGTGTTCTCAAACTTTTCAATCTTCATGCAATACATGAGCGTGAGCCATGGATATAGCACTATAGGTGGAATAGAATGGTGGTTGTGGAGAAGACAAAAAGGAGAAGATAGTCTCACATCAACTAGGCGTATCAACGGGCTATGGAGATGCCCATTAATAGATATTAATGTGAGTGAGTAGGGATTGCCATGCAACGAATGCACTAGAGCTATAAGTGTATGAAAGCTCAATAATGAAAACTAAGTGGCTGTGCATCCAACTTGCTTGCTCACGAAGACCTAGGGAAATTTGAGGAAGCCCATCATTGGAATATACAAGCCAAGTTCAATAATGAAAAATTCCCACTAGTATATGAAAGTGACAAAACAAGAGACTCTCTATCATAAAAATCATGGTGCTACTTTGAAGCACAAGTGTGGAAAAAGGATAGTAGCATTGTACCTTCTCAATTTTTTCTCATTTTTTTAATTGGGCCTTTTCTCTTTTTTTATGGCCTCTTTTTTTTTTCCTTTTTTTAAATTTTTCGTCCGGAGTCTCTGATACGTCTCCAACGTATCTATAATTTTTTATTGTTCCATGCTATTATATTGTCTCTTTTGGATGTTTAATGGGCTTTACTAAGAAATTTTATATGATTTTTGGGACTAACCTATTAACCTAGAGCCCAGTGCCAGTTTATGTTTTTTTGCCTATTTCAGTGTTTCGCAGAAAAGGAATATCAAACAGAGTCCAAACAGAATGAAACCTTCAGAAGAGTTATTTTTGGAACGGAAGCAATCCAGAAGACTTAGAGTATACGTCAGGGAAGCAACGAGGTGGCCACGAGGCAGGGAGGCGCGCCCCCCACCCTTGTGGCTCCCCTGACCGACTTCTTTCGCCTATATATGTCCATATACCCTAAAAACTTCGGGGAACAGAATAGATCGGGAGTTCCGCCGCCGCAAGCCTCTGTAGCCACCAAAAACCAATCGGGACCCTGTTCCGGCACCCTGCCGGAGGGGGATCCTTCACCGATGGCCATCTTCATCATCCTGGCGCTCTCCATGACGAGGAAGGAGTAGTTCACCCTCGGGGCTGAGGGTATGTACCAGTAGCTATGTGTTTGATCTCTCTCTCTCTCACACACACACACTCTCTCTCTCTCTCTCGTGTTCTTGAGGTGGTACGATCTTGATATATCGCGAGCTTTGCTATTATAGTTGGATCTTATGATGTTTCTCCCCCTCTACTCTCTTGTAATGGATTGAGTTTTCCCTTTGAAGTTATCTTATCGGATTGAGTCTTTAAGGATTTGAGAACACTTGATGTATGTCTTGCATGTGCTTATCTGTGGTGACAATGGGATATCACGTGATCCACTTGATGTATGTTTTGGTGATCAACTTGAGGGTTCCGCCCATGAACCTATGCATAGGGGTTGGCACACGTTTTTGTGTTGACTCTCCGGTAGAAACTTTTGGGCACTCTTTGAAGTACTTTGTGTTGGTTGAATAGATGAATCTGAGATTGTGTGATGCATATCGTATAATCATACCCACAGATACTTGAGGTGACATTGGAGTATCTAGGTGACATTAGGGTTTTGGTTGATTTGTGTCTTAAGGTGTTATTCTAGTACGAACTCTATGATAGATCGAACGGAAAGAATAGCTTCGTGTTATTTTACTACGGACTCTTGAATAGATTGATCACAAAGGATAACTTTGAGGTGGTTTCGTACCCTACAATAATCTCTTCGTTTGTTCTCTGCCATTAGTGACTTTGGAGTGACTCTTTGTTGCATGTTGAGGGATAGTTATATGATCCAATTATGTTATTATTGTTGAGAGAACTTGCACTAGTGAAAGTATGAACCCTAGGCCTTGTTTCATAGCATTGCAATACCGTTTTCGCTCACTTTTATCATTAGTTACCTTGCTGTTTTTATATTTTCAGATTACAAAAACATATATCTACCATCCATATTGCACTTGTATCACCATCTCTTCGCTGAACTAGTGCACCTATGCAATTTACCATTGTATTGGGTGTGTTGGGGACACAAGAGACTCTTTGTTATTTGGTTGCAGGGTTGCTTGAGAGAGACCATCTTCATCCTACGCCTCACACGGATTGATAAACCTTAGGTCATCCAATTGAGGGAAATTTGCTACTGGCCTACAAACCTCTGCACTTGGAGGCCCAACAACGTCTACAAGAAGAAGGTTGTGTAGTAGACATCAAGCTCTTTTCTGGTGCCGTTGCCGAGGAGGTGAATGCTTGAAGGTATATCTTTGGATCTTGCAATCGAATCTTTTTGTTTCTTGTTTTATCACTAGTTTAGTCTATAAAAGAAAACTACAAAAAAATGGAATTGAGTTTGTCTCATACGCTTCATCTTTTTAATATCTTTCGTGAGAATGATGGGAAGGAAAAATGTGCTCAAGTGCTAGAAGAAGAAGTCTATAAAATGTTTGGCACTAAATCTTTGAATGATGAGCATGATTGCAATGTTGTTAGTATGAACTCTTTGAATATCCGTAGTACTAATGATGATTGCACTAGTCATGATGAACATATCTCTTATAAGCATGTTGATTTTTGTGGAGTGCATAGAGTTTGCAAGTACATACCAAATAGAGAATATAGATTTTGCAAGAGGCATAAGTATTTAGAAACTAAATTGTTGCAAGAAAGGCTAAATGTGAATGCTGAAAATTTAAAATATCTATACCGTACTTGTGAACTTTGCAATGAACATGGTCAGTTAAATATCAAATGCAAATTGTTTCATGATCGAATCGTGTCCAAAAATTGTGATGACTTGATTTCCCTTGCACATCATAATGAACTTAGTTTTCTTTTGGGTTATGAAGAAATGAAACGTCAAACTAAGCATATTCCAGAATATAACCTTGAGAAATTCCTCGGTATTGATCTAGAAGAAATTTATATGTATTGTGCGGTGAATTGCATTGAAAATCCTTATATTGCAAATTACATAAAGAAAAGAAAACAAATAGAAGATGAAGAGAATACTAACGAAAGGGAAGAGACTTCCCAATATTCTCCTATTATTTCTTATGATGAATCAGGTAACGAGGAGGAACCTTCTATTCAACCAATCTCATTAATAGGGAGCTCCAAAAAGAGGGTTCAACCCACACATGATGTGAATAAGAGAAAGAGAAGATGGAGAAGCAAAGGTAGAAAGGTATCCCTCCCAAATGATGTTGCTCCTATTACTCATTGTGATGATAATTGCTATACTATGGGTGTTATCCATACTATTAATGATGAGAGTGATTATGCTTATGATATGAAAAGGCCCAAGCTTGGGGATGCTATGTTTGATGAGAATGACATGTTTGAGAATATATTTGCTGCAATTAATGTTTGTTCCAAGCTTGGGGATGCTATTTTTAATGAAGATGATATTTTTAGCCTCCCAAGTTTTGATGAGCAAATTTATTATGATGATAGCATGCCTCCTATTTATGATGATTATTGTGATGACACTTATGCTATAAAAAGTAGTGATGATTATATTTATAAAACTTGTCATGATTATGATTACCCTTTTTCTAAACATTACTCTTTTAACGTGGAAACAATTTATAGTATTCGAGTCTCTTATGATACTCCCACTATTCCGAAAGAGAAGAAAATTGCTTATGTGGAGAGTAATAAAATTTCTATGCTTGTGGATCATGAAAGGAATGCTTTATGTGATGGTTATATTGTTGAATTCATTCAAGATGCTACTGAAAATTATTATGAGGGAGGAATATATGCTTGTAGGAATTGCAATAATATCAAGTTTCCTCTCTATGTGTTTAAAGTTTTGAAGTTATGCTTGTTTTGCCTTCCTATGCTAGTTGATTATTGGTCCCATAAGTTGTTTGCTCACAAAATCCCTATGCATAGGAAGTGGGTTAGACTTAAATGTTCTAGTCATATTCTTCATGATGCTATCTTTATGTTTCAATTCTTATATTTTATGTGAGCATCATTGAAATCATCATGCCTAGCTAGGGGCGTTAAACCTTAGCGCTTGTTGGGAGGCAACCCAATTTTATTTTTGTTCCTTGCTTTTGGTTATGTTTAGTAATAAATATTTGATCTATCCTCTGGTCAGATGTGTTTTTATGTTTTAATTAGTGTTTGTGCCAAGTAAGACCTACATGATCTTCTTGGATGATAGTTATTTGATCTTGCTGAAAATTCCAGAAACTTTCTGCTCACGAAAACAATTGTTAAAAATCACCAGAAAGTGATAAAATACTGATTCGAATTGCTGTAGATAAATAATCAAATTATATAGGTCTTTCTATTTTTGTAGAAGTTTTTGAGTTCCAGAAGTTTGCGTTTGATGCAGATTAATACAGACTGTTCTGTTTTTGACAGATTCTCTTTTCTATGTGTTGTTTGCTTATTTTGATGAATCTATGAGTAGTATCGGAGGGTATGAACCATAGATAAGTTGGAATACAGTAGATATTACACCAATATGAATTTAGAATGACTTCACAACAGTACCTAAGTGGTGATTTATTTTCTTATACTAACGGAGCTTACGAGTTTTCTGTTAAGTTTTGTGTTGTGAAGTTTTCAAGTTTTAGGTAAAGATTCGATGGACTATGGACTAAGGAGTGGAAAGAGCCTAAGCTTGGGGATTCCCAAGTCACCCCAAGGTAATATTCAAGGACAACCAAGAGCCTAAGCTTGGGGATGCCCCGGATGGCATCCCCTCTTCCGTCTTCGTTCATCGGTAACTTTACTTGGAGCTATATTTTTATTCACCACATGATATGTGTTTTGCTTGGAGCGTCATTTTATTTTATTTTGTTTTGCTTGATGTTTGAATAAAATACCAAGATCTGAAATTCTTAAATGTAAAAGAGTCTTCACATAGTTACATAATTATTCAACTACTCATTGACCTTCACTTATATCTTTCGGAGTAGTTTGTCTTTTGCTCTAGTGCTTCACTTATATCTTTTAGAGCATGACGATAGTTTTATTTTGAAGAAATAGATGAACTCTCATGATTCAATTATATTATTTTGAGAGTCCTAAACAGCATGGTAATTTGCTTGGTTATGGATTTAGTCCTAATATGATGCGCATCCAAGATAGGTATAATAAAAACTTTCATATAAAGTGCATTGAATACTAAGAGAAGTTTGATACTTGATAATTGTTTTGAGATATGAAGATGGTGATATTAGAGTCATGCTAGTTGAGTAGTTGTTAATTTGAGAAATACTTGTTCTAAAGTTTGTGATTCCCATAGCATGCACGTATGGTGAACCGTTATGTGATGAAGTCGGAGCATGATTTATTTATTGATTGTCTTCCTTATGAGTGGCGGTCGGGGACGAGCGATGGTCTTTTCCTACCAATCTATCCCCCTAGGAGAATGCGCGTAGTACTTCGTTTCGATAACTAATAGATTTTTGTAATAAGTATGTGAGTTCTTTATGACTAATGTTGAGTCCATGGATTATACGCACTCTCACCCTTCCACCATTGCTAGCCTCTCTAATACCGCGCACCTTTCACCGGTATCATACACCCACCATATACCTTCCTCAAAACAGCCACCATACCTACCTATTATGGCATTTACATAGCCATTCCGAGATATATTGCCATGCAACTTACCATCGTTCCGTTTATTATGACATGCTCCATCATTGTCATATTGCTTTGCATGATCATGTAGTTGACATCGTATTTGTGGCAAAGCCACCTTCATAATTCTTTCATACATGTCACTCTTGATTCTGCACATCCCGATACACCGCCCGAGGCATTCATATAGAGTCATATTTTGTTCTAAGTATTGTGTTGTAAGTAAATAAAAGTGTGATGATCATCATTATTAGAGCATTGTCCCAGTGAGGAAAGGATGATGGAGACTATGATTCCCCCACAAGTCGGGATGAGACTCTGGACTAAAAAAAAGAGGCCATAAAAAAGAGAAAAGGCCCAAATAAAAAAAATTAAAAATAAAAAATGAGAGAAAAAGAGAGAAGGGGCAATGCTACTATCCTTTTACCACACTTGTGCTTCAAAGTAGCACCATGATCCTCTGATAGAGAGTCTCCTATGTTGTCACTTTCATATACTAGTGGGAATCTTTCATTATAGAACTTGGCTTGTATATTCCAATGATGGGCTTCCTCAAAATGCCCTAGGTCTTTGTGAGCAAGCGAGTTGGATGCACACCCACTTAGTTTCTTTTGTTGAGCTTTCATACACTTATAGCTCTAGTGCATCCGTTGCATGGCAATCCCTACTCACTCACATTGATATCTATTGATGGGCATCTCCATAGCCCATTGATATGCCTAGTTGATATGAGACTATCTTCTCCTTTTTGTCTTCTCCACAACCACTGTTCTATTCCACTATAGTGCTATCTCCATGGCTCACGCTCATGTATTGCGTGAAGATTGAAAAAGTTTGAGAACATCAAAAGTATGAAACAATTGCTTGGCTTGTCATCGGGGTTGTGCATGATTTAAATATTTTGTGTGATGAAGATAGAGCATAGCCAGACTATATGATTTTGTAGGGATAGCTTGCTTTGGCCATGTTATTTTCAGAAGACATGATTGCTTTGTTAGTATGCTTGAAGTATTATTGTTTTCATGTCAATATTAAACTTTTTTCTTGAATCTTATGGATCTGAATATTCTTGCCACAATAAAGAAGATTACAATGAGAAATATGCAAGGTAGCATTCCACATCAAAAATTCTGTTTTTATCATTTACCTACTCGAGGGCGAGTAGGAATTAAGCTTGGGGATGCTGATACGTCTCCAATGTATCTATAATTTTTGATTGTTCCATGCTATTATATTGTCTCTTTTGGATGTTTAATGGGCTTTACTAAGAACTTTTATATGATTTTTGGGACTAACCTATTAACCTAGAGCCCAGTGCCAGTTTATGTTTTTTTGCCTATTTCAGTGTTTCACAGAAAAGGAATATCAAATGGAGTCCAAACGGAATGAAACCTTCAGGAGAGTTATTTTTGGAACGGAAGCAATCCAGAAGACTTGGAGTATACGTCAGGGAAGCAACGAGGTGGCCACGAGGCAGGGAGGCGCGCCCCCACCCTTGTGGCTCCCCTGACCGACTTCTTTCGCCTCTATATGTCCATATACCCTAAAAACTTCGGGGAACAGAATAGATCGGAAGTTCCGCCGCCTTAAGCCTCTGTAGCCACCAAAAACCAATCGGGGCCCTGTTCCGGCACCCTGCCGGAGGGTGGACCCCTCACCGGTGGCCATCTTCATCATCCCGGCGCTCTCCATGACGAGGAGGGAGTAGTTCACCCTCGGGGCTGAGGGTATGTACCAGTAGCTATGTGTTTGATCTCTCTCTCTCTCTCTCTCTCTCTCTCTCTCTCTCTCGTGTTCTTGAGGTGGTACGATCTTGATGTATCGCGAGCTTTGCTATTATAGTTGGATATTATGATGTTTCTCCCCCTCTACTCTCTTGTAATGGATTGAGTTTTCCCTTTGAAGTTATCTTATCGGATTGCGTCTTTAAGGATTTGAGAACACTTGATGTATGTCTTGCATGTTCTTATCTGTGGTGACAATGGGATATCACGTGATCCACTTGATGTATGTTTTGGTGATCAACTTGCGGGTTCCGCCCATGAACCTATGCATAGGGGTTGGCACACGTTTTCGTGTTGACTCTCCGGTAGAAACTTTGGGGGAACTCTTTGAAGTACTTTGTGTTGGTTGAGTATATGAATCTGAGATTGTGTCATGCATATCGTATAATCATATCCACGGATACTTGAGGTGACATTGGAGTATCTAGGTGACATTAGGGTTTTGGTTGATTTGTGTCTTAAGGTGTTATTCTAGTACGAACTCTATGATAGATCGAATGGAAAGAATAGCTTCATGTTATTTTACTACAGACTCTTGAATAGATTGATCAGAAAGGATAACTTTGAGGTGGTTTCGTACCCTACAATAATCTCTTCGTTTGTTCTCTGCTATTAGTGACTTTGGAGTGACTCTTTGTTGCATGTTGAGGGATAGTTATATGATCCAATTATGTTATTATTGTTGAGAGAACTTGCACTAGTGAAAGTATGAACCCTAGGCCTTGTTTCCTAGCATTGCAATACCGTTTTCGCTCACTTTTATCATTAGTTACCTTGCTGTTTTTATATTTTCAGATTACAAAAACATATATCTACCATCCATATTGCACTTGTATCACCATCTCTTCGCTGAACTAGTGCACCTATACAATTTACCATTGTATTGGGTGTGTTGGGGACACAAGAGACTCTTTGTTATTTGGTTGCAGGGTTGCTTGAGAGAGACCATCTTCATCCTACGCCTCCCACGGATTGATAATCCTTAGGTCATCCACTTGAGGGAAATTTGCTATTGTCCTACAAACCTTTGCACTTGGAGGCCCAACAACGTCTACAAGAAGAAGGTTGTGTAGTAGACATCAGTCTCATCCCGACTTGTGGGGGAATCATAGTCTCCATCATCCTTTCCTCACTTGGTTCAATGCTCTAATAATGATGATCATCACACTTTTATTTACTTACAACTCAAGTATTACAACTCAATACTTAGAACAAAATATGACTCTATATGAATGCCTTCGGCGGTGTATCGGGATATGCAATGAATCAAGAGTGACATGTATGAAGATAATGAATGGTGGCTTTGCCACAAATACGATGTAAAGTACACGATCATGCAAAGAAATATGACAATGATGGAGCGTGTCATAGTAAACGGAACAGTGGTAAGTTGCATGGCAGTATATCTCGGAATGGCTATGGAAATGCCATGATAGGTAGGTATGGTGGCTGTTTTGAGGAAGGTATATGGTGGGTGTATGATACCGGCGAAAAGTGCGCGGTAGTAGAGAGGCTAGCAATGGTAGAAGGATAAAAGTGCATATAATCCATGGACTCAACATTAGCCAAAACAAACTCATATAATTGTTGCAAAAATCTATTAGTTATTGATGTCTACTACACAACCTTCTTCTTGTAGACATTGTTGGGCCTCCAAGTGCAGAGGTTTGTAGGACAGTAGAAAATTTCCCTCAAGTGGATGACCTAAGATTTATCAATCCGTGGGAGGCGTAGGATGAAGATGGTCTCTCTCAGGCAACCCTGCAACCAAATAACAAAGAGTCTCTTGTGTCCCCAACACACCCAATACAATGGTAAATTGTATAGGTTCACTAGTTCGGCGAAGAGATGGTGATACAAGTGCAATATGGATGGTAGATATGGGTTTTTGTAATCTGAAAATATAAAAACAGCAAGGTAACTAATGGTAAAAGTGAGCACAAACGATATTGCAATGCTAGGAAACAAGGCCTAGGGTTCATACTTTCACTAGTGCAAGTTCTCTCAACAATAATAACATAATTGGTACATATAATTATCCCTCAACATGCAACAAAGAGTCACTCCAAAGTCACTAATAGCGGAGAACAAACAAAGAGATTATGGTAGGGGTATGAAACTGTTGGGGAACGAAGCAGAAATTCAAAATTTTCTATGCATCACCAAGATCAATCTACGGAGTAATCTAGCAACAAGGGGAAGGAGAGTGCATCTAAATACCCTTGTAGATCGCTAAGCGGAAGCGTTCAAGAGAACGGGGTTGAAGGAGTCATAATCGTCGTGATCCAAATCACCGGAGATCCTAGTGCCGAACGGACGGCACCTCCGCGTTCAACACACGTGCAGCCCGGTGACGTCTCCCACGCCTTGATCCAGCAAGGAGAGAGGGAGAGGTTGGGGAAGACTCCGTCCAGCAGCAGCACAATGGCGTGGTGGTGGTGGAGGAGCGTGGCAATCGTGCAGGGCTTCGCCAAGCACCGCGGGAGACGAGGAGAGAGAAAGGTAGGGCTGCGCCAAGGAAAGGAGAAACTCATGTGTTGGGCTGCCCCTTTGCCTCCACTATATATAGGGGGAGAGGGAGGGCTGCGCCCCCACCTAGGGTTCCCTCCCTAGGGGTGGCGGCAGCCCCAATCCCCATCTGGGGTGGCGGCCAAGTGGGGGGGGGGAGAGAGGGAGGCGCATCAGGCATGGGCCTTTAGGGCCCATCCGCCCCAGGGTTTGCCCCCCTTTTTCTCTCTAGGCGCATGGGACTTGGTGGGAGGCGCCCCAGCCCACCTAGGGGCTGGTCCCTTCTCACACTTGGCCCATATATGCCTCCGGGGCCCGTGGCCCCTCCCGGTGAACCCCCGGACCCCTCCGGTGGTCTCGGTACACTATGGATGATGCCCGGAACACTTCAGGTGGCCAAAACCATACTTCCTATATATCAATATTTACCTCCGGACCATTCCGGAACTCCTCGTGACGTCCGGGATCTCATCCGGGACTCCGAACAACATTCGGTAACCCTAGCGTCATCGAACCTTAATTGTGTAGACCCTACGGGTTCGGGAACCATGCAGACATGACCGAGACATTCTCCGGTCAATAACCAACAGCGGGATGTGGATACCCATGTTGGCTCCCACATGTTCCACGATGATCTGATCGGATGAACCACGATGTCGAGGATTCGATCAATCCCGTACACAATTCCCTTTGTCTAGCGGTATTGTACTTGCCCGAGATTCGATCGTCGGTATCCCGATACCTTGTTCAATCTCGTTACCGGCAAGTCTCTTTACTCGTTCCGTAACACATCATCCCATGATCAACCCCTTGGTCACATTGTGCACATTATGATGATGTCCTACCGAGTGGGCCCAGAGATACCTCTCCGTCAACCAGAGTGACAAATCCCAGTCTCGATTCGTGCCAACCCAACAGACACTTTCGGAGATACCCGTAGTGCACCTTTATAGCCATCCAGTTACGTTGTGACGTTTGGTACACCCAAAGCATTCCTACGGTATCCGGGAGTTGCACAATCTCATGGTCTAAGGAAATGATACTTGACATTAGAAAAGCTTTAGCATACGAACTACACGATCTTTGTGCTAGGCTTAGGATTGGATCTTGTCCATTACATCATTCTCCTAATGATGTGATCCCGTTATCGACGACATCCAATGTCCATGGTCAGGAAACCGTAACCATCTACTGCTCAACGAGCTAGTCAACTAGAGGCTTAGTAGGGACATGGTGTTGTCTATGTACCCACACATGTATGTGAGTTTCCTATCAATACAATTATAGCATGGATAATAAACGATTAGCATGAACAAGGAAATATAATAATAATAACTAATTTATTAATGCCTCTAGGGCATATTTCCAACAGAAACCACCTCAAAGTTATTCTTTCCGATCAATCCATTGGGTTATTCCTATAAGTGTCACAAACAGCACTAGAGTTCATAGTAACATAACACCTTAAGACACACATCAACCAAAACCCTAATGTCACCTAGATACTCCAATCTCACCTCAAGTATCCGTGGGTATGATTATACGATATGCATCACACAATCTCAGATTCATCTATTCACAACACATAGAACCTCAAAGAGTGCCCCAAAGTTTCTACCGGAGAGTTAAGACGAAAACGCGTGCCAACCCCTATGCATAGGTTCATGGGCAGAACCCGCAAGTTGATCACCAAAACATACATCAAGTGAATCACGTGATATCCCATTTTCACCACAGATACGCACGACAAGACATACATCAAGTGTTCTCAAATCCTTAAAGACTCAATCCGATAAGATAACTTCAAAGGGGAAACTCAATCCATTACAAGAGAGTAGAGGGGGAGAAGCAACATAAGATCCAACTATAATAGCAAAGCTCGCGATACATCAAGATCGTGCCAAATCAAGAACACGAGAGAGAGAGAGAGAGAGAGAGAGAGAGAGAGAGAGAGATCAAACACATAGCTACTGGTACATAACCTTAGCCCCGAGGGTGAACTACTCCCTCCTCGTCATGGAGAGCGCCGGGATGATGAAGATGGCCATCGGTGAGGGATCCCCCCTCCGGCAGGGTGTCGGAACAGGGTCCCGATTGGTTTTTGGTGGCTACAGAGGCTTGCGGCGGCGGAACTCCCGATCTATTCTGTTCCCCGATCGTTTTAGGGTATATGGATATATATAGGTGGAAGAAATACGTCAGGGGAGCCACAGGGGCCCACGAGGGTGGAGGGCGCACCCAGGGGGGTGGGCACGCCCCCCTGCCTCGTGCCTCCCTCGTTGCTTTCTCGACGTGCACTCCAAGTCTCCCAGGTTGCTTTCCTTCCAAAAATAACTTCTCCAGAAGGTTTCATTCCGTTTCGACTCCGTTTGATATTCCTTTTCTTTGATACACTGAAACAAGGGAAAAAACATGAACTGGCACTGGGCCCTGGGTCAATAGGTTAGTCCCAAAAATGATATAGAAGTGTTTAATAAAGCCCATGAACATCCAAGATGGATAATATAATAGCATGGAACAATAAAAAATTATAGATACATTGGAGATGTATCAGTTATCAAAACAAAGTATTACGCGCATGCTCCTAGGGGGATAGATTGGTAGGAAAATACCATTGCTCGTCCCCGACCGCCACTCATAAGGAAGACAATCAATAAATAAATCATGCTCCGACTTCATCACATAACGCTTCACCATATGTGCATGCTACGGGAATCACAACCTTTAACACAAGTATTTCTCAAATTCATAACCACTCAACTAGCATGACTCTAATATCACCATCTTCATATCTCAAAACAATTATCAAGCATCAAACTTCTCTTAGTATTCAACGCACTTATAAGAAAGTTTTTACTAATCTTAGATGCATATCATATTAGGACTAATTTCACAATTAAAGCAAATTACCATGCTGTTTTATAGGACTCTCAAAATGATATAAGTGAAGCATGAGAGAACAATAGTTTCTATAAATCAAACCACCGCCGTGCTCTAAAATATATAAGTGAAGCACTAGAGCAAAAACTATATAGCTCAAGAGATATAAGTGAAGCACATAGAGTATTCTAATAAATTCCAAATCATGTGTGTCTCTCTCAAAAGGTGTGTACAGCAAGTAAGATTGTGGTAAACTAAAAGCAAAGACTCAAATCATACAAGAAGCTCCAAGCAAAACACATATCATGTGGTGAATAAAAATATAGCTCCAAGTAAAGTTACCGATGGACGAAGACGAAAGAGGGGATGCCTTCTGGGGCATCCCCAAGCTTTAGCTTTTTGGTGTCCTTATATTTACCTTGGGGTGCCTTGGGCATCCCCAAGCTTAGGCTCTTTCCACTCCTTGTTCCATAATCCATCAAATCCTTACCCAAAACTTGAAAACTTCACAACACAAAACTTAACAGAAAATCTCGTGAGCTCCGTTAGCGAAAGAAAACAAAACACCACTTCAAGGTACTGTATTGAACTCATTCTTTATTTATATTGGTGTTAAACCTACTGTACATCAACTTCGCTATGGTTTATAAACTCTTTTACTAGCCATAGATTCATCAAAATAAGCAAACAACACACGAAAAACATAATCTGTCAAAAACAGAATAGTCTGTAGTAATCTGTATCTAATGCAAACTTCTGGAACTCCAAAAATTCTACCAAAATAGCACGACCTAAATAATTTGTTTATTGATCTTGTGAAATTGGAATCAGTATTTTATCACGTTCTGGTGATTTTTAACAATTGTTTTCGTGAACAGAAAGTTTCTGGAATTTTCAGCAAGATCAAATAACTATCATCCAAGAAGATCCTATTGGTTTCACTTGGCACAAACACTAAATTAAACACAAAAACAAATCTAACCAGAGGCTAGATCAAAGATTTATTCCTAAACAGGAGCAAAAAGCAAAAAACTAAAAGAAAATTGGGTTGCCTCCCAACAAGCGCTATCGTTTAAAGCCCTTAGCTAGGCATAAAAACAAGGATATATCTAGGTATTGCCATCTTTGGTAGGCAATCCATAAGTGGATCTCATAATAGATTCATAAGGTAATTTCATTTTCTTTCTAGGAAAGTGTTCCATGCCTTTCCTTAATGGAAATTGGAATCTAATATTTCCTTCCTTCATATTGAAAGTGCGTTATATCGACTAGAGGGGGGGGGTGAATAGGCGATTTTTAGAGAATTTTACAAATTCTTCACTGAGGAATTTGCTGGTGAGGAAATTCCTTAGCGAAGAAATACATGCAGCAGAACAAGTACTCAGAAATGAGCATAGCAGATTACAGGCATAGTCATCATGATGAAATGAAGACAATCGCAGAGTACAGAAAGCGTAATCACAGGATAACACAAGATGAAGACAAACAGACTGAAGAAATTGAACTGAGGAAATTGAGAAAGTCTTCAGTCAAAGTCTTCAAACACAGATATGACAAACACTCAGCACAGTTATAAGGAAATGAAAGGGTTGAGGAAATAGAACCAGTTAGGTTGGTGAAGACAATGATTTGGTAGACCAGTTCCAACTGCTGTCTCAGTTGTACGTCTGGTTGGAGCGGCTGAGTATTTAAACTCGAGGACACGCAGTCCCGGACACCCAGTCACTGAGCACGCAGCTCAGGACACCAAGTCCTCACCGTATTCTCCTTGAACTAAGGTCACGCAGACCTCGTCCAATCACTCGTGGTAAGTCTTCAGGCGACTTCCAAACCTTCACATACTTGGTCACTCGGCGATCCACAATTCCTCTTGGATGCTCTAGACCTTGACGCCTAACCGTCTGGAAGAAGCACAGTCTTCAAAGGTAAAAAGCGTCGGATCCACGCAGGATCAATTTCTTCAGTGATGCTCAATCACTTTGGGTTTGTAGGGGTTTGGTTTTTGGGATTTTCCTCACTTGATGATTTTCACTCAAAGTCCTCAGAGGATGGCTTGCTCTCAAATGACAAGTGTCAAGTTCTCTCGGAGCAGCCAACCAGCAAGTGGTTGTAGGGGGCGGCTATTTATAGCCTAGGGAGCAGCCCGACATGATAAGACATAAATGCCCTTCAATGATATGACCGTTAGGTGGATAAGATATTTTGGGGACAGCTGGCGCGCAGCACAGCAACGGTCGGAAATTTGAACGTCAAATTCCTCAGGGCTATCATGTTCCTCACTGTGTAGGCAATTCGCACTGGCGAATTCCTAACTCCTCAGTCAGAACAAATTCCTCAGCGACCAGAAGAGCTTCGTCTCTGTCACTGAAGAAATTGACTGAACTGTATGAGATTTCCAAAGGCTTCACTCGAAGGGTTTGGTAGGTGTGGGATTTTGAGTTGAGCATCAAATGGAAATTTTCCCTTAGTATTTCCTCGACCCCCTTTAACAGTACGGTGTTTCCTATGACTCAAGAAAGAGAAAATGAAACTACGAAAACAAAAGTCTTGACGCTTCATGTTCCTCAAGCGAATACCAAGTCTTCAGGATCACACCAATTTCTTCACTTTCAAAGTCTTCAGAAAGTCTTCAGAATATCAAAGTCTTCAGTTGAAGAACTTCATTTTTAGGGGTCGACTTTCTCTGTAAATATCAAACTCCTCATAGACTTATAGATCTGTGTACACTCACAAACGCATTAGTTCCTTAACCTATAAGTCTTCAATACACCAAAATCACTAAGGGGCACTAGATGCACTTACAATCTCCCCCTTTTTGGTGATTGATGACAACATAGGTTAAGTTTTCAACGGGGATAAATATATGAAGTGTAAATACTGATGATGAGGATTTTGATTGCAAGATATAGAAGAACTCCCCCTGAAGGTGTGCATAGTGAGGAATTTGCTTTTGAGGCAATGCACATTTGAAGAATTGAATCATGGAGATCTCCCCCTATATCTTGTAATTCATACACGCATTTGACATATAATATGAGGAATTTGAAATGCATGATGAAATATGGTGCTTGATGCTATGCAATGCATGCAAAAAAAATATCAGAGCCCAATGCGTATGAGGAATTTGAAACTTTTTCATGAGTATCAGAGCCCAAATCGATTTGAAGATTTTCAACGAGCTCATGAGGATCAGAGCATAACAGATATCAAAACTCCTGTAGTCAGAGCATAGAGCAAAAGCATAATGCATCAAAAGTATCAAAGCACCATCGGGTTTAAGATTACAACTCGATCCAATAAAAGGTTTCAGAAGAACGAGAGTTGTAACTTAATAAAGTATTGTATATAGACAAAAACGAGACCCGCTTGAAGACTAACTCAAATTTCTCCCCCTTTGTCATCGAATGACCAAAAGGATCGAAACTGAGGACTAACGCTCTTGAGGAATTTCAAGTTGAAGACGGAGCGCCAGCATTGTCGGGGTTGTTCGTTGAAGTAGGACCAGCAGCAGTGTCTTCCAAATCTTCATTTTCATCAGTGTCGCGAGATGAAGAATAGGAGCTGGCCACCAAGGAAGGAACTTTGACTTTCTTGAATTTCTTCGGAGGAGGTGCAGACCAGTCAAATTCTTCCTTGAGACCCATTGAAGTCAGTTCTTCTTCATTGTAGACATGTGAAAGAACAGCCCAGGTGCGCTTGAAGGTTTCATGAAGGTAGTAGTGGTTTTTCTTCACTGCATTGTGAGTTGAGGTCATGTTGTAAAGAAGAGTACCAAACTGACGTTTGACCCACTTATGATTGCGATCAACCTTCTGATGAAGACTGAGGAGTAACTCACGATCAGTCATCACCCTGGGTGCAGTTCCTTGAGGATTTTGCTTGACAGTGGTATTTGCTGCAGAGTCATGTGTGGCAGAGTCATCATTGGTGGAGTAGGATGCTGCTTTGCGAAACTGTCCATCCAATGGACGAATGCCTTCATCTATCACAGCAGTAGCCTTTCCCTTTTCATCAGCTGAGGCAATTGGCCGTTTGAGGACTTCAATCGGGGGCAGGTAGCTGCAGTGGTTCAAAGTATCAGCCTTGTAATTCAGTGAAGATCTTGACCTGATGAATCTCATAATCCAAGGTGCATAAGGCTTCAGCTCAAAAGGTGACATGGCAATGTTAGCCAGAGTCCTCATGAAGAAATCATGGAAATTGACGGGAACGCCATGGATGATGTTGAACAGCATATTCTTCATGATGCCAACGACTTCTTCATCATTCGAGTCGTGACCCTTGATAGGACTCATAGTCTTCGTCAAAATTCGATAGACTGTTCGAGGCACATATAATAATTCCTTGACGAGGAATTTGGTTCTTGGTGCCTGCCTTGGCTTCAAAGGCTTCATCAGTACTTGCATATAGTGATTTGAAAGTTCTTTTTCTTCATAGATGCGACGTGCACCATCAATTGGAGGACTGAGTGGGAGGGCACGAAGCAATTCACTTGCTGGTGCCTTGTAGTGAGTGTTTTCGGTCATCCAATCCAAGACCCATGAATGTACATCTTCAGCGTCTCCGGTGATGTGCAGGGTTGCATAGAACTAAAGAATTAGCTCTTCGTTCCAGTCACAAATATCAGTGCAGAAGTTTAGAAGTCCTGCGTCGTGAAGAACACTGAGGACTGGCTCAAAGCCTGGTAGCGACTCCATATCCACATGAGGAATATGAGCATGATCGAAGATTTTGTCCTTGTTGAAAAGCACTGAGGAATAGAAGTTGGCTTGACTGGCAGTCCAGAAGCGCCTCTTCCTAATTCGAGCAGAATCATAAGGATTATATTCAGTGAAGAACACGTGCTCGGCAAAGAAATCTTCAGCCTTGAACTTTTGCTTGGTTGAGAACGGATTCTTTTGCTTGGGCAGAGGGGTGTCAGTGAGTTGCATCACCACCTCAGGAATCGTAAGTTCAGGTTCTTCAG
>LR880970.1:736945644-736955880 GCA_904067115.1 Aegilops sharonensis
CGAAGAACATCAACTCGAGAGTCACGCTGAGTTGAAACACCTTCATTTACTTTGGACAGCCTGTCCCAGATGAGTTTGGCAGATTCCAAAGCACTCACTCTTCCATATTGACCTTTGCTCAGATGGCCACATATGATATTCTTCGCTTGAGAATCGAGTTGCTTGAATCTCTTCACATCAGCATCATTCAGAGAGGGTGTGACTGAGGAAACACCTTTTGTCACAACATACCAGAGATCGTTGTCAATTGCTTCAAGATGCATTCGCATTTTGTTCTTCCAGTAGGGGTAGTCCGTCCCATCGAAGGTAGGACACCCTGCTGAGACCTTGATCATACCTGCGGTCGACATAACTAAAACTCCAGGTGGTTAAACCGAAATCACACAGAACAAGGGAGTACCTTGCTCTGATACCAATTGAAAGTGCGTTATATCGACTAGAGGGGGGGTGAATAGGCGATTTTTAGAGAATTTTACAAATTCTTCACTGAGGAATTTGCTGGTGAGGAAATTCCTTAGCGAAGAAATACATGCAGCGGAATAAGTACTCAGAAATGAGCATAGCAGATTACAGGCATAGTCATCATGATGAAATGAAGACAATCGCAGAGTACAGAAAGCGTAATCACAGGATAACACAAGATGAAGACAAACAGACTGAAGAAATTGAACTGAGGAAATTGAGAAAGTCTTCAGTCAAAGTCTTCAAACACAGATANGCTCTAGACCTTGACGCCTAACCGTCTGGAAGAAGCACAGTCTTCAAAGGTAAAAAGCGTCGGATCCACGCAGGATCAATTTCTTCAGTGATGCTCAATCACTTTGGGTTTGTAGGGGTTTGGTTTTTGGGATTTTCCTCACTTGATGATTTTCACTCAAAGTCCTCAGAGGATGGCTTGCTCTCAAATGACAAGTGTCAAGTTCTCTCGGAGCAGCCAACCAGCAAGTGGTTGTAGGGGGCGGCTATTTATAGCCTAGGGAGCAGCCCGACATGATAAGACATAAATGCCCTTCAATGATATGACCGTTAGGTGGATAAGATATTTTGGGGACAGCTGGCGCGCAGCACAGCAACGGTCGGAAATTTGAACGTCAAATTCCTCAGGGCTATCATGTTCCTCACTGTGTAGGCAATTCGCACTGGCAAATTCCTAACTCCTCAGTCAGAACAAATTCCTCAGCGACCAGAAGAGCTTCGTCTCTGTCACTGAAGAAATTGACTGAACTGTATGAGATTTCCAAAGGCTTCACTCGAAGGGTTTGGTAGGTGAGGGATTTTGAGTTGAGCATCAAATGGAAATTTTCCTTTAGTATTTCCTCGACCCCCTTTAACAGTACGGTGTTTCCTATGACTCAAGAAAGAGAAAATGAAACTACGAAAACAAAAGTCTTGACGCTTCATGTTCCTCAAGCGAATACCAAGTCTTCAGGATCACACCAATTTCTTCACTTTCAAAGTCTTCAGAAAGTCTTCAGAATATCAAAGTCTTCAGTTGAAGAACTTCATTTTTAGGGGTCGACTTTCTCTGTAAATATCAAACTCCTCATAGACTTATAGATCTGTGTACACTCACAAACGCATTAGTTCCTTAACCTATAAGTCTTCAATACACCAAAATCACTAAGGGGCACTAGATGCACTTACACATATCAATAATTGCACCAATCGTTCTAAGGAAAGGTCTACCAAGAATAATAGGACATGAAGGATTGCAATCTATATCAAGAACAATAAAATCTACGGGCACATAGTTCCTATTTGCAACAATAAGAACATCATTAATTCTTCCCATAGGTTTCTTAATGGTGGAATCCGCAAGGTGCAAGTTTAGAGAACAATCATCAAATTCGCGGAAACCTAGCAAATCACACAAAGTTTTTGAATCGTGGAAACACTAGCACCCAAATCACACAAAGCGTAGCATTGATGATCTTTAATTATAATTTTAATAGTAGGTTCCCACTCATCATAATGTTTTCTAGGGATAGAAACTTCCAACTCAAGTTTTTCTTCATAAGATTGCATCAAAGCATCAACGATATGTTTAGTAAAAGCTTTATTTTGGCTATAAGCATGAGGAGAATTTAGCACGGATTGCAACAAGGAAATACAATCTATCAAAGAGCAATTATCATAATTAAATTCGTTGAAATCCAAGATAGTGGGTTCATTGATATCTAAAGTTTTGACCTCTTCAATCCCACTTTTACCAAATTTTGCATCAAGGTCTAAAAACTCTGAATTTTTGGGACGCCTTCTAACTAAAGTTGACTCATCTCCAGTCCCATCATTATTGCAAAACAAAGATTTAATAGGGAACACATCAATAACTTTTAGATCTTCATCTTTATTCTCATAAAAACTCTCCGGTTTAGCGGCCATCTTATTAACTAAGGTGGCCTGCTTATCCAAAATTTCAGCTATTAATTTTTCAAGATGAGCAATCTGAGATTTCAAACCATAAAATTCCTTAGACATGTCATCAAGGTCTTTATTCATGTACTCCATAAAGCCTTTTTGTTCCTTAAGCTCGTTTCTAAAGAAATTATTATGCTCAAATTGTAAAGTCATAAAGCTTCTGACGTTGGTTTCAATCTCTTCCAAATTTTAAGGTGAAGATCACCAAATCTAGGCAGGGCCATAAGGGCAACAAGCAACAAGAGGCAAGCAAAAAGAGGCGAACAGAAAAGAGGGCGAATAAAACGGCAATGGTGAAGTGGGGGATAGGAAAACGAGAGGCAAATGGCAAATAATGTAATGCGAGGGATAAGAGTTTGTGATGGGTACTTCACTACTGGAATCGGGGAATTTGCCGTCTGCCCGTTCTTTGCCGTCAGCTAGCGGACGGCAAAGAAGGTCTTTGCCATCAGCTACCAAGAAGCGGATGGCAAAAAACTAGCATACGGCAAAGGTCTTTGCCATCCGCCATTTCTTTGCCATCCGCTGGCTGACGGCAAAGAGGGAGGTTGCACCCACTAACGAAAAAACTTAACGTCCCCCCTCTTTGCTGTCCGTAGCAGATGGCAAAGATAAACAAAAAGCGGACGGCAAAGGCGGGGCGGACGGCAAAGGCTAACCTAACTAACCTAACTAACGACCCAGCCCCCCCCCCCCCCCCCGCCCGTTACTCTCTCGGTTTCTCCCTCTCTCCGCCCCGCCGCCCATATCCACACCGCGCCGCCCCCGCCACCGCCCCCTCCCCACCCGCCGACCCCCCACCCTCCCGCCGCCTGGCGCCGCCCCCGCCATCGCCCCCGCCACCGCCGCCCAGCGCCACCCCCGCCCCCGCCCCCTCCCCACCCGCCGACCCCCCACCCTCCCGCCGCCTGGCGCCGCCCCCGCCATCGCCCCCGCCACCGCCGCCCAGCGCCACCCCCGCCCCCGCCCCCTCCCCACCCGCCGACCCCCCACCCTCCCGCCGCCTGGCGCCGCCCCCGCCATCGCCCCCGCCACCGCCGCCCAGCGCCACCCCCGCCCCCGCCCCCTCCCCACCCGCCGACCCCCCACCCTCCCGCCGCCTGGCGCCGCCCCCGCCATCGCCCCCGCCACCGCCGCCCAGCGCCACCCCCGCCCCCGCCCCCTCCCCACCCGCCGACCCCCCACCCTCCCGCCGCCTGGCGCCGCCCCCGCCATCGCCCCCGCCACCGCCGCCCAGCGCCACCCCCGCCCCCGCCCCCTCCCCACCCGCCGACCCCCCACCCTCCCGCCGCCTGGCGCCGCCCCCGCCATCGCCCCCGCCACCGCCGCCCAGCGCCACCCCCGCCCCCGCCCCCTCCCCACCCGCCGACCCCCCACCCTCCCGCCGCCTGGCGCCGCCCCCGCCATCGCCCCCGCCACCGCCGCCCAGCGCCACCCCCGCCCCCGCCCCCTCCCCACCCGCCGACCCCCCACCCTCCCGCCGCCTGGCGCCGCCCCCGCCATCGCCCCCGCCACCGCCGCCCAGCGCCACCCCCGCCCCCGCCCCCTCCCCACCCGCCGACCCCCCACCCTCCCGCCGCCTGGCGCCGCCCCCGCCATCGCCCCCGCCACCGCCGCCCAGCGCCACCCCCGCCCCCGCCCCCTCCCCGACACGCCGATGCCCCACCATCCCGCCGCCCCCGCCGCCCGGCCGTCCCACTGCCCCGGAGCCCGCCGCCACCCCACCCGCCCACCACCCCGGCGCCAGCGTCGCCCCCGGCTCCGGTGAGTATTTTTTCTTCTGTTTTTTATTTTTTTTGCTGTTTAATTTCTGTTTAATTGTTAGTGTTAGTGTTAGTGTTAGATTTAGTGTTAGAAAAGAAGAAGATTTAGTGTTAGTGTTAGAAAAAACAATATGTAGAAGAAAAGAAGAAGAAGAAGAAAAGAAGTAGAAGTAGAAGAAGAAGAAAAGAAGAAAAGAAAAGAAGTAAAAGAAGTAGAAAAAGATGAAAAAGAGGAAGAAGAAAAGAAGTAGTAGAAGAAGAAAAGAAGTAGAAAAAAAATGAAAAAAGAAGAAGAAGAAAAGAAGAAAAGAAAAGAAGTAAAAGAAGTAGAAAAAGATGAAAGAAGAAGAATAAGAAGAAAGGAAAGAAGAAGAAGAAGATGAAGAAGAAGAAAGGAAAGAAGAAGAAGGATAGAAGAAGAAGAAGAAAGGAAAGAAGAAGAAAAAAGAAGAAGAAGAGAAGGAAAGAGGAAGAAGGATAGAAGGAAACACCCCGACCCCTGACCCCGACCCCGACACCTGACCCCGACACCCTGACCCCGACACCCCGACCCCGACACCACACCCCGACACCCCGACCCCGACACCCGACCCCGAAACAGCACCCCACCCCGACATCGACACGACACCCCGACCCCCGAAACCTCCCAAAAAGGTGCTCTTTAGCCTTGCAGAGGCCGACGAGGTCATATATTTGTGAATTATGAGTTAGGTCATATATTTTTCGATTTTGTTATGAAAAACATCATATATAATTGTGTTGATCGGGTAGATTTAAATGTGCAGTTGTTTCATCACTGCGAGGTTTGGTGTTTGACGACCTCACCGTGCGTTTGACGAGCTCTGCCCCTTCGTTCGTGGGTGAGCACAAATGACATGTCCTCCTCCCTCATTAATTATTTTCTCTGTTCCGATGTTCGTGCCGATGAAACTTGATAGCTAGCTATATATGTGTCTTGAATCATCTGTATGCGTAACCAATATGTGTCTCCCGTTCGAAAGCGTTATAGTTATAAATATGCATGCATTTGCATATTTATAACCATGATTCTTTCGAATTGTCCAACGCTATCCATGGACAGCCCGAGTATGTGTAGATTGGCTTTGTTTTCCCATATGCTTTGCTCCGGATCCGACGCATAAATTTCGTCAGTGCCTCCCTTATTGTTCTCCGGGTACACATCCTCTCTGTTTATTGCAGAGACATGTATCAGGAACAGCGGGGAGGTGCTGCCAAAATTTTGCATCGGATCCGGGGCATAGCATGGGAAAATGAACCCAATCTACACATACTCGGGTGGGATTAGGACCTATCATTACCGATTAGAGTGTAGGTTGCATGGACGTAATAAAATTGACAAAGCAGATCAACTGATGAATATATACATGGTGAATTATATATATATTTGTTGTGTGTCCAGTAGCTCTGAAAGTCAAGATGAGTGATCGTGCGTGGATGTATACCGGTCACACTGGTCAGAACAAATGGAGCGCTGAATGGTTCACAAAAACCAAGGGGTTTGTGCAAGCCGCATTTGCAAATGGCCAGAGGAAAACCTGGTGCCCCTGTTTCCGGTGCGGCAATTGGGAAAAGAGGACAGAGGCTGAAATGGGCAAACACCTACAGAAGAGTGGTTTTAGGCCCGATTATACAGTGTGGACATATCATGGTGAGTCTGCCCAATGTGACCGAGCTGAGGTGGATCGTCGTCGTACCGATGAGCATGGTACCGGGATGGAAAACATGGTGCAAACTATGATGATGCTCGGGATTCGGACGAGGAGATGGAGGAATCTGCAAAGGCCTTCAATGAAATGTTGGAGTCTTCAAAACGCCCGCTCCACGAGCACACTGAGCTTTGTCAGTTGGATGCCATCTCACAAGTAATGGCTCTGAAGGATCAGTTCAACTTGGGCAAAGAAGGCTACGACGCAATGATGACAGTATTTGGACGCTTTCTACCCAAAGGCCATGTAATGCCTGCAAACCTGTACCAGTCGGACAAAATCCTCCATGCACTGAAGATGCCCTATGAGAAGATACATGCTTGTGAGAAAGGATGTGCCTTATTTAGGCTAGACTATGCGGACTTGAACTATTGTCCCATTTGCAAGTCTTCCAAGTATGTTGTGGTAGACAACGGTATGGGTGAGAAGACACAGACCAAAATCCCCGTTAGTGTTCTTCGGTATATGCCAATCGTACCAAGACTTCAACGTCTTTTCATGGTCGAAGAGACGGCCCGACAGATGACATGGCACAAAACATGCAAAAGAACCGAACTAGATGCTGATGGGAATCTGATGATGGTACACATCGGATGGTGTTGCGTGGAAAAAGTTTGATGAATTACATGCTGACAAAGCGGCAGATCTGAGGCATCCTTGAGTCGGCGTCAGCATGGATGGGTTCAGTGTGTTTGGTATGACGGCAGCCCAATACAGTTGTTGGCCCGTATTTGTCTTTCCACTCAATCTCCCACCGGACCGATTATTCAAAGAAAGAACATTTTTCTGACGTTGATAATTCCAGGCCCAACTATCCGGGGAAAAATATGAATGTGTACATGCAGCCGCTTAAGGACGAATTGCAAGAAGCCTGCGATAATGGGTTCAAGACATACGACGCCTATAGCAAACGGAACTTCATAATGCGTGTCTGGTACATGTACTCGATGCATGACTTGCCGGCGTATGCGCTATTCATTGGCTGGTGTGTGCATGGAATGTTCCCGTGTCCCACATGCAAGGGAGCTCTTGAGTTTCGTTGGCTTCAGGCTGGTCGCAAGTTTTCTTGCTTCGACATGCATAGACAGTTCCTGGATCCTTGCCATAAGTTCAGGAAAGACAAGAAGAACTTCATCAGAGGTAGAGTTGTCAAAAACTCTGCACCACCTGCGTTGACAGGCCAACAGACCCTGGATCAGTTAAACGCTCTCGAGCCAGATCCAGAGCGTCCAGGGTACTTCAAGGGGTATAATTCTGAGCACGCCTTGACTCACAAGACATGCTTATGGGATCTGCCTTACTTCAAAGACCTCCTTTGCCCAGACAACATCGACGTGATGCACATTGAGAAGAATATCGCCGAGGCACTTTTTGGTACATTGTTCGGCATAGATGGGAAGTCAAAGGATAATACTAAGGCTAGAGTCGATCTGGAGGCGCTATGTGATAGGCCGTTACAAAACATGAAAGAACTGAAAGGAAAGCAGAACTGGACGAAGCCGAAGGCATGGTTCAATCTTGGAAGGCCAGCTATGAGGGAAATTATCTTGTGGGTGAAAATGCAGTTGATGTTCCTCGATGGGTATGCAGCGAATCTAAAGAGGGGAGCAAGTCTTGATAAAGTGAAGATATTTGGTCTCAAGAGTCATGATTGGCACATATGGATTGAGCGGGTAATGCCGGTGATGTTGCGTGGCTTCATCCCTGAGGATGAATGGCTAGTACTGGCAGAACTCAGCTATTTCTTCCGTGTTCTTTGTGCGAAAGAACTATCGCCTGGCATGTTAGAAGAAATGGAAGAGTTGGCACCGGAGTTATTCTGCAAGTTAGAGAAGATCTTCCCACCGGGCTTCTTTAATCCAATGCAGCACTTGATTTTGCATCTCCCGACCGAGGCAAGATTGGGGGGGGGGGCCCGTGCAAAATCGTTGGTGCTACCCAACTGAGAGGATGCAGAAGACGCTTCGAGAAAAATGTAAAAATTAACGTAGAATTGAAGCATCGATGGCTGAGGCATTCATCACTGAGGAGGCGGCAAACTTCGTGACAGCACACTACGAAGCCAAAAATTGTCATTTGCATAATCCGAAGCCTCGGTTCAATGCTGACGAAGCTAAGAAGGGTGGATCCAACCTCAGCCTATTCAAAGGGAATCTCGCACCAGCCAGTGTTTCAAATCCAGTATCTTTGGATAACGAAGAATGGCGGACCATTTCGTTGTATATCTTCAACAACCTGATAGAAGTGCGGCCGTACATCGAGTAAGTTCTCGGTACATTGTTTTGCAACTTCTATTTCCTTTGAACTGCTCTTATTCCTGGATATTTCATACAGTCGATACGTCGCCATATTCTCGTATGGAGCGGTGATCCAAAAGGATTCCGTCGAAGAGTATGAGATTCTCGCAAAGCAAGGAGGCGCCTATCCCGGTTTCATCTCTTGGTTCAAACAAACGGTAATTTCTATTAGACAACTTCATTTCATTCGCTAATTTATGCGTAATGCAACAATCGTTTCGTATTAAACTTGTAGGTTAATTCAGAGTCTATGGATGCCGAACTGAGACAAGTCGCTAATGGTTTTGACTATAAGGTCCGTTCATTTGACAAATACGACATCAACGGGTATCGCTTTCGTACCTATGGCAAAGAGCTATCTATGGCCGACCGAAAGTCCATAAATTGTTGTGTATCTGCTATCGGCAAAGGAGGTACCGAGTATTATGGGAGAGTTGAAGCAATTTATGAACTTCTATTCTATGGTGAAAACCCACCGAATGTCGTAGTCTTCAAATGTTATTGGTTTCAGCCAAAGGAGACTAGAAGGACTCATGAACATATAGGGCTAGTTGAAATCAACCAAAGCACCCATTTAGATGTTCCTGATGTCTATATTACGGCTCAACAGGCGACCCAAGTATTCTATCTACCGTGGGCCTGCCAAACTAATCCAAATCTGAAAGGTTGGGATGTCATTTATGAAGTGCCGCCACGTGCTAGACTATCTCCCCCAAAGGAAGAGGATTATGAACCTCACATTAACCCAGACACATATGAAGGAGAATTTTTCCAAGAGACACGTCTTTCCAAAAAGCGTTTCAAGAACCGCTATACTTCACCCCAAGACATTGAAGTAGACAGCGACAGTGAATCCGACATCACCGCAGAGGAGGAACAAGAAGAGCCGGAACAAGAAGAGGTTACTGCTGCGGATGACTTGTCAATGCTTGAGCGATTACGTCAAGGTGGCCTTCCACATGTTGATGCCACTGAACCCTATGAGCCCGTCATTGATTATAGTGATGATGATGATTATGCATTTATTGATGATACTGATCGAGATTATTAGTAGTGTCGGGTATTCAATTTTTTTTATGTTGTACTTGGTGATGATACACTTAAGTGATATACATATTATTATTCATGTCGGTATTTTTTATTTTGTACTAATTTCGTTTACTCTTTGTCATGGCAGGTGTTGAAAGATGGAAGGGGAGCCGACTGAGGCCAAGGACAAACGTGCCCAAATTGAAGGTGTGCCACACCATCAAGGCAGCTCCAGCTTATATCAGTTCGGGCGGAACTGGGTATGTGGTTTGCTTCATGATTCATGCAATTCATTCATCATGCTAGCTTGAGCCCTTTAATTACTAATTTACTTTGTTTCTCTCTTTCAGGCATGCTACAATAAGATGGATAAGGTGCCAAAGGGGTACGACCTGTATCCCATGGCCCACACTGCCTCTTACAAGAAAGTCAAGGGGAAGGCGAGGAAAGGGGAGGACTTTAACCCTAGCAAGGGTCCCATTGATCCAGAGCAGGTGATGATATCTGGTGGCGGGAGGTCCCGTGGCTCCATAGCCATTGATCCAGAGATTGCTCCTGAGACCACGGTGAGTTTAATTTGAATGGACGTTACTTGATAGTCTTAACATTTAAGTGTCATCATGCTAACGAAACATTGGAAATGATCTTTGGTGCAGCGTAACTCCAGACAAGCATCACACGATCCTTCTCCAGCTACTGGCACGAGCCAGCCCGCTCCTACACCTCCATGACCACGATAAGTTTCTCTAGTTTTTTGCTTAACAAACGCATAAATACCTAGACTTAGCTTTATTTTCTCCAATATGCTTACCTTAATGACCTAGAGTTAGCTTATTTTCCTCCAAAATGGCTTAATAAGCTTACTGACCTCCAAAACCAGCCATTTTACCTAAGTTAGCTCTAAAACGATCTATACTTAGCTTTGTTTCCTCCAAAATGACCTAAGTTAGTTGTAATATGCTTAGTTAACTAGGTTTGCTCAATAATGACATGTACTTAGCT
>LR880970.1:736957558-736974236 GCA_904067115.1 Aegilops sharonensis
ATCTATATATGTCATATATATTTGCTGTGAAAATTGTTGGATTAAAAAAAACAGAAAACAAGAGGAAATGCATTATCTTTGCCGTCCGCCGCTTATGGCAAAGGACCCTTTGCCATCCGCCGCGGACGGCAAAGAAGACACGTGGCGGCCACCTGTGCTCCCTGGGAGCTGACCCATTTGGCCAGTTTGCCTACAGTGGCAGACGGCAAAGGACCACCACATTTGCCTACAGTGGCGGACGGCAAAGAATAGGTGGGCAGTGACGTCCAGCTGACGTCACCAGGCGGACGGCAAAGGCCAGATATTTTTTGCCGTCAGCAGCTGACGGCAAAGGCTGTCGTTAGCCATCTAACGGACTAACAGCGTATTTATTGCCATCAGCTTTCTTTGCCGTCTGCTGCTTATGGCAAAGGACCCTTTGCCGTTAGCCTCCGGAAGCAGACGACAAAGTAGCTCTTTGCCGATCCTTACTTTGCCGGAGCCTGTTGTCGTCCACGGCGGACGGCAAAGGCCTTTGCCGTCCGCCGTTCCTGCCTTTGCCGTCCGCCATGGCAGACGGCAAAGTAGCTGATTCCTAGAGTGCTTGGTATGTCTTGACTTGTGCGTAGACTCCCCGGCAACGGCGCCAGAAATCCTTCTTGCTACCTCTTGAGCACTGTGCTGGTTTCCCTTGAAGAGGAAAGGGTGATGCAGTAAAGTAGCGTAAGTATTTCCCTCAGTTTTTGAGAACCAAGGTATCAATCCAGTAGGAGACCACGCTCGAGTCCCATGCACCTACACAAACAAATAAGAACCTCGCAACCAACGCGATAAAGGGGTTGTCAATCCCTTCACGGTCACTTACGAGAGTGAGATCTGATAGAGATGATAAGATAATATTTTTGGTATTTTTATAGTAAAGAGTAAAAGTAAATAAAGCAAAATAAACGGCGCCAGAAATAGCTAGTTGTCGGGAGATTAATATGATGGAAAGTAGACCCGGGGGCCATTGGTTTCACTAGTGGCTTCTCTCAAGATAGCATAAGTATTACGGTGGGTGAACAAATTACTGTCGAGCAATTGATAGAATTGAGCATAGTTATGAGAATATCTAGGTATGATCATGTATATAGGCATCACGTCCGTGACAAGTAGATCGACTCCTGCCTGCATCTACTACTATTACTCCACACATCGACCGCTATCCAGCATGCATCTAGAGTATTAAGTTCATAAGAACAGAGTAACGCTTTAAGCAAGATGACATGATGTAGAGGGATAAACTCATGCAATATGATATAAACCCCATCTTTTTATCCTCGATGGCAACAATACAATACGTGTCGTTTCCCCTACTGTCACTGGGATCGAGCACCGCAAGATTGAACCCAAAGCTAAGCACTTCTTCTATTGCAAGAAAGATCAATCTAGTAGGCCAAACCAAACTGATAATTCGAAGAGACTTGCAAAGATAACCAATCATACATAAAAGAATTCAGAGGAGATTCAAATATTGTTCATACATAATCTTGATCATAAACCCACAATTCATCGGATCTCGACAAACACACCGCAAAAAGAAGAGTTACATCAAAAAGATCTCCAAGAGAATCGAGGAGAACTTTGTATTGAGATCCAAAGAGAAAGAAGAAGTCATCTAGATAATAACTATGGACCCGAAGGCCTGAGGTAAACTACTCGCACATCATCGGAGAGGCTATGGTGTTGATGTAGAAGCCCTCCATGATCAATGCCCCCTCCGGCAGAGCGCGGGAAAAGGCCCCAAGATGGGATCTCATGGGTACAGAAGGTTGCGGCGGTGGAAATAGGGTTTTGGCTCTGTTCTTGATGGTTTGGGGGTACGTAGGTATATATAGGAGGAAGAAATAGGTCGGTGGAGCTACGAGGGGCACACGAGGGTGGAGGGCGCACCCCGGGGGGGTAGGCGCGCCCCCTGCCTCGTGGACTCCTCGGTGATTTCTTGACGTCCACTCCAAGTCCTCTCGATCACGTTTGCTCCGAAAATCACGTTCCCGAAGGTTTCATTCCGTTTGGACTCCGTTTGATATTCCTTTTCTGCGAAACACTGAAATAGGCAAAAAAACAGCAATTTGGGCTGGGCCTCCGGTTAATAGGTTAGTCCTAAAAATAATATAAAAGTGTACAATTAAGCCCATTAAACATCCAAAACAGAATATATAATAGCATGGAGCAATAAAAAATTATAGATACGTTGGAGACATATCACTCCCTCCTCCTGTTCCTCTCACCCAGTAGGGAGCAACGATGGCAGGTCAGATGCAGCCGATTTGTTGGGAAGCAGAGCAGATAAGCGAGGGTCGGCTCGGCTCGTCTCCTTCCTGGCAGCTAGACGGCCGGTGGCATCAACACACCTGGGGGGTAGCAGCACCATCCAGGGAGCAGCCAGGTCGGCAAGTAGCAAGAGAAGCATCAGCGGTGGCAAGAGCAAGCTTCTTCGATTGGTTCTTTCTAACTTGGCATTCTCCGTCCAATAATCACTAGTACTCAACTTGATTAGGGCTAGCTTTGTGTGCTCCGTGTTGAGACTGGTAGTAACAATTTTTGTTGTCATTAATACTTTGCATCAACATTTGTTATTTATTTTCTGAAAAGTTGTTATGACTACCATTTTTTATATATGAACAATCAAACATCAGGTTGTATATTTCAGTGATAAATCATTGTGAAATTCAAATGTTGTTCAAAACTATTTATGCTTGCGAGTGGAGTTATAAATTATTGTGAGTGGAACCAAATTCATTTGATTCAATCTCTCCAACCAAACACCGAAATGTAACCATTCCAATCCATCTACTATGCTCAAGCAAACACAGAGACGGAATTGACCCATTCTAATAGAATGGAACCATGACATTCCATTCCACTTTGTTCCGCAACCAAACACACCAGTAACTATGCTGGATGTGCACTACTACTCAGTTTATTTAAAGGGGAAAAACAATTGTGCTTTGCATGGTGGATTACATAAACTCAATATTAAATAATGATGGTGAATCTTGGCAGGAAGAAACAATTGTGATTTGCATGGTGGATTACATAAACCCAATGGATAATAACGATGGTGAATCTTGGCTGGAAGAAAAAATTGCGCTTCGCATTGTTGATTACATAAATCCTACAGAAAATAATGATGCCGATTCTTGGCAGGAAGAAAAAAATTCGCCTCACATTGCTGATTACATAAATCCTACAGATAATAACAATGCCGATTCTTGGCAGGAAGGGTACTAAACTCTCCAATAGCCATGGATGAACTTCGGGTAGGGACACATTATAACTATTGTAGTATACCTTTACTGTGAATAAAAAGGATGGCAAGTGAATTAATATTGAGAATGCATTTGCCAAAGAAGAATACTACTCAAAGTACCGACTCTATATAAAATTAAAATGCATAACTAAAGTGTGAATGTTTATAACTGTAGAATTACTTCAATCTGAATAAACAGAATTGTAAGTGAACTAACATTGAGGTCACATTTGCCAAAGTAATCAGAACCTCCATTAGTCCATCACTAAATTCCCACTGTTCAAAAAAGCGCGCCTAATCTTAGCGCATAAGCGCGCCTATGCGCAAGGCGCTGGCTCAATGCCTCGCTTTGCCCATCTGCGCCTGGAAAAGCGCTAGGCACTGCTATAGTGCTACTGTTGCTGTCCTAGGAAAAGTCTTTATCACTGTTGTTGCTGCTGCTGTTGATACTCTAGATGTAGCCTGTACTACTGTTTGTTGATGCTTAGATGTAGCTTGTACTATTGCTATAGTACTAATTTGATACTGTAGCAGTACTGTTTTGCTACTATTGTGTGAAATTTTGATGTGCTAGTAGCTGTTGTTACTACTTCTACAATAGTGCTACATGCTACTGCTCCTTGCTTGCTGTTCTAGTTTACATTCTAGCACTATTTTAGATAGCAAACTGCCCTTTGTTGCCCGTATCTGTACAATTGTGTATGAAACGCCTAATTGCGCCTAATTACGCCTAATCATGCCTAAGCTAGAAAATCGCAAGTAGGTGGCCAAACGCATAATTAACGCCTAGCTCTTTTTTGAACTTCGTAAATTCCAATGCCTCATATATTCCTATAACTGGGCGATCCAAATATTCAGTAGCAGAACACAATTGTACCTAGAATGTAAATTCAGTAGTAAGCTTCACATGGAGCTCAGTTGCAACACTCGGGTTTCAAGATTGCTGGCATTTACAGGTTGTACTCCTCACACACAGAAAATAAAGACCGCCGATTGCATGATCATTCTTGTGCACTGCATCAAACACATGATATGCACATGGTTAAGGAAATGAAAGCCATTAAGATAACAAGAAAAGTGAAGACTTAACCAGTAAGATAGGATGCCATTGCCACCCGCTTTCCATCATGAAAGCTCCCTTTTGCCGCTAGACGCTGTTGATGTATGGAAAACCAATGAAAGCTTGTGCATGCAAAGAGTTACTCCCTTCGTTCGGAATTACTTGTCGCAGAAATAGATGTATTTAGACGTATTTTAGTTCTAGATACATTCATATCCGAGACAATTAATTCCGAACGGAGGGAGTATTTGCCTAACCTTCTTCCTGCGAACCAAAAGCCAATCATAATCAAACAACCAACACCATCCTCGAATGGACGGTTGTCGAAGATGCTGGGGGGCGGCTCGAGGTTCCACCGGCGGTAGCAGGGAAGATCTGGGCCCCGTCACGGGTGTTGGTTCTGGCGTTGGGCTGGTGGCCTCAATCGGGGCATGGGGGCGGCGCGCAGGGGTGCGAATGCTGGGGTGCAACGTTAGGGTGGGTTGCAGGGAGGACATCGCCCATCAGCTTCTTGCCGCCGCCAGCGCGATTAGGGATTCCATGGGCCTGCGAGAGAGCGGGGATGGGGAAGGAGCTGAGGCAAGGTGGAGGGTTACCGATTAGTACATGATTGGGCTGGCCGACGGCCTAGTTTACCAGAGGCCTTCGTTTCGGCCTCTGGAGTAGCAGCCCATAGGACAGCTGGGCCAATGTGGAAGAGAGGTCTATACACTGAAATTCGACGGTCAGAAACGTTCAGATCAATAAAACGGACGTCCGAAAACCCAAATCGCTGTGAGGGCAGGGATTAGCTAGGTTTGGATATACTGTCCTTAATGATTGTGATATGCAAGCCACCTTACGCAAACCACATCCATCGTAGTAGCTGTTGTGAGTGCTTTTGTTGCCTACCATTCCTAACACCCTTTAATATTTTCACAACAATGTGTAAAAGCAACAGTGTTCACGCGCAATTAAAATTCTTGAGAAAAAGATAGGAACGAAGAACTGAGTGAGGCGTTTTGGCTCCCAAGATCATCCGCACATGTGCTCAATACAAAAATCAAAATAAATACTAAAAAAATCAAAAACTTCCAATTTTTTTGGCGTGGTAGATAATTAGGTGTGTGATGTCCGCTCTAAATTATAAATCATTTGGACATCAGAGTAGCTTTCGGCAAAAAAGACAAATTTAGGGTCTGTTAAATAGTGTATTGTTCATATACTGTTCTGACCCAATTTATCTTTTTTGCCGAGAGTTATTCAAGTGTCAAAATGCTCCGAAATTTTGAGCGCACCTCATGCACCAAACTATCTACCTTGCACAAAAAAATTGGATTTTTTTTGAATTTTTTAAAGTTGTTTCTTGAGCAGGTGCAGATGAGCCCGAGCTCAAAATTGGATATTCACAAGGACTAGGACATCGTAGAGGAAAATAACTCTATCTATGTTCTGAGAGTGTGCAGGCAGTTATGATATTTATTGTGTGCATGTTTTGGCTGAAGACTTCAATTTTTAATGCCAACCATTCCATTGACTCTGATTACAGCACCATGAGCTTCGATAAATCATGAGTGCACATGCAGCCACGCGGGGTCGTTATCAAGACCGACCGTTTCCGCACGATTCGTGCAGCTCTAATACATCGAGCCTGTATAATAAATTTCATCCACGGTATATAATTAGTACAACTCTTGTATACTTCCGATCTTGCCAGGAGATGGCTCAGAAGGCAGACTCACGCATTGAAGGCGTGCGTTGATTAACATGTCAGTCCAACTGGCCAGCTGCACCACAATAACTACACTGATCCATGCTACTTGATTAGAAGATGGCCGCGGAGCATGTCGTTTGAAGCGTTAACTACATTGAAAGCATGCATCATGTCCATAATCACACTAGCTCTCTCCATCCAGCATTGTTCAATTTGGAAAATGAGGTATTTTAGTTTCGGACTACTGATTTAAAACTCTTACATGCATCAATTTTTTGACTGAAAAATTACTTAACTCCATTCTTCATAGTTAACTTGAATCACAAAAAATAGAATCTGATTTTTAAATGCAACATTGGTACAAAATCAAAATGTCAATTAAAAGATCAGGCAAAAATCTACAGAAAAAATTTAAAATACTTTTACATAACTTATAGGATATTTGAGACATCACCAATATGAGAGAATGATTTTTTTACGGCTTTGGTTTTGATCTCCGCTTCACAAGCATACATGTTAACCAAAAATTACGGTTCCCATTTTTGAACAAATTAGAGACATCAAAATCAACTCCACAGATTTCTAATTGAACTTATAATATGAAAATATCTACGAGATGCATTTAATTACCTGAATATATGGGAGAAAGTTTGTCATGGTTGCAGCTAAATTCGTGTGCTTAGTCGATGTATTAGTAATATGTTAATTGGTAAATTAGGACTAACCATCATACAAGTGTGTTTAATCAGTGTGCGAGTTATTAGCCATGTAATATCTTGGGCTAATTAGCATATGAGTATTACCATACACTAAACCATCCAGTTTGTCATGAAACAGATGCTATGAATAAAGCTTCTTGTACTAATTTAGGCCATGCTTGGATCCAAGGGACTATTTTTAGTCTGACTAAAACTAGTCTTTTTTAGAGGCTAAAGTTCCAATCACCCCTGACTAAAGAGAGGCTAGAACTAGTCTTGAGACTAAAACTTTTTAGTCATGGGAACCCTACTAAAATATGAATTAGTCCTCTCTCTCCTCATTTAACTCCTCTTCTTTAACACATGCGAGTTCGGGATTGGAGGGTTTGGAGGATAATAAATGCTCATTGACTCATTTTAGTCTATTTAGTGTTTGTATCCAAGCATGGGTGAGGCTAGCAAGTTTTAGTCCCACTACTTTTAGTCATGGGACTAAAACGTATCCAAGCACCCTCTTAATCCATTGATGCATCTGCCAATTGATGGGTGACACATTAATACATAGACTTGGCCACCTAATAACAATTGCCATAAGAAAAGTCTATAATGCAAGGGGACGAACAGGTTGGATATACGTCAGCACGTTTGTGCGTACACCCAAGTAAAACGCAGGATCAAGTCCAGTGTCTATATGCTAACCTGTGTATCTCTGTTTCTACCGAAGTCATTTCCGCTGTTCTTCTGCTCTCCATAGAACGCAAATCGAAAATGAGCTACAGTGCACACCACGAGGTACTTATGGTGGCTGCCCCACGTCCAGAGCATTGACGACGGTTCAATTATGCGCATCCACCGAAGGATTGGGAGTTAATCCATTGAATGTGGGATGTGCTGCTGGCCCACCGCCGGGACGTATAATGCCCGTATTAGTGTGACGTGTGAATTCACGCCACGCGTATTGCAAAAGTGCTAATAAAAGTAGCAATCACAGTGTGTTGCTGGACGACCGAGATAACGGCAGCGCGTAGCCGCATGTCTCAAAAATTCACGTCCCATGAGCCTTTGCTACAAATAACGTCTCCGTCGCCCTTGGTAAGGGATGTGTGTTTTCAACGAAACAATACAACCCAAAGAAGCACGCAGTCCACCACAAGCACCTTTGAGCTTCGGTATAAGCACTTGTAAGGGAGAGAAATTACAATTAACACCCAAAAGACAACAATTGCAACTTTGAATTGTGTCCATACTAAAAGATACTTCGGATCGTGAGGTATTTGAGCTTCCAATAGTTGACAATTTCGTCTTCAACATCAAAAGATAATATCATAGTATAGATGTAAGAAAGTGAAAACAATTGACCGCTCAGGGCATCTCCAATGTGAACCCATACACCGCCCTCATATGTCCGGACGGAACCGTCCTAACACTTTTAGGCCTTCAATGTAGACGCCTATTCTGCCCTCATTTGTGTTCGGAAAGGACAGCCTATGTGAATCCCCTACTCTAGCATCAAATGAAAGGAGATTCAGGGGACTATGCGAAAACGTCTAGACCCACCCAAAAAGCCATCTAGCCGCCACGACCTCCTCCACAAACAAATGGGGAAAAGGCAGAGGATAGTGTCGGATTACGCGAAAAATGAGGGTGTCTACGGATATGTTTGAACATGTACAACCGTGATGGGCAAATCCGGCCCCTCAAGCGCCCGCGGATGCATCCGGGCACGTCCCTGGACACTGACCGGTCATACCTCAAATAATGCAATCCATATTTGGATACCTCAAATTACAAACCTCAAATCCATATTATTACATGCAGCGTAGTGATCTTTAAGCGGAGCTCGTCCGGTCGCCGTGGCCATGTCCGGCGGCCGGCTACACTCCTTAGAGTGTTGGTCCGATCGCCGGCAAGGTAGAGTAGGGCATGAGACACGAGCCGGCTCATGGGACTCAAGGCCCCACCGTCTCTCATGCCCTACTCTTCCTCGTCGGAGTCCGGAACCTGTTGGGTGCCAGCGGACGTCAGATCGATGATGGATCCGTTCTCGGATGAGCCGGCGACATCCACCATGACGTGGTTGCGACGCCCGGACTGGTGCACCATACGGGACGCCGAAAAATAAGACTCCGCCTCGCTGACGTCCACGGCCGCGAGGGCTGCCGCCGCTTCCCACGTCTGTTGTCTCACAAGGCATGCACGCCGCGCCATGTTTGCGTCGGGCCGACGCTCGCAGTGCGTCCATAGCCTCGGCGCGGCAACAGAGGGGTTGCGCGTCTGCCACCGCGTTCGGATGCCAGACGGACCGCACCGCCTCCGGTGAGGCAGCGACGACTGCCCTAGCGCCGGATCCATGCGCCCTTTGGACGGATGCAATGGATTTCCAACGGAAGGAGTCCGAGTGCTGTCGTGCACGGGCCTCCTCCTGGAAGCGGCGGAGCACAAGCCGGACGGCCATCTCCTCCTTGGGGCCGCGTGGGATGAGCTCGGGGTCGATGGATCTGGAGGTGAAGGATTCGAATCCGCTGCCCGTCGTGCCAGAGACGGCGGGACGACGTCGTAGATGAGCTTGGGTGGCGGAAGGGAGTGGAATGAAGTGGCTAGGATTTGGTCCGGCGAACGGATGAGGAGGAATATATGTGGGGTCGGGGGTGCCAGCATGGGCCGGGTCCAGCGTGGCGGGCGCGCCCTGACACTTCCATATCCGTCCCATATTTAAATTGGATATGAGGTGTATCGGTCAGCCTGGAGGTTTGAGGTCCGTTTGAGGCGTCCGGCTAGGTCAAGATTTCATGACCCGGCGGTCTACCCAGACGTTTGAGGAGGGACTGAGATGCCCAGCTGTAAATGCTCTTAAAGAATGGAGTGTGCGAGTGGGAGTGAGTGAGGATAGCCTGGACGCACGGAAGTGGAGAGGGACCGAACCCAAACAAGAGCGGAGTGAACTACTGGATTCGGCAACACAACACAGACGATGTAGTGTTTTATTAATTTGTTGGAGCGTCGTTAAGGAGTAAACATGGGAAACAACTGATTTGAGAGGGCAGACCCATGCCAAAGCGTATGTGAGGTCCGCTACCTCTATACAGTGGGCTGTGTGAATCTCCGAGGGAGAGAGGCCGCCGAAACATTGACAATGACGATGATGCAGCTGTTGCATGTCACAAGGCAACTCATAGGCCACACCAAATGTGCCACAACGATGTTATTAGCATTGACAAGAGAGATAGTAAAGAGGTTGGTGTTAGCGGTGAGGCTCCAGTTCGTATATTGTTTAGAGCACACTCGGTATTACAACTTATGGAAGTAAGAGCATCTCTAGCAAACCCTGCATATAGCCGCGACCCTCATAATAACCGCTAAAATATGGATCGGCGTGGAAAATCCTGCCAGACCAGACACCGCAAACGCGTCCGACCCGTAATTTTTTTTTGCGGGGCACGGCAAAAGATCTCCCCCAACCTTTAGAATCACGGGGCGGGAGGCTGACCTGAGCTCGCCCCATATCCGCAGCGAGATTTGGTGGGAGGGACATTTCCGCCCGGCCGTTCCTGCTCCCCACCCATCCGCTACCATTGCCCCCACCACCGCCCGCTCCGGTGCTTCTTCCCCGGCAGTTCTTCGCCGCCAGGTGTTTCCGATGGTACTTGCTGAGTTGGCATAGATCGAGATTAGGATTTGTCACTCCGATTATCGGAGAGGTATCTCTGGGCCCTCTCGGTAATGCACATCACTATAAGCCTTGCAAGCAATGTGACTAATGAGTTAGTTGCGGAATGATGCATTACGGAACGAGCAAAGAGACTTGCCGGTAACGAGATTGAACTAGGTATTGAGATACCGACGATCGAATCTCGGGCAAGTAAAATACCGATGACAAAGGGAACAACGTACGTTGTTATGCGGTTTGACCGATAAAGATCTTCGTAGAATATGTAGGAACCAATATGAGCATCCAGGTTCCGCTATTGGTTATTGACCGGAGATGAGTCTCGGTCATGTCTACATAGTTCTCAAACTCGTAGGGTCCGCACGCTTAACGTTCGGTATTATGAGTTTATGTGTTTTGATGTACCGAAGGTAGTTCGGAGTCCCGGATGAGATAGGGGACATGACGAGGAGTCTCGAAATGGTCGAGACATAAAGATCGATACGTTGGATGACTATATTCGGACATCGGAAAGGTTCCGAGTGATTCGGGTATTTTTCGGAGTACTCGAGAGTTACGTGAATTCGTATTGGGCCTTAATGGGCCATACGGGAAAGGAGAAAAATGCCTGGCCGCGCCCCTTCCCCATGGACTGGTCCGAATTGGACTAGGGAAAGGGGGTGCCCCCTTCCTTCCTTCTCCTTCTCCCTTCCCCTTTTCCTATTCCATGTGGGAGGTGGAATCCTACTAGGACTAGGGAGTCCTAGTAGGACTCCACACTTTGGGCGCGTCCTATGAGGGCTGGCCTCCTCCTCCCTCCATCCTTTATATACATGGTGAGGGGCCACCCCATGAACACATAAGTTTATAATTGATCTCTTAGCCGTGTGCGGTGCCCCCCTCCACCATAATGCACCTCGGTCATATCGTTGTAGTACTTAGGCGAAGCCCTGTGCCGGTAGCTTCATCATCACCATCATCACGCCGTCGTGCTGACGAAGCTCTCTCTCAACACTCTGCTGGATCGTGAGTTCGTGGGACATCACCGAGCCGAATGTGTGCAGATCACGGAGGTGTCGTACCTTCGGTGCTAGGATCGGTCGATCGTGAAGACGTACGACTACATCAACCGCATTCTCATAACGCTTCCGCTTACGGTCTACGAGGGTACGTAGACAACACTCTCCCCTCTCGTTGCTATGCATCACCATGATCTTGCGTGTGCATAGGATTTTTTTTTTTGAAATTACCGCGTTCCCCAACAACGTATGAGCAAGCGCAAACAAGAAAAAGCCTGAGATCAAAGAACTACACTATCTTGGAAGACCAAATCTTGATCAAGGCTTGGAGTGCGGTGTCTCTTGATGCTTGCACGGGTACGTCTCAAACCGTCAAGAGGTATTGGCAAAGGATCGAAGATCAATACTTCCGCATGATGGCAAAGTATCCCAATAGGACTCCACGGACCTTTCGGTCACTCCAAAGGCGTTGAGACGTGATCAAGCCTATTTGCAGCCGTTGGGCAGCTTGCTTGGAACAAGTACGCAATGCACCTCCAAGTGGAACCGTGAAATCCGACTATGTGAGTTCGTTTTCACGTCCCAAGTTTTGCACATCATATTGCATCATTTGACTTTGTTCACATTGTGTAGGACAAAATTGCCCAACAAAGATACAAAGACATGGAAGCTTCAGAAGGCAAATTCTTCAAACTAGAGCATTGTTGGGACTTGCTCAAAGAGTGCGAGAAGTGGAAGTTGATTGACAAAGAATCCCCACCAAAGAGAGGTTCACTTACAAAAATGGATGCAGATGAGGATGATGATGGCCCAAGAAACTTGAACAAGCCCGATGGTGACAACAAGACTAAGGAGAAGATGAAGAGAGAGCATGAAGTATCGAGCTTGTGGGACAAGATTGATGCCATGTTGCAATCAAATGAGTTGATGTTAGCGAAGACGTTGGAGATAAATAAGAAGTTGGCCGAGAAGCAAGAAAAATGGCAATTTCTCAAGGACGAGGGGCTGCGCAAAGCGGCCATTGAGGAGAGAAGAGCACGTGTAGCTCAAAACAAAGCCATGTCCAAGTTGCTTGCCGAAGAGAACACGATCATGACATTGAATCGCAATGGCATGGACGACCTCACTAGAGAATGGCATGATATGGCAAGAAGAGATATCTTGAAGAGGAGAATGCTTGCGTCTGCCAGTGCGTGTTACAGTGCCGGAGATGTTTCCTCGGGGTTTGGAACCAATGTCGCCGATGCGTTCAGTGCACCAACCGATGATTTTGGTGCCGGTGGCGAATCAGGAGCGAGCGCAGATCCCACAGGCGATCCGCTTGCGCCTGTCGCTGCTGATCCCGAGGGGATTTTCCCGCCCAGATCCACATCGGGATCGGAGCTCGGATCTCTTGTGACTGCTCCCGTGGAGTGCATCTCTGGCATAAAATCATAGGATGTTTCACCTGTTTCTTCTGCATTTTCCTGCACACTTTCAGCAAAGGGTGGATCAAAGGTATTAGACACAGGCACATGATCATTAGGTTCTTCTGCACCCCCGGGAATAAAGTGTGGAGATGGGAGGGAAGAAGAACAAGTTCTTTGCGTAGTTGGGCACCGGTGTTTGGATAAATTTTCGCAAAGGGAAAGACTTTCTCATCAAATACCACATCGCGAGAAACATAAATACGGCCAGTTGTAACGTCCAAACATTTGTAGCCCTTATGAAGGCTACTGTACCCTAAGAACACACATTGCTTAGAGCGAAACTCAAGCTTGTGTTTCTTGAAAGGACTAAGATTTGGCCACACGGCGCAACCAAAAATGCGAAGGAAGGTGTAGTTTGGTTTAGTGCCGAACAAACGTTCTAGTGGAGTTTGATTATGAATGACTCTACTAGGAACACGATTGATGAGGTAAACAGCCGTGAGGAAGGCCTCATCCCAAAATTTGAGAGGCATATATGCATGCGCAAGCAAGGAGAGCCCAACCTCTACTACGTGCCTATGTTTTCGCTCTGCGGATCCGTTCTGTTGATGAGCATGGGGACACGACACATGATGTATGATGCCTATGCGCTCAAAAAATGAGTGGAGTTTTTGGTATTCTCCACCCCAGTCTGTTTGTACAGCAATAATTTTGCGATCAAAGAGGCGTTCAACATGTTGCTGAAAGAGGTGAAACTTCTCAAAAACATCATATTTGTTCTTAAGAAAATATATCCAGCTGAACTTACTGAAATCATCAATAAAGCTGACATAATATTTCTGTCTGCCAACAGAGACGGGTCCAGGACCCCACATCCGAAAAAACAAGCTCTAAAGGAGCCTTTGATTCACTAGTGGAACGAGAATAAGGAAGTTGATGGCTCTTGGCCATCTGACATGAATCACACACAAGGAGGTGATCTTTTTATTGGATACTGGAAGACTAAAATCTCGAAGAATTTTCTGGACCACCGGAAGAGCAGGATGCCCTAGGCGTTTGTGCCATCTTGATGTAGATGGTTTGACCACAGTGAGAGCTTGTCGAGGAGGGCATCATGGCGACCAGAAATAGGAAACGAGCGACCTCTACTCTTGCTTTGAAGAACGGTTCTCCGGGTGGCTCGGTCCTTAACAAAGAAAATTTCAGGGTAAACTTCGAGGAAAGCATTGTTATCTCGAATAAGCTTATAGGCAGACATTAAACTTTGATCAGATTGTGGAGCATGAATGATGTTGTTCAGATTTAAAGAGCCATGTGGGGTAGTAAGAACCGAATGACCAATGTGAGCAATGTCCATACCTTGACCACTCGCAGTGTGGATTTGGTTTGTGCCGGTGTAGCGGTCACGAACGACGAGCTTCTCCAACTCTCTGGTCACATGGTCGGTTGCGCCGGTGTCAAGGTACCAATTTGTGTCCACCCCATAGGAGTGAACGGCATTGGCCGAGCGATTCCCGCCACCACTGTTGGTGTCAAAACTGGCAGATCTCGGGTAGGGGGTCCCGAACTGTGCGTCTAGGATCGATGGTAACAGGAGACGGGGGACACGATGTTTACCCAGGTTCGGGCCCTCTCTATGGAGGTAATACCCTACTTCCTGCTTGATTGATCTTGATGAATATGAGTATTACAAGAGTTGATCTACCACGAGATCGTAATGGCTAAAAACCCTAGAGGCCTAGCCTGTATGACTATGGTAATGAGTATCCGCCTATCCGGACTACGCTCTCTGGTTTATATAGACACCGGAGAGATCTAGGGTTACATGGAGTCGGTTACTGTAACACCCCGAGAATCATGCTACAGTAATCCCCTTCTAATGATGCCTTGACATCATTGTTACTGTTGCTAATCTTCACTTGATCCAAATCACCGATTCAAATTCAAATCCAATCTAAAGTCAAAAACTCTTATTTGTCAGACAGGAGATCTAAAATGTTCATCTTGTGGCAAATAGTCATTTGTTAATATTGGTGGTGAACCAACATTTTTGCAAGGTGTTTAAATGGCCTAAAGCAATTAAATCAGTGGCTAAAACAATAGTTTAAATGCCTTTTTACTTTATAAAAACTTCAAACTTTTTCAAAAGCCTCACAACCTTTTTGTGGCAGTGCTAACTATTGCAATGTAATTATGTGGCCAAGTCCCACATTTTACAAAATCCTTTTGGCAGCCCAAATATTACCGTGCTTTTTCTGTAAAAAGAGAAGAGCAAAGGTAAAATAAAGGAAAAACCCCCTGACCTCCCTAGGCCTTAGTCATCTGGACGGCCCAACCCAGCAGCCCACCTCCCCCGGTCGCCTCCCTCCTCCCTGTTCACCCGACCCAGCGACCGCGCGCGCACGTCGCCGCCGAACCACCTCGCCGGCCACGCCGCTACAGGCGCCGCGGGGAGGATAAGGGCAGCCCGACGCCTCGGGCTCCCTCCCCACTCACCCACTTGCCCCCTCTCCCCCAAATCCAGCTCTCTCCTCTCCCTCTCCTTCGTTCTGGAGAGGAGACCGACGCGGTTGCCGCCATTCTCCGTCGTCCTCGCGGCCACCAAGACCCGTTCGCCTCGCCGACCTGTCCAGTCGACACCACCGACGACTACTACTACCCCGAGGGTACCTACTACTACGTGGAGGCCGCCGACGACCAGGAGTAGTTTGGAGGCTCCCAGGCAGGAGGCCTTGCCTTTTCTATCGTTGCTGCTTTTGTGCTAGCCTTCTTAAGGCAAACATATCTAACTCATGTCTGTACTCAGATATTGTTGCTTCCGCTGACTCTTGTATAACCGAGCTTATGTATTCGAGCCCTCGAGGCCCCTGGCTTGTAATATAAAGCTTGTATTATTTTAATTTTTGTATAGAGTTGTGTTGTGATATCTTCCCGTGAGTCCTTGATCTTGATCGTACACATTTGCGTGCATGATTAGTTTACGATTGAATCGAGGGCGTCACAACTTGGTATCAGAGCCGACTGCCTGTAGGTAGCCCCCCTTTCCAACTCCTTGGCCGAAGTCGAGTCTAGTCACTACAAAACTTTTACTAACATTGGCTGTGTGTCCTACAGGCCCACGTCGCCATTGGGTGGTATTAGGATCTTTTACTCCTCATCTATACTCTGGGACTTCGATCTCTCGTCTATTCGGGTTAAACATTTTACTAACTCTGACATTAGGTTCTCGTACCCACTTCCTCCCGGAGAGCCCCAACATTATCGATGATTGCTTGCTTCGCCAGAAGATTCTGCAGATACTCCTCGATGTTTTTCGAGACCTTGTGCCTTCTGCCTTGCAGTTTCTTTTTGCACTACAGATAATTCGCTGAACCCGTTCATCCCCAGTTGTTCACATGCTTTCCAAACTACTTGGAAATACTATGTGATCTTTCGAAAATCCTCTGCAGCCTATTGCTCTTGATTCTCCTTGCCTGCTTGCATTAGGATTAATTCCAAATGTCTAGAAATATTCTTTAAAATTCTTTGTGGCTGCCATTCTGTTCCTATGGATTCAACGTGTGAGCGAATACTCGCAATCATCAATTAATCCTTGGAAATTTTCTTTCCGGCTTCGACATCGCTCCGGTTATGAGCTGGTTCTTGCCCAATCAAGACTTGATCGGGTGCATATTTAAGACTATTCAACTTACTCATCTTTTGATCAGAGCCTCTGCTTCTGATCCTTCGACTTGAAATCATAACTCCTTTGTACTCAAGCATCGAATTATTCAGATGTTTCTATAATCCAATGCCTTTGCATTCCTTCCTTCTTCTGATTGAGTACTGATACTCACATCAGATCCATTAAGGACCGCTGAATCCTTTGTTGGATTATTATCC
>LR880970.1:736974349-737016544 GCA_904067115.1 Aegilops sharonensis
CTGCTTGCATTAGGATTAATTCCATATGTCTAGCAATATTCTTTAAAATTCTTTGTGGCTGCCATTCTGTTCCTATGGATTCAACGTGTGAGCGAATACTCGCAATCATCAATTAATCCTTGGAAATTTTCTTTCCGGCTTCGACATCGCTCCGGTTATGAGCTGGTTCTTGCCCAATCAAGACTTGATCGGGTGCATATTTAAGACTATTCAACTTACTCATCTTTTGATCAGAGCCTCTGCTTCTGATCCTTCGACTTGAAATCATAACTCCTTTGTACTCAAGCATCGAATTATTCAGATGTTTCTATAATCCAATGCCTTTGCATTCCTTCCTTCTTCTGATTGAGTACTGATACTCACATCAGATCCATTAAGGACCGCTGCATCCTTTGTTGGATTATTATCCGGTAGTCTCCTTCATATTCAAAATTTGTGCGCTCTTCCCCTGATACATATTACCTTTGGTAAATTGTATCATCTGCTTTGACTCCGATACTCTGCTTTTGAACTCGTATCTTTTGCTTGGTTGATGGTTGCATAGATTCGTAAAAATGCCCCGATGGGTTGAACTTATGCCTTCCATAATCCGTGTGAACCCGAGAGTTCTCACGAGTCTTACTCTTCTGGTACTTCGCCAGATAAATCCTCTGCACTACATTTTCTTCGAAAAACGAGGAGTGAATGAAAGGTTATGCATTGAAGAAGTGGGAGTCGACCTTGAACCCTTGTGTTCATGCCCATGGACCCGATGTAGAACTTATCATGGAAGCTGCTCATAAAAATAATTATTTCTTTGGTACAAGCTCAGCTTGTATCTATGAATTGACCCTTTGCAATCGTGGTTCCGACCATATTTCCTCCTTGGTTCCATTTACTGGATAAGTTAAAATACTTATCCTCTGCAAATCATTTCCCCCGTCCAACCTCTACTCCGATTTACCTTCCGGCATTACCCTAGTACTTGATACTGGGATGTTTTATACCCCATCACATCATTCCTAGCCTGATCGTCTATATTTTTATCGTGTCAACTTTTAACTGTGCTACCTAGACCTTATGCCCAGAGCAACTCCCGACGATGAGCTAAGCTTATGTCGATCTTCCTCATCTTATCATTTCACCTCGAACAACAAGCTTGACTTCAAGCTTGTGTCGAATCCGTGGTTCTCATAGCCTTTCACTTCATCCTTCCTTTTCTGCTCGATGGCATCTTCATAGAGTCTCTCGACAAAATTTGTCATGATCACCGTCAACACTTTGGCTTATTCGGAGATGTCAATTGAATTCATGGCTAGAAATACCATCCTTGACCTTCAATGATTTGAGTTATCACCGACAACTCCCTCGTCTTCTTTCCAACACATGTTTGATCATGTCTTGGTTATACCTTGGACTCCTTGCTATTCCTGCAATTGTTCCTTGAGTATTCCTTGTAATCTTCAACTCCAACCCCTACTTGTAACACCATGTTAATGCTACCTCGAAGCACGAATGAGGTATTCCGAATATAAACAAGAACATTGGAAGCACATTGTCGAATGTTTCTTGATCTATTATCCAAACACCATTGTATGGGTAATATCATGATTCTTCCCTCGCCCCCTTTATCTAAATGCTTTTCAACTTGCTGTCATATCATGTATATCCTGCTCCGCTTCCCCCCTGGGAAGGATATGCTCCCAATTCTTGTGTGTAAACACATTTTCCTTTCCAATGTTGTGATTAATCTAATGATCACCTTTTCTTTTCCATTGTTTTCTTTAACCTTTCTGGTGGTTTATGAGATCTAAGCAATAATAGTTCCCTGCTTATGAAAACATCTCGGTGTACAATTTGTCAGTAAGACCTTGTTATTATTGTTGTTGGCATTCCGGTAACCATCGATGGACGAGAACTTTGCCTATTGGTCCTCCTCGTTCAACGAGCAGGAAAATAGTTCTCTCCGTCCCTCGCCCTTGGTACCAACATTGTTGACAACATAACTGACAGTCTATCATCTGACATGCCTTGCTATCGGCCCCCTTTCTACTTTTAACCCACATGGTGGGCCCATAACCCACAATTCCACAGGATCGAAACCTGAGTACAGTACATCCCTGTTTTCCAAAGTTGTCCCTCGCGCTTGGCTTCGTATGTAAATCACGAGCCACCTTCTGAGAGACGATCTATCCTGGTATCAGACGCAATACTTATTACCATAGCTCCGAACCTCTTTCACCCTCTGTTTCAGCCATCGAACATTTGCCTACGGCTTGAAAATTCTCATTGCCTACTTTAATTCTCTCGGTGTTTTATTAAGTTTCGACTCGAGAGATACTTCTGCCTCATTTCATGAATTGTTCACCAGATAATTAACCATATAAGGGCCAGTTCTCCCGAAGTTACTCTTTACTTCCACACTTAAATCTCGGGACGAGATTTCTTGTAGTGGAGGAGATTTGTAACACCCCGAGAATCATGCTACAGTAATCCCCTTCTAATGATGCCTTGACATCATTGTTACTGTTGCTAATATTCACTTGATCCAAATCACCGATTCAAATTCAAATCCAATCTAAAGTCAAAAACTCTTATTTGTCAGACAGGAGATCTAAAATGTTCATCTTGTGGCAAATAGTCATTTGTTAATATTGGTGATGAACCAACATTTTTGCAAGGTGTTTAAATGGCCTAAAGCAATTAAATCAGTGGCTAAAATAGTAGTTTAAATGCCTTTTTACTTTATAAAAACTTCAAACTTTTTCAAAAGCCTCACAACCTTTTTGTGGCAGTGCTAACTATTGCAATGTAATTATGTGGCCAAGTCCCACATTTTACAAAATCCTTTTGGCAACCCAAATATTACCGTGCTTTTTCTGTAAAAAGAGAAGAGCAAAGGTAAAATAAAGGAAAAACCTCCCTGACCTCCCTAGGCCTTAGTCATCTGGGCGGCCCAACCCAGCACCCCACCTCCACCGATTGCCTCCCTCCTCCCTGTTCACCCGACCCAGCGACCGCGCGCGCACGTCGCCGCCGAACCACCTCGTCGGCCACGCCGCTACATGCGCTGCGGGGAGGATAAGGGCAGCCCGACGCCTCGGGCTCCCTCCCCACTCACCCACTTGCCCCCTCTCCCCAGATCCAGCTCTCTCCTCTCCCTCTCCTTCGTTCTGGAGAGGAGACCGACGCGGTTGCCGCCATTCTCCGTCGTCCTCGCGGCCACCAAGACCCGTTCGCCTCGCCGACCTGTCCAACCGCTCCGCCTCCCTCGGCTACGCCTCCCCGACAAGCTGCAAGACGCCGGGCGCCCCCGAACGCTCCCCTGGCCTCGTCTTCCACTTCGGATCACAGGAGCTCGCCGGCATCGATCCACTGCACTGCAGCTCCTAAACCTCCGAGGGCCACCGTGTGTGCCGCCCGGTGAGCCCCGCTTCTCCTCCCCTCGCTCCCCTAGCCTCTTGCGCTATCGTAGCCACCGCGCCGCCATGGCCGAGCTCGGCTCCGCCGAGCAGCTGGCCGCCGTCATTGCCATGCTCGCCTGAGCACGGGGACGTGCTCAGTGCAGCCCGCCGAGGCCGCCCGTGCCGCTTGCCCACCTCGTCGACCCCCGTAGCGCGATCCCGACGAGGTCCCGAATCCCACCGCCGCCTCCACTCGTCGCCGACGTAGTTCGGCCAGCCGCGAGCCCAACCGACCACACCACGCGACGCGGTGTTGAGCCCTCGTTCGAACGCAAGTAAAACCGCGCGAAGGTGCCCCGTAGCTTTTTTTCGAGTATCTCCAGCGAGCTCGCCGCCGCGGAAGGCCACCGGAGCAACTCCGGCGCCGGCCATCTGCGTGTCTAGGTGGGCCCCGCCCCTGGGTCACTAGCTAGACGGCCCTGGGGTCCCCGTTGACTGGGTTGACCCAGTCAACGTGCTGACTGGGCAACCCCAGCCACTGACATGTGGGTCCCCCTCTGTTATATTAGTCTAATAACTTTTTATAAATAAAAATGATTAGTTAACCTAAAACACTCACTGACGCCCGGGGCCCACTCCCCTAATTGACCCTGTTAGTTTAGTTAATCCACTGTTAAGCCAACAGAGGCTGACATGTGGGTCCCAGTGCCCCCATTGGTCAGCTTTGACCAGTCAACCGGACTGTTGACTGCTGACGTCACACCTATGTCATACCGACGTCATATTTCCTTTTCTGTTAATTTAAATAATTCCAGAAATTGTTTTAATCTTTGGAAATTCATAGAAAATAAACCGTAACTCAGATGAAAATGTTTTCTACATGAAAGTTGCTCAGAAAAATCCAACGAATCCGAATACGCGGTCCGTCCATCTGTCACATGCCCCTAGCATGCTGAACATGGGACATTCCCCCTCCGGTCATCTGTTGGACACATGCCCGGAACCGGGAAAACATTCGCGGTTGATTCCCCCCCTTAACCTTTATCGTGTAGCCATACGTTAGGTCACTCCCGGCACATCATATTGCCAAGTTCTGATTGGTGATGCTATGTTTGCTTTACATTTACTGTTTCTTCTCCCTCTTCTCCCCGGTAGACCCCAAGACCGATGCTGCCCCTGTGATCGACTACGTCGACGACGACCCCTCCTTGCCAGAGCAACCAGGCAAGCCCCCCCTTTGATCATCCCGATATCGCCCATTCCATTCTCTCATGCTTGCATTAGATTTTGCTACTGTTATTGTTTGCTCCTATTCTGATGCATAGCCTGCTTTTGTATCTACTGTTGTACCTTACCTGCTTATCCTAAACTGCTTAGTATAGGTTGCTTAGAGATCCATCAGTGACCCCCACTTTGTCCCGAATGCCCCGCTGGATAATCAGAAGACCCGATCAACGGGATCGAAGACCAGGCCCCGACCACCGCACATCACTTCCCCTTAGTTGCTCGACACTACTGGGTTACTATCGAGTACTGAGGGTGAGACCTCATCAGCACTTCTGATGTTAACCTTGTAGTGTAGTTATTCGGTCGTGGTCATCGAGGGTGATTTCCTCTTTAACCACTTCTGATACGACTCTGTCGTGCAACCCCTCAAGTGTGGACCTCGAGGGTGAATCCTCTTACGTTCACCTTGATGACTACATCGAGTGGAATTCACCGGGGGTGATTCCTCGGGTTTACCCCTTGATGTTTGGACACACAGTTACTATGATTACTACTATGACCTTACACTGAGCCATGTTACTAAAGACGGGTCGACCCTGAGGGGTGCCCGCGCGAGCTTAATTACGAGTGATGTGGAGTCGGGTTGACCTGGAGGGTGCCCGCGAGATAATTACGAGGCGTGGCCGGGCATTCCTAGCCCTTGACGCAAGTCCTCGAGACGGGGCAACGGGGTCACATCTTTCGTGAGTCTCTGCTTGTTACCGCGCGTTCCTAATCCACTACGATTTTGATATTTGATCCGAGGGGCCTCTGGCCTGATAGCACTAACCATCACGTGGGCATAGTATGGGCGTTCTGCGTCGTGTACATCAGCCGAAGCTTAATAGACGTCAGCGACTGAGCGGCGCGCGCCGGGTTGGACTGCGTAAGCGCCTGCCTTGTTGAAGGAGGTAGCTAGGTCTGCTCACCGGCCGCCCACGCAACGTGCAGGAGTTCCCGGGGAGATGGCCCATGACCCCTGGGGGCATAGGTTTAGTCCGGCGTGCTGGCCTCTCTATTAAGCCTAGCTCGGGTTGCGGCGTATTGTTTGGCCGAGGCCGGGCATGACCCAGGAAAGTGTGTCCGGCCGGAGTTAATCGAGCGTGGTGGGTAAGTTGGTGCACCCCTGCAGGGAAGAAAACATCTATCAATAGCCTGTCCTACGGTAACGGACACTTGGAGTTGTATCCCGATCGATACAACTAGAACTGGATACTTGTGATGAGAATTGGATGGTGATGAGTAATGGATTGTGATAATAACTGGATAGTATGGCTCTGGGATTTCTTTCTCACAGGGAGTCGAGATAGGATCTCCGGCCGAGGTTGATAACACTACTACTACTTTACTTTATGCTACTCTACTCCCCCCTGTTGCTGCAAGATGGTGGTTTCCAGAAGATGCTAGTCTTCAATAGGACTAGGCCTTATCTCTATTCTGGCATTTCTGCAGCCTATTCCACATATATAGCCTTCCTTTGATAATGTTGCATATGTAGTGTAGATCCTTGCTTGCGAGTACTTTGGATGAGTACTCACGGTTGCTCTGTTTCCCCTTTTCCCCATTCTTTCTTCTTTCTGGTTGTCCCAACCAGATGGTGGAGCCCAGGATCCAGACGACACCACCGACGACTACTACTACCCCGAGGGTACCTACTACTACATGGAGGCCGCCGACGACCAGGAGTAGTTAGGAGGCTCCTAGGCAGGAGGCCTTGCCTTTTCGATCGTTGCTGCTGTTGTGCTAGCCTTCTTAAGGCAAACTTATCTAACTCATGTCTGTACTCAGATATTGTTGCTTCCGCTGACTCTTGTATAATCGAGCTTATGTATTCGAGCCCTCGAGGCCCCTGGCTTGTAATATAAAGCTTGTATTATTTTAATTTGTGTATAGAGTTGTGTTGTGATATCTTCTCGTGAGTCGTTGATCTTGATCGTACACATTTGTGTGCATGATTAGTGTACGATTGAATCGAGGGCGTCACAGTTACATAGAAATGAATCTTCATAATTGGTCGCCAAGCTTGCCTTCCACGCCAAGTAGAGTCCAACCCGGCCACAGGTACAGTCTTCGGCCTTCATATCTTCACATCTCATCAGCCCGGCCCACTGATAATAGGCCGGATGCCCGAGGACCCCTTATTTCAGGACTCCCTTAGTAGCCCCTGAACCAGTCTTCAATAACGAAGTGTTCGGCACACAGATTGTCTTCGGCATTGCAAGGCGGGCTCCTCCTCCGATGACTTCGAAGTAATATATTCGGCTGTTGATTCAATGTCGCTTCCCTCGGCTTCTGTGCATTAATAACTTTGTCTTCCACGTGTCGATCGAATGCGGAAGGTCAGGGTGTTTTTGAAAATAACACCCCGTCCATGCAAGGCCGGGTGCCTATTTAAAGAGACTGGATCTTAGATCCATTCGACGCTACGCTGAGAAAATCCCCGGAGACTGCTAGGAGAGACCATTCCAACATGGCTAGCATTCCCAGCTCCTCCTCCCGTTCCGGCCCAGAGAAAGGCGGGTGGGTGAAGTGCTCTGTGTCCCACAGCCAACTGACGAAGTTGCAAACGCAGGGATTTCTTCCTCCCGTGGATCTGGTCCTTGTTCGAGCAGGACTGGCCTCTTTTAATGGCGAGACTCAGGCGGAGGATTTCCCCAACCCATCTTGCGGAGAGCGAGTGTGTTTCCTCCCCTTCCTGCTAAGAGGCGTCGGATTTCCAATCCATCCGTTCCTCCGAGGGCTTCTGGAATATTATGGCCTCCAACTGCACAACTTCACCCCTGCCTCCATTCTGCACATTGCGGGTTATGTCGCTTTATGCGAATTATTTCTGGGCGTCGAGGCCCCTTTTGAGCTATGGAGGAAGTTGTTCTGCCTTGTCCCGCGTAATCACGAGGGGTCAATATTTGAAGTGGGTGGAGCCAAAGTGTGGCGTATTGCCGATACCGGATATCTGTCCGGCACACCAAGGAAGGCGTCTGACGAATGGCCTTCCGAATGGTTCTATATTGAGGACGTCGCACTTCCTGACCCAGATCAAAAGGGTCTTCCTGAGTTTGCGAGCATTCCGCTGAAGAAACGCCACAGTTGGCGTCCCCGGAGTCGCGAAGAGGATGACAGTGCGGAAGTTCGTCAACTCATGAGAAAGATAAAGACGCTCGCTCAGTCCAGACTCACAATAATCAAGGTAATGGCGACCTCCATAGTGCGAGGGGTTCAGCCGCTACAATACAGATGGCTGCCAATGTGGCACTACAATGGGGAGGATGACGCCTCCCGATGTGGCCGGAAAGGTCCGGATACTCCCGCCGCTCTGGCCAAGATATAGACCGAGCTATTTAAAGGGGAGGAAGAGGAATTTCTTCACATTAAGCGCAGAGATGGGTATTCTATGTATGATCCTCCCAGTTGGGTAAGCTTCCACCCCTCTGTTTCATTCCTTCCCTTGCCGGATTCCTTTTGATAAATTTCAAATCCATTTGTTATGACAGCACTGGCGAAAGGTCACCGAAGGACTTCATAGTCCCGCCCCATGATACGTCTCCAACGTATCTATAGTTTTTGATTGCTACATGCTATATTATCTACTGTTTTAGGCAATATTGGGCTTTATTATCCACTTTTATATTATTTTTGGGACTAACCTATTAACCGGAGGCCCAGCCCAGATTTGCTGTTTTATGCCTATTTCAGTGTTTCAAAGAAAAGGAATATCAAACGGAGTCGAAACGGAATGAAATCAACTAGAGAAGTTATTTTTGGTAGGAAAGCCACTAGATAGACTTGGACTCTACGTCAGAAGATACGGGAGCTGGCCACGAGGGTGGGGGGCGTGCCCACCCCCCTAGGGTGCGCCCCCTGCCTCGTGGGGCCCCCGAAGCTCCACCGACGTACCCCTTGCACCCATATATACCTACGTATCGTAAAACTTCCAGAATGGAGATTAGTTCGGGAGTTCCGCCGCCGCAAGCCTCTGTAGCCACCAAAAACCAATCGGGACCCCGTTCCGGCACCCTGCCGGAGGGGGGAACCCTCACCTGTGGCCATCTTCATCACCCCGGCGCTCTCCATGACGAGGAGGGAGTAGTTCACCCTCGGGGCTGAGGGTATGTACCAGTAGCTATGTGTTTGATCTCTCTCTCTCTCTCTCTCTCTCTCGTTTTCTTGATTTGGCACGATCTTGATGTATCGCGAGCTTTGCTATTATAGTTGGATCTTATGTTTCTTCTCCCCCTCAACTCTCTTGTAATGGATTGAGTTTTCCCCTCGAAGTAATCTTATCGGATTGAGTCTTTATTGATTTGAGAACACTTGATGTATGTCTTGCCATGCGTATCTGTGGTGACAATGGGATATCACGTGATTCACTTGATGTATTTTTTGGGGATCAACTTGCGGGTTCCGCCCATGAACCTATGCATAGGGGTTGGCACACGTTTTCGTCGTGATTCTCCGGTAGAAACTTTGGGGCACTCTTGGAGGTTCTATGTGTTGGTTGAATAGATGAATCTGAGATTGTGTGATGCATATCGTATAACCATACCCATAGATACTTGAGGTGACAATGGAGTATCTAGGTGACATTAGGGTTTTGGTTGATTTGTGTCTTAAGGTGTTATTCTAGTACAAACTCTTAGGGCTGTTTGTGACACTTATAGGAATAGCCCAACGGATTGATTGGAAAAAATAACTTTGAGGTGGTTTCGTACCCTACCATAATCTCTTCGTTTGTTCTCCGCTATTAGTGACTTTGGAGTGACTCTTTGTTGCATGTTGAGGGATAGTTATATGATCCAATTATGTTATTATTGTTGAGAGAACTTGCACTAGTGAAAGTATGAACCCTAGGCCTTGTTTCCCATCATTGCAATACCGTTTACGCCTACTTTTATCATTAGTTACCTTGCTGTTTTTATTATTTCAGATTACAAAAACCTTTATCTACCATCCATATTGCACTTGTATCACCATATCTTCGCCGAACTAGTGCACCTATACAATTTACCATTGTATTGGGTGTGTTGGGGACACAAGAGACTCTTTGTTATTTGGTTGCAGGGTTGTTTGAGAGAGACCATCTTCATCCTACGCCTCCCACGGATTGATAAACCTTAGGTCATCCACTTGAGGGAAATTTGCTACTGTCCTACAAACCTGTGCACTTGCAGGCCCAACAACGTCTACAAGAAGAAGGTTGCGTAGTAGACATCACCCCACAGCTGGAAAACCACAACCGGGAGCTTGATGCTGGGTTTGATGAGGATCCGGATATATTCGTGGTGCTCGCCGAGGGAGTGTTTTACCAGACGAGCTATGATGGCACAGAAGTGGCCATCATCGCCGACTATCCTAGCCTTCCTCCTGCTTCACAGGTAAGTAATCAAGAGACACTTTCCCTAAAAGAGTGTTTTTATTCTGCCTCACCCACCGCATTGTCTCGCGCTCCATAGGGGAGGCGTTCGATGGTTCCAGAGAGATCGGTTCCTGTGCCGGGCATGCCTTCAAAGAGGAAGGCCGGTGAAGACACAACCAGGCTGTCATCGAGGAGGTATGGGTAAATATGCTTTGTCAGCGGCCGCATCCAACTGTGACCTATGCGTTTGTTTGATTACAGGAAAAAGGTTCGCCGAACTGTGTCCGGGGGCCCGGCCGGTCATGCTCCCGACAACCAGGATTTAGATCCAGTCGGAGAGACGGGGGCCAGTGTGGGAACAATGCCGGACTGTCCATCGGCCGAGGGTTCGGAAAATATGTCCGTTACCAACTCGGAGGTAGAGAGCGCCATGAATCATCGGCGCTGTAGGGGGTCTTACGGGACCCCAAGTTCTCGGAGGAGGCATTCAATGCCTTTAGCTCGAGCGACGCATACATCCGAGCTGCTCGAGATGGGCTTAGAAGAGTCACGAAGCAATATTTGGCGGATGTGCGGGTAAGTTTTCTTTGTCCAAAAAAGGATGACCATATGCCCATAGACCCCGAGACTGAAAGCAGTTGGCACAAATGATTTAAGGATTGTTGTACGACCAGGTCCTTACAGAGAAGAATGGCCTGCTAGCTCAAGAGCTGGAGCAGTGTCGGGCGTAGCTAAATGCAGCTACCGCCAAACTGGAAAACTTCAAGAAGCCGTCCTCTGGTAACGTTCCCCTCCATCGAGGAACAATAATTGTATACCAACTGTGCTAACACTGCCACTGATCGCATAATAGGGTCGCCTGATCAACTTGAAAAGAAGTTGAAGATCGCCCAAGAGGGAGAAAGAGAGTCAAAGAGGCAACACGCGTAGGCGAGCGTGTGCTGACCCGCGTCAGGGACGAGAAAAACAATCTACAGTATTCTAACACTACGTTGGGTGAAGAGTTGAAAGATGTGCGGGCCCAGCTAGTCGACTCCGTGAAGGAGAACAAGAAGCTGCGGGATGGTACATTCTGTATGTATCCGAACTTTTTTTAAGTAGTCCGGAAATAAATGGAACTGATATAGCTATGTTTGGAGGTATATTGACGGGCCGTCCTGAAGAGGAGGTGTACGGATCATCAAGTGATCTGCTGTAAAGACTGTCGCAAGTGCACGAGCATGCTCGGCTGGCCATGCGGAGTGTTGCCAAGGCCTTATGGCCATCCGCCTCACCTCCAGGAAGTATGGAGGAGCTGCTCAAGGGAGCGCGGCGGCGTATCCGATTATGGAAGATATCGGCCTGCCGAGAGGGTGCGCGAGAGGCCTGGGCCATGGTGAAAACGCGATATACCAAGCTGAATCCTAATCACATGGCCCGGGTTGGACCGCTAGGGCCAAATGGGGAAGAAATTCCCGTTAGTTTAGTATAGGACCAAGTAGAGGTGGCCGCCAATTATTCCCAACAAGATTGTAAGTTAGACTGCCTGTTAGATGGTATAGAGGAGGAAGTGTTTGAGTCCAAGTGACTATGCACTTTCCTCACCGTGTGGAATTCTAGCTGAATTGTATATCATTTGTCATGGCAGACCTTTTCGCCTCAACCTCCGGACCCAAAGGTGCGGAGTGTTTCCGAATACCGTCACGGCCGAATAGGCCGGGGTATGCGTGAAAAACTAAGCGTAGGGGTCATAGTTTCTTGAACAGACAAGTTGTATCCGGCTAGTTATGTTACATTACATTGAGATTGCAAGAAACATCTTCAAGGAGAATAGTTCCGTTAAGGGTTCCTTTCTCTGTGTGTGCACGCATTAGTAGACATGTCTGAATTGTGATGTGAAAATCACAGTGTGTATAGCTTCTGGGGGTTCACAATAGAGTGAGTGCAAAAAACATTTTTCATCCACCGACCGAATATTCCCTTAAGAACGCTAGCTTTCAGCTTCACCCAGTCTGAGGTACACATCCGGATGACCCGGCAGTAACAATCGCAGAGGTGCTCCCTTTATCACCTAGCCGAACAATCAGGAACGTAGGGGTAAGCACAGGAGCCAGGCAACGCAGCTTGGCCAAAACTTAAGTCATATTGATGCATATAATGGTGAAGAAAAGACATACGGGAAAAACGCGTATGTGTGATGAGTTTGATGCTCGGAAAATAATATTAACAAGCTTCTATTAAAGAAGCCCCCAGGTATAATGGACGTATAGTAAAGATGTGTACGTCAGTGGTGTTCGGTCAAGCCGTATGAGAGCTTTACAACGAAAAAATAAAGGTGGAAAATAGAGAAAAAGTAATGGAAACTACAGGGGAGAAGGGGACGAACAAAGAATTTGGCGCCAGGCATAAAACCTTCGGAGTCTGGCCACGTTCCAGGGCTTCGGCTCTAGGCGATTGTCTGATGCATCACGAAGACGGTACGCTCCGCCGGTAAGAACTTCGTCGATTATGAAGGGACCCTCCCATTTGGGCTTGAGTTTGTCCTTTTTCTTCTCCGACAAGCGTAGAACAAGTTCGCCAACGTTGTAAGTCTTGGCCCGTACTTCTCCGCTTTGATATCTTCGAGCCTGCTGTTGATAAAATGCTGAACAGGCTTTGGCAACGTCGCGCTCCTCCTCCAGGGCATCTAGGGCTGTCCTGCCGATCCAACTCCGCCTCTTTCTCTTCGTACATACGCACTCGAGGTGAGTCATGTATAATATCGCAGGGCAACACAGCCTCTGCACCATACACCATGAGGAAAGGTGTGTATTCGGTAGTACGGTTGGGCGTGGTCTGCATCCCCCAGAGTACGGAGTCGAGCTCCTCAGACCAGTGCTTGTCTGATTCTTTCAAAGACCGCACTAGCCTGGGTTTGATGCCGCTCATAATAAGACCATTAGCCCGTTCTACTTGACCGTTTGTTTGCGGGTGATAGATAGAGGCATAATCGAGCTTGATGCCCAGATTGGTGCACCAATTTTTCACCTCGTCGGCTGTAAATTTGGAGCCATTGTCGGTGATGATGCTATGTGGAACACCATAACGGTGTACGACGCCGGATATAAAGTCTATCATTGGTCCGGCTTCAGCCGTTTTAACTGGTTTGGCTTCTATCCATTTGGTGAATTTATCCACCATGACCAGCAGATATTTTTTCTTATGGCTGCCTCCTTTAAGGGGTCCGACCATGTCCAGCCCCCAGACTGCAAAAGGCCAAGTGATGGGGATTGTTTGTAGGGTAGTTGGGGGCAAATGGCTTTGGTTGGCGAAAAGTTGGCATTCGACGCAGCGTCGGACAAGGTCCTGCACGTCTGCTCGGGCTGTCGGCCAATAAAACCCTGTACGGAAGGCCTTGCTAACAAGGGCCCGGGCTGCGGCGTGGTGTCCGCCTAGACCAGCATGAATTTCCGCCAAAAGCTGCCGCCCCTCTTCCTCGGAGATACATCTTTGAAGTACTCTGGTAGTACTTTTCTTGTAAAGCTCTCTGTCATGAACCTTGTAGGCCTTCGAACGCCGGACAATGCGGCAGGCCTCATTCTGGTCTTCGGGAAGCTCCTTCCTATTAATGTAGGCCAAGAAGGGTTCGGTCCATGGGGCAAAGACAACCATAATGAGATGGGCCGACAGTGTTATTTCGGTGGCTAAGACCCCGATGATATCGGTGTGTTCGGAATCTGGGATTATGTTCGGATCTGGACTGTTGGTGTCACCCTCCCCTTGCCACACCACGGATGGCTTAAAGAGCCTTTCCAGGAAAATGTTAGGTGGGACGGGGTCGCGCCTAGCGCCAATGCGATCAAGGACGTCTGCCGCCTGGTTACTTTCTCGGGCGAGCCGACATTTTTACGTCAGCGTTACGATAAGCTGCCATCTTCGGATCTTTGGCATCAAAGTCTCCGTTTATTTGAGATATTGCGAGGTTTGAGTCCCCGCGCACCTCTAGGCGTTGAATGCCCATGTATACGGCCATCCGGAGACCTTGTAATAAGGCTTCGTATTCGGCTGCGTTGTTTGAGTCTGTGTATAATATTTGGAGTACATACTGAACTGCGTCTCCGGTGGGGGATCTTAACACGACACCCACTCCTAATCCTGCCAGCATTTTGGAACCATCCAAATACATAACCCAGTTGGAATAAGTGCCGTACTCTTTAGGGAGTTCGACTTCTGTCCATTCGGTGACAAAGTCAACCAGTACTTGGGATATAATGGCCCGACGCGGTTTGTATGTTATGTCAAATGGAAGGAGCTCAATGGCCCATTTGGAAATCCGGCCCGTAGCATCGCGGTTGTTTATTATGTCGTTGAGTGGCACTTCGGAAGACACCGTGATTGAACACTCCTGAAAGTAGTGTCGCAGCTTCCGGGATGCCATAAAGACCGCGTATGCTATCTTTTGATAATGAGGGTTCCGGGATTTGCATGGTGTGAGGACAGTGGACACGTAGTATATTGGATTCTGAAGCGGGAATTTGTGTCTGTCCTGTTCTCGCTCGACGACGAGCACGATGCTCACCACCTGGTGTGTTGCCGATATGTATAATAACATGGGTTCGCCGACGTTCGGCGCGGTCAGGATTGGGTTGTTTGCTAGGAGGGCCTTTATTTCCTCGAGCCCGGCCGTTGCCGCGTCCGTCCACTCAAAGTGGTCGGTACATTAAAGAAGGCGGTAGAGTGGCAAGGCTTTTGCTCCCAATCTGGAGATAAAGCGGCTTAACGCTGCTGCGCATCCCGCGAGCTTTTGGACCTTTTTAAGGTCTGTTGGCGTGGCCAACTGTGACAGAGCTCGGATTTTGTCTGGATTTGCCTCAATTCCTCTGTTGGAAATGATGAAGCCGAGTAATTTTCCCGCGGGGACGCTGAAAACACATTTTTCCGGATTGAGCTTGATGTCATACGCACGGAGGTTGTCAAATGTGAGGCATAAATCGTCTATTAGCGACTCGACGTGCCTAGTTTTGATGATGACGTCATCCACATATGCTTCGACTATCTTGCCGATCTGTTTCTCCAAGCATGTTTGAATCATGCGTTGGTAAGGGGCCCCGACGTTTTTGAGCCCGAAGGGCATAGTGGTGAAGCAGAAGGGCCCGTATGGGGTGATGAATGCCGTTGCGGCCTGATCGGACTCCTTCATTTTTATTTGATGGTATCCGGAGTATGCGTCGAGGAAGCATAATGAGTCATGTCCTGCGGCAGCGTCAATGATCTGGTCGATGCGGGGTAAGGGGAAGGGATCCTTAGGGCAGGCCTTGTTGAGGTCTTTAAAATCGACGCACAGGCGCCAGGATTTATCCTTTTTTGGCACCATCACTAGGTTTGCTAGCCAGTCCGGGTGTTTTATTTCTCTAATGAATCCGGCTTCGATTAGCTTGGCTAGCTCCTCCCCCATAGCTTGACCGGTTTATATCCCTTCAATATATTGAGGCTGTGTTCCGCCAATTTGCGTGGGATTCCTAGCATATCAGAAGGGTGCCAGGCGAATATATCCCAGTTCTTGCGCAGGAACTCTCGTAGCGCGGCGTCGACCGTTGAATCTAGTTGTGCTCCAATGGATGCTGTCTTCTTGGGGTCCCTTGGGTGGACTTGGAATCTGACTATTTCTTCTGCCGGTTTGAAGGAGGTGAATTTGGGTCGTTTGTCTAGGATCACGTCGTCCCTGTCCATCGTGGTGCGCAATGCGGTTAATTCTTTGGCCGAGAGGGCCTCAGATAATGCCTCGAGGGCTAGGGATGTGTTTTTGTTTTCGGCACGGAGTGCTATGTCCGGATCACTGGAGAGAGTGATTATGCCATTGGGCCCGGGCATCTTGAGTTTCATGTACCCGCAATGAGGTATAGCTTGGAAGCGTGTAAATGCATCTCGCCCTAAGAGGGCGTGATATCCGCTGTTGAAAGGGGCCACTTGGAAGGTTATCTCTTCGGACCGATAATTCTCCGGCGTGCCGAATACTACGTCAAGTATGATTTTTCCCGCACACCGCGCCTCCCGACTGGGAATGATTCCTCGGAAGGTCGTACTGCTTTTCTCGATGTGGCTCCTGTCTATTTCCATTTTGTGGAGAGTATCTTCATAGATGAGATTTAGTCCGCTGCCGCCGTCCATGAGAACCTTGGTGAGCCGAAAGCCGTCCACGATTAGGTTGAGGACCAAGGCGGCTGGTGCTCGGACTGTCCTGTATTTTGGTTCGTCACCGGCATTGAAATTTATGGCCGTGCCGTTCCAACGGTTTATTGCTGCGATTCAGCAGACTTCGGCGAGCTCGCGGAGTGCCCTTTTGCGCCTATTGTTTGAGGCGAATGTCTCGAAGACCGTCAGTACTTCGGGGTTGTCGTTTTCTGGGGGGGTGTTGTTCTGGTGTATTCTTGGTGAGGATATCCTCACCGCTCTTGGCCACTTGCCGGAGTATCCAACATGCTCTAAAGCTATGGGTTGGAGCGTTATCCGGTGTTGTGTGCATTTTGCATGGCCCATCGAGCCATCCTTCCAGAATGGTTCCGCGCGCCATAATGGGTTTTGATTTCTTTGCTGTTGGGTCAGATGTCCCGAGAGGGTGCGTCCTTTTTGTTCGGACGATGGGCCGAGTAGCGGCCGGTGGTTCCCAATGAGCTGCCTGAGTTTTCCAGGCGCTTTCCATTGCACAGTACTTTTGTATGATGGTTGCTAAGTCAGCAAGTTTCAGTATGCGGCGGCGATTGATGGCGTTTAAGGATTCCTTCATCCGCGCAATTTTTGCAGAACACTGATATTGCGTCCTCGTCACGGCAATCTGGCCCAGAAGTGGTGGACCGTTTCCTGAGACTGCTGCTTTATGCTCATGAGAGCGTCTATGTCCTGGTGGGTGGGTGGAATTAAATCCGAACCCTGACCTGACCGATTATCCGGAGTCTGGAGAGCCTCCAGACTCGACAGTTCGGGCCCCGGAGTATCTTCTGATTGTTTAGGACTGCCGCCCGATTCTATGTTCGGAAGGCTGGCCACATCCTTTCGCTGGTGGGTATCCGGTTCTTCCTGATCGGCGATCCGGATATAGTCTATCTTCGACATAGAAGAACACTCGCCGTCCTGCTCCTCGACTACCGCTATCTGATGGGTGACCGGTGGAGTTTTGATTTCTCTTTGATCGGTTTTAGGCCCGATCCGATCGTAATCTGTGGCGATTCCCAAAGCGGCGATGCGATCCAGGAGCTCGTTTAAGGAAGAAAACTCTGCCGGATCCATCTGCTTGGAGTGTTCGGGGTTGATGCGAAGGGGGTTTTCGATGGCCCGAGAGGTCATCGTCAGCTCGACGGCCGAACGAGCGATCATGGTGAAGCCGCCCAGTCGGAGGATCTGGCCTGGGGCCAGGACTCCCCCAGAGGTGATGTCGTCTTTAAGGACAAGGTGAGCCATCGAACCTTTCGTCGACGGCACAGTGGAACTCTCAATGAAAGTACCAATTTCGGTGTCAAAACCGGCAGATCTCAGGTAGGGGGTCCCGAACTGTGCGTCTAGGATCGATGGTAACAGGAGACGGGGGACACGATGTTTACCCAGATTCAGGCCCTCTCTATGGAGGTAATACCCTACTTCCTGCTTGATAGATCTTGATGAATATGAGTATTACAAGAGTTGATCTACCACGAGATCGTAATGGCTAAAAACCCTAGAGACCTAGCCTGTATGACTATGGTAATGGGTATCCGCCTATCCGGACTACACTCTCCGGTTTATATAGACACCAGAGAGATCTAGGGTTACATGGAATCGGTTGCATAGAAATGAATCTTCATAATTGGTCGCCAAGCTTGCCTTCCACGCCAAGTAGAGTTCAACCCGGCCACGGGTACAATCTTCGGCCTTCATATCTTCACAGCCCATCAGTCCGGCCCACTGATGATAGGCCGGATGCCCGAGGACCCGTTAGTCCAGGACTCCCTCAACCACCACCTCTGCCCGCAGGGTTGCGGACGTTGTTGTTGTAGTTGCTTTCGTAGTGTTTCTTGCAACGCCAAGCTCCTTGTTCTTCCATCTTGCAGATCTGGAACTTCTCGCGGTCACCGCGGTCACCACCTGCTTGTTGCGGCGCACCGCTGCTGCCAGGGTTGTAGCCCCCCGCACTGTTGTTGTTGTTGAAGCCGCGGGAGCCACCACCACCGCCGCCACCACCAGGGCGGCTGTTTTCTTAGTTACCGCCGCCGTGACCACCGCCCCCAGCCGCAAGGTTTACAGAGTAGGAGGCAGTCTGGGCGGCAATGCGGGCCTCTACCGAGAGCAACAACGAGAAGAGCTCGTTGAGGCCGATCGGCTGTTTCGTTGCCGTGCGGGTGGAGATTGCCGAGACGAACCTGTTGTAGTCGGGCTCATGCAGAAGGCCTTGCAAGATGTGGTCAACCACGTCGTCCTCATCGAGCGGCTTGCCGGCGGCTGCAAGCTCATCGCGATGCCCTTCATCTTGGTGAAGTAGGCTGCAGCGGAGAGATCACCCTTGCGGGTGTGCTCGAGCTGTGAGCGGAGCTGGATCACCCTCGCTCTGGATTGCGATGAGAAGCTCTGCAGGATCGCCGCCCAGAGAGTAGCCGCAGTAGTGCACGTACTGACCTGCATCAGGACTTCTCGAGACAGAGATGCGATCAGAAAAGTAAGAACCTGCTGTTCTTGTGTGAACCAGACGGCGTGCTCGGGATTGGGCGTGGAAGTGGTTTCCTTCTTGCCGGTGACTTCCTTCTCCATGACGATCGCAGCGGGGGGCTCCCAAAGGGAGCCGTCGATGTAGCCGGTCATCCCTGCCGCCTTGATGTGCGGCAGGACTTGCGCCTTCCAGACGAGGAAGTTTTCGCGGATGAGTTTCTCGGTTATGGTGTGACCGAGGGAAGCAATGGAGGGTGCAGCCATGGCTATGGCGGAGGAGCTCGACATGGCTAGATGCGGTGAAGAGAAAGGGCTCTGTATACCATGTGAAAACTAGGTTAAGCGTATGCATCGAGCAGGGACGCGCTGCGTGTTAATATAAGGCACTAGGCCGGTTGGTTACAGAGGATATACATGTGCGGCTAGGTTAGATTGATCTCCAAGGAAACAATCCTAACAGCCTAACAACTCACGCCATCTACACCCCTATACGGCTAACTATACGGTTTATACAATACCGTAGATTACATTGTTTAACACAGAGAAGCTCTGTTTTACTTTAAGAACGAAGATGAAATGATCAGGCACCACTTCACTGTTGAAAATGTAACCGAAAAGCTTGACTGCTTGAGCAAGCGACGATCTCATCTCAGTTGATTTGCAAGCTCTTGATGTGAATATCGTGGCACCAGCAACAATATTAACTCTGCTCGACCCCGTGAGTCTTTGCCCGAGTCTTGTGCTTACACTGTCACCGGTGCTCCCGTTGCCTATCATTCCTATCACTGTCCAATTTTCCAGTCAACACACTCGACCAATATTATTATTTAGTGTACAACTACAGTTATTGAGGAAGAGGCTGCACCAAGAAACCTACTTATATAGGAAGCGTGGTACCGGTATGGTAGAGAAGAACATGAAGAGCAGTATAAAGTCGTCTCATTTATCATTTATCGTGGGCGTGTTTGGTTGAAAACTTCAATCCTCAAGATTGGATATATGAATATCATTTACATAGACTGACAAGCAACATGATATTTCGAAAGCAGAAGCACATAAGACTACACTCAACAAGTTGGTAGAAATAAGAGTGATTCCTTCTTTATTGCCATCATCATTCATAAACAACAAACGAGTAATTGAGCACCCCTTCAAGACCTACATGTGATGATGGCCATTTTAACATAATGCTGATAAACAGCTATGGACGTACATTACAAAACCAGAAGGCGTCATAGATTGAACTTGAGAATTGAAGAACAAGCATGTGGGATCCAATGCCTTTTCTCAAATTCATTGAAAACCTGGGGACTCACATTTTTGGAGTGGTGTCATGAAGGCCAAGGAATTCTTCTTCCAATTTGGGACCTTCTTGGTTAGGGACGGTGCTCAGGTTTGTTTCTAGGAAGATACCTGGCTAGGGAACACTCCACTAATGGTGCAATATGCGAGCTTGTACCGGATCGTCAAACATAAATTTGTCACGATCAAACAAGTATTAGGACAGGAAAACCCCGATATTTCTTTCCGTAGGGATCTTTTGGGCACTCGTCTGACAGCATGGAATGAATTACTCACTCGCCTGGAGGACATTCAACTGTCAGATGAGCCGGACACTTTTCGATGGAACTTGCATCAGAATGGCAAAATTTCGGACAAATCCATGTATGATGCAATGGTTCATTGTGATGTTGTTAGAGTACGTAATGGGCCTAATGGACTCGTTAGTCTTAGGGTTAATTAGAGATAAGAGTCGTTTGCTTAGGGTCAAGTAAGCCTTGCTTGGGAGTCAAGTAAACCTCTCTATATAAAGAGAGGAGATGTATCAATCTAATCAAGCAAGAATTAAGAAGGAAATCCCTTCCCTCTTGCCCGGCCGTGGGCAGAAAGGCCCCCGGCCGGCCCTCTCGCGCCCTCCTTCTAGCAGCGCCATAACAATTTGGTATCAGGTAGCCCAGTTTTGATCATGTCTTCGTCGCCGCCCACCCCGTCGCTTCCGCTGCCGACCGTCACCACCGTGCCGTTGGCCATCTACACCGCGCCGCTGCCCTCCCCGTCCGCGCCGCTGGTCGCATCCTCCGGCGCCGCCACCGCCCAGATGCCGGCGCCCTCCACCACACCACCGTCCGCCGTCTACACCCCGAAGGAGATCATCGGGGTCCTCAACGACCTCGTCACAGCCGTCCAGGGGATCCGGCTGTACCTGGCCAGCCCCTACGGCCCGCCGCCGCCCCTGCCGCTGACCGCCACTGCCGGACCGCCGGTCCTGCCGTGGTACTCGCCGCATCAAGGGGCCTCCGCGACATTCGCTGGGACGCTGCTGCCCCAGCTGCAGCCGCCGCCCGCCGCCGCCCCGCAGTGGCCGCAGTGGCCGGCGCCGGCTCCCGCCGCGCCTCCAGCGCCCATTGCAGCCCCCGCGCCGCCGTGGCTGCTGTGGCAGCCGCCGCACCAGGCGGCCTTCGCCGCGCTCGCCGGGCCACTGCAACTGCCATCCATCGCCACCACCGCCCAACCCTGGCTGCAGTGGCAGCCGCCGCTCCTGGCGGCCTCCGCCGCGCCCGGTGCTCCACCGCTGCAGCCGCTGCAGCTGCAGCAGCCACCGCCGGTCAGCTCCGGCCCAGCCTCGACCGCGCCGGCGGGAGTCCCGCTCCACCAAGTCCAGTCCCCGTCGTCGCCGTCACCGCTTCCATCTTGGATCGCTACCCGCCACGTGTCGGCGGCGGTGAGGCTGCAGGCTACTGTGCGCGGCCTCCTGGCGCGTCGGCGTGTGCGGGAGATGCGTGGTCTGCAGCTGCCGCTCCTCCAAGTTTCCCTTCGCTACAGAAAAGACCTCGATCTCATCCACTGCGCCGGGGATCTTCTTCCCTGTGCGATGCAGACCAACAGCCGTCCGGCAGGAAGAATGCATGGATCTTGTGACCACCTCCAGGTGGTCCTACACATGCACTCCTTTTGTTCAGATGGTGTCCATGGGATCCAGGTGACTGTACACGTGCACGTCCGACGTGCGGATGGTGTCCACTTTTTGTTAAAGGGTCCAAAATAAAGCGTCCCAGTCCATTTCAGGTTGAGAATAATAAAACAAGCCGAGATGTAAAAGGCTTGTTTTTAGGTGTTAGATTTGTGTTGCGTCGAGTCATGGTTATAAGTTGGTTAGGCGGCAGCTTGAGGACAAGCTGCATGTCCAGGTGGGGTGTAGTGTTAGAGTACGTAATGGGCCTAATGGGCCCGTTAGTCTTAGGGTTAATTAGAGATAAGAGTCGTTTGCTTAGGGGTCAAGTAAGCCTTGCTTGGGAGTCAAGTAAACCTCTCTATATAAAGAGAGGAGATGTATCAATCTAATCAAGCAAGAATTAAGAAGGAAATCCCTTCCCTCTTGCCCGGCCGTGGGCAGAAAGGCCCCCGGTCGGCCCTCTCGCGCCCTCCTTCTAGCAGCGCCATAACAGATGTTCCTGTAGATAACAGGAAATTGTGGAAACTAAAAATCCCCCTAAGAGTGAAGATTTTCCTCTGGTTTCTTAACAAAGGAGTCATCCTAACTAGAGATAATCTGGCACGACGAAACTGGCATGGTTCCAAGACATGTGTCTTTTGCCAACATGACGAGTCTATCAAACACTTATTTTTTGAGTGCAAGGTCGCTCGGGCAGTTTGGGCTATGGTCCAAGTAGCTTCGAATTTATACCCACCACGTAGTGCACGGAATATGTTCGGCAACTGGTTGCGGGGTATAGATAAACAAGTTTCTGCCCATATTCTTGTGGGAGCAGCGGCCTTATGCTGGGCAATGTGGTTTTTAACAATAAATGTGTCTCGTCTCCTATGCAGGTAATTCATGCTTGTACACGATGGCTCCATACTTGGTCTATCCTGCAGAAGCCGGAAGACAGGTACATTTTTATGATGGCGTCTACACGGCTGGAGCGTACGGCCAGGGAGGTTTTCTACCCTCATGGATGGCGGTGTGATTTACGGATAGGATCTACCGCTCCTTAGGCTGGACACGATTTATTGCTTGGCATTGTATCAAATTATTTTATTTTTAGGGTGCTCTGGACTTTTTGGCTGTGTGCATCTAGCTATGCAGAGGCCGGGCTTTCTTTCGATATGATTGTATCACCTCGATATATCTATTCAATGAAATGTCCTTTATCGAAAAAAGATAGGCATCAACTTTTCATAAACATGTCTACCTTGTTCAGTGACCAGTGTAAAGCTACAACTTAAGCCCTTGTTCTGACTTCTGAATAACTGAAACATCTTGGTCTCGCCCCCAAATTTCAAGCATACTCAAAATTCATAATCAATCAGTCATGGCAAGGCCAGGCATCGAAAATCCGATGCATAATCATTGAACAAACTTATCAAGGTAATCTATGCATGCTTGTTACGACATCCAAGTCACAGGTTAGAGCGCTCCCCAGAAAAAGCACTACATAACTCCCGGTACTTTGTGCCGATGCCTCCCCACGAGTGTGACGATGAGGTTGCCACTTGATCAAGAAGATGTGCGCTTCTACGGAGAACACTTATTGGCCGGTGGCATCAGCTGTGGCACCATCATAGAGTGACCTCATCGTTCATCAGTAGCATGTTGTTGGCCACGCCTGAAAAATACGAGGCATTGCCATAGTTTGTCGCGAAAGCTAAGATTAGAGTCCCAAAATCTAGCACATTTTTGGGTGTTGACTTACAAAGTTATTCTCTCATGCCAAGTACATGTATCGTGGATGTTTATTTACTATAGAATAAACTTACACCGCGGTGAGATTGGTGATGAGCCAAGTTCAATGTGTGATTCTAAACTAGGGGGAGTTTTTTTCTTACTATGTCTGCATATGGCTTTAGGTTCATCTCAGATATACATGAGAATTAATGGTACATGGATCTCGTCAACATGATGAAGTGGTGCAGCTATGCTCAGTTCTTAACTTTGTGGCCTCTCACATCTCATCAAAGAGGGGAACAGAAGAATGACAAGCATGCCATTCCGTCACTGTAGCCAGATCACTGTACCATGTTTTTTGGTACATCTAGCATATGGAGAGTTTTTTTTGTGGCAACAGGGAGTTGATATGCGAACTCATGAATAAATATCGTGAGTTCGCCACAACGAGCTTCAAAGTGCTGGACCCCCTTCTTCTCTGCCTCTATGCCTAGCAAACAATGTTACCAATGCTCCCGTTGCCTATCATTCCTATCACCGTACTATTTTCCAATTAACGCCCTTGGGCAATATTATTCAAGTGTACAATTACAATTGTTAAGAGACAATACCAAGTAACCTACATATATAAGATGAGTGGTATGGTAGAGAAGAATACGAAGAGTCTATGTAAGAGGTTGAACTCTACCAATGTCCCAAGAGTTGGCAGAAGCTGTTATTTTGTTTATTGTGGGCATGTTTGGCTGAGAACTTGAATTTTTTGTTGAGCAGAAAAGGTACTAAAAGTAGCTTCTCTCCCTTCCTTTGAGGGTGTATTCAGTAGTCACTTCACTAAAATGATAAAATATCATCTCAAGTAAACTTGTACTACACCTTCTTCTCTTTTAAAGCAGTATCACGAGAGTTTGGTAAAAAAAGGATGTGGCAACTCATCAAACAACTATCTAATCAACAAGTTGGTAGAAATAAGAGTAATTCCTTCTTCATTACCATCATCCATAAACAACAACCGAGTAAATGATCACCCCTTCAAGTCTTACAAGTGATGAGTGTCATTCTATGGCCATTTTAACATAATGCTGACTATGGACATATTACTACAGTATAAATTAACAATGGACAAGGGAGCTCGTCATGGCGCAAAGTGACCAAACCCTTTTTCCTTGCATCTATCATCGAGGAAGGGTGTTTGCAATGAGATCTCTATGGCTTGGCATGTTGTATCCATCATCATCCTCCAGTTTTCATTACTGATTCCAGTGAGGTATGGAATTACCTGGTTTCCATCCTAGACCGCGAGCCCTTTCCTCCCACGAAGCAGTTAATTTCTTCTCACCAAGCAATGACTCTGTTGACTTTTCCCTAGCTTCTTCACATGTATCCATACCTGAACTGCATTTGTCAGCCTCCTTTTGATACTGAGAAGCTAGTTTTTTAGCCTCGAGCAATTTTACATCGCTTCCTCATGTCTCTGCTTTAGCTCTTCTATCGGTAACTCCATGAAACTCTTCTCTGTTTCTTCACTGGAAGCTCGACCCGTGACGTATCTCAACTGTTTGGCAGTCTGCGGAACATCAGAAGCAATAATAATCAGTTAAACCAGTCACCAGATAATTGCAAAATATGGCTACGGAATATAAGTGCCCTTGGGTGCTTCGTTTAAAATGTTGAATTGCTTATGATACGGACATACATAACAAAGTGCCTATGTTTAAAGACAATACAATGCTTCTAAAACACTGTGGAGTTATTGCAAAGAAAATAAGTAATAACTTTAGACGTAGAGCTTATGGACTGGTTTTATAATGATACTGTATAGTATGATATGACCTCAGAGGTGGATATGGAAATTTACCATGTTTATTTGTTTCAGAATTAAGATATTTCAGAGGTACCATCATATCCAAATCAAGACTGCCTGTAAATATGGAGAAAAATACGATGCAGCACAACCCGAAGAAGCACGCACTTGACTTGATATTTGCTCACATAAAAACACACTTGACTTGATCACAATATAAGTTGTAATCTACTCTCCCTGGGACATGTAGTACATTGACACTGGGTACAACTCGCAAAAGAAGTCGCATGACACAAGCATAGCCATCTTGTCTACATGCATGGACATGTGCATGTGCGGATGCGGAGGCCGAGAGGTTTTTACTTCTTTTCCAAAAACAAAGTTGTTGCGCTAGCCATACTAGAAGTTCATTGAAGTCACCAGATTATCGCGTTAACCTATCGGAACGCAATGTCGATCTCTCCAAAAAACGGACACTTACTCGACAAGGTGTTCTGATTTCTCACAATCCTATGTTGAAACTACACACCCTTTTTCCGCAAAAAAAGACACCCCTTTCCCATGCATCTTTCCTTGAATTTGTTGAACCGAAACCCATGAATGTTATCCTGCCAATATTCGTAAGCATTGTTTCATTGTATCATTGAAACTCGGTGTTGTCTTCTTTTCTCATATTTATACAGTTGGCTATTCAGTATTTGAACAAGTGTAGAGCAAAATCATAAAGAACTACAGGAAGTTCTAGCGGAGTATGTATATGGGTGGTTAATTATTGGAGTGTGTGTAGAAGACAAGACTATATGGAAAGCAGAGTCTGTGAGAAGATATGTCTGACCATATAATATATTACAATTTAATGGGCAACGTCTAAAAAGATGAGTACTACTACTACGTTTAGTAATGACTTTAAAAACTTACATTAAAGGGCCCCGAGTGCATCTTAATGTGCGGTTATGATTTTTTTATATGATCTTTACATATTTTTTTATCGATATCTCAAATTCTCAAAGGAAGGCTAGCTGAGCGTTATGATGGAGACACAGTAATGCTTGTACTCTCAATTCCTTTGTTAACCATGTATGGCCTCTTTGGTTCATACGGGAACTTGGTAAAACCGTATAAATGGAGGATTTTCCATTTTGTGGTACTATGCAGAGGCTAAATAGCTTGAATGGTGCAATTTGATGATTTTTTTTCTACTTTCTGACAAGAAATTACAAGGGCCATTGTTACTGGGCCTAGGGCTATAGCCCTACTTGCCATAGGCATGTCTCCGCCCCTGGTACTATGTATTTGTCTGGTTCAAATGCTTGGATGGATAGATCAAACAAGAAATGGAGGAAATTTTCTCTTGATCTCAATTTCAAATAAAAAAACACAGGGAGTTTAAAATCCACATGGACCACTTTTTAGAAGTCATACACATGAAATACAAAAACAAGATCTTTAGTGTCATAATAACATACTCATGTGGTTGAATTTAATTAGTCTATGTGATATTAATGTTTTTATATTCATGTGAACCAACATCTAAATTTGTAAAATTCTCGTGTTTCCTAAAACTCTACTCTATTTGTTTGCATGTTACACCATTCCTGTCATATTCTTGTGTTTTGCATATTCATATTACAGCATATGAAGCACCTCATCCGTGAGTCGGGCAAGTGTGCCATTGGCGCCACCACACCGGCGGTGCACACTGCCTCAAGGAGGGCCGCTCAGGAAGGAGTCCGGGTGGCGCACCTGTCGTGGCTCGACCGAAATGATGTCGCACGGTTGCGCTTGATGAAGAGCGGCCACCCTCCAGCTGAAGCACTACTAGGTGCTCTGCCTGTAATCGACTGAGGAAGGTGTGTCTTTGAGCATCCAGAAGATTGTGAAGGCGTTTTGGATCCATTCGTCGAGAGCTGCCAAGCCCGGTCATCTTCTGATTCATCTTGACCGCCCAATATTGTTAGGTGCACACTAGCACGAATCCTCTTCCTCTCATGGCGGATTACTCGCAGGAATTTGGCTACACAATCTTGGGAAAGAAGAAGTTCACAGAGAGGAGAAGAGATACAGGTTACAACCTTTTGTTTTCTTTTTTGAGAATCAGATATAGGTTATAGCTAAGCACTACAGTTGCCACCGGTCCTGCCTTTGATCCTAGCCGGGATGCCTCCTTTCCGAACCAAGCCAGCTACTTATGCAGCGTTGCAGGCTTGCCACTCGTCTTCCTTGATGTACATGTACGAGACCCACTGGGGGCCCGAGGACTTGTGATTGGCCAGCCTGTTGGGTTTGCTTCCTTCCCCTCCTCTCTCCTGTGTTGAAGCGTCGTTGGTGTTCAAGTCGTTGACAAATATGCAGCCGAAGAGGGATGCAGAAGGGCGTTACTTGCCAACAGTAAATCACTGAATCTATGTGCATAGCAATAGCCCGTGTCGTGGTACCGTTGCCTACCATTCCTATCGCCCTACCATTTTTCTAGTCAATGCCATTGAGCAATGTTATTAAAGTGTACAATTACCATTCTAGAGAAAGAGGCAGCAACAAAAACTCTATTTATATAAGAGTAGTATATGTAAAGAGGATGAACTCTGCCCATGTCTGAGAGTTGGCTCATCCAATTATTTGATTTATTGTGGGCATGATTGGTTAAAAACTTGAATTTAATGTTTAGCAGAGAAGGTACGCAAGAAAGTTCTGGAAGAAAGACGGGATGAATGAATTCCATTTACATAGAAGAGATTTGGAAACCACATGCACATAAGATGTCTAGCACAATACCATGCACATTTCAACAACATTTGGGGCTATGTCGACGGCTTTGGGCCGTCGGCTTAGAGCATTAGTCTGGTAGTGACATAAGATTTGTAGCGCACTACCATGCACAGTTCAAATGGAAAAGCTCTAGCATGATTTGGAGAAGTATCCATGACTCTCTATCCCTTTCATTGATAGTGCCATTGGATGAAATATTGTCTCAAGTAAATATGCACTACACCATCTTAAAATAATCGATTCACTGTGAATGTCTCTTCCCAGACCAACACCACCAGTTTGATTGAGATACAATATTTGCCTTTTCGACAAAGCCAATGCTTTTGGGAACACAAGGACGGGAAAATTTAAGCTCATTTTTGTTTTCAATCAATCTGGATGGCCAATGGCTCTTCTGCTCTAAGCATCTCTTTAACGGCGACGGTTGCTGTTTTGGTGTGCTGGTCCTAAAGGGCCTTAGCATGACGACTTCCTGACTGTCTACTACAACAAGTTTTTCCCGGCTCCAGGGAGGGAGGAGCGAGATGGTGGCGCGCCTTCGGCTCGCTTCAGTGCTTGTAGTCTTCGCTAGATGGTCTACGCATCTGGATGTAGTTTTTATTATGTCTGGTATTCGTTGTACTATCATGATTGATGATGAATTGATTGAAAGTTTTTCCTCAAAAACAATGGCCATGTGTATGTCAAACAAGAAACGCTTAGTATGTCAGCCAAATATCTTTTCCAACTAATCCTTTGGAGGGATGACATCCTTGCCGGAGCAATAACTACATACATGCGACCTCCCATAATTCTTCTGGTTGTGTTCTCCGGTGGCATCCGTGCTTGTGTACCGGCAGTTTGGCTCTCTCGATCTTGAGTGGAAGGGGATAGGGTTCCCCTTCTTGGTGGCTGCGACGTGATGGAGGCCATGGGGTCTGATTTTTCTTATGCAGTGATTTGGTTTGCACTCGACGTCCCTCAGTTTGTTCCGGTATTTCTGCAGTTCTCCTCTTCTTCAAGTTTCCCCATTAGCTTTCCCTCTGCACTCGAGCTTTCATGGGCTGGCGGTGCAATTGGCGCGGTGTGCCTCTGGCATCGAGGTGGTCCTGCTTAATGTCGTTTCAGTGTTTGCTGGGAGGCCGGTATCTTCCTCAACTCTCGGGAGAAACCCTCTACAGCCCGATGGCGTGGCGCCTTTTAAACCAAGGCCAGGGAAAGGATACCTCTTAGGCGTTAGAGAAGGATGGTTCGTTGTTTCTTTAGGGAAACAACATGACTATGTCGCGCTTAAAAAAAAATGACTATTTCATGTATATTTTTGTTGATTTTCAAATATTCAAATGTAAGTGTAAAAGAAGAATAGCAAAAAAAACCTACGAAGTGGGGCTGAGTAGCCCCAGGGAGTACTGATATTGTTTCTTTCAATCGTGGGCATAACCTTTCTGCTCCATTTTTCTTGGCTACCTCTCGTGCCACTGTGTCGTGGGCATCGCCATTAGAACAAGCTTTGTGAACTCTTAGATTATAACATAGCTTACTCATTCATCTTAGCCTTCCAATAGCTATCTGATAGTTATTCTTCACTCCAGAGTCCAGACTAGACTGTTGGAACTTCGTCACAGGATCAATCACATCAAATCACACGACGAACACGTGCACAAAAACTGATAGCCAAGGGTACGTCTCGTACCCTGAAAATTCCTCTTTTTATTTTCTCCTTTTCTCGACTCACGACTTGATACAACTTCACGTGGTACTGTGCATATATATATATGCACGAGCACCGACCCAAAACCTGCTCGGACAAGAGCTATGACTAACAACCGACCGGACCTGATTACAACTTGGACTCTTTGCCCAACTAATAATGCCTATGCCTATATGGACTTGTCTAAGAAACCTAACAAGGCACGTCTTGCTAGCACGGCAAAACATGCGATTACTAACTTGACTACTAATTAGTCTATCTACCTAAGACTATCATCATGTAGACACCTAGTTGATTAGGACTTGATACATGAGGCAAGATTATTGCCAACAATCTCCCCCTAATCTTGACAAGTCAATTCCTTGTGCTTCCTCTGGTCTTGACTCGTTGGAGAATCGCGACTTGTCGATCCAAACTCCAACGTATGATCCGGACTACCAGCCCACACGGTCGCATCTACGCGTGCAACATAAAAAACTATACGCATCATCAGTTTTCACGTTGAACAACTTAACTGGTCACTGTCTCACTATACGCAGAGCTTGATCTTCAACTGTCATATCCGTACACTAAGTATGACCCGCCTGAAAACATGCAGAACCTCTTTGCTCTACAATGTTGTGCCACCGCCATTGCTTGGCCGCTGCCTTGCACTCGGTCCGCACCATACTCCTTGTACTTGCTTGCAGCAGATCCACTCTCCACTGCCCGCACACATCCTCGCTTTACGATGGCTTTGCCTACCATCGTCCGCCTTCGGCATCACACCGAATCCACACTGGCCGCAACCAGGACGCTCCACGAGGACATGGACATGACTCACGGAACACCGCGCACACAGCTTTCACTCCAACGAATCATCACCAAGACGAGCACTTGGACACGATGACGACTCATCGACGCAACGACGATTGACGATGCAAACTCGCACAACTCCTTGACTATCCAGACTCCCCCGGATGACGATCTTGATGATTTCCCGGCACCGCACCTCGGCACCACCACTCCCATCAACGATCATCTTCCATCACCTTGCTGACGACAGCCTGTCGCCTCCCTCCATGTCGCTCCGCCGAACGACGATAGCCCGCTCCTCCTCATCGCTGCACCACCCAGCGACTCCATCGCTCGCCCCGAGGCGCTAGTTGGAACGCAACCCCGGGGCAAGTGCTAGACACCTGAACCTTGCTCTGATATCAATTGTTGGAACTTCGTCACAGGATCGATCATATCAAATCACACGACGAACACGTGCACAAAAACTGATAGCCAAGGGTACGTCTCGTACCCTGAAAATTCCTCTTTTTATTTTCTCCTTTTCTCGACTCACGACTTGATACAACTTCACGTGGTACTGTGCATATATATATATATGCACGAGCACCGACCCAAAACCTGCTCGGACAAGAGCTATGACTAACAACCGACCGGACCAGATTACAACTTGGACTCAACAACCGACCGGACCTGATTACAACTTGGACTCTTTGCCCAACTAATAATGCCTATGCCTATATGGACTTGTCTAAGAAACCTAACAAGGCACGTCTTGCTAGCACGGCAAAACATGCGATTACTAACTTGACTACTAATTAGTCTATCTACCTAAGACTATCATCATGTAGACACCTAGTTGATTAGGACTTGATACATGAGGCAAGATTATTGCCAACATAGACAACATTACTTTGGAGGCTACATAATTGCTAGGGCCACTTGTCAGCTTCAGACTTCTTTCTTTTTCCTCCCTTCTCACGTTTGGCAATCAAGCGAAGGGGGGCATGTAAACCTGGGAATAGTTTCAAAACCAGATTGAAGCCAGCTCGAACCATACGATTGTACCACTTTCATCCAGCTTTTTGACGGGCTGCTAGTCTCGTGTTGTGTGTTCTGCGACTAAATAGCGGAGATGTTAGCTGGCCTTGAACGTAGCACTGCAGAGGAGGTTGAGTAGGTGGTAAGTTGAGCACATCAATATAGCATATGAAGCACCTCACCCGTCAGTCGGGCGAGCGTGCCATTGCGGCCACTGCGCCGGCGGTGCACATCGCATCAATCGCCGGGATGCATGTTGAAGTTCACAGCTCGGAGAATAGATACATGTTATAGCTTAGCACTACATCCGTCGCCGGGATGGCTCCTTCCTAACCAGGCCAGCTACTTAAGCAACATTGCGGGCTTGCCACTCATCTTCCTTCATGAACATGTACGAGACCAACTGGGGGCCCGAGAACTTGTGATTGGACCGTTGCGTCTGGATCGTCCTGTTGGGTTCGCTTCCTTCCCCTCCTCTCTCCTGCGTTGGAGCCTTGGTGGTGTTCACGTCATTGACAAATATGGAGCTGATGGAGGATGCAGAAGGGTGTTACTTGCTAGTGGCAAGTCACCATATCTATGTGCATAGCACACTCCCGTGCCCGTTGTCCTGTTGCCTACCATTCCTATCACACTACAATTTTTTAGTCAATGCCCCCCAACAATGTTATGAGAGTGTGCAATTACCATTCTAGAAGAAGAGGCACTTTATTTATATAAGAATAGTATATGGTAGAGAAGAATATAGAGTCTATGTAAAGAGGCTGAAGTCTGCCCTTGTCTGAGAGTTGGCTCATCCAGTTATTTCATTTATTGTGGGCATGATTGGTTAAAAAACATGAATTTAATGTTAAGCAGAGAAGGTACGTAAGAAAATTCTGGAAGAAAGATGGGATGAATGAATTCCATTTGACGAAAAAGGGTTTTCCCCCGCTTTATATTATAAAGCAAACATCCAATACATCCAACTCGCTGGGGCCGCAACACAGATAAGCCCAAAAGAAAAAGAAGAAGAAGAAAGAGAAATAAATGCTGACACCGGCAGATCAACGAAGAAGGGAAGTCCGGCAACCGCTGCACCCTCCAAAGAAGTACCACCACGCCCCCAGCATCCCGAAGCGCCGCGCCCCAAGCAACACCCTCAAGAGGGAGTGTGACGATGCTGGCGCTGTTGCCCGAACAAGTTCTAGGGTTTCCCCCGGTACGCGAGGGATAGTGGGGAAGGGGTGTACCCGATGCCCCGCAGGAAGGTCCGACGGCGCCCGCAGGCGTCATCGCATCGGTGCCGGCCAGGCCGACAGGGATTTCTCCCGATCCACAACCACCACCACCACCTCAGGCATTTCGAAATGCACCACCTCCTCCATTTACGTAGAAGAGACACTGAAAGCACATGCACATAAGATGTCTAGCGCAATACCATGCACACTTCAAAAGGAGAAGCTCTAACATAATTTAGAGAAGTCTTTGGGAGTCTCAATCCCTTTCATTGATAGTGTCATCGGAAGTCAATCCATTGAAAGGTTGTCTGAAGTAAATATGCACCACACCATCTTAAAATAATCGATTCCCCATGCTTGTCTCCTACCAGAACAACGCCACCAGTTTGATTTGAGATACAATGTTTTTCTTTTTGATAGAGCCAATGCATTTGGGAAGACAAGGACGAGAGAATTTAAGATCATTTTTGTTTTCAATCAATCTGGGTGGCCAATGGCCATCTGGATGTCAAACAAGAAAGGCTCAGGATGTCGGCCAAATTTATTTTCCAACTAATCCTTTGGACGGATCACATCCCTGCCAGTGTTCTTGGCTACGTCTGGTGCCGGTGTGTCGTGGGCATCGCCATTAGAATAAGATTTTCGAACTCTTAAATTATAACATAGCTTACTCATTCATCTTAGCCTTCCAATAGCTATCCGATAGTTATTCTACACGCTAGAGTCCAAACCAGACAAAATTACTTTGGAGGCTAAATAATTGCTAGGCCCACTTGTCAGCCTCAGTCTTCTATCTTTTTCCTCCCTTCTCATGTTTGGCAAGCAACTGAGGGGGGACATGGTAATTTGCAGAAATAACTAGTGATGGGATTGGACTAGTGAACTTGCTTTTTATCCCCAAACTCTTTCTTATGCACATATGGGAATAACGAGTTGGAATTTGCATTCTAGAATACGATGTCACTTGATTATCCATGAGTCTATCTCCTTTCGATGATAGGACAGGGCGCCGTCTTGCCGGGCCGCCACCATCGTGTTGCATAGTTTATGGCTAAGTAGCATAGGAGGCCTTGAACATGGCGACTTGGAGGAGTTTGAGTAGGCACGAGCGGTGTAAGTGTCTGTAAGCTTAGGCATCAATATAACTTATGAAGCACTACATAGGCAAGCAGGGCAAGTGTGCTGTTGATACCGTTGCGCTGGGGGTACAAGTGTCATCGACGGCCGACATGATCACGTGATTTCACGTCGTTCGAGTGTGCCGCTATGAGGAGATCGAGAGGGTTGAGCAAAGGATGTTGCACTGGGAGGTGCTATGTGTGCCGTACGTGAGCGAGGATGGCACCGCTCTCAAGCTGCAGCACTACCAGGCTATCCACCGACCATCGAGCCAACAAGGTGCCGCGCTGAGTATCATGTCAACGGCGAAGAAGTACTGGATCTAGTTGTTAAGAACTACCAAGCCTGGATATGTCATGATTCATCTCGACCGTCCGATATGCAGGAGTGGCAGGATACAGAAGGCTTCGGTACGTTGTGATTTACCAGCGGCAAGTCAATGGATCCATGTGCATAGCACACGCCCGTGTCAGTGCTCCTGTTGCCTACCATTCCTATCACCGTACAATTTTTTAGTCGACGCGCTTGAACAATGTTATTAGAGTGTACATTTACAATTCTAGAGAAAGAGGCAGCACCAAAAACTCTACTTTTATAAGAAGTGTGGTATGGTGCAGAATAATTTGAAGAGTCTATGTTAAGATGCTCAACTCGGCCCATGTTCCGACAGTTTACACATGCAGTTATTTCATTTATTGTGGTCATGTATGGTTGAGAACTTAAATCCTATTGTGCGTAGAGAAGGTACATAAGGAAGTTCCAGAAGAAACATGGGATGATTGATTTCCATTTACATAGACGATATTTTTGAAAATGAGGGCATACGAGGTCTAGCAGAATACCACATACAGTTCAAATGAAAAAGCTCTAACATGATTTTGAGAAGTCTTGGGAGTTTCTCTCCCTTTCTTTGACAATATCTTCGGTGGTCACTTCAAGTAAATCTGCACTACACCATCTTAAACTAATGACATCCCTGTGACCGCCATCACCACATGTTTGATTGAGATGCAATGTTGCCCTTTTAGACAGAGCCAATGCGCTTTGAAAGACAAGGACATGAGAATATTTAAGCTCGTTTTGTTGTTAATTGATTTGAAAGGCAAGTAGACATGTGTCTGTGAAACAAGAAAGGTTTAGAATGCTAGCCAAACTTCGTACCCATCTAATCCATTGCACGGATGACATCCTTGTTGGAGTAACAACTATATACATGTGAGCTCCCATGATCCTTCTAGTGGTATTTTCTGGCAGTGGCGTCCATGGTTGTGTCCCGGCGGTTTGGCACCCTCGATCCTAGGTGGATGGGAATAGGGTTCATTCCTTGTGGCTACAATATGACAGTGGTCGTGGATGCCTGATTTCTCAAATGCAATCATTTGGTTTGTGCTCGATATCCATCGACCTGTTCTGATATTTCTGTAGTCCTCATCTTCTTCAATTCCCTGCACCAGTTTTCGCTATGCACTTGAGTGTTGTGGGCTGGTGGTGCCACAGCTGGTGTGGTGTGTCTCCCGTGTTGAGGTGGTTTTGCTCAGCGTTGTTTCAGTATTTGTTGTGAGACCGACATCTTCCTAAACACTCATGTGAATTCCTCTACAGCCTGACGGTGGGACGTCTTTCCAACCAAGGCGAGGGGGCTGGATACCTCTTTGGCGTTAGAGAACGATGTTACTCTGTTTTTTTAGGAAACTATAGGACTCTGCTGCGTATATTTTTATTGATTTTTGAAAGTTGAAAGGTACAAGTGTAAAAGAACTAATAGCAACAGAAAAAAGCCTACAAAGTGGGCTGAGATAGCCCCAGGGAGTAGGCTGGTCCTCTATGCTGCATTTGCTTGGCTGTCTTTGGTGCCGGTGCATCCTGGGCAACGCCATTAAAAACAAGTTGTGCTTTTCTCCTGTTCTCTTTTGTTTTGCTTGTCGTGTGCATTGCATGGTTATTTCTTCAGGCAGTTTCACAGTTGTAGTTTTGTTGTAAACTCTTAAATTAAATATGGGGTATGTCTAGGGCACATCTAGATGTGACATAGCTAAGGCGCATCTATGTGATGTCATGCACAAATTTTGATACGAGCGGCACGTCTGAATGCTGGGCGACATGGTGCGAATTGCACCAATACATGTTGCAAAATGTGTTGCTATCAACAAGAAAGATGTTGGAACTAGTGGGACTATATGTTGCATGCGGTACCGGCAGATGCTATGACTAGCGGGATTACGTGCTACGAGCGATGCGGGTAGAAGTTGTGACCATTGTGACGACATGCTGGGACCAGCAACGGCGGACGAGCTAAGTTCAATGCATGGTTGTGAACTATTTTGTTTTGGGGAAGTGTGAACTTATGTTTGTCTATGGAATTTGGCCGGCATCTAAGATATACATGAGAATTATAGGGGGACCTTGTGAGCAAGATGAAATGGCGCCGCTATGCTCAGTTCCTTCTTAAATGTCTAATCAATGAGGGGAACAAAATAACAAGCATGTCATTCCATCGCCCTAGCCAGATCACTGTAGGTTTAGTCCATCTAGCTTGTCGAGAGATAGCTCGTTAATTCACTTATCTAATTCTTTTCATGTTGGGTCATGGAAAGAAGACCGAGCACATTTACACACAAAAACTTACACGTGGAGATACTCTAAACTCTCTAGACATTCTTTCTTATGCAACCAACTCTGAAGACGTTTGTTTTTTTCTTGACAGTGACACTGAATGCACATAGTTTTCTCAAAAATCCGACCGAACGATAATAGTAGAAAGTGCCTTCTTATTTATTGAGGGATTTCCACTCCCAAAATTTTATTTCCATGGGATTGATGCATGTTGATACATAATAAATTCAACTTCTAGTTTCTTGTATAAAAGGGTTTAACTTCCAATTTTGGAAACGAGGACATGAATTGCAATCTGTACACCAACATATATCAGGAGCAAGATTGTTGTGTTTTTCCTTATGGCATGTGCATATATTTCAGCTAGTACAGTGCCACATGGACGTCCAAGCATGACAGGCTAGTGCGGAAGATGGGCGACTAACCCTATTAAACAAGATGCAGTAGGAAGGACCATGTTGTTTTTTCTGCAGCCGGTTAGCTTTTTGTAGGTGTGAGGTTCTCCATGTTCCTTGAGGCTCCACATCTTCTCGTTAATTGTCTCTTCACCATCGAGCCTGTTGCGTGGATCTGGATGTTGCTAGTAGCTTGGTTACATGGAGATGTAACTCTGACATACACAACACTTTGTGCATACAGCCTGCTGGCAACCTACTGTTTCCGGTAGTCCCATTGCCTATCATTCTTAACAAGCTTTACTATTTTCCGATCAACACACTTGAGCAATATTATTGTAGCCTACAATTCCAATTCATGGGGAAGAGATAGCAACAAATACTCTACTTATAAGACCTGCCACATGGTAGAGAAGAACATGAAGAGTTTATGTGGTAGAGAAGAACATGAATAGCTTATGTAAGAGGTTGAACTCTGCCCATGTTCCGAGAGTTGGAAAAGCCAGACATTTCATTTACTAGGGCAGATATTTCATTTACTGTGAGCATGTTTGGCTGAAAATTTGAATTCTGTGTCGAGCAGAAAAGGAATATACAGAAGTTCTAGAAAGAATGTTCTGCAAGAAAGAATGCAGAAGCACATAAGCTGTCCATATCACAATGCCATGCACAGTTCAAATGGAAAAGTACAGGGTATGGACAAGTCTTTGGAAGTCTGGCTCCCTTTGTTTGACGTTGTCTTCGGTAGTCACTTGGCCTAAATATTATCTCAAATAAATATGTACTACACCATCTTGTTCTCTTATCAGTTAATGTCATGAGAATTTGGGAAAAAAGGGAATGTCACAACTCATCAAACAACTATCCAATCCACAAATCCATAGAAATAAGAGCAATTCCTTCTCCAATACCATCATTCATAGACAACCAAGAAACCGATCACGCATTGAAGACTTAGAGGCGATGAGTGTCAATCTATGGCCATTTGAACACAATGTTGACAAACAACTATAGACGTATACTACAACCCCAATATAAATTAACTATGGACAAGGGAGCTCATCGTGACGCAAACTGAGACAAGGTCACCAGAAGTGAAACCCTTCTTCCTTACCTCTATCACTGAGGAAAGGTATTTGTAGTGATCTCTATTGGCTGGCATGTTGTATCCATCACCATCCTCCAGTGTTCATTATAGATTCTGGTGTGACTTGACATTCTCGGGTTTCCATCTGAGTTCCCGAGCCCTTTCCTCTCACAAAGCAGTTAATTTCCTTTGACCGAGCAGCGACTCTGCTTACTTTCCCCTAGCTTATTCACATGTACCCATATTTGTCAGTGTAGAATAAGAAGTACAGGTAGTGCAAATACAATGCATTGATCGGTGCTCCAGGCACGTATATATAAGTACAGAGAGGGGTCACAACCTCAACTATACAGATAAACTAGGAGGTGGGCCCAAGACACAATATACACGTACACATATATTCAACACCCCCACCCCCCGCAGTCGAAGCGGCGCTGGAGACGCAGAGACTGGAACAAAACTCCTCAAAGGTGGAAGCCGACAGTCCCTTAGTCATCACATCGGTGAACTGTTGTGCGATCGGAACATGGAGGACCCGAATGCGTCCAAGGGCCACCTGCTCAAGCACAAAGTGAATGTCCAGCTCAATGTGCTTAGTTCGGCGATGATGAACAGGGTTGGCGGAAAGGTACACCGCAGAGACGTTGTCACAGTAGACAACCATAGCCTGGGAGACGTCATGATGCAACTCCTGAAGTAGCTGTCGTAGCCAGGTGCACTCGGCGACAGTGTTAGCCACAGCTCGGTACTCAGCCTCCGCGCTAGAGCGCGAAACCGTAGGTTGTCGCTTGGACGACCACAAGACGAGTGAAGGATCGATGTAGACGCAGTAGCCAGAGGTGGACCGATAGGTGTCAGGGCCGCCAGCCCAGTCCGCATCAAAGTAGGCCACCATCTCCAAAGAAATGGACGCCGTGAGAGTAAGCCCAAGAGCCATCGTGGCACGGATGTAGCGGAGAATCCGCTTCACGAGAGTCCAATGACAGTCACGAGGGGCGTGCATATGGAGACACACCTACTGAACAGCATACTGAAGATCCGGCCAGATGAGAGTCAAATACTAAAGAGCACCAACAATGGACAAGTAGAACGGAGCACCCGACGCGGGCGAGCCCTTGAGAGCAGAAACCTTGGCCTTCGTGTCAACAGGAGTAGCGATAGGGTGACAGTTGAGCATGCCGTCACGCTCAAGTAGCTCATGCGCGTACTTCTGCTGATGAAGAAAGAAGCCGTCGGGTCACCGAACAACCTTAATGCCAAGGAAATAATGTAGAGCGTCCAAGTCTTTGATGGCAGAGCAACAACTACACGCAGATGAGCCCTAGACATGCCTACCAGGGCACCCCACCGCACCTACCTCAACACTCTTGTTCGTCAGCCCTCCTCGCCGCCGCGGGCAGTGGCATCCCAGGCCAGCTTGCCGGTGGCGGCGGGCCTCCCCGTACACCTGCCCTCTCTTCCGTTCTCTTCCCCATCTAGTTTCCTCCATGGTCGGCCAGATCGGACACGCCACCGTGCAAGTGTCAGTGCTACTGCTCACGATCTGCTGGAGGTGGATACAGCCTCGCTGTAGATGAGGCATTGTCCTCCTGCTTCAGCCCGTACAGAACGCCGGGTGCGGCTCCCACGGGCGCACTGAGCATCAACATGATGGCGAAGTACTGGATCCAGTTGTCACGAACTGCCAAACCTGCTTATCTTCTAATTCATCTCGGCTATCCAGTATGCAATCGACGAAGGATGCGGAAGGGTTGGTTACTCTGCGACTTGCCAGGGGCGAATCACTTAATCCATGTGCATAGCACACGCCCATGCTGGTGCTCCTGTTGCCTACCATACCTATCGCCCTACAATTTTCCGGTTAATGCCCTAAAACAATGTTATTAGAGTGTACAATTACAGTCCTAGAGAAAGAGGCAGCCCCAAAAACTCTACTTATACAAGGAGTGTGGTATAGTAGAGAAGAATATGAAGAGTCTATGTAAAGATATTCAACTCTATGCATGTTCCGAGAGTTGGCACATGCAGTTATTTCATTTACTGTGGTCATGTTTGGTTCAGAACTTTTTTTTAGAAAAGGAGGAAGACCCGGGCGACGATGCATGCAACCACTTTATTAATTGGTTCAGAACTTGAATTCTAAGGAGAGCACAATATCATGCATGGTCAAGTGGAAAGGTACTAGGAGTAACATAATTTGAAGAAGTTTTGGAGGGCCTCTTTTGCCTTTTTTAAACAGTTGTCAGTAGTCACTTTACTAAAATATCATCTTAATTAAATATGAATTACACCATCTTAAACTAATGGATTCCCCGTGTATGTTTCTCTCACACCCAACACCACCAGTTTGATTGGAGATGCAACGTTTGGCTTTTAGATAGAGAAAATGCTTTTGTTAAGACCGGGACGGAAGAATTCGAGCTCATTTTTATTGTCAATCATCCTTAATGGCCAATGGTGATGTATGTGTCAAATAAGAAAAGCTTTAGATGCCAGCCAAATTTCTTTCCCATCTAATCCTTGGGATGGATGACACCCTAGCTGGAGCAGCAACTGCACACACGCGGCAGCTACCGCTCCTCCATTGAATGATATTCAATAAATTTCACTTTGGGAGATGATTCAAATGTATGTCCCTGATTTGGATTGACATCTTAGTGTACATATCTATCTAGGATCTGAAATTTTGACAAAAAATCAATCACCCAATTAGCAAGGTATGTACCTAACCAATATCAATCAAAGAGATGATGGATGAAAATATCCTTTTCAATTACCTAGCTAATTCTCAAATTTGTATGTCCCCTTACGCAAATTTGAGTCAAAGGTGATTGATTTTTGTTATCCTCGATTACCTGTTGTTTGGTTCACCTGGAGCGCGCCATGTACATGTATGTTTAAAGGCCACGTTCTGAGGGCCTCTTAGACAACCGTCGTTTTATTCCACCTGGTTTGTTCAGCCGTTGTATCACTGGATGTGGGAATCTGTTGCCCGGCAAGGAGATCAACTGTGTTCAATTTCAGTTTAGCTGCACGTGAGTCGCCTGAAAATGGAATTTGGGTCCGTCGATTTTGGATGAACAAAACAGCCGACGGAGGGAAGGAAGAAGCAGCCGCCGGCTCGGCGGAGAAGCCCTTTCGGGCTATCTAAGGGTGGGAGATGACCATATCTATTTTAGGGGTGTGGGGGTGGTGTAGGTTCACCCGTAAAAACTGTTCATTGCTAGGGTTAGAAGGATGGCCGCAAGAGGGTGGGAGGCGGTTAAGGGTGGGGCGGGGTGGCGAGGTTGGATTAGAAGGGCCGCCAGCCATGGGAGATGGTGTCCTGCTGTTCGACCGGTGGTATGTTGGGTGGTTGGGGCAGAAGTAGAATATGGCGCTGGAGGTTGAAGAAGCAATCTTGACCACTTGTTTTGCATCAGACTGCTAAAACGGATCAATTTGCCCAAATTGATTTTTCAGTCGACTTACCCCTAGCCAACCCCATTCAATTTTATGTGGTCATATGGACTCGTACTAAGCAAGACTAGTCCAAACATGGATTTATTGCGGCATGCTTTATTGAAAACTTGAATTCTATAACCTATATATGTCTATGAGAAAAGGTTTGTAAGTGAGTTTGAACAGAATTCGGATGAATTGATTCCATTTACATAGGATGTACACACTGACAAGCAAAATGAGATTTGAAATGCACAGTTCAAATCGAAAAGTATTAATGAAGTCTTGAGGAGTCTCTCTCCCTTTCTTTGACACTGTCTTCTAGTCACGACACTAAAATAATAAAATATCATCTTAGGTAAATATGTCTGACGACGTCTTCTTTGAAGTAGTATCATGAGAATCTAGGGAAAACGAATTTCAAAATTCATCAAAGAACTATCCCATCAATAATTTGTTCGAAAAAAAGAGTAATTCCTTGTTGCATTCAGGATCGCCATGGATTGAATGTTGAGCTCATAATCGAAGTAGTCATTAGACGAAAGAGGAAAATCTCGAGTGGATATTTGGCTTCAAGAGAGGGGGGTTTGTGTTTCCTTCATGGGATCGACCACCATCAAAGAGCCCTCTAGAGAGAAGAGCTAGGCCTTGTCGACTTGTCATGACCATGTTGGAGAAACAAAGTTAGGACGATGAAGAAACACCTGGCATGTGGGCTGGCACGCCTACCATATTGACATATGGATCCAGAGTTTGAACCGATTGTTTTTTCCTAAACTGGCTAGACCTTTGCAAGTTGCAAATTAGTATGGGACACTATGGAAAAAGTGCAACAAGTTCAATTTTATATTATACAATGGCAATATACTGTAATTTGTTTGGACAGAGCAGCGATTGTGCTAACTTTTTTCTATCTTATTCGCATGTACCCATACATGAATTGCATCTT
>LR880970.1:737016867-737061937 GCA_904067115.1 Aegilops sharonensis
CTCGCGTTCAGCGAGTCGAGCCGTCCGACTTGGTCAAGCGCGCAAGCGTCTGGGCTGGCCCACCCGCGTGGGCAACACCAGCCTGTTTCTCTTTTTTTCAGTTTTTTCTTTTTTTTCTTTTTTTCTTTTGTTTATACTTTAAAATATTCTAAATATAAATATTAAGAAAACACTCTTCAAAAACACAGTTGAAAAAATGTTGAATAAGTATTTGAAAAATATTGAATAGGTATTAAAAAATGTTGAACAAGTATATGAAAAAGAACAAGTATTTGAAAATGTTGAATAAGTATTTGAAAATGTTGAACAAGTATTTGAAAAAATATTGAATAGGTATTAAAAAATGTTGAATGACTATATGAACAATGTTGAACAAGTATTGAAAAATGTTGAACAAGAATTTGGAAAATGTTGAACAAGTATTAAAAGTATTGAACAAGTATTTAGTAAATGTTGAAATATGTATTAAAAATGTCGTACAAGTATATAAAAAATGTTTAGCAAGTATTTGAAAATTTTGAATAAGTATTAAAAGTGTTGAACAAGTATTTGAAAAAATGTTGAACAAGTATTTGAAAAATGTTGAAATAGCGTTGGGACAATGTTGAACATGTATACAGAAAATGTTGATCACATGTTAATTACCAAAAAATGTTTTTGACATATATGAAAATGGAGAGTGAAAATGAAAACAAACATAAGAAAACACAAAAGAAAAACAAAAGATGAAGAAGAAAAAGAAAATGAAACAAACAATGAAGAAAAAAAGAAAACGAAAAAGAATGAAAAAAATCTGAGAAGAAAGGAAAGAGGATGGAAAAAACGGAGAAGAAAAAAGAAATGGAACAAAAGAAAAAGAAATGAAAAGGAAAAGGAAAAAAAATGAAGAAGACCGGCTCGGTGGCCTCTACTCCCTCCGTTCCTAAATATTTGTCTTTCTAGAGATTTCAAATGGTCACCACATACGGATGTATATAGACATATTTTAGAGTGTAGATTCACTCATTTTGCTCCGTATGTAGTCACCATTTGAAATGTCTAGAAAGACAAATATTTAGGAACGGAGGGAGTAGTATATATCGATCCTACATCTAACTAGGAACATGAGAAGCATGGACTAGTTAGCTGCGCCGAGTGAGAAGCCTGGAGACCAAGGTTCGATTCCACGGGACGTCACATTTATTACTGATGTTCACGTCGATGTGAGAGATTCTGGTAGACTTGCTTAATGCGAGGAATAGCGTTCGCGCCCCACCCCCAACTGTGACGATGAGTTCGCATCGGGCTCTGCACGGTCGTGATTCTCTTGAGCCCAAGCAGCCCGTGCCACTTGCTCAAGCAGCTGCACGCCTTTATGGAGAACATGTATTATTCGACAGCACTAGCCGTGCCACCATCACAAAGTGGCTTCATCGTCTGTCGGAAGCATGAACATGTGCTTGGACTGTATGCATTTGCTAAAGCCAAATTTAGAGTCCCAAAAGTACTTTCTTTTGCGGGGTCCCAAAAGCACATCCTGGGATGTTTGTTTACTCTAGAAAATGACGAACTAAGTTCAATTTATGTGTGTTAACTTCAAGTATGAACTATTTGTGTACATTCCTATTGACCGGTATCAGAGGATGCAATGGTGCCACTATGCTCAATTCCTTTGTTAACCTTGTGAATGCAAACGTCTGATCAAGGACGGGAACACAATAACAAGTATGTCATTCCATCTCCTTAGGCAGATCACTGTAGCTAGTTGTTTGGTCCATCTAGCATATCGAGAGTTAACTCGCTAATTCGCTTATCTGTTCCTTTTGATGTTGGGACATGGAAAAAAGATCAGGCCCATTTACACACACAAAATCACAATTGGAGATACTCTAAACTCTTGAGACATGTTCTTTCTTATGCAACCAACTCTAAAGACATTTGTTTCCTGACAATAACACTAAATGCACATAGTTTTCTCAGAAATAAAACTAGCTACCACGAAAAATTATCATACAAAAGGCCTTATTTTATCTATTGAGGGGCTCTCTACTCCCAAATTTTATTTCAATGAAGCTGATACACATTGATACATGGATTAAGTTTCCAAATACTCGTACAAAAACGGTATAAATTCCACTTTTCGCAACGAAGACATGAGTTGTAATTTGCACATCAACATATGATAAGCAAGATTGCTTGGACATTCCTTGTGGCATATCCATGCTTATACGCTAACCTTCATGATCATGTGTCAGGCTAGTCCAGTAGAAGGGCGCCAACCCTATCCGACAGGAAGCACTAGAGACGACCGCGGTGATTTTTCTACATCGGTTAGATTTTTGCATGCTCAAGGTTCATAGGACCTTCATGTTCCTTGAGGGTCCACGTCTTCTCATCATTTTTATCTTCTTTGTCGACCCTGTTTCTTGGATCTGGATGTAACTAATATCTTGATTACATGGAGATGTAACTCTAACATACACACCAATTTGTGCAGAGGGCCTCCCCCCAACCTTCTGTTCCCAAAAGTCTGATACGTCTCCAACGTATCTATAATTTTTGATTTCTCCATGCTACTTTATCTATTGTTTTGGACTATAATGGGCTTTATTTTCCACTTTTATACTACTTTTGGGACTAACCTATTAACCGGAGGCCCAGACCAGAATTGCTGTTTTTTGCCTATTTCAGTGTTTCAAAGAAACAGAATATCAAACGGAGTCCAAACGGAATGAAACCTTCGGGAACGTGATTTTCTCATCAGATAAGACCCAGGAGACTTGGACCCTCCGTCAAGAAAGCCACGAGGCGGTCACGAGGGTGGAGGGCGCCCCCCCCCCCCTAGGGCGCGCCCCCTGCCTCGTGGGCCCCTCGAAGCTCCACCTACGTACTCCTTCCTCCTATATATTCCTACGTACCCCCAAACGATCAGAACAGGAGCCAAAACCAAATTCCACCGCCGCAACTTCCTGTATCCACGAGATCCCATCTTGGGGCCTGTTCCGGAGGTCCGTCGGAGGGAGCATCCACCACGGAGGGCTTCTACATCAACACCATAGTCCCTCCGATGAAGTGTGAGTAGTTTACTTCAGACCTTCGGGTCCATAGCTAGTAGCTAGATGGCTTCTTCTCTCTTTTTGGATCTCGATACAATGTTCTCCCCCTCTCTCGTGGAGATCAATTCGATGTAATATTCTTTTTGCGGTGTGTTTGTTGAGACCAATGAATTGTGGGTTTATGATCCAGCTTATCTATGAATAATATTTGAATCTTCTCTGAATTCTTTTATGTATGATTGAGTTATCTTTGCATGTCTCTTCGAATTATCCGTTTGGTTTGGCCAACTAGATTGGTAGTTCTTGCAATGGGAGAAGTGCATGGCTTTGGGTTCAATCTTGCGGTGTCCTTACCCAGTGACAGAAAGGGTTGCAAGGCACGTATTGTATTGTTGCCATCGAGGATAACAAGATGGGGTATTTATCATATTGCATGAATTTATTCCTCTACATCATGTCATCTTGCTTAAGGCGCTACTCTGTTTTAACTTAATACTCTAGATGCATGCTGGATAGCGGTCGATGAGTGGAGTAATAGTAGTAGATGCCGAATCGTTTCGATCTACTTGTCTCGGACGTGATGCCTATATACATGATCATACCTAGATAACCTCATAACTATGCTCAATTCTGTCAATTGCTCAACAGTAATTTGTTCACCCACCGTAGAATACTTATGCTCTTGAGAGAAGCCACTAGTGAAACCTATGGCCCCCGGGTCTATTCTCATCATATCAATCTCCATCACTTTTATACTTGCTTTGTTTTTACTTGGCCTTTACCTTTTTACTTTGCATCTTTATACCAAAAAATACCAAAAATATTATCTCTATCAGATCTCACTCTCGTAAGTGACCGTGAAGGGATTGACAACCCCTAATCGCGTTGGTTGCGAGTAGCTATCGTTTTGTGCAGGTACGAGGGACTTGCGTGTGGCCTCCTACTGGATTGATACCTTGGTTCTCAAAAACTGAGGGAAATACTTACACTACTGTGCTGCATCATCCTCTCCTCTTCGGGGAAAACCAACGCAAGCTCAAGACGTAGCAAGAAGGATTTCTGACGCCGTTGCCGGGGAGTCTACGCAAAAGTCAACATACCAAGTACCCATCACAATCCCTATCTCTCGCATTACATTATTTGACATTTGCCTCTCGTTTTCCTCTCCCCCACTTCACCCTTGCCGTTTTATTCGCCCTCTCTTTCCCAATCTCCTCCTATTTTTCCCTTTGCCTTTTGTTTGCTCGTGTGTTTGATTGCTTGTTTGTCGCGATGGCTCAAGATGCTACCAAATTGTGTGACTTCACCAATACCAATAATAATGATTTCCTTAGCACTCCGATTGCTCCTCTTGCCAATACTGAATCTTGTGAAATCAATACTGCTTTGTTGAATCTTGTTATGAAAGATCAATTCGCCGGCCTTCCTAGTGAAGATCCCGCTACTCATCTGAATAGCTTCGTTGATTTATGTGATATGCAAAAGAAAAAAGATGTCGATAATGATGTCGTTAAATTGAAGCTATTTCCTTTTTCGCTTAGAGATCGTGCTAAAGCGTGGTTTTCATCTTTGCCTAAAAATAGTATTGATTCTTGGAACAAGTGCAAAGATGATTTTATCTCTAAGTATTTTCCTCCCGCTAAGATTATCTCTCTTAGGAACGATATTATGAATTTTAAGCAACTTGATCATGAACATGCTGCACAAGCTTGGGAGAGAATGAAATTAATGATACGTAATTGTCCTACTCATGGTTTGAACTTGTGGATGATTATACAAAAAAATTATGCTGGATTGAATTTTGCTTCTAGAAATCTTTTAGATTCGGCCGCGGGAGGCACTTTTATGGAAATCACTTTAGGAGATGCTACTAAACTCCTAGATAATATTATGGTTAATTATTCTGAATGGCATACTGAAAGATCTTCTAATAAAAAAGTGCATGCTATAGAAGAAATCAATGTTTTGAGTGGAAAGATGGATGAACTTATGAAATTATTTGCTACTAAGAGTGTTTCTTATGATCCTAATGATATGCCTTTGTCTACCTTGATTGAGAATAATAATGAATCTATGGATGTGAATTTTGTTGGTAGGAATAATTTTGGTAACAACGCGTATAGAGGGAATTTTAATCCTAGGCCCTACCCTAGTAATCCTTCTAATAATTATGGAAATTCCTAAAACAACTCTTATGGAAATTTTAATAAGATGCCCTCTGAATTTGAGAGTAGTGTTAAAGAGTTTATGAATTCACAAAAGAATTTTAATGCTTTGCTTGAAGAGAAATTGCTTAAAGTTGATGATTTGGCTAGGAACGTTGATAGAATTTCTCTTGAGGTTGATTCTTTAAAGCTTAGATCTATTCCTCCTAAGCATGATATCAATGAGTCTCTCAAATCTATGAGAATTTCCATTGATGAGTGCTAAGAAAGAACCGCTAGGATGCGTGCTTCAAAAGATGCCTTTATTAAAGCGTGTTCTTCTAATTCCTATGAAAATCAAGATGAAGATCTAAAAGTTATTGATGTGTCCCCTATTAAATATTTTTTTTGCAATATGAATCTTGGTGAAACTGAATATGATCTTCCTTTACCTAGAAGGCGTTCTAAGAATTCGGAGTTTTTAGATCTTGATGATGAAATTGATAAAAGTGGGATTGAAAGAAATAAAAATCTATATATTGCTAAACCCACTATATTGGATCTCAAGAAATTTAATTATGAAAATTGCTCTTTAATTGATTGTATTTCCTTGTTGCAAACCGTGCTAAATTCTCCTCATGCTTATAGTCAAAACGAGGCTTTTACCGAACACATTGTTGATGGCTAGATGCAATCTTATGAAGAAAATCTTGAGTTGAAAGTTTCTATCCCTAGAAAACTCCATGAGGAGTGGGAACCTATATCAAAATTAAAATTAAAGATTATGAGTTTCATGCTTTGTGTGATTTGGGTGCTAGTGTCTCTACTATTCCCAAAACTTTGTGTGATTTGGTAGATTTCCGTGACTTTGATGATTGCTCTCTAAACTTGCATCTTGCGGATTCCACTGTTAAAAGGCCTATGAGAAGAATTAATGATGTTCTTATTGTTGCAAATAGGAATTATGTGCCCGTAGATTTTATCGTTCTTGATATAGATTGCAATCCTTCATGTCCTATTATTCTTGGTAGACCTTTCCTTAGAACGATTGGGGCAATTATTAATATGAAGGAAGGGAATATTAGATTCCAATTTCCATTAAAGAAAGGCATGGAACACTTCCCTAGAAAGAAAATAAAATTACCATATGAATCTATCATGAGAGCCACTTATGGATTGCCTACCAAAGATGGCAATACCTAGATCTATCCTTGCTTTTATGCTGAGCTAGGGGCGTTAAACGATAACGCTTGTTGGGAGGCAACCCAATTTTATTTTTAGTTTTTTTTGTTTTTGCTTCTATTTAGGAATAAATAATCCATCTAGCCTCGGTTTAGATGTGGTTTTATCTTTTAATTAGTGTTTGTGCCAAGTTAAACCTATTGGATCTTCTTGGATGATAGTTATTTGATCTTGCTGTAATTTCCAGAAACTTTGCGCTCAGTGCACGAATTGTTAAAAATCACCAGAACGTGATAAAATACTGATTCCAATTTCTTCTGATCAATAAAAAAAAATTCCAGGTCCTATAATTTTGGTATAATTTTTTGAGTTCCAGAAGTTTGCTTTAGTTACAGATTACTACAGACTGTTCTGTTTATGACAGATTCTATTTTGCGTGTGTTGTTTGCTTATTTTGATGAATCTATGGCTAGTAAAATAGTTTATAATCCATAGAGAAGTTGGAATACAGTAGGTTTAACACCAATATAAATAAAGAATGACTTCATTAAAGTACCTTAAAGTAGTCTTTTGTTTTCTTTCTCTAACGGAGCTCACGAGATTTCTATTGAGTTTTGTGTTGTGAAGTTTTCATGTTTTGGGTGAATTCTTTTTGATGGATTATGGAACAAGGAGTGGCAAGAGCCTAAGATTGGGGATGCCCATGGCACCCCCAAGATAATCCAAGGACACCAAAAAGTCAAAGCTTGGGGATGCCCCGGAAGGCATCCCCTCTTTCGTCCACTTCCATCGGTAATTTACTTGGAGCCATATTTTTATTCACCACATGATATGTGTTTTGCTTGGAGCGTCTTGTATTATTTGCGTCTTTGCTTGTTAGTTTACCACAATCATCCTTGCTGTACACACATTTTGACAGAACCATACATGAATTGAAATTTGATAGAATACTCTATGTGCTTCACTTATATCTTTTGAGCTTGATAGTTTGCTCATAGTGCTTCACTTATATTTTTGAGCGTGATAATTTTTGCTCTAGTGCTTCACTTAGATCTTTTAAAGCACGGTGGTGCATTTGTTTTAAAGAAACTTGATCTCTCACGCTTCACTTAGATTATTTTGAGAGTCGTTAATAGCATGGTAATTTGCTTACTATTAATATACTTAGTATTCAAGATATGTGAAACTTTCTTTTGAGTGCGTTGAATACTAAGATAAGTTTGATGCTTGATAATTGTTTTGAGATATGGAGGTGATAATATCAAATTCGTGCTAGTTGAGTAGTTGTAAATTTGGTAAATGCTTGTGTTGAAGTTAGCAAATCCCGTAGCATGCACGTATGGTTAAAGTTATGTAACAAATTTGAAACATGAAGTGTACCTGGCTTGAGCATCCTTATGAGTGGCGGTCGGGGACGAGCGATGGTCTTTTCCTACCAATCTATCCCCCTAGGAGCATGCGCGTAGTACTTGATTTTTGACGACTTCTAAATTTTTGCAATAAGTATATGAGTTATTTTGACTAATGTTGAGTCCATGGATTATACGCACTTTTACCTTTCCGCTTTTGCTAGCCTCTTCGGTACCGTGCATTGCCCTTTCTCACCTTGAGAGTTGGTGCAAACTTCGCTGGTGCATCCAAACCCCGTGATATGGTATGCTCTATCACACATAAACCTCCTTATATCTTCCTCAAAACAGCCACCATACCTACCTATTATGGCATTTCCATAGCCATTCCGAGATATATTGCCATGCAACTTTCCACCGTTCCGTTCATCATCATCATCATGACATACATTACTTTTGTCATATTGCCATTGCATGATCATATAGTTGACATCGTATTTGTGGCAAAGCCACCATGCATTATTTTTCATACATGTCACTCTTGATTCATTGCACCATCCCGGTACACCGCCGGAGGCATTCATATAGAGTCATACCTTGTTCTAGTTTCGAGTTGTAATCCTAATGTTGTAATCAATAGAAGTGTGATGATCATCATTATTAGAGCATTGCCAAAAAAAAAAAGAGAAAGGCCAAAAAGAAAAAAAAGAAAGGCCCAAAAAAAAAGGGCAATGCTACTATCTCTTTTTCCACACTTGTGCTTCAAAGTAGCACCTTGTTCTTCATGAAGTGAGTCTCATATGTTGTGCTTCAAAGTAGCACCTTGTTCTTCATGTAGTGAGTCTCATATATTGTGCTACAAAGTAGCGCCATGTGTTTTCATATAGTGAGTCTCATAAGTTGTCTTGTTCATACTAGTGGGAATTTTTCATTATAGAACTTGGCTTGTATATTCCTACGATGGGCTTCCTCAAAATGCCTTAGGTCTTCATGAGCAAGCAAGTTGGATGCACACCCACTAGTTTTCTTTTGTAGAGCATTCATAGCTCTAGTGCATCTGTTGCATGGCAATCCCTACTCCTCATGTTGACATCAATTGATGGGCATCTCCATAGCCCGTTGATTATCCTCGTCAATGTGAGACTTTCTCCTTTTTTGTCTTCTCCACACAATCCCCATCATCATATTCTATTCCACCCATAGAGCTATATCCATGGCTCACGCTCATATATTGCGTGAAGGTTGAAAAAGTTTGAGATTATTTAAGTATGAAACAATTGCTTGGCTTGTCATCGGGGGTATAGAAGTTGGGAACATCTTTGTGTGACGAAAATGAAGCATAGCCTAACTATATGATTTTGTAGGGATGAACTTTCTTTTGCCATGCTATTTTGAGAAGACATGATTAGTTTGATTAGTATGCTTGAAGTATTATTATGTTTCTGCCAATATGAACTTTTTTCTTGAATCTTTCGGATCTGAATATTCATACCATGATTAAGAAGATTTACATTGAAATTATGCCAAAGTATCACTCCGCATCAAAAATTCTTTTTTTATCATTTACCTACTCGAGGACGAGCAGGAATTAAGCTTGGGGATGCCTGATACGTCTCCAACGTATCTATAATTTTTGATTTCTCCATGCTACTTTATCTATTGTTTTGGACTATAATGGGCTTTATTTTCCACTTTTATATTATTTTTGGGACTAGCCTATTAACCGGAGGCCCAGCCCAGAATTGCTGTTTTTTTTGCCTATTTCAGTGTTTCGAAGAAACAGAATATCAAACGGAGTCCAAACGGAATGAAACCTTGGGGAACGTGATTTTCTCATCAGATAAGACCCACGAGACTTGGACCCTCCGTCAAGAAAGCCACGAGGCGGTCACGAGGGTGGAGGGCGCCCCCCCCTAGGGCGCGCCCCCCTGCCTCGTGGGCCCCTCGAAGCTCCACCTACATACTCCTTCCTCCTATATATACCTACGTACCCCCAAACGATCAGAACAGGAGCCAAAAACCTAATTCCACCGCCGCAACTTCCTGTATCCACGAGATCCCATCTTGGGGCCTATTCCGCAGCTCCGCCGGAGGGGTCATCCACCACGGAGGGCTTCTACATCAACACCATAGCCCCTCCGATGAAGTGTGAGTAGTTTACTTCAGACCTTCGGGTCCATAGCTAGTAGCTAGATGGCTTCTTCTCTCTTTTTGGATTTCAATACAAAGTTCTCCCCCTCTCTCGTGGAGATCTATTCGATGTAATCTTCTTTTTGCAGTGTGTTTGTTGAGACCAATGAATTGTGGGTTTATGATCCAGCTTATCTATGAATAATATTTGAATCTTCTCTGAATTCTTTTATGTATGATTGAGTTATCTTTGCAAGTCTCTTCGAATTATCCGTTTGGTTTGGCCAACTAGATTGGTAGTTCTTGCAATGGGAGAAGTGCATGGCTTTGGGTTCAATCTTGCGGTGTCCTTACCCAGTGATAGAAAGGGTTGCAAGGCACGTATTGTATTGTTGCCATCGAGGATAACAAGATGGGGTATTTTATCATATTGCATGAATTTATTCCTCTACATCATGTCATCTTGCTTAAGGCGTTACTCTGTTTTAACTTAATACTCTAGATGCATGCTGGATAGCGGTCGATGAGTGGAGTAATAGTAGTAGATGCCGAATCATTTCGATCTACTTGTCTCGGACGTGATGCCTATATACATGATCATACCTAGATAACCTCATAACTATGCTCAATTCTGTCAATTGCTCAACAGTAATTTGTTCACCCACCGTAGAATACTTATGCTCTTGAGAGAAGCCACTAGTGAAACCTATGGCCCCCGGGTCTATTCTCATCATATCAATCTCCATCACTTTTATACTTGCTTTGTTTTTACTTTGCCTTTACTTTTTACTTTGCATCTTTATACCAAAAATACCAAAAATATTATCTCTATTAGATCTCACTCTCGTAAGTGACCGTGAAGGGATTGACAACCCCTAATCGCGTTGGTTGCGAGTAGCTATCGTTTTGTGCAGGTACGAGGGACTTGCGCGTGGCCTCCTACTGGATTGATACCTTGGTTCTCAAAAACTGAGGGAAATACTTACGCTACTGTGCTGCATCATCCTCTCCTCTTCGGGGAAAACCAACGCAAGCTCAAGACGTAGCATAGTCCCATTGCCAATTATTCCTAACAATCTTTGCCATTTTCCTCGAGCAACACGCTTGAGAAATACTATTAGAGGGTACAAAAGCAATTCCTGAGCAACACATAACATCAAAACTATACTTATATAAGACATACGGCATGGTAGAGAAGAACATGAAAAGTTTATGATGTAGGGTGGAACCCTAGATGGCCGATCTTTCACGAAAGGAGCGGATCCCGCAAAGAACACGAGGAACATGAGGGGAAAACAAGGGGAAACACGAGGGGAAACACAAGAGAATCACTCAAACCAACAAGAACAATCACACATGTGCTAGATCCTCGAAACACAAAGAGATACACGATCCACGATCAACAAGGGACGATACATAGGGTAACCGATTCTTCTCCGTGAGGAGGTCTTGATGGGGGTCTTCTCCGCGAGGAGGTCTTGAATCCAACATGGATCTTCTCCGTAGAGGGGCCGCAGTCTCTCTCGTGGAGTAGATCCATATGGATGAGCAAAGCTCTATCTCTAATATGAGCTAAACCATTGCTAACCCTAGAATGGATGAGGGGGTGGTCTATTTATAGTGTAAGCCACGAAGGGGTAAGTGGAAAAGGGATAAATGGGCCTCGGGCCCTGTCCATGCGCGCAGGCAGGCGCCGGATGTCCGGGCTGGGGGCCGGATGTCCGGCCGTTCGTGGGGTGTCGGATGTCCGGGCTGAAGTGGCCAAACTTCGGGTGCGTTCTGTCATTCGATGCCGGATTTCCGGGGAAGGGCCGGATGTATGGGATGGGCCGGATGTCCAGGCTATGGCCGGATGTCCGGGGCCTATAGGTACTTGGCGGCTGGGCGGCTGCTGTGGGTGAGGTTCCAGGGGCCGGATGTCCGGGGTCCTTGGCGGATGTCCGGGTCCTGGGAGTTGTCTCCGTCTTCTTCTTCCGTCGTTGCTTCCAGGCTTCCCTCGCGGATGGTGTAGTTGTTCCTTGGCGCTTGCACTCCTCCTCGACATCCGTGAAGCTCTGACAATACCTATGCATGCACACGGGATAAGTGTCAAGTAGTATACCATCCTCGAAGGGGCAAGTTAGCACGTGTAAAGGAGATGATTCACCTTTGCATATGTGAAGTAGATGTCGCACGTGTCACTTGCCAAACAGACTCTTGACATGGTGATATCCATAGGATGCTCCGCATCATCTCCCCTCCCTTGGGAAAGATCCGACCTCGGATCGAAAACCAAATCACCATGGGAAAGAGATGGCTTCGCCGTGTAGAAGTGGACGTTCACCAAGTACTTGTCATCTTGAAGCTCGAAATGAGCACTCTCCAATGTCGCACCGTCTTGTGATTCCTTCAAAAGGAGTAAGGACAACAAACACTTGAAAAACAAATGTGGTTAGCGTTAGTGCAAAACCAAGCATTCAAGAGGTGAGTCACCAAACAAGTGTCGTCATCTTGCAAAGCATATGGTTTGAAAAAGGATTGTGACATGGCATATAAGCACATAAATTGAGCACAAGCAAAGATATCATGGGGGCAAGTATGCAAATGTGAGGTAGTGATGCAAATATGTGTGTCAAGAGAATAAGCATCTACCTCGAGGTCATAGCAAGCATTCACAAATTGCTCAGTGAAAGGTCTATGGTAGGCATAAGAATCATTCACAACACCAAAGAAAATGAGATGTCTAAACACATGGGTCAAGTGCAAGACAATCCAAGCATAATGTGCATAGGGTGTAGTGAACATAGTGTGGCACTCAACACAATAGAAAGAGCAATTGTTCATCATGTGTGAGGCAATCAAGTCAATCATGTGACAAGCAATGGGACATAGCATATGTGAAGAAATGATTTTGGTGCAACCAACCATATGATAGTATCAAGTAGTCCAAGAATTGGATGCAACACACAAGGCATATATATCATGATGCATGGAATGGTGAAAATGACAAGTCGAAGCAAGATCTCTAACATGTGTGCAATCAGGTGGTCCAAGATGAATAATAAGTCTCATGGTGCAAGCAACACAAGTAGTATGATCCATAATATCCATGCTCACGAAAGATGTCACCTTGAAGGCGTGTCCTTGTGCATTCTTCACAATGCCGAAGCGCAAGCAAATGTGGTGTAGAAGCGAGTCGTGGTAGAATGGATGAGGCTCGCTCTCAAGAGCTCGAATGGTCAACTCACGTGAAGCGGAAGTCGACACAAAGTTCAAGTATCCTACACATGCACACAACAAAACAAAGAACGTATGCGCATGGTAGATAAACACATCATCCATCATGATGGTTTTCTTCTCTTGCACATAACTGTTAGTAGCAAAAGTGCATGAAGAATATGATGCAACAATCGTTATGTTCATGGCACTATGCATATGGTGCAAAGAGGTAAGACAAGCATGCTTCACAAGGATTATGTCAAAATCTCCAAATATATGTGAGAATGCTATGGGGGTAATCTCATTATCAAGACTAAAGGCATAGTTGCACTCAATACATGGCAAATCATCTAGCATGAGGAAGGCAACATATGGAGAGATATGACAAGGAGTAATAACAATCATGTGCAAAGCATGTAGATGGTTGTCATCAACTGCATGAAATGGGCTAGTATGAATCATGGGTGATGCAACATAAGCAAGCATAGAGATCAAGTCGTGCAAACTACTGGAGCGAAGATGCAACACACTAGAGGAAATCATGGCAATCATGTCATGTGAGCAAATAATAGGCATAGGCAATGCGCAAGACATATCGCAAGCACGAACACAAAGCAAGATGATAGTATCATCATAGGAATGGGTCATAGATGGAACATGGAAATAACAAGGGGTATCTCCACCAAGCTTGCAAATACATATACAAGTATGAGAATCAATCGTCATGTGTAATGCAAAGCATGGGTCACAAATGCATGGCAAAGGCATAGTAATGAGCATATCATGCAAAGTGAGCATGGCAAGATGGGCATATAATATGTAATGGACAACAACCCGTAGCCAGGTGAGAACCATGTAGAAGAAATGCGCGAAGTCTTTGCGCGAAGAGAGCGGTGGGAAAGACAATCCATGGGATCCCAAGTCATCATTGCTCTCTAGAGCTCATTTTGTCAACTAATGGGATTGTGAGGTTGACAAGTATTCATGGGTACCTACACAAAAGAGACACAAACTAAAAAAATTGTGTGCGTGGTAAATGTACACATCATCCATCATGATGTGTATGTGCATGTTTGAGTTAGCACAAGATAAGAAATGCTCGAAGAAATTTGATGCACAGTATAAGAACATGTCATCCATCATGAAAGAATAGTTATTGTGTATAATAAGATGGGGATGCAAATTGAGCATACTAGTATATGGCACAACAATATCATTATGGTTCATGGGGAGCATATTGTGCACATAATTATTGGGATCATGCAATGGATGGGATGGATCAAAATCGCCTAACATGTATGAGGAAACTATGGGGGTCTCCTCATGAGCAATATTGGAAACATCATATGGAGAAAATGGACAACATCCAAAACAATGCATATCCGAAGCTAGGTCTTCATGGCATGGCATATGAGATAAATGATGCAAAGGGAGCATATCAATATCATCACAAGAAAAACAAATGCCAATAACCATGGGCTTGTCATCTATGCCATAAGTGCAAATTGGGTTTATTTTAATGGCATATGCATAGTCACTATGAAGAGATTGCAAATATGACATATGATTGATCTCATGCATAGCATATGACAAGTCAAGCGGATTGTCAAACATGATGTGACCTAAAGATTTTTCACAAGAAATCCTATGTAACATGGCATCACAACCAATAGACTCCACATGGCAATCATCATACTCATCATAAATGGGTAAATCATTGCATGGGAAAGTCTCACTAGCATGAAGCAAGGCAATAGGTTGATCAACATCATGCAAGCAATCAATGTCAAGTATGTCCGCTAGTGGGACTAGACCATCACCTTCACCTATGTTACCTTGTTCATTCCACTCAAGTGGTGTAGGTGAGGTGGGAAAGACCAAATGGTGGTCATCTTCGTCTTGATGGAACCATGTGGGGGTGCATCATATTCCACCATGGCCATCGTCTTGTCCAAAGGAAGGACGTAGTCATCACGAATCGGCGCATCATCATATATGAGACCTAGCACGAAATGAGAAGACACAATAGAGGTAGAGGTTAAGTCGTTAGAAATCATAGTGGCCTCACATGCCCTATCAACTATCACACTCTCTCTATGTGGTGGTTCACTCACTCCCTCAAGGTAGGTGCACTCAATGTCACATATGGTGGAGTCACTCATCTCACTAAGGATGGAAATGGGTCGGGTTCGGCTCGGGTTGAACGATATCAAATCCATATCCAAATCCATGAAGACATTATGTGCCCGTCCACGAAAAAAATCCATGGGCGGGAAATGATGTCCATGTCCAAACTCGATGGATATCCATTGGATATGGATATCTGTTGGGTTCTCTCAACACGTATACATAAGACGTAGCACAACATTCACATAAGCTCTCAAATTCTTGCAAAATGACATAGCACAAGTGCACAATGTCAAAATAAGCTCTTAGATTATCACAAAATAACATGGGAGAGGTAAGGCTGGAGGCGCCGGTGGCTGCATCTAGGGCTACTAAAAGAGTAAGTAGATATGATGCTTAATTGCGAGTCATTTACCGAGGAGATAAAAGAATGAGAAGTGGTGGAGTAAGTTACGGTGGGGATTGGGGAGGGATTGCACAATTTCTTTTTTCACTTTTTATAAAGAAAAATACATTGGAAGATGGGATAGTGGGGATCACCCAACTTTGCCACACATGTAATACTATCGGGTCGGGTTCGGGTATATCCATGGATATATAATTGTATCCATGCCCTATCCATAAGTAATTGGGTCTGGTTCGGGCATTGCCCATGGGTGTAAAAATGTACCCAAACCCTATCCATTCGGGTCGGATATGCGCAGGTATCCATGTCCGTGGATAAAATTGCCATCCTTACATCTCACTCAAGTGGTGGAGGTTGTGGCTCTCCTCACATGGGAATTGGGGCAAGTCATCATATATGGGGCTAGTGGTGAAGTCACTCTCACTCTCAATATGGTGGCACAAGTCACTCAAGTTATCATACGTCGCCGTGGTCGAGGTGAAATACTCAACCATCTCATCGCCGTCGCCTGTATGAAGGCCGAACATGGCACAACATCACTCTCCTCCATGATCGAAGGGAAAATCCCATGCTCGATCATCTCGTCATCGTCGCCGTGGATGAAGGCCGAAGATGGCACATCATCACTCTCGCCTCCTAAGATGGAAGCATCATCCTTGCTCGCCACCTTGTCGCTCGCCTCCAAATCTTGGTCCTTGAATGGCTCAGTAGTCGTAGTCGCCGCCACACCGTCTTGAAAAAGAGTCGAAGAAGGCTCGGCACCATCAATGCCACAAAGAGGGATGACGGTGAAGTCGAACTTGGGAGCATCGTCTTGGAGCTCATCGGGCATGGACATCGTGGTGGTACAAGCCTCATGCTCGCCGTGTTGGAGCTTGGTCTTCGAGAAGTGTGCTTGGGGTCGAGAAGCCTTGGCCTTCATGAGTTCTTGTTCCGCCTTGAGAGCACCAATGTTGTAGTCGTCGAGGGACTTGTAGTTCACGAGGGAGATAGTCTTGGAGATGTCGTTATGCAATCCCATCATGAAGTGGAACTTCATCGAAATGGGTTCGTCCACGCCGGCTCGTCGCAAGGCATTCTTCATCTCCTTGAAGTATGCATCGATGGACTTGGATCCTTGGACGGTGTTCTCCAATTGGCGTAGAAGTTGTTCCGTGTAGGTTGGAGGCACGAACTCTCGCCGCATAACTCTCTTCGTCTTGGGCCAACTCATGTCGTAGTCTTCCTAAGGTGTGTGAAGCCACCATGTGGACGCGTAGTCATGGAAGTTCGTTGTGGCACACTTCACTTGATCTTCGTGAGGGACTTGATGTAGCTTGAGGTAGTCATCCATTAAACGCTCCCACTCGAGATACTCCTCGGGTTCTTGAGTCCCATAGAAAGGAATTTCGTGGTCGATGTCGAGGTTGTAGTAGCTCATGAAAGTCGCGGACTTGAGCTTGGGGAGCTTCTCTTGAGCGTAGTCTTGAGGTGCTTGTTGGCGAAGATGTCGTATGTTCGTAGGCGAAGATGCCTTGAAGTCGCTTGGCAAAGATGCAAAGGGAGATGGTGAAGTCGTTGAGCGGTTGTTGGTGTAGAGCTCTTGACCTTCATGTTCATGTCGGTGGTGATGGTGTCGATGCCGATGTGACCTTGCCGGAGATGGTAGCTCGGAAGAATGTGCTCTTGAGCGTCTTCTCGAAGATGAGGAAGATCTCTTGTATGACTTGATGAGGGCTTTGATCTCCTCCATTTGAGCTTGCATCTTGGCGTCGGTGTAGTTGTTCTTGGCATCTAACTCGTCGTTGTTGTAGACCGAAGGTGAAATGCCTTGCCTATCCATCACAAGACTCGAGAAGATATGAGTGGGAGAAAGAGAAGAACTATACCAAATGTACCTTGACCGGTGTTGAAGATGGATCAATGATCACTCAATGTGTAACAAGGAAATAGCACAATTGGTACCAATTCTTGGCGGTTTCTCGCACCTACACAAGTGAAAGCTTATGGTGGAGCTCGGTGAGGATAGTGGCACAAAAATGTGATGCAAAATGTTAGCAAGAGTCAATAATTTTGAAAAAGATTCACAAATTCGCAAGTGAAACAAGTAGACCAATAGCAATAGGTGGCACACGGAAACACACACACGGATAGATAGATGGGGTCGTGCAACCAAGGAATGAGCACAAAATGTGGAATCCACGGAAGACGCTCGTGTTGCACAACTCAAGAGAGACGCTAACACGATTGCTCAATAGGCGGATACGACACTTGTGCACAACCTATAAGATGCAAAATGGATAAACTTTGTATCCCAAGTATGCTATATATGTATGGTTCCCGGTGTTTGACCAAGATGTCCGGATATGACAATGTTATATGCAATGTGGTATGATGCTATGGCACTTGCTTACAAGCTTCTTTGCTCTTTCTCTTTTGTTTAAAAGCTTATTCTATTTTTTTGTATGGCCACTTTTGCACAATGCACAAACCAAGATAGCAATTGTATATATGCGGGAACAAACTTGTGGCACAAGAGATGATATGATGATATCAATATGATATAGTATGTATGAAATGGAAGGTGTAGATCACTAATGTGAACAAGTAACGTTGCCGGCGATACTCAACGGCTAGTATCGATAGGTAAGTGACGCTAAATGGGCTAGGGGTTATCAATGCAATTGCAAGAAAATATACAATGGAGGGATACCACGATACCAAGATGATATGGAGGTTACCGTCCTTGGCGATGATGAGTGGCGGTGATCTTGATGGAGATACCAAGATGATAGAGACTCGTCCCTAAGTAGCCGAAACACCTTAGGAAACGGAAAAACCACGAACTCAAAATCTCAAATGTCAAATGTCAAATGGTGGTAGCGGGAATGCGGTGGTAGTTTTGCGGAAACTCAAAGGGATTGCGGCAATGCAACAATGGGTTCTGAGATGCAATGTGGAAGTGGAGGGTAAGGTGGTGGACTATACACGGTGTCAGAGTTGGAAGCACGGTCCCTAAGTAGCCGAAACACCTTAGGAGACACAACTCTCAACACAAACAAAATTGGGTTAAGTTGAGGTGGCGGAAGTGTATGGTGGGCAAGCCTATGCAGAAGTTATGGTGGTGGCTGATGAAGAAGCAATTGTCCCTAAGTAGCCTAAACACCTTAGGAGACTCGAATCACAACTCAAACAACCTCAAATGCAAAGGGGAACAAAATTGGTTAGGTTGCGGAAGTCGGAGGTGGTGTAGCGGATGATGTGGTGGAGGCCCTAGGCAAAGATGCCAAAGTTGTAAAAATTTGATGGAGTAAAATGGTGATGTAACCTATCTAGATGGATAGAGGATGTCAATAGCTACTCAACGAGCTAAAGAATGCGAAAATCAGACTCCGGATGTGAAAGTTACTGGCAAAACGATGAAACGTTGAAACGGGAAAGGCAGAAATGACAGGGGTCAGACATATGGGGGTGGGGCTGGATATCCGGGGGTCAGTGTCCAGAACCGTGCAGATTTGGCGCTCCAGGAGCCAGATGTCCGGCTTGGGGCCCGGATGTCCGGCCATATGGCCCGGATGTCCGGCCTGAGGCCCGGATGTCCGGCCCGACGATTCCAGATTGGATTTGGACTTCGAAACTCGATTTGGGGCGGAAATGGATGATTTCAGGGGCAAAATTGGAGAGATTTCGCGGATGGAAAGTGGGGAAACTTGGGGAGATGATAGATCCACTCAATACACAACGAATCCACGGATCAAAATCAACAAAACATCATCAAACCAACAAATCACAAAAAAAATTGGGGGCTATTTTTGGTGGGGATTTTCGAATTTAGGACGAAATCAACAAAACTAGGCTAGAAAACACAATGGGGAGGCTCCGAAATCGTGATCAACGTGGCTTTGATACCAAGATGATGTAGGGTGGAACCCTAGATGGCCGATCTTTCACGAAAGGAGCGGATCCTGCGAAGAACACGAGGAACACGAGGGGAAACACGAGAGAATCACTCAAACCAACAAGAACAATCACACATGTGCTAGATCCTCGAAACACAAAGAGATACACGATCCACGATCAACAAGGGACGATACATAGGGTAACCGGTTCTTCTCCATGAGGAGGTCTTGATGGGGTCTTCTCCGCGAGGAGGTCTTGAATCCAATGTGGATCTTCTCCGTAGAGGGGCCGCAGTCTCTCTCGTGGAGTAGATCCATTTGGATGAGCAAATCTCTATCTCTAATATGAGATAAACCATTGCTAACCCTAGAATGGATGAGGGTGTGGTCTATTTATAGTTTAAGCCACGAAGGGGTAAGTGGGAAAGGGATACATGGGCCTCGGGCCCTGTCCATGCGCGCAGGCAGGCGCCGGATGTCCGGGCTGGGGGCCAGATGTCCGGCTGTTCGTGGGGCGTCGGATGTCCGGGGCTCACGCCGGATGGCCGGGCTGAAGTGGCCAAACATCGGGTGCGTTCTGTCATTCGATGCCGGATTTCCGGGGAAGGGCCGGATGTCCGGGCTATGGCCGGATGTCTGAGGCCTGTAGGTTCTTGGCGGCTGGGCGGCTGTTGTGGGTGAGGTTCCTGGGGCCGGATGTCCGGGGTCCTGGCCGGATGTCCGGGTCCTGGGAGCTGTCTCCGTCTTCTTCTTCCGTCGTCGCTTCCAGGCTTCCCTCGCGGATGGTGTAGTTGTTCCTTGGCACTTGCACTCCTCCTCGACATCCATGAAGCTCTGAAAATACCTATGCATGCACACGGGAGAAGTGTCAAGTAGTATACCATCCTCGAAGGGGTCAAGTGAGCACGTGTAAAGGAGATGATTCACCTTTGCGTATGTGAAGTAGATGTCGCAAGTGTCACTTGCCAAGCGGACTCTTGACATGGTGATGTCCATAGGATGCTCCGCATCAGTTTATGTAAGAGGGTGAATTCTGCCAAGGTTCCGAGAGTTGGCAATGGCAGACATTTCATTTATTGTGGGCATGCAAGGTTGAAAACTTGAATTCTCCGTCGAGTAGAAGAAATAAAGCACAAGCAAATAATTTGTCTATCACAACATATTGCACAGTTCAAATGGAGAAGTACCGACAGTTTGGAGAAGTTTGTGGGATCTCTCTGTTTCTTTCAGTCTCTTCTGTAGTCACTTGTCCAAAATATCATTTCAACTAAATATATACTAAACCATCTTCATCTCAAAATATCAAGAGAATTTGGGAAAAACATAACGTCACAACTCATCAACTATGCAATCCACAACTTGGCGGAAATAAGAGCAAGTCCTTCTTCACTACCATCATTCATAAACAACAACCAAGAAACTGATCACCCTTTGTAGGTGATGAGTGTCATAGTTTCATTCTATGTCCATTTTAACACAATGCTGACAAACAGCTAAGGACGTATACTACAAACCGAATATAAATTAACTATGGACAAGGGAGCTTGTTGTGGCACAAAGTGAGGCAAGGCCGCCGGAAGTGAAACCCTTTTTCCTTGCCTCTATCATCGAGGAAGGGTATTTGTAATGAGATCTCTATTGGTTGGCATGTTGTATCCATCACCATCCTCTAGTGTTCATTACTCATTCCGGTGTGGTTTCACATTCCTGGGTTTCCATCCGAGTTCCCGAGCCCTTTCCTCCCATAAAGCAATCAATTTCCTTTGCCGAGGAACGACTGTACTGACTTTTCCCTAGCTTCTTCACATGTATGCATACCTGAATTGCATTTGTCAGCCTCCTTTTGATACTGTGAAGCCAGTTTTTTGGCCTCGAGCAATTTTACATCCTCTTGTTGCTGAGCTTCTGTTGCTTCCTCCTCTATCAGCTTTAGTCTTCGACCAGTAACTCTGTTTCTTCACTGGAAGCACCACACTTGACCTCTTTGAACTATTTGGCACGGTCTGGAAACATCAAAAGCAATAATAACCAGTTAAAGCGCTACCAGATAATTGCAAAATATGGCTATGGAATACAAGTGCCCATGGGTGACATGTTTAATTGCTTATCATAAGGATATACATAACAAAGTGCCTATGTTTACGGACAAGGCGATGCTTCTAAAATACTATGGAGTTATTGTAAAGAAAATCAGTATGACTTTAGACATAGAGAGCTTATGACTTCGGAGGTAGACTGGCAATTTACCATGTTTATTTATTTAATAATTTAGATATTCATTAAGAGGTAGCATAGTATCCAAGTCAAGACTAACTATAAATATGGAGAAAAATAACTGAGCTACTTAGTTAAACTACTGATGAAACAGAGTATATCATGGATACTAATTACAGAGTGTGGAGAGAGCAAAAGTGTGCTGACAACGGTCACGTCTGAGAAGGGCATTTATGACATTCCATGTCAGGTTGCCCCTTGGCTATAAATAGCCGCCCGCTACAACCATTTCTTGGTTGGCTACTCTAGAGAGAACTTGACACTTGTCATTTGAGAGCAACCCATCCTGTGATGACTTTGAGAGAAACCTAAGTAAAGAAAAACCCAACCAGAGCTAACGTGATTGAGCGTCACTGAAGAGATTGATATGTGTGATCCGACATCTATTACCTTTGAAGACTTCATTCTTCCAGACGATTAGGTGTCAAGTTCTGAGCAGCCAAGAGTAATTGTGGCATACTGGTGAACAAGTCTATGAAGGTTTTGGAAGTCTACCTTGAAGACTTACCATGAATTATTGGCGAGGTCTAAGTGACCTTGGCTCAAGAGGAATGCAGTGAGGACTAAGTGTCCACTGAGTTCGTCTCAGCCGCCTCAATCAGACGTACAATTGATACAACAACTGGAACTGGTCTACCAAATTGTTTGGTCTTCACCAAGACTACCTGGTTTCAAATTCCTCACCCTTACCTTATGTATTTCCGCTGCTGAAGAATTTGTGATCTACTTCCCAAAGAATTTGAACCGAAGACTTTTCAACATGCTATTTTTCATTTCTTCGGTTCATCTTCCTCTTGCTTGTATGTGTGTATGATTACATGTTCTTCACCTGTATATATCTTGTATGCATGTTGTTACATTCCATGATGATTTACTTCCCTCGCATTTCTATTTCTTCACTCTGATCTTCGTCAAATTCATAGAGTTTGGCGAATTTCTAAAAATCTCCCATGCACACCCCCTCTGGGAGTAAACTTGCACTTTCAAATATTAATCTCATAACATAGTGGATACTAGGGACCAAACACTAACAAATTGACTCGACTACATGACAAATCTCATCCAACTCCATCACCGTCCAGCAAGCCTACGAAGAAATTACTCCCTCCCGATGGCGAGTATCATGGAATTGTTGATGAAGAAGGGTTGATAATTTCGGCGACGATGAACTCCCCTCTCTGCAGTCGCGAACGGACTCCAGATCTGCCCTCCCGATGAAGAACAGAAGGTGGCGGCGGCTCCGTATCGTAAAACGCGATGATTCCTTCTCTCCGATTTTTTTTCTCCACGAGACGATACTTATGGAGTTGGAGTTAGTGCTAATGGAGGTCTGTGGGACCCACGAGTCCATAGAACGCGCCCCCTGAGCTCGTGGCATTCTGGTGGTCCCCTCCAGTATGTGTTTTCACCAATATTTTTTATATGTTTTGTAAATATTCTTTGTAAATTTTCAGCCCAATCGGAGAACTTTTATTTTTGCACAACTAACACCAAGGTAGTTCTGCTGAAAACAGCGTGAGTCCAGGTTAGTTTCATTCAAATCAAAATTAGAGTTCAAAACAAGAGATTGTGGGTGGTTGGTGGTACCACTCAAACTTCACCGGCCTCTTTGAGGAACTGCGTGTCACTGTGGCTAGCTCCCGCCACATTAGATGCCTCGGAGTTGGGGTCCTCGTCTGGACTTTCTGGACGATCCGTAACAAGCTAGTCATTGAGCGATCTCCACTTCACCGACCGACTGATGTTTTATATAAAATGTGTGGTTTCTTGCATTTGTGGAAGCCACTTAGCCGCGGCCCGGAGCGCCATGCCATCGACGCCCTCACCACGACCCTCCGCGTGTTGGCTCTACGACTGGTGGCGCCCCTCCCTCCGCCGCCACCGGACCGGGTCTAGACTCTTGTATCTTAGCGTGGCTATGACATTTTCGTTTTGTTGGGCTTGTTGGGCCAATGCCCTCGGCAGAACCCTTTCTTTGTGTCTTTTCATTTCGTTTCGTTGTGGCCACCTTCGGCTCTTTGTCTGCGTTGCTTTGTGTGTGTTGCTTTGTGTGTGTTGCTACCGTATTGGAACCTCCGTATGCTTGTAGTGGTTTGCTTTATATCTAAAGCGGGACAAAAGTCTATTTTGGTATCACTGGCAATAGTTGTGGCATGCTCATTCATCAGGAGCATTGTCGTTGACCACGCCTGCATAATACGGATCACTGACATAGTTTGGGCCGTATTTTCGTTCAAAAGCTAATAAGTTTGATGACCCAGATCTAGAACATCTTGGGTGTTGACTTAAGTTATTCTCTTGTGCCAAGTTCATGTATTGTGAATGTCTGCTTACTCTAGAAAAAAGAACTTACACCACGATACCATTGGTGACGGGGGTGCGGGTTGATGTATACTACTTTTTCATATGCCTCTTGGCCTGCATCTCAGATATGTACATGAGAATGATGTGGTGCCGCTATGTTCAGTTCCTTCGTTGACTTTGTGGACTGAAACACCTTATCGAAGATGGACAAAATAACAAGCATGTCATTCCATCGCCCTAGCCAGATCACTGTAGCTAGCTATTGCTCCCTCTGTTTACTGGTCCGTCCAGCATATGGAGAGATAGCTCACAAAGTCACTTATCTATTCCTTTTCATGTCAGGTCGTGGGAAGAAGAACAGACACATTTACACACAAGAATTCAAGCGTAACACTGAAGACATTTATTTCTTACACAACCAACTCTGAAGACATTTATTTCTTCTCCCTGACAGTAACACTGGACGCACGTCAATTGCTCAAAAATAAAATCCGCAACCACAAGAATATTGTACAGTACAAAATAGCTTCCTTTTCTATTGAGGAGCTCTCCACTCCCAAATTTTATTTTGATGAAGCTAATACACACCGATATATAAATTAAATTTGCAATTACTCATACACAAGGGAATAAATTCCGCGTTTGGAAACGACATGAATTGTAATTTGTACATCCACATATGATGAGCAAGATTGCTTGGATATCCCTTGTGGCATGTGCATGCTTACACGCTAACCTTCATGATCATGTATCAGCCTAGTGCAACAGATGGGCGGCCAACCCTATCCAACAGGAAACACTGGGAAAGATCGCGCTTCCGGTGCTTTTTGCACATCCGGTTCGATTATTTTTGCGTGCTCAAGGTTTAGAGGTCCTCCACGTTCCTTGAGGTTCCACATCTTCTCTTCATTTTTATCTTCTTTGTTGGCCCTGTTTTTGGACCTGGATATAACTAGTAGCTTGATTACATCGAGATGTAACTCCGACATACACAACACTTTGTGCACACAGCATCCTTTTCATCTACTATTTCTGGTAGTCCCGTTGCCTATCAGTCCTAACAGTCTTTACCATTTTCCCGTGAGCAACATGCTTGAGCAATACTATTAGAGCGTACCAAATACAAATACAATTCCTGGGCAACACATAGCTTCAAAACTCTACTTATATAAGACGTGTGACAACGACATGGTAGAGAAGAACATGAAGAGTTTATGTAAGGGGTGGGTTTTGCAAAGGTTTCGAGAGTTGGCAAAGGCAGATATTTCATTTATTGTGGGCATGTTAGGTTGACAACTTGAATTCTCTGTTGAGTAGAAGAAAGAAAGCACGAGCATATAAGTTGTCTATCACAATACCATGCACAGTTCAAATGGATAAGTACTGACAGTTTTGAAGAAATCTTTGGGATCTCTCCCTTTCTTTGACAGTCTCTTCCGTAGTCACTTGACCAAAATATCATCTCCAATAAATATATACTACACCATCTTCATCTCAAAATATCATGAGAGTTTGGAAAAAACAGAATGTCACAACTCATCAAACAACTATCCAATTCGCTGCGGACATCCAGGGCCGATATGATGGACTGGCTGTCCATATCTAACCCCACAATGATGAAGGAGATCTGCTCCTCTCTTCTCCGGTGGGCTTCCCTGCAGCTGCAAGTTCATCTGAAAGTGATCTCATATAACCAAAATACGTAGCAGCAGACTGGGAACCTTTGTGGGCATTAGTCTGAGAGATTCTGATGTTGTTTGCGCGGGATTTGGACTGGGAAGCGAACATGGTTGAGAGGGTTGTCCAGATTGCATGCGATGTCTCCATCAAAGCAACCTGCACGAGGATACTTTGGAGAGATTTCTTAGCAGATAGGCTACAATTTGCTGGGTCTTGGATCAACCAAGGGTGTAGGCAGGATTTAGAATGATCTGTTACTTTCCTTCAGAGTTTTTTTGATGCAATTGTATTGGAGGGTTCGGGAGTAGTCTGATCGAGGACCCATAGAGGCCGGCTCCCATAATATGAGAATGAGCCTGGCACGCCATAGGACATAGTTGGTGCGGCTCAAAGGTTCAGAGGTTTTGTTGTTTAGGCCAGAGAAGGAGGCGGAGCTGGAGGAGGAAGACATGGTTGCGGCTTGGTTTGATCTGGGAAATGTTTTGATGGCATCTAGGTTTGATCTGATGGAGAGCTAGATGTGGAGGAAGAAGATGGCTCTGAATACCATGTTAAGTTTGGTGAAACGTATTAACTCCTATACACAAGAGCCAGCGAGTTTATATTTGATTGTGATGAGGGTTTTAGCCTCGTAGGGTTTACATGGTGCGGTTGAGGATCTCCTGTTAGAATATGTATAGGATAGAGATAGTTTTCATTCAAATTGTAATATGTCTCTATCTCTATCTCCTTTTCTCCCTTCTCACGTTATCTCATGTACCGAACATCCTGAGATCTATTCCTCTCTGATCTCTTCTTGTACTTCAAGGCATTGCCAATATATATAAACATGCGGCCCGAGACCAAAGGGTTCAACGCTTCCAACCAAACTTACATGGTAATCAGAGCATCTTTCTCTTAGATCGAAGATCGCATCTAGCTACCTTCCCCGCGGCCGAGATCATGTCTTCCTCCGCAGCCCTATCGTCCACCATGAGCGCGATTCCTCTCTGATCTCTTCTTGTACTTCAAGGCATTGCGAATATATATAAACATGTGGCCCGAGACCAAAGGGTTCAACGCTTCCAACCAAACTTGCATGGTAATCAGAGCATCTTCCTCTTAGATCGAAGATCGCATCTAGCTACCTTCCCCGCGGCCGAGATCATGTCTTCCTTCGCAGCCCTATCATCCACCATGAGCGCGCTTTCCACCTCCACGTCCTCCACCTTCGCATCATCATCCAGTAGCAGCTCTATTCCTCTCGGACCGCCACCGCAGGAGAAGCTATCAAGGGGAAATTTCCTTCTATGGAAGGCCGTCGTGCTCCCGCAGATCAGAGGCGCACAGATGGAGCACCACCTTGATGGGAAGAGTCCGGAACCACTGGACACCCTCACCATCACCAAAGATGGCAAAGACGAACAGATCGCCAACTTCGCCCGAACCCTCTGGTACGCACAGCAGCAGCAACTCCAGGGGTATCTGATGGGATCTCTGTCTCGTGAGATCCTCACTCAAGTCCCCACTCTCCAGACACCGGCAGAAGTATGGAGCGCCATCAACGCCATGTTCGCCGCCCAGAGCCAAAGTCAGGCCATCAACACCCGCATCGAGCTTACAAACCTGAAGAAAGGTAACATGTCCATGGCTGAATATCTTGGCAAAATCAAAACTCTTACAGATGAAAGCGCGTGCTGCACCGGAGTCCCTCTTCCCGACCCCGAGATCATCTCCATGATCATGGCTGGCCTCGACCTGGACTACAATCCGGTCGTGTCCGCTTTGTCTGCTAGGGTTGAGCCAGTTTCGGTTCAGGAGTTGTACAACCAGCTCTTGAGCTTCGATGCTCGCCTTGCGCTCCTTCACGGCACCAACATCAGACAGTCATCTGTCAACTCGGCGGCTCGTGGGCGCGGTCGTGGACGCGGTCACCAAGGCCAGAGCCGCAACGTCAACAGCGGCGGTCGTGGTCACGGCAACTACCAGGGCGAAGGCGCTCATTCTGGTGGTGGCAGCAACTCAGGAGGCGGCGGCTACAACAACAACGCAGGAGGCGGCGGCTTCAACAACAACAACAGCCATCGCGCTTCCTCAAATCGCCGTCCTCGTTGTCAACTGTGCAAGAAGCCGGGCCATGAGGTCATGGACTGCTGGCACAGATACGATGAAGACTTTGTCCCCGACGCTCGTCATGCTGCTGCAGCCATCCGTGAAAAAGGAGGAGGAGGAGATGGCGTATGGTACATGGACTCGGGTGCAACAGATCATGTCACCAGCGAGTTAGAGCAACTTTCCCTCAGAGAAAGATACCACGGCGGCGACCAGATTCACACCGCGGCTAATGGTGGAGGTATGGATATTTGTCACATTGGACAGCTTACATTAATTCCCCTAATCTCAAACATGATCTAGTCCTTAAGGATGTCCTTCATGTTCCACAAGCTGACAAAAACCTTGCCTCTATGTCTCGTTTAGCCACTGATAATAATGTCTTCTTTGAAACTCACCCTCGTTACTTTTTTATAAAGGACCGGGCAATGAGTGAACTTCTTCATCACGGTAGATGCATTGGAGGGCTCTACCCCATCACATCCGAAGCACTTAGTCGCAAGAGTCATCAAGTTTATTCTGCCATCAAACCCTCTTTGGAAAGGTGGCATCAAAGATTAGGACACACATCATCGATCATAGTTAAGCAAGTAGTCAACAAAGACAAACTTTCTTTGTCACATAGCCAAAATAGTGAGTCAGTTTGTGAAGCTTGTCAGTGTGCCAAGAGCCACCAACTTCATTATCCCAAGTCAAATAGTATGTCTCATGCTCCTTTAGAGCTTGTTTTTTCAGTGATGTATGGGCTCATGCAAGAGATTATTTTGAAAGAAATAAATACTATGTTAGTTTTATTGATGACTATAGCAAGTTTACTTGGATTTATTTACTCAAATATAAATTTGAAGTCTTCTCTATCTTCCAAGAATTTCAGAAACTTGTTGAAAGGCACTTTAACAGGAAAATCCTTACAGTTTAGAGTGACTCGGGAGGGGAGTATGAAAAACTCAACTCCTTTTTCCGTAGCATAGGCATTCAACATCATGTTTCTTGCCCACATGCTCATCAACAGAATGGTTCTGCCAAGCGCAAACACCGTCACATTGTTGAAGTTGGTCTCTCCCTACTTGCTCATGCGTCTATGCCACTAAAATATTGGGATGAAGCGTTTCTTACAGCAACATATCTCATTAATCATCTTCCAAGTAAAGTCATTGGCAACTCTACTCCGTTGGAACGCCTCTATCATCAAAAACCAGACTACAACTCTCTCAAAAAATTTGGGTGCGCTTGCTATCCAAATTTACGTCCATATAATCATCATAAGCTTGAATTCTGTTCCACTCAATGTGTTTTTCTAGGCTATAGTAATCTTCACAAGGGATACAAGTGCCTAGAAATTGCAACTGGGCGTATATATATTTCTCGAGATGTAGTTTTTGATGAAACTCTTTTTCCGTTTGCCAAACTTCATCCCAATGCAGGCGCGCTTCTCCATGCTGAAATAGCACTTCTTTCGGACCTTGACACAATCTCTAATCACCAGGGTAAATTAACTGAAGCTGACCATGTGAATAAATCCACAGAAAATTGCAATTCTGATGATGTTTGTACATGTGCAGTTCATAATTTTATGTGCTCACAAACAGCCAACGCAGCCATCGTTAGCCCCGAGGAGGATCCCGCCATTAGCAGGAGATCTGGCGCGCGATCCCAAGAAAATCTTGGCGCCAACGCAATCATTGGCGGCGCCCGATCCGAGGAGGATCTCTTCCAACGCGTGGACGTGGCCCGCGGCTCGGTGGCTGACAGCAACAGCGTGGAGCCCACCAGCCCAGGCGGGGCCGGGAGCGACTCCCCACTCGCCACGAATCCGCGGCCTGCGAGTATGGCCGACCAGCCGACCATCGCTGGGCCCAGCCCACGGGCTACGACGCGCACGGGCTCAGCGGGCAACACGCGGCGCGCCTCGTCTGGCGGATCGATCCCGAGGCCGATTTCGCCTGCAGGAGATCCGGCATGTGATCCTGTGGCGTCTGATCCGGCGCGTGATCCCGTCGCGTCTGAGCATGATCTGATGGCTGGATCTTATGTGGCACAAATAATTCCGCGGCGTCATATGAGGTCTCAGTCAGGTATTACTAAGGAAAAAGAATACAAATATGGTACCATCAGGTATGATAAAAAAACGTGCTTTCCTTACTACTGCTGGTGAACCAGTTAGCCTAGTTGATGCTCTTGCTCACAAAAATTGGAAAGAAGCCATGGATAGTGAGTATGATGCACTTATGAAAAACAAAACATGGCACCTAGTACCATCAAAAAGTGGAATGAACATCATTGACTGTAAATGGGTGTACAAGATAAAAAGAAAATCTGATGGAAGTATAGACAGGTACAAGGCCAGATTAGTTGCTAAGGGTTTTAAGAAGAGATTTGGCATTGATTATGAGGATACCTTTAGCCCAGTTGTTAAATCAACTACTATTCGACTTGTTATGTCTATTGCTGTTTCCAGAGGTTGGAGCTTAAGACAGCTAGATGTTCAGAACGCGTTCCTTCATGGTGTTCTTGAGGAAGAGGTGTTTATGCGGCAGCCACCAGGTTATGAAAACAAGAGTACACCACATTATGTTTGCAAATTGGATAAAGCATTATATGGTTTAAAACAGGCCCCAAGAGCTTGGTATTCACGATTGAGCATGCAACTACAACAACTTGGATTTGTACCATCCAAAGCTGACACGTCCTTGTTCTTTTATAGTAAAGGAAATGTCACTATTTTTTTGCTAGTTTATGTTGATGATATTATAGTTGCTAGTTCAAGTTCAAGTGCCACTACTTGTTTGCTTAAGGATCTTAAGTTGGAGTTTGCTCTCAAGGACTTGGGAGATCTTCACTATTTTCTTGGTATAGAGGTTAAACAAATAAGAGATGGTATACTTTTGACACAGGAAAAGTACACAGCTTATATTCTCAGGAGAGTAGGTTTGGAAAAATGTAAACCTGTGAGTACACCTATCTCAACTTCTGAAAAACTTTCTGTTGAAAGTGGAGAGGCACTTGGATCAGAGGATGCAACAAATTACAGAAGTGTTGTGGGTGCATTACAATACTTAACACTGACACAGCCTGACATTTCTTATGCTGTCAACAAGGTATGTCAGTATTTACATGCTCCTAGCACTACTCATTGGACTGCACTCAAGAGAATTTTGAGGTATCTTAAGTTTTCAGAGGGACTTGGACTTCAAATTACCAAGTCTTCTTCTATGCTTGTTACTGCCTATTCTGATGCAGACTGGGCAGGATGTCTTGATGATAGAAGGTCTACTGGTGGATTTGTTGTTTTTCTGGGATCCAATCTTGTGTCATGGAGTGCAAGAAAGCAGGCTACAGTTTCTAGATCAAGCACAGAGGCTGAATACAAAGCTTTGGCAAATGCTACAGATGAAGTAATGTGGATACAAACACTACTTTATGAGCTTGGAATTAAGACTCCAAAAGCTGCCAGACTATGGTGTGATAATATTGGTGCAACTTATTTGTCAGCTAACCCTGTTTTCCATGCACGCACAAAGCATATTGAAGCTGATTTCCACTTTGTCAGAGAAAGAGTAGCTAGAAAGCTTCTCGACATTCAGTTTATTCCTACTGGAGATCAACTTGCTGATGGCTTCACAAAGCCTCTTACTATGAGGAGGTTGGATGAGTTCAAGTACAATCTCAACCTTGGCCGAAGCTCATGAGGTTTAGATTGAGGGGGAATGTTAGAATATGTATAGGATAGAGATAGTTTTCATTCAAATTGTAATCTGTCTCTATCTCTATCTCCTTTTCTCCCTTCTCACGTTATCTCATGTACTAAACTTCCTGAGATCGATTCCTCTCTGATCTCTTCTTGTACTTCAAGGCATTGCCAATATATATAAACATGCGGCCCGAGACCAAAGGGTTCAACGCTTCCAACCAAACTTACATCTCCAACTGTGGAGGAGGATTACAAGGGAGAGAGAAGAAGAGATAGAAAGATAAAGGAAAACTCTAACTACTCTCCTATCCTATACGTGAAGCACAAGGCTACCACATATTACAATGTGTATTATAATATTTCTAACATGCACCCTACCTCTATGAATGTACGAACACACACCCTACCTCTATGATCATATCCGAGAGACCGAGCCAGCAAGGCTTGAGATTGACAGAAGTATGTGCCGGTGAACTACAATGATTTGGGATTCCTCACCCCAGAGATTGGGCAATGTATCAATACGTATTTACGATGCCTTTTAATCCTAAGTCTACACCACACATCTTTTCCATGCATCTTTGTTCGATTTACTAAGTCAAAACGTATGAAAGTTAACCAACCATGGTTCTAAGATTGTTCGATCATATTCTTGGAACTCTTCATTGTGTTCTCTTGTCATACGTGTACGCTTGGGTATCATGTATTTGATAAAGTTTAGAATGAAATTATAAAGAAATAATTCTCGCAAAAAATATTTATAAAGAAATAAGTAAAGTACCATGTCCAAACAGCCTTGACATATTTGCAGTTTAGGAAAACAATGCCCTCTGTCTTCATCTAGATGAAATATTGGCCATCACGTATCCATTTTCATTTCTCTGTTTTGTAGTTTCATTCTTACAGGTACCGAAAAAGGCTTTCGCCCCGCTTTATAAATAAAACAAACCGCCCAAAGCATACACATAAGGTCTAGTACAGAACACACACACCCGAGAAACACACCGAAATCCGAAGGTTCTGCTGAGGGCACAGCTCAACAAGCCCAAAGAAAAAACAAAAAAACACATAACGGGCCGAGGCCACGGCGAGCACGCGCCAATCATCTAGTCAGGCTCTGGGGGAGGCGGAGGGGCCGGCGGCGACAGGCGGACCGCCATCGAACGAATATCGGCGATGAAGGCGGAGATGGTGTCCCGGTCCCGAGGGCGGCTAAGCGGCCGCCAGAGCTGCAAGAAACCAAACAGTTTAAAGAGAGCGTCAGTAGCCCGGTGAAGCGGAGATCGCTGAATCACAAGCTTATTGCGAATCGTCAAGATGGTCCACTCAAGAGCCCCAATCTCAAGCCACCTAATGTGGCGAGTGGGAAAGGGGGAGGTTTGGAGTTCGGCGAAGAGGTCAGGGAAGTTGGTGTGGCACCAGTTACCACCGATCGCCTCTCTAAAGCAACTCCACATAAACTGGGCTGAAACGTAGGTGAAGAAGATATGGTTCGAGTCCTCGGGGGTACTGCACAACGGGCACAGGCCGGACCCTGAACCATTGCGCTTGCGGACCTCAACCCCGGAGGGGAGCCGACCGCGGATCCACTGCCACATGAAGATCCGGATCTTCAGAGGAACCCGAATAGGCCAAACAGCAAGGAGGGGGGCGGCGCAGTGGAGGGGGCAATGGCTATGTAGAGGGACTTGGTGGAGAATTGTCCGGAAGGCTCAAGGCGCCACCGGACCTCGTCCGGGCCAGAATCGACATCCGACTCATGGAGGGCGATGCAATCGAGAAGTTCCTGCCAAGCGGCAGCTTCCGGAGGCCCAAATGGCCTCCAGAACATGAGGCGCCCTAAGTCAATAAGGGCCCGTTCGACGGAGATCGTCGGGATGACAGCGATGGAGAAGAGGTCGGGGAACCGAGCAGCGAAAGGGGAGTCGCCTGCCCATCGGTCAAACCAGAACATGGTCGCAGATCCCGATCCGACCGCTATGGAGGTCCCAATACGGATGACGGGGAGCAACTGAATGACCGACTGCCAAAACTGAGATCCCTCAGACCGCTGACAGAAGACCAGCGGTTGGCCACGTAGGTATTTATTTCGGATGATGGTAAGCCAAAGCCCACCATGACCTTGCGAGATACGCCAAAGCCAGCGGGAGACGAGCGCGATGTTCATGCGCTTCGAGCACATGATACCGAGGTCCCCTTGCTCCAGAGGCTTACAGATGTCGGGCCAGCTGACCATATGGTATTAGAGATAACATAGGTAACTAAGTATATATATATCATTTTGGAGATCTGGCATACCTGGCATAGTTCAGTTCTCATTGTTCTTCTTCTCCTTCCTCAGCCTAATGCGCCAAGAGCAGCGAGGCGATGGAGGCAGTGGAGGCAGTGGGATGTAGTCTTCTACCACAATTGGTGTGGTCATGTTGCCCAGCTGTGGGATCGCCGACGCCACCACCGGTGCGTGGTCATTGTCAGGCACCACCACCATCGCGAGGCCACCTTCAGGCAGGACGGGCACGGCCATCACTAGGTCATCCTCAGCCACCTCCATCTCTTGTCCATGGTCAGCCACCACCACCATCTCCTGCCCATGGTCAGCCACCACCATCTCTTGCCCTTGGTCAGCCACCACCAGCGCTAGGTCATCCTCAGCCTGATGCCCATCGTCATCCTGCAGCTCCTCATCCCCACTCTGCTCCTCTTCTCCCGCACTCCAGTCCGGATCATCCTTCTTGTTGTCTTTGCTGCTTCCAGAATCGCTGCTGCTATCGCTAAAGCCAGAATTGCTGTTGCTTTTGCTATAGCCATAGTCGTTGCTGCTTTGGCTGTAGCCAGTGTCGCTGCTGCTGCTCCCATTGCCTGTCCAAATGCAACAATGACCGTTAACAATCGATGTGAGACAAAGCCAAATGTAGAGGAATAAGAAGAGGCAGAACATACTGGCATCATCATCGTCAGCGTAGCGCATGCGACACATAGTCGTGTTGAACACCTTCACGATGAGCATGGTGGCGTTGTCGTCGTACATGAAGAGAAGGAAGTACCCCAGCCGCAGGTCATAGGCACGGAAGAACTTCTCCCACCCACGATACAAGTACATGTGGCCCTCCTTGATCACCAACTCCACATCCCACAGCCTGTGTAACCCGCTGCCGGCGTGTCGCAGCTTCACATTATTTGGCGGATCTTCACCCAGCATGCTCATAAAACTGTCAGGCAGCCTCTGCAGTTTGGGACAATGAGTGATGTAGCAAACAACAGATATCATAATGAGATGGGTGAAGGGGAGATCTCTCGTTTTATATATCTGCGTCATGGATGATACTGAAGTCCCAACTATGATATTGAAGAAATTAGAAGCATCCAACTCGTACTGCGGTGTGGCAGAGCGGCGGTGGCTGCTTCCCCCCATCTCTGATAAGCAGCAGAAGAGACCAATTAGTACCCTTACAACAGATCATAAAACATGCATGATAACAGGCTGTACTGAAAGTCCAATTGTACTGGACTATAAATTAGGGTAACAATGACATAGAAGATGGGAGCACCTAGTAGACATTAGCAAAACAAAAAGGTACCACGCTTAAAAGGAAAGACCACTTGGCTCTATTGCCACCTATGGTTTAATGCAGCAAGAATGGCGGGGCAGTTGATCCTACTTAACTAAGTACTAAGATACCCCGGCCCATGCATTAGTCGCAAGTACCTCATATGTCCTATTTTTAGCAAAGTCATGCTAAAATTCACGGAAAATTTCAGCATGACCTTTGCTGAAAATAGGACATATGGAGTACCCGAATTTGCCGGAACGGAAGTTAATCGACATTCCGGCAAACTCAAGGGCCTCTCGGGGTACCTGCAAAATCATTTTTATGATACAAGTAGCATCATCACAAGTACAACATCATCACAAGTACAGCAGCAGGGATATTTTTATGATACAAGAAGAAAGCAGCCACAACTTTAGTAAAAACAAGCAACTACACACACAGGAGTTGTAAAATATCCCTACTATTCTTTTATACATAAACATGTAATTAGTCAAGACAACTTCTCTCATATTTTTAAACTTCCATTTATTTTAATCTACGAAAGAGACATGACATCATCACCCTCCAGAAAAAACCAACAAATATGGCATCAGAAACATATGTGCCACCTGTCAGAAAATATAGAAAAGAAAGCACATAGTTATAAAGATTAGTATTCGAGACTTTGTAGCGAGCTCTGGTTTCTCTTAATGGCAATTTGGGTGAACCTTTCCATGCAAAAAAAATTAAACTGTTATACATATTTTGGACCCCATCATATGCTAAGCAGGTGTGATGGTTCAGGCTTAATATATTTCAAGCAGTAGATGAGGTGCAAACAAACATTTTTTTTAAACAAATTGTGGTGGGCTATTTCAAGACATTGCGGTTCGAGTACTTCAGAATGGCTGTGAGATGAGAACTAGCAGAATGGATGAATATTCATGAGGGTTCAGTAGTTGACATGTGAATTGGAAACTAATTTAAATCCAGGTAGTAGCACCAACTTCAAGCCCTGGAACTACTGAGTGAATGCAAATTACACAACGAAGCCACACACATGCACATAGCAACGGTAGAAATGAGGAATCATCTTTGATCTCAGAAATGCTTTATTTGACTTCATTTATGATACAAGAAGAAAGCAGCCACAACTAAAGTAAAAACAAGAACCTACACAAACCATGAGCTTGAAAGATCGTGAGCAGAAGCTGCTGGTAGTGCAACGCAACACGTACAGACAGCTAAAAACCTTCAGCAGTGTTGATGCTCTTAAGGTGAAGGATGATGCAATTGGTAGATTGCAAGCACAGGTTGTTGCTGTCGAAAAGAAGCCACAGAAAGCTCTAAAGCTTAAGGATAATGTAATTGGCAAATTGGCCAAAAATAACCTACTATCAAATTGTAAAGCTTAAGTGGACTGTAGATGGTCTTAAGCTGACAGAAATCCAGTTTAGTAAGTAAAACTTAATCCAAATTTACTTAATGAATGAGTCATCTAGAAAAAAACACTAAAACTACTTGCGAATCCAGTGCATCTCTATCAAGAATTCAAGATACAACTTAATAGATGTAAAGCTTAGTAACATACACAGAATAACAGATGACACAGGCACACAACACAAACAGAACCAAGGGTAACTTGTTTTCTTTCACAATTAAGGGTAAATCGTTGTGTAAGAAAACAGACAATCAGATCCTCTTGACTACAGTACAGCACAAACAAATTCACTTCAATTTGTCACTCCTCATCCTATTTTAATTCACGCCACATGGGGAAAACCTTGGGCATGGTCATAATCACTTCCTGCAGCAACTAAGCTTACTAAAGCAGACTGAAGCAGCATACATGTATTAGTTCTAATTTTACCTGGCTAGGATCAGAGGCAATTAGGAAGCAAGCAGAGGTTGAGGGCAAGAGGGAGAAGAAGAAGAAGGAAGTGGAGGGGAGGGGCTCACCTGCAGTCGAGGGCGTACACGGCGCCGGCCGGCCGCCTTGGACCCGGAGGAAGCCGCGGTCGTGCTGGATCCCTAGGGCTCGGGGCCGGCACAAGACCACGCCGCAGCAGAGCAGAGCAGCGTGCGGACTGCGGCGTCGCGTGGCCTGGTTGAGCTGAGGTAGAGGCGGTCGTCGTCTCCTCCTCCTCCTCCTGGTCCTCCTCCTGGTCCTCCTCCTCCGGCTCAGGGCGCGGGGGCGTGGGGGCGGCGGCGCGGGGGAGCTGCAGTGGTGGGGGCGGGGGGGCGGGGGGGGGCGGGGGCGGGGGCGGGGGCGGGGGCGGGGGCGGGGGCGGGGGCGGGGGCGGGGGCGGGGGCGGGGGCGGGGGCGGGGGCGGGGGCGGGGGCGGGGGCGGGGGCGGGGGCGGGGGCGGGGGCGGGGGCGGGGGCGGGGGCGGGGGCGGGGGCGGGGGCGGGGGCGGGGGCGGGGGCGGGGGCGGGGGCGGGGGCGGGGGCGGGGGCGGGGGCGGGGGCGGGGGCGGGGGCGGGGGCGGGGGCGGGGGCGGGGGCGGGGGCGGGGGCGGGGGCGGGGGCGGGGGCGGGGGCGGGGGCGGGGGCGGGGGCGGGGGCGGGGGCGGGGGCGGGGGCGGGGGCGGGGGCGGGGGCGGGGGCGGGGGCGGGGGCGGGGGCGGGGGCGGGGGCGGGGGCGGGGGCGGGGGCGGGGGCGGGGGCGGGGGCGGGGGCGGGGGCGGGGGCGGGGGCGGGGGCGGGGGCGGGGGCGGGGGCGGGGGCGGGGGCGGGGGCGGGGGCGGGGGCGGGGGCGGGGGCGGGGGCGGGGGCGGGGGCGGGGGCGGGGGCGGGGGCGGGGGCGGGGGCGGGGGCGGGGGCGGGGGCGGGGGGGCGCGGGGGGGGGGTCGCTGCGGGGGGCGGCGGGGGGGCGGGGCGGGGGGGGGCGGGGGCGGCGGGGGTGGAGGCCGGCGGGGGTGGGGGCGGCGGCCGCGGGCGGCGGGGGGGGGGGGCGGGGCAGCGGACGTGGTGGGGGGGCGGGGGCGGCGGGGGTGGAGTCCGGCGGGGGTCGGGGCGGCGGCGGCGGGTGTCAATCGGGGTGGCGGGTGGATCTGGCGAGGGAGAGGGACGAAGGGATCTGGCGAGGGAGAGGGTGGAATTAGCTAGGGGGGGAGATTACTAATGGCGCACCCCGCAGCGGTGGGCCATTAGTATGTTTTTTTATTACAGTTCGAGCCCTCAGGTTATATTCCAGCTAACCCAATCTACATCAGAACCCGCCCACTAGCCCGACTGGTCAGCACGCAGCACACACACTAGGAGGTCCTGGTTTCGATTCCCAGGCTCCCCAATTTTTATTTTTATGCATTTAAAATGTTGTTTTATATTTATTTGTGTTTAAATATCTTCAAACTTGTTTAAATCATAACAGTAATATTTTTTTAATAAAAACAGTAATAATTTTTTTAAATATGTTCAAATTTGTTATTTGAAAATATTTATGAATATGAAAAAGGTGGAGTGGAGGGTGCGGTGGGTTATCGGCGACGGTGGAGTGGGGGAGGGTGCGGGCCAGGGGTCGGCGGCGGCGGCCGGTGGAGCGGGGCAGGGTGCGGTTGGTCGTCGGCGGCGATGGAGTGGGGGAGGGTGCGGGCCGAGGGTCGGCGGCGGCGGCCGGTGGAGCGGGGGAGGGTGCGGTGGGTCGTCGGCGACGGTGGAGTGGGGGACCGGATCTGGCGAGGTGGGCTAGCAATCAAGATGGAGGGGGATCGAGATCGAGTGTCCATGAAATTTAAAAACATTCATGAGTTCAAAAAGTGCCCATGAAATACGAGAAATGAAGACTACGATTTAAATACAATCGATCTTAGCTAGCTATCTGTTCACAATCTTCTTGCCCTTCTTTTTCGCAAATGGAGTTCTTCTGTGGAACGGACGTCCTTTAGGTAGGGTGGTCCTGCTTCTTCTTGTGGTGTATGCTGCTACTTCATCGTCGTCGTCATGTTCGATCTTCGGGTCGCCATACTTGTCGAAGTCTTGCTCATTGGCTACTCCATCCATTCCGATGATCTTCCTTTTGCCTCTCCTCACGACAACACGACTGGGCTTTGACGGGTCGGTAATGAAGAAGCATTGGTCTACTTGGGAAGCCAGTACCCATGGCTCATTTTTGCGGTGACGTTTGCGCCCGCGGTCTTGGATTTGGCTTCGGGTATAACCATGGTGGTGAAATACCGGTCTTCTTTTAGGACGCTATTGGCCCATCTGACACGGAACATCGGGACCTTCTCTCCAGCATAGCTCAGCTCCCAGATCTCCTCGATCCTTCCGTAGTATATGTCCTTGTCGTTACCGGTGTAGGATTCCATCGTTACCCCGGAGTTCTGATAACCATCGCTCTTCATGTCCTTGTCCTCAGTGTAGAATGTGTAGCCGTTGATATCATACGCCTCATAGGTCATCAGGTTTTGCTCGGCGCCCTGTGACAAGGCGAATATGAGTTGTTCTTCCGTGGAAGAATCCTCATGTAAAGGGTACGACAGAAGCTTCTGCTTGAACCAACGCGTGAAACATGAGTTGTGCTCGCATCCTTTGGGTGACTCAGCATCTTGTCTTTTTTTTTATCTCCGGATCATTTGCGTCATCTTCTCGCTTCTTCTCCTCCATATCCGCATGCCAACGCAGGAGCTTTGCTACCTTAGGGTCCGTGAAATACCGCTGCAGACGAGGAGTGATCGGAAAGTACCACACCACTTTTCGAGGAGCTTTCTTCCTCTTCTTGTATCGAGTGACGCCGCACACCGGACATATGGTAGACTCCGCGTGCTCGTCCCGATAAATGATGCAATTGTTCATGCACACATGGTATTCACGTGCGGTAAATCCAGAGGACACACGATTTTCTTCGCCTCCTCGAAACTGGTCGGGCACTTGTTCCCCTTGGGAAGACGTTCGTGCCAGAATGACATGTTCTCGTCGAAGCATACGTCGGTCATTTTGTGTTTTCCCTTCATCTCCAGAGCCATGAGCGTTACTTTCAGGCGGGTATCCTCGATCGGGCCTGCATCCTTCATACAATGGAGTAACCGCGTCTATCTCCAGTTGATCCAGCTTGGCTTTCTCTCGGGCGGCAGCTCTTGCGTTATCCGTCTTCTTGAGAAGCAGCTCTTGAACATGAGGGTCCTGCACCCAGCCCATCGATGGTCCATCGTCGTCTGCTCCGCCGGCATCTTCATCTTCATGATCATGCCCTTCATCTGCTCCGGCATCTTCCTCATCATCATGTCCTGCATCTTCTACATGATGACTGTGTACATCATCACCGTCGTGATCATGTCCTGGAGATTCTTCATCTTCTCGCCCGCCCGAGTCTTGCTCATTTCTTGCCGCCGCCCGGCCCCCATGGACGACTTCATAGTCATCTTCATCACCTTGCCACCGATAGCCATCCATGAAACCACGCAAGAGCAGGTGGTCCCGCACCTGCCAGGAATCCGGGTCCGCAATAAGGCTCTTCAGCTTGCATCTTCGACGCGGACATCTTATCTCCGTCTCGTTCTTTTGAAGCATCTCGACCTTCGCGGAGCTGAACAACCTATTCACGATGCCTTCGGTCATCGTGCGGACCATGGTCGCCTACGGGGTAGAGCAAAACGATATTTTAGAACCAAGAAAAAATTTGGCATGACTTTCCCTAAAAATAGGACCCAAAAGAATGCCTAGTGCCAAAATTCTCGCTGAAACAGAAATGAATCAACATTCCGACAAAATATTGGCAACTATCGCATTTCAAATACGGGTACCCGCAAACACAAACATATATGCAACACCACAAACATATGCAACACCACGAACATACATAGATCTAGCTAGGCCACAAAAAGTGCACATGCACGTTGTTGGAGAGGGAGAACAACATAAATATAGCTTCCCCCTTACTTACCTATCAAAAAAAGGTAATTTAACCACTTAATTTGGATGAATCTATGGTGCAAATGAGGTGAGGAGGAGGAGGCAGCCGAGACAACTTGGAGGTGGAGGTGGAGAGAATGAAGTGAGGAAAGTGAGTGGGTAGGTGTGGGCTGTCCAAAATATCTTGTTGGTCCCAGCTTACTAATGGCACACCAGATGCAAATGCGCCATTAGTAACCCTGGTTACTAATGGCGCACCTGCTTCTGGTGCGCCATTAGAAGTTTTGCAAAAAAATAAAAAAAGTATATATTCTAATGGCGCACCGAGGAACAGTGCGCCATTACTAGTTTACACTAGTAATGGCGCACTGTGCCACGGTGCGCCATTAGAATGTTTGGAAAGATTAAAAACAAAATTGTTACTAATGGCGCAACTTGTGCTTGGTGCGCCATTAGTATATACTAATGGCGCACCACCTGACAGGTGCGTCATTAGTGTCCATCCCATCTAGTTGTCACATCCCTACTATATTAATGCCTAGTGCTAGCATCTGGTGTTGCATCATGTTTAAATTTCAGTTAAACTTGAAATGGGGATTGCCTAAACCCTAGCATTAAAGGAATTCACTAGGTTCAACCAAAATATTTCCAGTAAATCCAAATGACTTTCAAAAATGTTCGTCATTCTTGGAAAATGCTGGAAACAGTAACCAGAGGTGATGCACATTTTTCCATGACATGTTGGGCTCTGGATTTAAATCATACATTAATTGCATTTGGGCATTTAAATTTTATATATTATATTAAATGTCCAAATATTCATGAACTGAAATTCTGGTTATTGGAAATAATCCAAATAGTGGCCACAAGCAGTCTCATGATTTTTGAAAGTGCATAGGTATTTTTTAATAAAGCCCTAAAAATTTACAGAATAATAGAAAACTGAAATAATTAGAAAAAGGAGATAGAGAAAGGATCCAGCCACTTACCTGGCACAGCCCACCTGGCAGCCCACTGGCCGGCCCAGCACTGTGCTGGCCCGTGCCAGTCATCGCCTACCTCTGCCAGTAGGCAGAGGAGGGACACCACGACGCCGCCGCGCTCACCACGCCACCACCCAGCCTGCCTGCCGTCGCCCGCGCCAGCGCGACGCCTCGAAGCGCCTCTGCGGCACCGCCCCGACCCCTGGACACCACTCTCCCCTCCTCTACTCTCCCCGAGCTCCTCTCCTCCTCTGGCTTCCTCGCACGCTTTCACCGAGCACCATCGCCGCCGCCGACGAACACCACCGCGGCCATCGCCTCTCCCTCGTCCCCTCGAGCAGTCCAAAAGCTCTGCTGCATCTTCCTCGACCTTCTCCACCGAGCTACACGACGCCAGAGGCCCTGCTTCACCGTCCAAGTCGTCGTCTTCAACCTTAAGCCGCCCAGATCTCCGGCGACCCTGCGCTGCCTCCGACGCTTCCCCGGCCTCGCCTCCGCCTCGGATGGATCCGCTGTGAGCCCCTGCTGCTTCTCCTGTGCTCGCCCCCTCCGTTCCGACCCCTAGCTCCATTTCCCATCGCGGCCGAAAGCTTCTCGCCGCCGGCCATGGCGTAGCCGTGCCCATAGCCGCGCACGCTCACAACGGAGCGCCTCACCGTGCTCAGAAAGCCCCCAGGAGCCCAGCACACACACCAGCTCCCCCTCCCGCGCACCACAACGCCAAACCCGCAGGTGCCCGAACTCCGGCCGCCGCAGAAATGCTCGCCGCCGTCAACTCCGGCCATCCCAGCTGCTGCCGCCACCACCACTACATGCGCGAGTCTCCCAGCTTGCCGTAGCCGCAAACCACGAGCAAAACGATGCTCTGTAACGCCGTTCGCTGACGTGGCGCGGGTTAAGTAAGCACTAATCACACCCCCGTGTCACTGACAGTGGGTCCCACAGGGTTAATTAACCGGCTAACAAAATACTTAGACCTAATTTAACAGGATGGACCCCACCCACTAGTTTGACCTTGCCACCTCAGCGTTGACCTGGCCCCACTGGTCAGCCTCTGCTGGTGACGCTGTTACACTGACATGCGGGACCTACATTTCAGGTTTGACCTGGACCCGGTCTGTTGACCTGCTGAGGTCAGCATGACGCAGTGCTGATGCAGTAATGCAATTTTCTGGATTTATTCTTATTCAGGAAATTCCAGAAAATGCCCTAAACTTCTAAAAATCATAGAAATTAATCTGTAACTCCAAATGAAATAAGTTATATATGAAAAATGATCAGAAAAATCCAATCTATCCATCTGCACTGGTTTCATGCATGTTTAAGCAACTTAAACCTGCTGTTTATATCAAAACATGATAATGCACTTTATTAAGTCATAGTTCCAATTTGAACTTGAACCTTGGGTTCAAACTAACTCAAATTCATCTGTTTATAGTTGCATTAGCCCAACACACTCATTTTTCCATGTCATGATCATGCATCATATTGTGCATTGCATTGATTGTGTTCTTTCCTGTGTTGCTGGTATTTGTCCCTTCTCGATAGACGTGATACCGACGATGAGATCGATGACACCGATGAAGAACTATACTATCTTCAGAAGTGCCAGGCAAGCAGAACCCCCTTTTTCATTCCGATACAATCCCACTCTCTCGCTCCTGCTCTCTTTTACTGCATTAGGACAACAACGATTCATCTGTTACTTGCTGCGGTAGCTGAACCCCTTTATCCTCTGCATGACCTGTCATTCCACAGTAAATAGATGAAACCCACTAGCATGAGTAGGAGTTGTTTGAGCCCTGTTGTGCCTACTCATTCATGCTTGTTTGTCATGCCTGCTACTGCTTAGAGTTGAGTCAGGTCTGATTCATCGGGAATGAATTGGAATGGTTGTGTGAACATGTCCTACTGTTGAGAGCTAAGTGTGTGAACACGAATTGGTAAAGGTAGCGGTGAGAGGCCATGTAGGAGTACATGGTGGGTTGTCTCATTGCAGCCGTCCTCAGGAACTGAGTTCTGTGTTTGTGATCCATGAAACAGTTACTACCATGCATTGGGCCCGAAACCAATGGACCCTCTCGGCTTCTTAACCACCCTCGTTCTCTGTCCAGGAGTTGCAACTAGTTTCTAGTGTTTGTAGGATATGTGTTGGAGGCCGTGCGTAGCGCTGACCCTAGGGGTGGGCTATGATGCGGTAGATACACCGTGGCCCGGTGTACCGAATGCCCTTTTGGTATCTCGGGAACCCTCCACACATCGTTCGGGGCCGTTAGTGGAAACCTCGGCCGGACTCCCTGCGGATGGAACCCGAATAGGCGATAAACCTGGACTAGGGACTTGAGTGTTTAGGTAGGCCGTGGCCGACACCCATGTTGGGCTTCCGCTTGAAGGTTGCCGATTACATGTCGTGTAAACGGCGGTAAGTGGTGAGAGCATGTGTGAAGAAGTATACCCCTGCAGGGTTAATATGATCTATTCGAATAGCCGTGTCCGCGGTAAAGGACTTCTGGGTTGCCTATATCAGTTCATAGACAAGAGAAAGTGGATACTCTAAAATGCGCAAGATAAGCGTGAGTGCTATGGATGGCGTTCTCGTAGGGAGACGGGAGCGGATCCATAGTGGTGTATTGATATGGTGAATATGTGGACTCGTGTGCGCCACCTCAAAAGAGTTACTTGCAGTCGTAGTTCAGGATAGCCACCGAGTCAAAGCCGGTTTGCTGCAGTCAAACTCCACCACCCCCTTTGTTGATAATGATGCATATGTAGATAGTTCTGATGTAAGTCTTGCTGAGTACGTTTGTACTCACGTTTGCTTATTTTATGTTTTGCAGAGAGACGTCAGTCTCGCTAGTAGTTCCGATTGGACTTCGACGTTTAGCTTGTTACCTCAGCTACGATCTTGTGTCCTCGGCAGGATCTGGTAGATAGTCAGGCTTCTCAGCCTTTTCCATTTATAGTTGTCTGTACTCAGACATGTTAAGCTTCCGCATGTGTTTGACTTGTATGCTTTGATTGTTGGGTCATGAGACCCATGTTTGTAATATCTTGGCTCCTCGGAGCCTAATGAATAAATACTTGAGTCGTAGAGTTATGTTGTGATGCCATGTTGTATGTACTCATATCGGGCATATTGTGTGTATGATTGAAATGCTTGGTATGAGTGGGATCCGACAATCTAGTTGTTTATCCTTGGCAGCCTCTCATATGGG
>LR880970.1:737062837-737084556 GCA_904067115.1 Aegilops sharonensis
GGAGCCTAATGAATAAATACTTGAGTCGTAGAGTTATGTTGTGATGCCATGTTGTATGTACTCATATCGGGCATATTGTGTGTATGATTGAAATGCTTGGTATGAGTGGGATCCGACAATCTAGTTGTTTATCCTTGGCAGCCTCTCATATGGGGAAATGTAGTCTAGTGCTTCCTGAGCGATAGTAGTCCGCTACAGCCCGGTTCACCGGAGTCCTGCTAGCCCAGCACTACTGCTCTGGACACTTGACTGGCCGGCATGTGTTTCACTTCGTTCCTGTGTCTGTCCCTTCGGGGAAATGTCACGCGGTGACATCCGGAGTCCTGCCTAGCCTGCTACAGCCCGGGTTCCCGGAGTCCTGTTAGCCCAGTGCTACAGCCCGGATTCACACGCTGCTGACCGACATGCTCGAAATTGATTCATGTATGCCTGTCCCCATGGGTTAGTGCCGCTTTGGGGTCACGACTAGCCATGTCGGCCCGGGTTCTCTGTCATATGGATGCTAGCGACACTATCATATACGTGAGCCAAAAGGCGCAAACGGTCCCGGGCCATGGTAAGGCGACACCCGTGGGTTTACCGTGCGTGAGACCGCAAAGTGATATGAGGTGTTACCGGCTAGATCGATGTGACTTGGAATCGGGGTCCTGACATTATAGCCCTTTTCCTAGTAGTGGACCCTGCCAAGGTTCAATGCGCGTCTGCAATTTGGCAATAGTCGGACGCAGGCCAGCAACAGTGAGGCGAGAATCACTAATGGGTGTTCCCAGGTAGGTGGTGGGAAGGGACCCAAGGCGGTAGTTCAGGCGGTTGGCAATGTCCCGGGCCTCAGCCGGAGAGTAGCCCATCACCGTCACATCACTCATGTCGAAGTTCATCTTGAGGCCAGATATCCGTTGAAAGCAGAGGAGGAGGAACTTGAGGTTAGCGATGTCAGCGGCCGACCCTTCGACCATGATGATGGTGTCGTCGGCATACTGGAGCAGGGAGATGCCGGTGCCATCGGCCAAGTGTGGCACGAGACCCCAAATATGGCCAGCCGCCTTCGCCCTATCCAGGATGGTAGCCAGTGCGTCCACCACCATATTGAACAGGAACGGGGAGAAAGGATCGCCCTGTCTCACCCCACAAAGATTGGGGAAGTAGGGGCCAATCTCACCGTTGATGTTAATGGTAGTGCGACCACAAGAAACCATCTGCATAACCCGAGCGATCCACCGGTCATCAAAGCCTTTTCGAAGGAGAACTTCCCGAAGGAAGGGCCAGCTAACAGTGTCGTAGGCCTTATGGAAATCGATCTTCAGAAAGACAGCCTTAAGGTGTTTGGACCGGACCTCATGGAGAACTTCATGGAGGACTAGCACCCCATCCAGAATATAACGGCCTTGGATGAAGGCCGTCTAGTTGGGGTGGGTAATGTGATCCGCGAGAAGGGTCACCCTATTGGCGTACCCTTTTGCCAGAATACGGAAGATCACGTTTATCACCGTAATCGGGCAAAACTGACGGATATCAGCTGCACCCGGGACCTTGGGGATAAGCGAGATCGTCCCATAGTTGAGGCGCCCGAGATCAATGGACCCAACATAGAACTCCTCAAAGATGGCCATGCTCTCCGGCTTGATCACATTCCAGAAGGCCTGGAAGAACTTAACCGGCAGGCCATCCGGACCCAGAGCGGAGGTAGGGTTCATACCTTTGATGGCAGCCCAAACCTCGTCCTCCGAGAAGGGAGCCATGAGGGCCGCATTCTCCACCTCCGAGACAAGCTGTCTGCCGAACCAGCAGTCAGGGGCCAGGGATAAGCCGCTCCGAGGAGCGGCTGCGAACAGACTCCTATAGAAGCCATCTACGTGGGACCTAATGTCCCGAGGAGACTGCAAGAGAGTCGGGCCATTCCAAAGAAGGGGGATGGTGTTGCGCCTGCGCCGACCATTCGTGATGGCCTGAAAGTACGCCGTGTTGGTGTCGCCTTTCAAGATCCATTTCTAAGCCCCGCGCACACGCCAATAAGCCTCCTCATCGGAGTAGATGACCGAGAGTTGGTATTCCAGGTCATACCGGGAAAGCCACTCCTCAGGAGAGAGGCCGGAGGCATCAGCGCGCAGGTCGAGAACCTGAATAGCAGACAACAGAGACTTCTTTCACTCGCGTAGGTCGCGACCCAAGTTAGCGCCCCACCCCTTCATGAACTGCCGGCCTCGCTTGGCACAGAATTGCCACGAGTCGATGGCGGAGGAGGGGCGAGACAGGGACTGGGAGTGGGCGCGAGCCTCCAGCCAGCGAGTGGCCATCGCCTCGGTGCAGCCCGCCTGGGAAAGCCAAAAAGTCTCAAAATGGAATCGGGGAGGGACCGGGGGGCGTTCGTCAGCTGAAGAAAGCAGGAGAGGAACATGGTCGGAGCCGATCCGGGTTATGGCCCGAAGGGACGCAAGAGAGCAACGAAGGTCCCATTCCGGGGAGATTAGGACCCGGTCCAGGACGGACTGGGTCGGAGCAGCCTGACGGTTGGTCCAGGTGAACCTGGCACCAACCCGGTCAATCTCGCGAAGCCTGAGGTCAGCAATGCAGTCATGAAACATTTGCATACGAGCAAAGTTGACGTGCGAATTGCTCTTGTCTTCCGCGAACCGCAGGAGGTTAAAGTCGCCCCCAACCACCACCAGAAGCGAAGCAGCCGAAACCTTCCAGTGGAGCTCCTCAAGGAAGGAGGCGGACCGGCTATGGTTAGCGGGGCCGTAGACAATAATAGCCTCCCACTTGAAGTTGAGGGAGCGATCATAGAGTTCCATGCTAACAAAGAATTTACCTCGGTCCATACCGCCAACCTCAAAGGTGGCATCCTTCACGCCTAACAGGATGCCACCGGAATGGCCTGTGCTCCCACTAGAAGGGAGCCAATGCCAGGCGAAGAGGTGGGGGCTGAGACGATCAAGCTCGGGAAGGGAGAATTCCGTGCGCATGGTTTCCTGGATGGCGACAATGTCAATGTGTTCATCATGCATGTACTCGATTAGTTGACGGCGACGGCCATCATGGCCGAAGCCACGGATGTTCCATAATAGGGCACACATCAAGCAACCATTGAGGGGCTGCTTGACCCCAGGACGCGGGACGCGCTTTGGGCGCGGAGGGCAACTGTGCGGGAGCGTGTGCGGCCCCGGAGCTCCGTCACAGGCAAGAGGGGAACGCCACCGGCCCTCCGAGGAGGGGGCGGGACAGGGTCACCCGACACAGTCAACTGTGCCGGAGGGGCGAGCAGAGATGCTCGAGCCTCCGCAAGTCGACCATCGAGGATCTCGCGGGCCCTAATGGCCTCAATCTGGGCTAGAGGGGGACCAACCTCCCCCCTAAAGATGATCATGGAATCAGCTGCGACCTTCGCAAGGTGGCCTAGTGGAATTGTCTCAAGAGCAGAGAATGAACAAGAAGATGTCGAGGGAGGGACTGCAGGCGTACCTGGCTCCAGGTTCCGTGCAGCTGCCCGAAGCACAGCCCGCTCGTGAATGGGCAGCGCAGGACTCCCCTCAGGGCGCGTCGCGTCCAGCTGGGCGCTCCGGCGGGAGGCAGTCGCCGGGGAGGAGGCCGACCGCCCGCGTCGAGAGTGGGCCGCGGCACGTGGAGGGGGGGGGGGGGCTGGACGGCCAGGGGGGGGGTCACCAGCGCTCCAACACCCGTACCAAGGACTGCCGCAGGGGGAACCCCACAGGCAGGAGACGACGGAGGCGCAGACGGGCCTGGCAGAAGAGGCGCAGGAGAGACGACGAGCAGGGTCGAGCCCACGGGAGGGGCCTGGGCCGGAGGAGGAGCCGAGGACGGGGGTGGTGGAGGGGCCCCGACGAGGTCCACAGGCGGGCAGGAGACAACCGGGGCCTCTCCGACCGCACTGATGCTAGTCGCCAGAGGCGGGATGCCGCGGGGGTCCGTGGGAGCGACGGTGGCCACAGCGCCAGGGGAGGAAACCGCGGAAGGCACCTCCCTGCCAGCAACCGGGGATGACGGAATCGGCGGTGACGAGGGGGAGCTGGGGCGCGACAGCCCGACTGGAGCGGGNAAGGGAGAATTCCGTGCGCATGGTTTCCTGGATGGCGACAATGTCAATGTGTTCATCATGCATGTACTCGATTAGTTGACGGCGACGGCCATCATGGCCGAAGCCACGGATGTTCCATAATAGGGCACACATCAAGCAACCATTGAGGGGCTGCTTGACCCCAGGACGCGGGACGCGCTTTGGGCGCGGAGGGCAACTGTGCGGGAGCGTGTGCGGCCCCGGAGCTCCGTCACAGGCAAGAGGGGAACGCCACCGGCCCTCCGAGGAGGGGGCGGGACAGGGTCACCCGACACAGTCAACTGTGCCGGAGGGGCGAGCAGAGATGCTCGAGCCTCCGCAAGTCGACCATCGAGGATCTCGCGGGCCCTAATGGCCTCAATCTGGGCTAGAGGGGGACCAACCTCCCCCCTAAAGATGATCATGGAATCAGCTGCGACCTTCGCAAGGTGGCCTAGTGGAATTGTCTCAAGAGCAGAGAATGAACAAGAAGATGTCGAGGGAGGGACTGCAGGCGTACCTGGCTCCAGGTTCCGTGCAGCTGCCCGAAGCACAGCCCGCTCGTGAATGGGCAGCGCAGGACTCCCCTCAGGGCGCGTCGCGTCCAGCTGGGCGCTCCGGCGGGAGGCAGTCGCCGGGGAGGAGGCCGACCGCCCGCGTCGAGAGTGGGCCGCGGCACGTGGAGGGGGGGGGGGGACTGGACGGCCAGGGGGGTGGTCACCAGCGCTCCAACACCCGTACCAAGGACTGCCGCAGGGGGAACCCCACAGGCAGGAGACGACGGAGGCGCAGACGGGCCTGGCAGAAGAGGCGCAGGAGAGACGACGAGCAGGGTCGAGCCCACGGGAGGGGCCTGGGCCGGAGGAGGAGCCGAGGACGGGGGTGGTGGAGGGGCCCCGACGAGGTCCACAGGCGGGCAGGAGACAACCGGGGCCTCTCCGACCGCACTGATGCTAGTCGCCAGAGGCGGGATGCCGCGGGGGTCCGTGGGAGCGACGGTGGCCACAGCGCCAGGGGAGGAAACCGCGGAAGGCACCTCCCTGCCAGCAACCGGGGATGACGGAATCGGCGGTGACGAGGGGGAGCTGGGGCGCGACAGCCCGACTGGAGCGGGGGAGCAAGGAGAGGACCCGGGGCAGACGACCAAGCCCATGCTGGAGGCATCACTGGCCTCAGGGGACTCGCGCATCGAGCCGAGCGGAGCCTCGAGGAGCAGACCTGGGCAACCTGATGCCCATGCCCCCCGGCGACCGGAGGCGAAGGAGAGCGAGACTGAGACCGGGAGGGAGAGTCCTCCGATCCCTCCTTGTCGTCCGAGCGGCGAGAGCGGGGCCGGTGGCGGCCGTGGTAGCCGTCGTCGCCCCCCGGGGGGACCATCATCGGTGAAGCGGGGGCGACCGACATGGTTTGGGGGCTCGGGAGCAATCCTGAGGTCGTACCCCTGGTTGTTGAAGAACACACGAACGGTGACGTGAAGCTTGGTGGAGTCTAAGCACTTGACCTTGACGCGGACCTCCTCCTCCTTGCGGAGAGAGAGCTCGTCAACCACCACCACCTTGCCCAGAATCTTGGACATCTGGCGGATGACGAGCTTAGACCGGGCGATGTCGGGGAGGCCGCCCACAAGAATCCAAGCAGTATCCAGGACGGCCACCGCCTGGGCGTCCAGGACTGGCTCTGTGATGTCGACGACGAGCCGGTTGAGGGCAAGGGTGATCCGGCCACTCCGCATGGCGTAGCCGTAGCTGACGGTGTCGGGAAAGATCACAATGAAGATGTGACCGGCGGTCGGAGTGACAGCCCAGTCCCGCTGCCGACGGTAGAGGTGGTTGAGCTCAGCCTCGATCATCTCAGGGGAGGCAACCCCGTCGACCACGGTGACGATCGCCTAGAGGGAGGGGGTGGCTGGCGGGAGGTCGGGAACCTCCAGGTGAAAGAAGCCCAGCCCCTCAATACCGTGGCCGTACATCATGAGCTCCGAAGTCACAGGACGGTCAGGGCACAGAAGCGCAGGGTGTCCGGGATCCTTGCAGATGTAGCAACACAGAGGATTGGATCAGTTGGCTTGCGAGTGGCCCGCCACCCCGCAATTGAAGCAGGGGGGCGGGGACGGTTGGAGACGGAGTCTTGGGCGGCGGAGGAGCCCGGGACTGGAGGTGGCAGGGGGGCCGGGTTGCCTCGGCCCTGACCGCGGCGCTTCTTCTTCTTGGCAGGGCCTTGGCGGCCGCGAGAGGGGCCGCCGCCCGGAGCGGTAGCCGCGGAAGGCACCGAGGACCCGGTGGCGTGGGGTGGCACGTATCTCTTTGCGGCGGGAGTCGGAGGCGGGGCCTGGGAACGAGGGGACGGGGGACGAGGGGCCCGCGCCGGGGAGGGGCTGCGGCCGCGCCGCGGGGCAGGGGATGGCGAGCTCCTCCTCGCGCGCCAGTCACCCGAAGCCTCCTGCCGAGGGGAGCGGGACCGGCCCCGGGCATCGCGGCGAGCCGGAGAGCGGCGCTCATCACGGCGGCCTTACCGGAGCGCGCGCAGCTCCCACCGGAGTTCCTCCTCTCGACGCAGGGCGTCAGGGGAAGGGCGGGAGGCCTCGCGCTGGTCGGCCTCGCAGCGCTTGGGGCGGGAAGCCCCATCGTCCCACTCGCGTGTCATGGACGGGAGCGCCGAGCCGGGAGAGGAGGGCGGGGGCGTAGAGGACGCGGCAGCGGGGCCGTCGGAGGAGGCGGCGGGATGAGGGGGGAAAGAGAGGCGAGCGGGGTCGAGGGTGGCGGCGGAGGAATGCGTCGAGGCAGAAGGGATCCAGACAGATGACCCGATAGACCTGGGCCTAGGGCACACAGACGGCCCAGGATCTGCAGGGCGGCCCAGCAACCGGGGTAGGGGCCCAGGATCTGGAATCCGTAGATGGGCTGGGCCTCGGCCCAGAAGGCCTACCGCCGCCGATGCATGGCCCATGCGGCCCGAAGCGGGCGGGGAGAGACCCGAAAGGCGAGGGGCAGCCGCGATTCGTAGGGTTTCCCCTCGATGCGCAGGGCTAGCCGTCGTCGCCGTCGCCGGCGACCCAGCCGCAGGGGGAAAACGCCAAAGTCGAGCGGGGGAGAAGGCACGAAAGCACAACGCTGATGAACCGAAGGCTGCGATGAACTGCTAGAACGGCGACGCGCGGACGAACGGGACGACGGGGGACGCGTCGCGGCGAGCAGCCGGCGGGGACGGCGATGCCGGGTCATCCTCGCGCCCCGAGCGACGCGACGACGAGCCAGCGCGACCTCGGTCGGAACGTCCGACGACCCCCCAGGCCCGCGGCCGGCGGCGACGCGCCCCTCCCGCACGCAAGGTCGCGCCTTGCACCCCACCCGCCCGAGTCAAGCGCGAGGGCGGTGTCGGCATCCGCGGCGGCCGCGAGCCGGTGACCGGACCCCTTGCCTGGGGGGCTAAGTCACCGGCCCGGCTGGGCACGCCGGGGCGACGGGGGGCGGCGGACTGGGGGGAGGGGAGCGGCTCATCGCCGGCCAGATCAGCCCAGCGCACCCGGGGAGAGGGGGCCGGGGCCGGAGCAGGCGAGGAGGGGGGGGGGGGGGGGGCGTCCCCGGGGGCGGGGGGGGGGGGGGGGACCGTCGCCCGGGGCCGGGGGGGGGGGGGGGGACCGTCGCCCGGGGCCGGGGGGGGGGGGGGGGACCGTCGCCCGGGGCCGGGGGGGGGGGGGGGGACCGTCGCCCGGGGCCGGGGGGGGGGGGGGGGACCGTCGCCCGGGGCCGGGGGGGGGGGGGGGGACCGTCGCCCGGGGCCGGGGGGGGGGGGGGGGACCGTCGCCCGGGGCCGGGGGGGGGGGGGGGGACCGTCGCCCGGGGCCGGGGGGGGGGGGGGGGACCGTCGCCCGGGGCCGGGGGGGGGGGGGGGGACCGTCGCCCGGGGCCGGGGGGGGGGGGGGGGACCGTCGCCCGGGGCCGGGGGGGGGGGGGGGGACCGTCGCCCGGGGCCGGGGGGGGGGGGGGGGACCGTCGCCCGGGGCCGGGGGGGGGGGGGGGGACCGTCGCCCGGGGCCGGGGGGGGGGGGGGGGAGCGTCGCCCGGGGCCGGAGAGGGGGCGGGGAGCGGCGCATCGCCGGCCAGATCAGCCCAGCGCACCCGGGGAGAGGGGGCCGGGGCCGGAGCAGGCGAGGAGGGGGGGGGGGGGAGGGAGCGTCGCACGGGGCCGGAGAGGGGGCGGGGAGCGCGGACGCCGGGGGGACTACGGCGGACGCGGCAGCGGCGGGGTCGGCGATAGGAAGCGGCGAGGGGGCGTCGCCACCGAGGTCGCCAGAGCGCGTCGCCATCAGTTCACCACCAGTTCCAATCCTCACTGTGGTAGAGAGGGTATTCTCTCATTCTTACAGGTAGTCTATTATGGGCCAGTCTCTATAGAAAGTGCAGGAATTTTCATGGGCAAAGGGTAACATCCATAGAGTATTCTCAAAGGAAAGCTTGTTGAGCATTGCAAGCAAGGCACAGTGGTGCAAATACACTCAATTCCTTTGTTAACCATGCAAGCTATCTTTGGTTCGTACCAAAACCAGATAAAAACATATGAATAGAAAAAAAATCATACCATGACACTATTCATTCATCTGGTTCAAAAGAATGCGGCAAACGAAAAAATGGAGCATGTTTCTCTTGATCTCGATTTCAAATGAAAAAGACTCATGGAATTTAAATAATATGTACCACTTTATAGAATAACTATGCACAAAGTACAAAAATGGTATCATTGATGCCATAATAATATCGTAACTATATTTTCTCATGTGGGTTGATTTTAATATGACTATGTGATACCAAAGTTTTTCTCTATTCATGTGGACCAACATCTAAATTTGCAAAATAAATAAATAAAGTTTCCAATACTCTGTGTTGCGCACGCATTTCTTTCCTTTGGTATTCTGCATATTTCTAATTTCAGAATCCTACAAAATAAGGAGACCCTAAAATGCAACTGTAAATATTCCAAAAGGTAAGCAAAGTAACATGCATGCATGCCCAGTATCCTAGCTAGGTTACTACAGCTAGCTATTTGGCCCATTTGGCATTTGAGGGAGATTTCCGTAAATTGTTAATTTATTTCTTCTCGTGCCGGGGCGAATGAAAAATAAACATATTTATATTACTTTCTCCACAAGTGGATATACTCTAAATCGGAAGCCATGTTTTCTTCTACAATCAAGTTTGAGACACTTTGTTTGCTCTGAAGGCATACTGGTTTTCGCAAAGGAAGCATATATAAGATGGCTTCTTTTTTAAGATTGAGGAGCTTTTCAGTGTATTTCAACAACGCAGGAATTTACTGCATGATTTTTCATATATAGAATGGTTTAATTATAGCTTTTGAAAAAGAGGGCATCGATGTAATTTGTACAACACGTCTTGAGCAAGATTATTTGGATGCTCCTTGCGTCATGTGCATGCTGAAACACAAACCTTGTTGATCATGTGTCAGGCTAGCGAAGCATATCAGTGGCCAATCCTATGCAACAATTTGTACTAGGAATGACTATAGAGTAAACAATCCAGCTCAGTGGGCAAAACCCGTGTGAACATTATTGGTGACCCACAGGCACTTCCTGTGACCACATAGGATTTTTGGCTGCCCCAGGCTCCAGATCTTATCACTGCACTTGTATGTCTTACTCTCAAGGATATTTATATCATCCAGTGAGATTTCTGAACTCCAATTTGGATGTTGCTAATAGCACGATTGCATGAACATATCCTTTTGATATGCACACCATTTTGTGCACACGACACTCTTCAATCACACTGTTGCCGGTGCTCCCGTTGCCTACCATTCCGAACACGTTACCACTTCCCTGTTAATGTGCCCGAGCGACAACACTCACGAATACAACTACAATTCTAGAGAAAAAGATAGTGATGAGGAACCTATTTATAACTCCATCCATGTACTGAGAATTCACACACACACACACACACACACACACACACACACAGAGTTATGTCATTTATTGTGTGAATGTTTAGTTGAGATGGTTATAGCACACGTGTCTGGTTTTTCTTAAAGGGAAACACTTTCCTACAGACGTCTGAGGAGAAGCACTCGTCAGACCAGCCAGACGTCATTGGTTAGTTTTTTATCTCACGGCTGGGAGATGTACTAAAATCATGTGCCAGATACTAATCTCCTGATTTTCTGTCCCACACCAATAATCTCTCCCTGATTAATTGCCTGACCTAACTCTCCACATATCTCCTCCTAGTCCCGTAGACGTTGCTGAGCTCGCCATGCCCTGCGCTGCCCCTGCTCTCTCTCCCCAGCACGAATTCCTAACCATCCCATCTACTACCTCCGTTCCATCTCGTCAGTGTGTCATCTCGTTCGTCGTCCGCGCAGGGACGCCAACCACCTGCTCACCAACGAGCTTGTAAAATCCCATGCCGCCGAGAACACCACCAAGATCGGGCCTACTCCACCTGCAGTTTTGGCGTACGAACCACCTTGCCGGAGGGCCGTCTTGTTTGGGAACGAGGTCAGCAAGGATAGGCTCTCACGACATGCAGGAGGGTGACTTACCATTCGATGTTGTATCTCAGCAATCAGCATCACATGCGCAAGTAGGTGAGGGTGAAGCATATGTGAGTCTCGAATGATGCATTAGCTTGAATCTGGATTGCACGTATCGTTCATTCATCATAAATGAATGGAGGATGTAACGGAGTCTTTATTGGACCTACTTTATTTTAATAAAGGTGGCCATATGCATCTTTCTGATGCAGAGGCCGGGGCTGCGCCCCTTTTCCAAAAAAAAATGAATGAAGGATTATAGTTTGTATTGTTCTTTTTTTAAGCGGGGTATTTTCATTATTTTAAGCATTATAGAGTTCTTCTCCATCGTTCTTGGATTTGTTCATCGAATTATGTTAACACCGTTGCATGAATATGTCTCGGATTACAGGAAGCACAGAAGAAGCTAGTAAGATGCAGCATGTCTTTCCACAGGCCACGGTGCGAGAGACAAGGTCTTGGGACTTCTGCTTGCAGTTCGTGTCACTGCCATAGATGGTGCAGTCCTTCAAAATCACCATCAAAGCAAATTATCCATTTAACTGAGACAAATGTTTCACCGTTGTGAGCCTCAAACTTATTTCCTTCTTCCTCCCTTCACTCATGTTTCACAAGTGATGAAAGGGGGCATGCGAATTAGGAGAAGGAACTAGGGCATCTCGAACGCTGACCCGTAAACTAGACACCGCATCCGTCAATGACAGAGGTGGACCAGTCTGCGGACACGGATGAGGGAACCAGCCATGCAAGGCTACCCACTGATGACCCACAAGTATAGGGGATTAATCGTAGTCCTTTCGATAAGTAGGAGTGTCGAACCTAACGAGGAGCAGAAGGAAATGACAAGTAGTTTTCAGTAAGATATTCTCTGCAAGCACCGAAATTATAAGTAATGAGTAGTTTGATAGCAAGATAATTTGTAACGAGCTAGTAACGGTAATGGTAACAAAATGCAGCAAGGTAGCCCAATCCATTTGAGGCAAAGGACATGCCAAGACGGTTTCTTACGATAAGCAAAGTGTTCTTGAGGGTACACGGGAATTTCAACTAGTCACTTTCATCATGTTGGTTTGGTTCGTGTTCGCTACTTTGATAATTTGATATGTGGGTGGACTGCTGCTTAGGTGTTGTTCTCACTTGAACAAACCTCCTACTTATGATTAACCTCCCTTGCAGGCATCCGCAACTACGAGAAAAGTATTAAGATAAAATCTAACCATAGCATTAAACTTTTTTATCCAAATCAGCCCCCTACGAAGTAGTGCATTAATTAGGGTTTAAGCTTCTGTCACTCTCGCAACCCGTCATCTAATAACTACTCCACAATGCATTCCCTTAGGCCCTAATAAGGTGAAGTGTCATATAGTCGACGTTCACATGACACCACTAAGGGAATCACAACATACATATCATCAAAATATCGAACACATATCAAGTTCACATGATTACTTGCAACAAGATTTCTCCCGTGACCTTAAGAACAAAAGTAACTACTCACAAATGATAATCATGCTCAGGATCAGAGGGGTGTTAAATAGCATAACGGATCTGAACATATAATCTTCCACCAAATAAACCATATAGTAATCAACTACAGGATGTAATCAACACTACTAGTCACCCACAAGCACCAATCTAAAGTTCCGGTACAAGGATTGAACACAAAAGATGAACTAGGGTTTGAGAGGAGATGGCGTTGTTGAAGATGTCGATGGAGATTACCCTCCCCAAGATGGGAGAGTTGTTGGTGATGATGATGAAGATGATTTCCCTCTCCGGGAGGGAAGTTCCCCCGACGGAATCGCTCCACCGGAAGGCAAAAGTGCTCCTGCCCAAGTTCTGCCTCGAGATGGCGGCGCTTCGTCCTGAAAGACATCTCCTTATTTATTTTTCTAGGTCAAAATGACTTATATACCAGAAGAGGGGCAACGGAGGTGGGCCAAGGAGGGCACAACCCGCCAGGACGCGCCCAGGTGGGTTGTGCCCATCTGGTGGGCCCCCTCTGGTAGTTATTTTCTCCGATAATTCTTATATATTTCATAAAAAGTTTCCGTGAAGTGTCAGCTCATTTGGAAGTGTGCAGAATAGTTGGCCTGACATAGCTTTTTCAAGTCCAGAATTCCAGCTGCCGGTATTCAACCTCTTTGTGTGAACCTTGCATATTATGAGAGAAAAGGCATTAGAATTACTCCAAAAAGCATTACAATGCATAAAAACATTATAAATAACAGTATGTAATCATGATGCAAAATGGACGTGTCACCCACATACGTCTGGCGGCCATCCAAACAAATTTGACGCATATTTGAACGTATCGAACGAATTTCATTGAAACTTGACTAATGTTTACATAAAACCTGATGGTTTTCAACATATTTGCCCCTACACCAGACTCTAACCTACCCTAAAATCACTGTCGGGGCCCGTTTCCATCTCCAGTCGGCCATCAACCCAAAAATTGAAGCTCCTCCTGTGCAGCCTGTCAGCGGCTAATCAGCCGAAGATGATGAGCCCGCCAAGCTTGGCTTCAGTGGGAGCGAAAGAGTGGTCGCCTTCCTGTACCCGAGCATCGGCTACCTCCCATGCTCTACTCTTCCTCGATGCTGTCGGTTCCCGCGGACGTGACAGCTTCGTTGTCATGGTGGTGGGGCGCAGGCGGCAAAGTAGGAGACGTCATCCTCATCCTCACTCTTGCCATAGGCTTTGTCTGCCGCCTCGTCGAACTCCTTGAGGGCGGCTTCTAGCTGCGCCTGGAACTGGCGGTACCGCCAGTGGTCACGATGGATTTCACGGGCGGTGAGATAGGATTTTACCAGCGCCTCCTGCTCGGCCACCTCCACGTCCGGCGTGATAGCAGTGCCGGCGGAAAGTAGCTCCTTCATGCGCCGGTGCTCATCGAGGAGGCAGACATTGCAGGCCTGGTCGGCCTGCGCCTTCCGGAACGCGGCCTACCCCTCCTCCAGTGCTACTTCTTGAGCTTGCATTGATTTTTTCTTTGAAGAGGAAAGGGTGATGCAGCAAAGTAGAGGTAAGTATTTCCCTTAGTTAAGAACCAAGGTATCAATCCAGTAGGAGGCACAAGCGAGTCTCCAATCTATGCACCAGAACAAACTAACAAATACTTGCACACAACACGAAAAGGGGGTTGTCAATCCCTTCACGGTCATGAACAAGAGTGAGATCTAATAGAGATAGGTATAAACGATAAATAAAAAGGTAAACTAAAGTAAATATAAATAAATTGCAGCAAGGTATTTTTTTTGTTTTTTGGTTTACAGATCTTAAAATATATGATGGAAAATAGACTCGGGGCCATAGGTTTCACTAGAGGCTTCTCTCTTGAAGATAGCATACGGTGGGTAAACAAATTACTGTTGAGCAATTGATAGAAAAGCGTATAGTTATGACGATATCTAAGGCAGTGATCATGAATATAGGCATCACGCCCGTGTCAGGTAGACCAAAACGGTTCTGAATCTACTACTATTATTTCACACATCGACCGCTATCCAGTATGCATCTAGAGTATTTAAATCCATAAGAACGGAGTAACGCCTTAAGTAAGATGACATGATCTAGAGGGATAAACTCAAGAAATGTGACATAAACCCCATCTTTTTATTCTTGATGGCAACAATGCAATACGTGTCTCACTACCCCTTCTATCACTGGGTGAGGACACCGCAAGATTGAACTTAAACTAAGCACCTAGCTCTCCCATTGCAAGAAAAATCAATCTAGTTGGCCAAACCAAACTGATTGTTCGAAGAGAAATATAAATATATCTTAATCATGCATAAAAGAGTTCAGAGAAGACTCAAATAATATCCATAGATAATCTGATCATAAATCCACAATTCGTCGGGTCTCAACAAAAGCACCGAAAAAAGTATTACATCGAATAGATCTCCAAGAACATCGAGGAGAACATTGTATTAAAGATCAAAAAGAGAGAAGAAGCCATCTATTTACTAGCTATGGACCCATAGGTCTATGGTAAACTACTCACGCATCATCGATAGGGCAGCAAGGTTGATGTAGAGGCCCTCCGTGATCGAATTCCCCTCCAGCAGATCGTCGGAAAAGGCCCCAAGATGGGATCTCACAAAGACAGAGGCTTGCGGCGGCGGAAAAGTATTTTGGTGGACGATTCTGATGTTGGGGGAATATTTTGGAATTTATAGAGGTGGAACTAGGGTGGGAGGACACCCGAGGGGCCCACAAGCCCTCCGGGCCCCACCTCCCTGGGGCGCGCCCTAGAGGCTTGTGGCCTCCTCGGGACTCTTCTGACCCTCTCTTCAAGTCACGTAGGTGTCTTCTGGTCCAAGAAAAATCACCGTGAAATTTATTTCGTTTGGACTCCGTTTGATATTCCTTTTCTGTAAAACTCAAAAATAAGGAAAAAAACAGAAACTGGCACTGGGCTCTGGGTTAATAAGTTAGTCCCAAAAATAATATAAAATGGTATATTAATGCATATAAAACATCCAAAACAGATAATATAATAGCATGGAACAATAAAAAATTATAGATACGTTGGAGACGTATCATCCAGCACCATGCATGTGTAGTGAGCACGGGCTTCACCCATGCTGATGCTGACATGGACCGGCGAAGAGGGTGGCGCCGGCTCGTCGTCCTGCCAGCCGGCAACAATTGCGGCGATCTCCTTCTTCTGCTCGGACGAGAGGCTGTCCCAAATGGCTTTGGACCTCGGGGAGTCCATAGTGGGTGTGGTGTGGAGAGGAGAAAGGAAGCGGAGGAGGATGGATGCGGCTATGGCCGAGGCTGGAGTTTAAATAGCCGGCGGATGGCAGGGCTAGCGACAGGGTGGTTAACACGCACGGCAGACGGACGGACGGGTGGCGCCGGAGTAGGTTCCAACCGCTTATGTTTAATGGAAGGAGGCGAAACGACGGGTCGTTGTTTGAACGCTCATCAATCGCGTGCACCGGGAAACGATGCGGGCGAAGCTCTTGGCTGATGCGTCGTTTCAATGCCGGAGCGCTAGTGAGATGTCGCGTCGCTCTGAACCAGCATGAATACGGCACTTGTGCTCTGGAGCGGTGCTGACCGCTTTGGGCGGGAAGGGGCACAAATGCGGGAGAGGGGTTTTTGGTGGGCCATAGTAGTCAGGCGCGGACGTGGCAGCGGGTCCGGACGCTCGCAAACCCCCCAATTTGTTTTGGTTTTGCGGAAAAAGCACGTCTGGACCGGCCTGCGTGCTGATACAGACCCGCGTTGAATGACGAAATACATGTGGACCGTGCGGTTTGGACGGTTGCGGGGGATTTTAGGTTCGGCATGGGAGGCGAACTTAGTGATGGGATTAGACTAGGGAGTTCACCTTTTATTCCTAAGATCTTGGTTACGCAACCATGGGAAATTTGTGTGCTTTAGAATATGATGATGTAACTCATTTATCCATATACATCTCCTTGCGATCTGCTGCACAGGACATGGCGCCGTCTTGCCCGTCTGCTATCCTGGTGTTGCTTGATTTATGGTCAAATAGCAGCGGCCTTGAACACAACGACGTTGAGGATCCTGAGTAGGCACAAGCAGGGTGAGCGTTGGTAAGCTGAGGGCATCAATATATTATGAAGCTCTACTTCGTCAGACAGTGCAATCGTGTTGTTGCTGCCGCTGCGACGGGGCTGCACGCCGCATCAACGTGGGCTGCTCACAAAGAGGTCCGAATCACGCACTTGCCGCGATGCGGCCAAAACGATGCCGCACAGCTGCGCCACGATGAGGAATGCAACCAGGTCGAGCGAATTCCACAGCACTACAAGCCAAGATGCCTCTTCTCGAGCAAAGATGGCGCCGCCCTCCGACTGCAGCACTACCAGGTGCTCCGCCTCCCATCGAGCGAGGAGGGTGTCGATAAGATGGCGATAGTGTACTGGGTCCAGTCTTCGAGAGCTGCCAAGCCTGATTATCTCCTGATTCGTCTTGGTCGTCTAATATGCACCTGGCGAACGAGCTAGAAGTGTTGTTTAAGGTGTGACTTGCCAGAAGCAAGTAACCGAATCCATGTACAGAGTAGTCACTGCTGCCGGTTCTCCCGATGCCTATCATTCCCGTCACCCTACACTTTTCTAGTAAACGCGCGAGCTGGAGCAATGTTTTCACATTTTAGAGTGTACACATCTACAATTCTAGAGAAAGGGACATTACCAATACCTCTACTTGTATAAGAAGTGTGGCATGGTAGAGAATAATTTGAAGAGTCCATGTAAAGAAGCTGAACTCTGCCCATGTTCTGAGGGTTGGCACATGCAGTTATTTCATTTACTAGGTAATTGTCCGTGCGTTGCAATGGGGTGTACACTATTAAACTGGTGACATGGCGGCAAAAACATGCCAACTAACCATTTAACTGTCGAAGGAGGATGCATGATGATACTCTTGGAAATAAATATACCAAACATATCCACCTCGTGCTTTCTTTCTGGCCGCTCATGTATATACTTTTCAGTTAATTAAGACTATGTTTCTCTGTTTCTAGCGAAAAATAACACATAATTTTCAAGTGAGTTATAACTAAGATGAAAATATAGCAAAGCAAAGAAATAGGAAAGCAAGGAAACATGTACTCCTGTCTCTCTTTCCAACCAGGCAACCCTTTTTCCATTGAAATCTCAACGACAATAAGCAGTACCATTACAGAGAAGAGGGAACAGGAAAGAGGGATGCGAGTTGAAGTATATACTCTTTTTGCCTAAGAAGGTGTTTGGACATCAATTTAGTATACATCAATCCAAGTATTAGGAGTAGTAATACCCTAACTTACCAAGCATTACGAGCCACAAATAAACCAGCATCAATCCAATGTGGTGGCAACCCAGCCCACATTCAGATATTGTTCTCCCTCATGTTGTGTCACTTGTTTGAGCATGGCATAATCTGTGAAACCGATGCCAACTGTAAATACTTTGAGAAGATGCCTTAGGAGATCATAAAAGAAAAGAAAAGGTTATAAAGAGCATCTACCCGGCCACTTTGGATATTGAAATGTTCTTACATAGAAAACTGCAAGTACTGAATAAGAACATCATCACAAATTGTTAAAAGTCATATGCATATATGTCAATCTCACATAAATCACATAAGAGTGTCTCCAACAGGCACGCGAAATTTGCGGCGCTGAAAAAACCGCCAGTTTGGCGCGCGAGAGGACACGCGACGCGCTTCAGCAGGCGCGCGAAAAGTTGGCGCGCCAAATAAATTGGCCCACGCGCGACGCCAGCGCGATGAATTAAAAGCTGCGCGCCTACGCCCGCCAACCGCCAGAAACTTTCCTTCCGCTGCGCCTTCTCCCCGTGCCTCTTCCAACGTCCCGCCGCCATCGCCGCGCCTTCTCCCATCGACTCTTCCAGCGCCCCGCCACGTTCGAGTCTGCCCCCTCCCCCGGTCGGTTCTCGCGCCCCGCCATGCCGCCGCGCCCCCGGAGTAGCTCGGGCTACCGCGGCGCCGGCCTCCGCCCCTCCAGCGTGTATTACGCGGAGATCCGCTCCGGCGATACACGCCTCGGGCTCGAAACATTCGACTCCGTCCACAAGGCCACACGCACGTACGACGCAGCGGCATGCACCTCGGGTGGCCTCGGTCGCAGATGAATTTCTGCGACGTGCGGACGCGCCAGCAGGCGCAGGATCTCACGCCTCTCCCGTGACTAATCAGCGAAGAGGATCGCCTCCTCCAGCGGAGGCGGGAGCGCCGCCTCCTCATAGCCGAGGCGGATGAGCACGCCATGGTGGTGTGGCGCGAGCGCTTCCCGCGGGATGTCGCCGCCCTGAACGAGCCATGTGTCAGGCGGCAAGCATGCGCGGAAAGAACTGGCGGAAGCCCAGATCGACCTGGGACGTGCATCGACCTGGGACGATGAAGATCCTCGGTGGCTCGACACGTTTACGTCGTCGGACTACACCACCGAGGAGGACAAGGAGTAGTCTAGTATTGTTTTATCTATTGGACTACACCACCGAGGAGGACGAGTAGTCTAGCATTGTTTTATCTATTTTTATTTTGCATCGTATGAACTTGCTTGTGGTTTGAGGCCTGAACTATGCTATGAATTTGAACTATGAATGTTTTCGTATGTGTTGTTTCATATTTTTTTCAATCGCCGGCTAGGCGCACTCCCAAAAAAACAGGCATCCTCCTGCGCGTGCTAAAACTCTATTTTGGCGCTGCAAAAAAAATTAGCGCGCTGTGCTACCATGCTTCTATTGGAGATGCTCTAAAGGAGAGAATGATCTGCATGTTCTGGACAGGGAACAACCTGAAAGTCAAGATACACATATATCATATCTCTTTTTTTTTTAAGAAAGAAGACCCCCTGCCTCTCCATCTGGGCGATGCATGCAACCACTTTATTAATTATTCAAAAAGATTTTACAAAATAGTATATTAGTAAGTCTGAAGCCACCATATTGGGCAACATTTGTCGCTACTTCTATCCACTTGATGAACGGGTGCCGATAGTCCGAGCCTAATACCAAATAGACCTCGCACCTAAGCCTAACATCTAAAACCGGGGGCCCCAGCCAAGCCATATACCTGGTTTGTGCACACACCAGTCCGGCGCACTCTTAGAGGCCGCCGCCACCGTCTTCCACCGATCCATCTTCAGAGCAGGTACTAACACACGACCTTGCCAGGTCTGCCATCGATGCCACCGCGACGCCAGACAGCACCATCCTCCTGCGCGAGTCCGTCTACACACATCGAACGCCGAGACTCCACTACGCCACGCCGCTGAGATCCACAGTCGTTGGTGCGTAAGATGAAACACCGCTCCATCAAAGATATTGTCCGCTGGTCCCTCGAGCCCGTGCACACCTCCAAGACTGACGCCCTCAAGGGGGACATGGCGCAAGAGCGCCGCCGTCATCCGATCTACCGATGTAGGGTTTCTCCCGAGGTAACAGATAGAGGTCTGGAACTTCTCCACGGCGATGTCTTCAAGAAGAGAACGACACAGAAGAGCGCCGCCATCACCAGCCTTGGCATACAGCCGAGCGCAAGGTTTTCACCCAGATCTGTTCAAAGAACCTCCATCAAGTCTTGTGTACGGATCGCGCCATCTCTACAGGGACTGGAAGTAGGATCCAGGCTGCCGCTGCCTGACCAGCCAGCAGCTGCGCCGTGCAAGCAGCAGGGCCGCCCGCAAGCCCTAGTCGCGCCACCGGAGAGCCCTACACCAGACCCTCCCGCCGACCCAGGAAAGGATGATGCCACGTACGCCCAGCAGCCGCCGCCGCCAGCCCGTGTCGTCACGCCATCGCGCCGCCATCCTTAGGCAGGAGGAGAAGAAGGCCCCGCCGCCGCCTAGGCCGAGCGGGCTTTGCCCGGCGACCTGCGTCGGCGACGACGAGGAGGGGCGAGGGGAGGCAGATCTGGGCTCCCCCCGGCCGCCCGCGGGGGGACGACGCGAGGAGAGGAGAGGGGGTAGACTCGGGGGAGGGGAGGGGTCACAAGTATATCATCTACAGCTACCATATCATCAGGGCGCTCTCCCCTTCCATCCCCCCCTTTCCTCCCTCCCTCCCTCTCTCTCAATATAGCAGCATGCTATGAACTCTCACACGCACACACAAATCAGTGTAGCAGCAGTGGCGTCACCAACAGCAACAACAACATAGACACAAAAATCTCTCTCTTTGTCTATCAATATAAGAGCATGTAACATGCTATGAACTCTGCACTTGTACTTCTGAAATCGGCAACAGAACCAGGAAGAGAGGATATACAACGATGGGGCATCGGGGCTATCACCAGGAATTAACAAACTAAGACGCACTTATTAAAAGAATTCGAAACTACCCTACGTAAGTATAGAATAAAGACAGCACAGATTGGCAAGTTTAGTCTAGGATTTGTAAGCGATCCAGAAATAATTTCAATTTCAAGAGGAAAAAGACAACCAGAAACATGCATGCCGTTGAACTGCTCCCATCCGCATTGGTCTCCCGTTTGCCTTACCAGCTCGTGGCGGTCAAGCCGCGATGCGCCATGCCCACCGACCTCGAGCTTATTGACGGACATCAGGGCAAGCGCTGCCGCCTCTCCCTGCATCGTCCTACGCACCCTGCTCCGGCATAGACGTGAAAAGGGTATTGGGTGAAGGTGAGGCTCCAGCGTGACTGCTCGCCGTGAGCCGCTGCAGATGACCGTGAACCTCCAACGCAGCGGGGGACACGACGAGGAGCTCGATGGAGTCCTTCACTTGGTCCACGGGCGGTGTGCTCGGGTGGTGGCGCCGCACGGCCTCGGGTTGCTCCGGCGAGAGCACGTTGTTGCTGCCAACATCCTAGAGGGATGGGTCGCTGCCCTCACCTTCCACTACCAGAATATTAGCTTACACCGACGGTCTCATCTATGCCGACGGCCCCCGTCGGCATAGATTGACATATCCCGACGGCCTAGGACAGGCCGTAGGCGTAGAAACGCCGTTGGCACTGCGTTTTGATTTCGGTTTGTGTTTTTTTTCGTCCTTGGGCGAAATGGCCGAATTTCGGGAATTTCAAATTTTTCGGCAAAATCTCAGACGAAATTGCAAAATCAAAATTTGAAAATTTGACCAAAATTCAACCGAAATTTGGCCGAAATTCGGCCTAAATTCAAGCAAAATTTGAAATAAAACAAAGCATAAACATATCAGTGCAACAACCATCAGGATGGATCGAATAAACTTAAGCAAATAAGCTCTAGGGATTAATAAAACTACATCTGTCCAACATACACTGATGGAAAAAAGGCCTTTGGTCGCGGTTCGCAACAGCCATTAGTCGCAGTTGGGCAACCGCGACCAAATAAGCGCGACTAAAGCCCCCCACCTTTAGTCGCGGCTGCTTAAGAACCGCGACTAACGGCCCGTCCACGTGGGCGCCAGGCGGCCGTCGGGGCGGAGGACCTTTAGTCGCGGTTCTTCTGGCCAACCGCGACTAAAGGCCGCCACAGGTTTAGGGTTTTAGCCCCCCCCCCCCCCTAAACCTGTTTTCTGTTTAATTTGTATTGTTTTATTTATTTTGTGCTTTATTTTAATTTTGAAGGAGTTTCATATATTCTACGGTACTACATACATGCATATGAATGTACAATTTCAAATAAATTT
>LR880970.1:737119195-737133922 GCA_904067115.1 Aegilops sharonensis
CCTCGGTCATATTGTTGCGGTGCTTAGGCGAAGCCCTGCGACGGTAGAACATCAAGATCGTCACCACGCCGTCGTGCTGACGGAACTCCTCCCCGACGCTTTGCTGGATCGGAGCCCGGGGATCGTCATCGAGCTGAACGTGTGCTAAGAACTCGGAGGTGCCGGAGTAACGGTGCTTGGATCAGTCGGATCGTGAAGACGTACGACTACATCAACCGCGTTGATATAACGCTTCCGCTTTCGGTCTACGAGGGTACGTGGACGGACACTCTCCCCTCTCGTTGCTATGCCATCACCATGGTCTTGCGTGATCGTAGGAAATTTTTTGAAATTACTACGTTACCCAACACGGTTGCCAAACAATATGAGAGTATTTTGGTTCTTCTATAAGGGTTTTGCAAGCTTTCTTATAGTTGGACCCGTTATCGGTTACTATTTGAACAATATGTTCATGGCCTATCTCTTCTACAACCTTCTCAATCTCTCTATAGATAAAGTCTGCAAAATTATGTAAAATGCATATACCTAATTAGAAGAAAGCAAGTATTTTAAGAACATAAGACAATTGTAAGACAGATCCAAGAATTGAACAAGCAACTATTGTAGGAGCATATGTAAAATGCATATATACCTAATTAGAACAAGGCATTGAGAACATAAAACAATCCTAAAACAGATCCAAGTATTCAAGAAGCAAGTATTCTAAGAACATATGTGAAATGCATGTATAGGACAAATACAAGTGTTCAAGAAGCAAGTAAAATGCGAAGAAGGGGAGGAAGAAGTAACCTGAATTCTGAGTCTGGCCGGATGCATCAATGGTATTGAGGAAGAACATTCGTGTATTACAATATACCATGAAGTTTATGAGGCTCATTCCTGTTGGACCAGTCCAAGAGTCACACATAAGAGTCACACCGAAGTTTTTCCAATCTTGTTTAAATTTTTGAAGAAAGGAAGTAGCTTCATCATAGTTAGCCTCCAAATATTTCCCATCAATCTCCTTCGCGGTTGGTATAGGAGCAGGCCCTAATTGTTGAGTGATCTTCACAGCAGCTCGGAAGTATGGGCAATCAGCTTTACGTCCAGCAATATCATTGGCATGAAAAAACTTGGACCAAGCTAGGCCAAGTGCATCTCTTGAATTAGGATCCAAAGCACTAGTGATCTTGGGCTGCATAGATACTTTGTTGCTGGATAATTGTTTGTCAAAATAGGCAGTGATACTCCTTTTGCCAACAGAAACCCGCACATCACCCACGCCCCCCTACCAATCCTCCTTTCAACTCTGCGGGAGACATTCGGGTCACGCAAGGCCTCTCTAATATTCATTTGAATTTCTTCTTCATCATCATCTAGTATGTTAATCACCCCTCCTTTTTGATACAACCCTTCCATAATATTTCTTTCAATTCTCAGCCTGCTATTTTTTTTGTCTCTTTTCTTCCTCTTTGATTCATCCCGGCACTCTCTCATTGCATCTCTCACATTTCTTGGCACATTGGGACAGCTCCTGACATTACCTACAATACCACCAAGGTGCTCCGCGACACGGGTTGCACCTCCACCTTTGTGCTTTAGGCTGCAGTACACACAATCAAAACCCCCATAATACGGCCATGCATGGTTCCAAGGATCATACAAGTTATTATCTTTAATTCCTGCATTGCAAAGTTACAAACAACATCACTTCAATTGAAGCTAGCAAATCAAGATCATGGTTCCATTTGCATCGTGTGAACAAGCAAAGCATAGTAATACCTTTCCAAGATTTTTGGGAATCATTTGCATTTGCATCATGGTTGCCACTACCACTCCTATTTGCATTTCCATTACCTGAAAATCACATGACAAAAGAACAACGGTCAGCTATGAAGAATAGGTAACTAAGGAAGCCACACTTGCTTACTAGGGTGTCCCCATATGAATGATAAACAAAAACAGTACAACCCGATCTACTAGGGTGTCACTTGCTTACTTAATGGTATTGTTGACCATTCAAATTAATCATTGGGTCAACATCTACTAGGGTGTCCTCATATAAAAGACACTATAACAATGTGCGCAGGAATCATCTCAGCAGCTCAAAAACGCAAGCACACAACGCAGATATATTGAACGATTGTATATTTGAGGATGTTAATAAAAAGGTTTGTAACCCACTTTTCTTTTGGACCAAAATAAATATTACCAGATCGTGAGCATCCTTGGTGACTAAAAGCAAAATATGCATGAAAACAGATGTGGATCATACAAAATTACATGGTAATAGAGCACATCTTGCTTCTTCCATCCTTTGGCAGTCAGGCTCATTAATTGTTGGTTGCCGACTCGTCGCAGCAAGCAGTCCGATGCAGCAACAAGCAGGAAGCTATACTCGTACAACAATCGATCAAGCTGCTTGTAATAGCTAGCTAGCTGTGTATGTACATTTAATCAAGCTGCTTGTAATAGCTATATAGCTTTGTACGGATTGCTGCTTCAAGTAGTAAGATATAAAGGCATCAAGAACATTTATACCTTCCCAACCAAGAGGACGCCCTCCATGCTGCTGCCGCTGCCCTGTGCTCCTGCCTCCGTTGAACTGGTCGGCTCGCGCACCATCACCTCCATTGCCGCAGCCGCCGAGCACCATGCCGCCGTCTTGAAGAAGCAATGGACAGGGAGTGGATGGGGTGGATGCGAGGAGACGTGGAGGGCGGCAGGAGGCTAGTGAGCGCCGGCGAGATGCGGCGGACGCGGGAGAAGCAGTGCTCGAGTGAGATGTGTCTGCTGATCTGCTCGATGTGCAGCGGCGGCGCCGCACACGGGAGGAGCCAGAGGAAATCGCGAACTAGGGTTAGGGCGATTGGTTTCGTTGTTTTATGTGAGCAGAAGCGTAACAGGAAGGCTCTGGAAGCTGGGTCTGGCCAGATAAATTCAAATTGGGCTGAATTGTTCGGCCGAAAGGCCCATATGTCGGGCCCAGGCGAGACGGCCGAAAATTGTTTTTTTCGGCCGAAAATCAAAACGCAGCGTCGGCATACGTTGATCTATGCCGACGGCGGTCGTCGGCATACTACGGTCGTCGGGACCGCGCGAGATACGCCTATGGGGGCCATTGGCATAGCCCGGGCCCACCTACCCGGTCAGCGACGACCGTTTGACGGCGTCGAAACTACACCGATGGGTGGTAACGGCGGCCGACGGCTATGCCTTCGGCATAGATTTGCTGACATCACCGATCTGAGTCGTCGACACGTCATCGATCCGAGGGAGTGGGGGCCCGTTGTGTGGCAGAGATATGCCGACGGCATAGCCGTCAGCATAGACCTGGCCCATGCCCTTTGCCACATCATCGATCCGCGTGTGATACCACGTCATCGATCCGTGGGATTGTACCTCTATGTGCGCACCTATGCCGATGGCCTTGTCGTCAGCATACATTTATTTTTTTTATTTTTAGTTAATATTTTTTTTATTTTTTTTATTTTCACAAGATAAATGTGCCTTATCCCGACGTTGTCCGTACATCTATGCCGACGGCCTCGGCCGTCGGCAACGTCCCCGCCTAACGGTGGCCGCCGTCAAATGCTGACCAACAGCTGGGCGACACGTGGCACCTACCGTCGGCATAGGTTAAAACTACGCTGACGGATAGGTCGTCGACATAGCCGCCACGTGTCAGCCACTGGGCACTCCTGGGGCATAGGTTAAAACTACGCTGACGGCTAGGCCGTCGGCATAGCCCTGCCCCAGGAGTTGCAGCTGCGCGACACGTGGCACCTCTATGCCGACGGTTTAGCTGTTGGCACGCCGACAGCTAAACCGTCGGCATAGAGGTGCCACTTGTTACCCAGCTGTTGGTCAACACTTGACGGCGGCCACCGCTAGGCGGGGACGTTGCTGACGGCCGAGGCCGTCGGCATAGATGTACGGACACCGTCGGGATGGGATCTATGCCGACGGCCTCCCGGCCTACGCCGATGGATATGTTGCCGACGGGGGCCGTCGGCATAGGCATGTCCCGACAGGAATCAGGGCTATGCCGACGGCCAGGGCCGTCGGCATAGGGGGCGATTGTGGTGGTGTTTGGAGAGGAGCACGTTTTGGATGGACACGATGTCAAGCATCGCGTACACATCAGATACTCAGGGAGCGATCGCCGCTATGCCGTGGATTTTTATGCCTTCAGATTAACTTTGAAGACATGTCTTTCTTACGCAACAAACTCTGAAGGCATTTATTTCTTTTTCCTGACAGTAACACTGGACGCGCGTCAATTGCTCAAAAACAAAATCCGCAACCACAAGAATATTGGACAAAATAGCTTCCTTTTCTATTGAGGAGCTCTCCACTCCCAAATTTTATTTCGATGAAGCTGGTACACAGTGATATCTAAATTAAAGTTTACAATTATTCATACAAAAGGGAATAAATTCCGCGTTTGGAAATGACATGAATTGTAATTTGTACATCCAAATATGATGAGGAAGATTGCCTTAATATCCCTTGTGGCATGTGCATGCTTACACGCTAACCTTCATGATCATGTATCAGGCTAGTGCAACAGATGGGCGGCCAACCCTGTCCAACAGGAAACACTGGGAAAGATTGCGCTTCCGGTGCTTTTTGTACATCCGGTTAGATCATTTTTGCGTGCTCAAGGTTTAGAGGTCCTCCATCTTCCTTGAGGTTCCACATCTTCTCATCATTTTTATCTTCTTTGTTGACCCTGTTTGCTGGACCTGGATATAACTAGTAGCTTGATTACATCGAGATGTAACTCTGACATACACAACACTTTATGCACACAGAATCCTTTTCATCTACTATTTCTGGTAGTCCCGTTGCCTATCAGTCCTAACAATCTTTACCATTTTCCCGTGAGCAACACGCTTGAGCAATACTATTAGAGCGTACCAAATACAAATACAATTCCTGGGCAACACATAGCATCAAAACTCTACTTATATAAGATGTGTGACAACGACATGGTAGAGAAGAACATGATGAGTTTATGTAAGAGGGTGGATTCTGCAAAGGTTTCGAGAGCTGGCAAGGGCAGACATTTCATTTATTGTGGGCATGTTAGGTTGACAACTTGAATTCTCTGTGAGCAGAAGAAACAAAGCACCAGCATATAAGTTGTCTATCACAATACCATGCATTGTTCAAATGGAAAAGTACTTACAGGTTTGGAGAAGTCTGGGGGAGTCTCCCTTTCTTTGACAGTCTCTTCAGTAGCCACTTGATCGAAATATCATCTCAAATAAATATATACTACACCATCTTCATCTCAAATAAATATATATTACACCATCTTCATCTCAAAATATCATGAGAATTTGGGGAAAACAGAATGTCACAACTCATCAACAACTATCCAGTCCACAACTCTGTAGAAATAAGAGCAATTCCTTCTTTACTACCATAATTCATAAACAACAACCAAGAAACTGATCACCCTTTAAAGACTTACAGGCGATGAGTGTCATTCTGTCGCCATTTTAACACAATGCTGACAAACAGCTATGGACGTTGGTGACAATGCTGACAAACCCAATATAAAATAACTATGGACAAAGGAACTCGTCGTGGCGCAAAGTGAGGCAAGGTCACCAGAATTGAAACCCTTTTTCCTTGCCACTATCACCAAGGGAGGGTGTTTGTAATAAGATCTCTATTGGTTGGCATGCTGTATCAATCACCATCCTCCGGTGTTTGTTACTGATTCCGGTGTGGTTTGACATTCCCCGGTTTCCATCCAAGTTCCCGAGCTCTTTCCTCCCACAAAGCAGTTAATTTCCTTTGACCGAGCAGCGACTCTGCTGACTTCTCCCTAGCTTCTTCACATGTATCCATACCTGAACTGCATTTGTCAGCCTCCTTTTGATACTGCGAAGCTAGTTTTTTAGCCTCGAGCAACTTTACATCGGCTTGTTGCTGAGCTTCTGTTGCTTCCTCCTCTCTCTGCTTTAGCTCTTCTATTAGTAACTCTGTTTCTTCACCGGAAGCATGATTTTTGACCTCTTTGAATTGCTTGGCACAGTCTGGAAACATCAGAAGCAATAATAACCAGTTAATACAGTCACAAGATAATTGCAAGATATGCCATGGAATATACGTGACCTTGGGTGCTTCATTAAACTACTTAGCATAATATCCAAGTCAAGACTAACTGTAAACATGGAGAAAAATAACTGAGCTACTTGGTTAAACTACTGACAAAACAGAGTATATCATGGATACAAACTAATTAGAGAGTGTGGAGAGAACAATAAACATAAGAAAATATTTCCACATGTAGCAACTAGAGCAGTAGACATCTTTCAGACTATAAGGACAAAGGAAGGCATCGCAGATTGAACTTGAGAATCAAAGAACAAATATTGCAATGCTCATATGTGATAGCACCAAGACAAGACAGGCATCAACCTTTCAGTACCATGGCATGTTATACATTCAACTCTATCTTGTTTAGTGAAATACACAATTATAAGCCTACAACCTGAACCAATGTTCTGACTTCTGAATAACTGAAAACATCTTGGCCTCACCCCCAAATTTCAAGCATAGCTAAAGTTATAATCGATCAGCCATGGCAAGGCCAGGCATAGAAAATCTGATGCATAATAAGCATTGAACAAACTGCGGAAGTTAAGCTATGCATGCTTGTTAGGACATTCAGATCACAAGTTAGAATCCCCCCATAAATTGAAAATCAACAGATCCCATAACTTACATATCATGCCAAGTTCTTAGCCTATCCACAGTACTACCATGTCCCGTCCACAGCAGAAAGCTATACTAGTTAAACTACTGACAAGGCAGAGAGTATCATGGATACAATCTAATTTAAGTGTGCAAAGAGAACAATAAACATAAGAAAAGATATCCAGTTTTCCACGAATAGCAACTAGAGCAGCACACATCTTTGAGTAGACTAAGGACAAAGGATAGTACCCAAGGTGGAGCTTGAGAATCAAATAATAAATATTAAAATGCTCATACGTGATAGCACGGACACAAGATTTCAGAAGCATGTCATGTTATACATTCAATTTCATCTTGTTCAGTGGCCATACATAATTACTCCTAATATAAAGCTACAACCTGAACCCGTGTTATGACTTCTGAATAAGTGAAAACATATTAGCCTCACACCCAAATTTCAAGTATGCTTATAGTTATGCATAAGCATTGAACAAACTGAGGAAGTTAAGCTATGCATTCTTGTTAGGACATTCAGATCACAGGTTAGAATGCCCCCATAAAATGAAAATTCACAGATCCCATAATTTAAAATCGTGCCATGTTCTTAGCCTATCCACAGTCCTACCGTGTGCCGTCCACAGCAGAACGCAATTTTGAGGGGCTACAAACGCATTGCGCGCACAGCACAGAACAATTGCACGGGGAAGGCACGGAAAGAAGGGCCATGTGGAACGGCCGGAGCAAGGAGATCTGGGCGGGTAGGTCGGGGCACCGACAGCAGGAGGGGTGGGTACCTTCAGGGAGCTGGAGCAGCGGCAGCGCGTCGCAGTCGCAGGCGCACGCGGGGCAGGCGCCCGCCGAGCGGCCGAGCGCCTCGGCGACGTGCCAGTAGAGCGGCGGGCCAACGATGTATGCCGCGACGCCGAGCCCGAGCAGCGCCACCAGCGCCATCACCGTCGCAGGGCTCGGGCCCCACGACGACGATGAGCGGCCCGCCATCGCCTCCGCGCCGAGGGTGGATGGTGGATTGATGGCACGGCCACGCTGCGCTGCGCTGCGGTCCGGCGCGAGGTGGGGCGGGGACCGGGGAGGCGTGGCTTGTCGGCGGCCCGCTGCGGCGGCGTGGGGAGTAAAGAGGGGGAGTGGGAGTGAGTGAGTGAGTGAGTGGGGACGGACCGGACGCGCGCGAGTGGAGACGGGCCGGCCCGAAACCCAGATGAGACGACACGGCGGTGGGTGACCAAATCTGGAGATCCGGCGGCGCTGAGACGCCCACGTCCACTTCAGTTTGGTCCCACGGCCAAGAAGCACCTACGTACGTTCGGAATTACTTGTCTTAGAAATGGATGTATCTAGAACTAGAATACGTGTAGATACATCCATTTATGCGACAAGTAATTCCGAACGGAGGGAGTAGGTTTCAAAAAAAAGCAGCTACGTATGTGTCAGCTTAGCACTCTTTTTTTTACTCGATTATACTCCCTTCGTTCTCAAATATTTGTCTTTCTAGCCATCTTAAATGAACTATAACATACGGATGTATGTAGACATGTTTTAAAGTGTAGATTCATTCATTTTGCTTCGTATGTAGTCACTTGTTGAAATCTCTAAAAAGATAATTATTTAAGAACGGGGGGAGTAATTTGTAACTACTCTTCCTGAAAGAAGCACGCACACAGCACACGTACAGCAGCACTACGAGTTCCAGAATTGTGCTTTTGCTTCTGCTTAAAGAGGATGAGAGGCGTTTGCTTCTTTTTCAGAATTGGACCAACCGTATTAGGAGTTTGTCAAAATTCACGGCTTTCTCTTGTTGAGCTACGCTGGCTTAGCATCAGCCTCCCTGAAAGACGGACACTTACTCGATATGTCATTCCGATGCCTCTCAATCCTAAGTTGAAACTACGCGTCTTTCCCATGCATCTTATTGTGTCGAAACCTGTGAATGTATCGAAACCTGTGAATGTAACGAGGCCTGTATAGGAACCAGAATCCTTGAGAAAAGATGGTTGATCTGTAGTGCATGCAAAATTTAATGTGCAATGTCTAACATGATGGGTACCACTGTTCAAAAACTCTTCCGATTCAGCGATTTATCGTCCGATTTATCACTACTTTTGGGGTAACACGACGACGACGATGACCCTCCCGCCATCGCCTCCGTGCTGAGGGCGGGTGGTGGCACGGCCGCGCTGCGCTGCAGGGCGAGGTGGTGGGGTGGGGACTGGGATGGCGTGTGGCTCGTCGGTTGCTCGGCGCGGCGGCGTGGGGGGTAAAGAGGGGGAGTGGGAGTGGGAGTGAGTGAGTGGGGACGGATCAGACGCGCGCAAGTGGAGACGGAGCGGCCCGAAACCCAGATGAGATGACACGGCGGTGGGTGGTCTCGGCGGCGAAGAGGTGAACCCGTGCCCGTGAGGGAGGGTGACCAAATATGGAGATCATGCGGCGCTGAGACGCCCATGTCCACTTCAGTTCGTCCCATGTCACCTTTTTTTTTTTTGAGAATCAGGCGAAGAAGCACCTAGGTATCTGTCAGCTTCATCACTTTTTTTTACTCCGTTATAAGTTGTAACCACAACCAACAGTCCCCTCAAAAAAAAAAGACAGTGCTAACTTCCAGACGTCCTGTTACAGCGATAGATCCGGACGATCCACATGCAGCCCGTTTCTATCTCGTGATTGCATCTGTTTTTCTCCACATGCATGTGATACTTAATGCTTTTTTCTCCATCATATACTCCCTCCGTTCCCAAATAATTGTCTTTCTAGCCATCTCAAATGGACTACAACATACGGATGTATGTAGACATGTTTTAGAGTGTAGATTCACTCATTTTGCTCCGTATGTAGTCATTTGTTGAAATCTCTAGAAAGACAATTATTTAGGAACGGAGGGAGTACTATGCATGGCATTTGTTAGAAAGCTTAATTATATGCATGCATGTGAGACGAAATTGATGACATCACTATAGATTCCCTTATGATTCAAGAAATGCTAAATGTTTCGTAGGCCAAACCATCGCTCCGATCGAAAAATTGTTTTCACATAAAAGAACCGTCACGGCGAGAACTTCAAAACTAGATCCCTTATTGATATGTTTCGACGACTTTTTTTTCCAGGTAAAAGTTACCACGCATAGGGTATACCAGTTATCATGTATATGACACATCGGTTACCATGATGTTTACATAGGCAAATTTCGGGCATAAAAATGACTTCTTTCAACTTTCTCCCCACATGCAAATGCACTAAAAGTGCAGAAAAGCTAATGTCAACGGGGATTCTTTTTGTTTTGAAATTTTAAAATGTTTTGTCGCTCGAATCGCCTATCTCATCCACAATCTGTTTTCACAAAAAAAAAAAACAAATCCACCGCGGCGAGACCTTCGAAACTAGATACCATTTGCCATGTTTCAAATTTTTTTTTGTGTGTCAAAAGATAGCATATCTGGGGTAAATAAGGTATCAGCTCTGGTGTGCATATATTACCATGTTATTTACACAGATCCTACCGAGTGTGTTTTCAACAACTTTTTCTCACGGGTCAAAAGTTATCGAGGTGTTTGTACCTAAGTTATCATGTCCGGGAGCCTATATTACCATGTTATTATACAGATGTTATCGAAGTATGTTTCCAAACAATATTTTACACGGGTCAACAGTTATCGAGGTGTTTGTGTCTAAGTTATCAGGTCCGGGAGCCTATATTACCATGTTATTTTACACAGATATTACCGGAGTATATTTTCAATATATTTTTTTCAAGGGTCAACGTTAACGTGGTCTTTGTACCTAAGTTATCTGGTCTGCAATGTGTATATTACCATGTGATGTACAAATAAGTTACCAAGGTGTTTTTCAACAACTTATTCCCCGGATTAAAGTTACCCCTGGGTATTTATATGCAAGTTATCGACTCCATGGAGCTGAACATGCTATTACATAGAAGTTATCGGGGTGGTTCAGATTTTAGTGTTTTCATAAATATAATAGGACATCTACATGACACAAACTGCATCTACTATCCCTCCGATTTATCTCTTGAAACTGAATTTAATTCTTAATTTATCCAAGCAGTATTTCACAGAGAGAAAATGGAAAAATGAAAGCCCGGGCGCTTGAGGGCGGTTTGAGGCACCAGACTGTATATGCTCTTACCATGTTTTTTTTGGAAAAACGTATGTTTCAACAGCTATTTTTTCCGGGTCAAAAAGTTACCACAAATGTTTTATGTAAGTTATCAGGCTTGCGACATAAAAATTACCTTGCTATTAGTATTTAGAATGAAGTTACCGTGTGTATGTTTCTACACCCCCCTCCCCCTCCACGTGCCGAAGTTATCAAGGTGTTGCACATGAGTAATCAGGTCTATGATGCCTAAAATTCTCATACTATCTACACCCAAAATATCGGTGGTGTATTTCAACATTTATTTTGTTAGTCAAAGCTATCACAATGTAGTAAAATAAATACTAACAGAGTAGCTGAGCCATTTGACTATTAAACGAAGAAAAAATAGTAGGAAAAATCGGTGTAAAAAAGGAAAAAAAAGTTTATTATTCACGTCATGGGTTTTACAAGTACAAAAACAACGTAACCTGAGATGAGGTCACAACCTGAATATAGTCCGTGTGGTTACGGAGTACTGCCAGAAACAAGAGGTGCTGGGTTCGATACGATGTTCTGCAAGTTTTTTACCAACGAGGGAAAAACAAGTCCCGAGCGAGAATCACGTTAAAATCGGGACGTGCGGGTGATGCGTTAGATCCGAATCTAACGGCAACCGAGTCGTTCGGATATGTTGCAAAAATCCTGCCGGCAGGATTTTAGCTTTTCCAAAAAAGAAAACCCACTCTCCCTCAAAGAGTACGCTCATGGCCCACGTACAGCCGGTGTAGCCTCTCTGGTCTGTATGGATGGACAAGTGTGTGTGGATGCTGAAAATGAGAGGCTTTTGCTTCTTTTTCTGAAACAAGGAGCGTGCACCGCCTATATTATGCGTTTGTCGAAGTCGCGGGTTTCTCCCGTTGAACCACCCCGACTGAGCATCACACTCCTTGAAGAATGGACACTCACTCAATATGTCATTCGGATGCCTCTCAATTCTAAGTTGAAACTAGACGTCTTTTCCCATGTATCTTCCTTGAACTTATTGTGCCGAAACCTGTGAATGTTACCAGGCCTGATTCGTAAGCATTATTCCATCATGTACTTGGCTAAACGAGTATTTGATCAAGTGTACAACCGAATCATATAGATGCACACTAGGTTCTGGGGGAATATGTATAGAGGTGGTTGCAGTGGCGGAGACAGGGGGGGCCAGCAAGGGCCCTGGCCCCCCCTAATGTTACTGATTTAGGCCTAGCACTAATGTAGCACTAATGTAAACACTGATCTTTTTGCTACTAAAATGGTGTATTTTGATGGAATGGCCCTCCCCAGCAAGACTTAAGAACACTCGGCCCTCCTCATCCGGATTTCCTGGCTCCACCGCAGGGTGGTTGGGTATTGGAACCTGTGAAGAAGAGGAAGTTATATAGGGACCATAATCCTTGAGAAAACATGGTTGGTCTATAGTGCATGTAAAATTTAATGTGCAATGTCTAACATGATGGGTACTAAACATTGAGCTGTGATTGGTCCCAAGCTCAACCATTACGTGGGTCTGATTGTGGCTTTTATATATATATTGGTTTATGTATTTCATATTTCCAACGGAAAACTAGTGGAGCCTTGTGAGCCAAATGCAATTAATTCGCTACACTCAATCCTTTGTCACACATGCCTCCTTTGTTCATAGAAAAACTCAATAAAAACACTTAATGAGAGATCTTTCGTTCGTGGCCCATTCATCTGTCCGTTTCCAAGGATCAGAGCAAAGAAGTTATGGTAATTTTTATTTGATTCAAATGGAAACTCAAGGATTTACAATCCCCGCTGACCTATTTTTAGAATTAGTACACAAAAAGTACAACAACATGATATGTAGTGTTGTACTGACATCCTAATTATATTTTCTTATGTGGTTGACTCTATTACACTAGTGCAGTTAAGTTCTATGCAAACGATTTAGACCCCTTTCGCTGACACGGTTTGGAAGTTTAGCCTTGCGAACGTGTGCGATAGGGGGGCCCATCGCACATGATCCAAATTAATCGTTTGTGATAGGGCTCGAGGATGCAAAAGATTTAGCAAAAGCAATCGTATGCGAAGACAAAGCCTATCCCAGGCACAACTCCTGAAGCAAGCGTTTTCAATATATAAAACGTCACAAGCGTTTCTTACGTAAAAGTCTGTGTGGGGTGATGCATCTATTGCACATACTGTACATCACTACTAGGAAAAAGCCTAGTAGTAGCGCGGGTGCCCGCGCTACTACTACGGCGCTACAACTAACTGGTAGTAGTAGCGCGGGTGCCACCCGCGCTACTACTATGTCCGTTAGTAGTAGCGTGAGTGCCACCCGCACTACTACTAGTTAGTAGTAGCGTGGGTCTGGACCCTCGCTACTACCAACTAATTAGGAATTAAAAAAATCTAGCCATGGTTGCTGCTGCTAGGCGTCATCGTCCTCTCCATCCATGGCCGATGCTGATCCTGGAGGGGACGAAGTCGTCCATGGTGATGATGCTTCCCCATCCAACTCTTCTCCACACCTCTCCTTTGCTGCTTCTACAAAAAAAGAGACAAGGATTAGAAGAGGAAGAGAGAGATAGAGAGGAGTAGGTGCAGCAGCTCACCGGGTGGCCGCCGGAGTTGGAGCCGAAACCCTAGACGATGCCATGGGTTGCCTCCATCAGAGATCTGGCCATCGTCATGGGCAGCGCTCTGCTATATCTCCCTCTCCTTCTAGCAGCGGAGGAGGAGGAGGAGGAAGGAGGGGCAGGGGAGGGGGATGTGGTGGAAGAGGAGGTCGCCGGATTTGAGGGAGACGTCGAGGTACGAGGCCGACAATTGCAGTGGGCGAGGAAGGGCATTGCAGGTGGGAGGGAGAAGTGAAATTGAGAGGGTGTGGGTCTGGGATTGGGCCTTCGTGTGCTATGTTTATACATGTGTCGGTGGGTTGATAATAGTAGCGCTGGGTTTATACCCCACGCTACTACTATGGCTTGTCCCGGGATGCACGGTGGAGACCACTTAGTAGTAGTGTGGGGTTTATAACACGCGCTACTACTATCAACTTAGTAGTAGCGCGGGTTTATACCCCTCGCTACTACTATGGCATGTCCCGGGGGGCACGGTGGAGACCACTTAGTAGTAGCGAGGGTTATAAACCCGCGCTACTACTATCAACTTAGTAGTAGCGGGGGGTATAAACCCACGCTACTAGTAAGTAGCAGTAGCGAGGGGTATAAACCCATGCTACTAGTAAACGTCTACCTATAAGCTTTTCCCTAGTAGTGCATTGATGTCGTGTTTGCTATACATCCAACATCGGAGGTAATTGCTCGACGTAGCACTTGTGCAAAAAGATGTTTAGCACAAACATTTAATCTACTGTGTTGTTTGCGATGCGAAACCATATCAAAGAGATGGATCCATGACGGTGTCCTCAGGAGGAAGGTGACACCCACGGACGCCGCCGGCGCCGGCGCCAAAGCACATTTTTTTGCTCGTATCTGTAGCCGCACCAATGAGGCATCTTGAACAAAAACCGCGACGAGGACCTGATCACCCAATCCAGATCTAGGCAACGCCACCTCTGCTCAAAGAACATGAGCCTAGACAACCCACCGTCGCACCCTTTGTCGCCCACACGACCAAGAGGAACAACTACCGTCGCCACCACAAAGCTCACTGGAGAGCCGCCTAGTACCAGCCATCTGGAGCCACTGCCCTGGCATCTGATGTTGAACCTCACACTGACACCACAATGTGCAAACATGGCCAATCAATACGGGAATCAAGTATCTCCCTCCTCCTCCCGACCCGAGATACCACCACCACAATAGTAGAACGGAGAGAGAGGCTAAAGCCGACGCATCGGCCACCCAGCAAAAATGCTCCAGGCCATGCACAGGGGATCTTGT
>LR880970.1:737155915-737171470 GCA_904067115.1 Aegilops sharonensis
AGAGGTATCTCTGGGCCCACTCGGTAGGACATCATCATAATGTGCACAATGTGATCAAGGAGTTGATCACGGGATGATGTGTTACGGAACGAGTAAAGAGACTTGCCGGTAACGAGATTGAACAAGGTATCGGGATACCGACGATCGAATCTCGGGCAAGTACAATACCGCTAGACAAAGGGAATTGAATACGGGATTGATTGAGTCCTTGACATCGTGGTTCATCCGACGAGATCATCGTGGAACATGTGGGAGCCAACATGGGTATCCAGATCCCGATGTTGGTTATTGGCCGGAGAACGTCTCGGTCATGTCTACATGTCTCCCGAACCCGTAGGGTCTACACACTTAAGGTTCGATGATGCTAGGGTTATAAAGGAAGTTTGTATGTGGTTACCGAATGTTGTTCGGAGTCCCGGATGAGATCCCGGACGTCACGAGGAGTTCCGGAATGGTCCGGAGGTAAAGATTTATATATGGGAAGTCCTGTTTTGGTCACCGGAAAAGTTTCGGGTGATATCGGTAATGTACCGGGACCACCGGGAGGGTCCCGGGGGTCCACCAAGTGGGGCCACCTGCCCCAGAAGGCTGCGTGGGCCAAGTGTGGGAGGGGACCAGCCCCTAAGTGGGCTGGGGCGCCCCCCACCAAGGCCCAAGGCGTGGGAAGTGGAGGGAGGGGCAAACCCTAGGTCCAGATGGGCCTTAAGGCCCACCTAGTGGGCGCCTCCCCCTCTCTCCCCTCTTGGCCGCCTCCCCCTTTTCCCATCTAGGGCTGCCGCCCCTCTAGGGGTGGGAACCCTAGAGGGGGCGCACCCTCCTCCCCTTCCCCTATATATATGAGGCCTAGGGGCTGCCCATAACACACGATTCGATCTCTGCCTATTGGTGCAGCCCTCCCTCTCTTTCTCCTCATATCTTGTGATGCTTGGCGAAGCCCTGCAAGATTGCCACGCTCCTCCATCACCACCACGCCGTTGTGCTGCTGCTGGATGGAGTCTTCCTCAACCTCTCCCTCTCTTCTTGCTGGATCAAGGCGTGGGAGACGTCACCGGGCTGTACGTGTGTTGAACGCGGAGGTGCCGTCCGTTCGGCACTAGGATCTCCGATGATTTGATCACGACGAGTACGACTCCTTCAACCCCGTTCTCATGAACGCTTCCGCTTAGCGATCTACAAGGGTATGTAGATGCACTCTCCTTCCCTCGTTGCTAGTTTCTCCATAGATAGATCTTGGTGACACGTAGGAAAATTTTGAATTTCTGCTACGTTCCCCAACACCTCCTTGACCCGGATCACGCTGAACTTCTGGGGTGACGTCACGGTATTAAGCTAGCCCTAGAAGTTGGCGGTCGGCAGATCGAGTTGGAGACTGACAACATGGGTGCGATGCAAGTGTTGAAAAATCAGGAGCTGGATAAGTCTCACTATGGGCGTTCATCGTGGAGATTAAGGAGCTTCTTGCTTCCACGGATGATTTTCAGGGCGATTTTGGCTAGAAGCACGACCAACCATGTGGCACATCCTCTAGCTAGGGATGACTGCCTGGATAACTTATCAAGATATGGTTTTCTGTTTCTCCGTTTTGTATGATGACATTATTACGGCCGAGGCTGGTTAGGCAATAAAAGGCAACGTTCCCCCCAAAAAACATATCTTCTCTGTCTAGCATGTCGAGCCAATTCTCTTATTTGTTCATTTTGATGTTGGGTTAAACGAAGGTCAACACATTTATTTTACTTTCCCCATTACTCGAGATACTATAAAAATTCAAAGAAATGTATCTCTTGTGCAACCAATTCTAAGACATTTTGTTTTTCTTACATAAGGCATGTTAGCTTCCACAAAATAGAGTTTCTCAACTACATGCAAGAATATCCTTTATAAAATGGCTTCTCTTTCTATAATTGAGAAGTTACACGCTCCTACCATAAATTTAGTGTGATCTTATATAAAAGGTTTAATTCTAGCTTTTCGAAATGAGAGTATGGTATTTTGTACACCAACACATCTTGAGTAAGGTTGCTCAGACTCATTCCTTTGGCATGTGCGTACTTAAATACGAACCTTGTTGATCAATGTGTTAGGCTGTTGCAGTAGATCAGAGGCCAGCCCAAGAAAACATGATGAACTAGGAGTGACATAGATCAAACAACGTGTCCCAACAACCAAGCGGACCCCGGGTGCCAAATCTTGGTGACATATGCTCATTTCATCCAGTAGCTTAGTTTTCTCCTCTGATCACAAGAGTCCTCATCTTCTCACTAATCTCATCTTGCTACTGTATGAAGTTTGCACTAGATGTGAAGTCTCTTAACTGTGAATCACATGCTTGTAATAGCGTTATTGCATAGAGATATAACTATGATATGCACGCCACTCTACACAAACCAGATCCATGGAAGTAGTTGTTGCAAGTGCTCCTATTTCCTACCATTCCTATCACCCTTTACTATTTTCCTGTCAAAGCATGCAATCAATAATGTTCGCATGCAATTCGTGATTCTTGAGAAAAAGATAGGAGCGAAAAGGATACTTATACAAGAACTAGGAGGACAATATATAACCTATCTAAGTTCTGAGAGCTGGCACAAGTAGTTATGACATTTATTGTGTGGATGTTTGATTGAGGACTTCTGTTTTTAACACCAATCATTCCATTAGGTCTCATTATAACAAGTGTCGGTCCTTTCCGTAATTAAATTTCAGTCAAACTTTTTCGAGTCACTAATCTTTACCCAAGTGTCCCATGATCTAATTTTTCCGACTCCCACCTCCTATCTCACCATCTTCGATGTGTGCCCCCACCCAAAATTCAGACCCCAACTCTACTATCTCCATTTTCCATGTCCTTCCTTGGCGTCCCTGGTGAGCTCCACCTCGTCGCTATAGGGAAGGAGAAGAAGCAATGCAAACTATGCTAGTGCCAAATCACCATTCAAAAAAATTCCTCAAAACATTATTGTGGGAAACGCACCTTATGAAACTCGTTAATGTATTTTGTTTCTAACAAGGATGCCTTCTCGGTGTTAGTACAACTATTTTGTGAGGCCCAAACATAAATTGAACCACCGATCGCCACAAGAGCAAAAGGTGAAAAAAAAAGAACATACAAAAAAGGGAAGGCTAACCAAGCCAGCCTTGCACCATGAACTTTAGCCAAAAGGTGAGAAAAAGAACACAAAAAAAAGAGGAGCTTGCTGAAACGTTGACAATGATGGTGATACAACTAAGATGGAGCGTCTCATTTGAGTGGTTCGCGACACAAGACAACTCATGGCCCACACCAAATGTGACACAATGATGTCATTGACATCGAGAAAAATATAGTAGAGAGGTTGGTGTTTGGGGTGGGGTGGGGTAGGGCGGGGATATGGGTGATGGTGCACAAGCACCGCCACCTTCCAGACAACACTCCGGTCTTGAGATTGACGAAATCTATACCAATGAACTACGGTAATTTGGTATTCCTCTCCCTGGAAATTAGGAAGTTTCTCGATAGGTTGTTCTGACGCCTTTTAATATTGAGTCTACACCACATGTGTTTTCCATGCATCTTCATTGAGTTCACTAAGCTGAAACCTATGGATTTTACACAACCATGGTAAGCATTGTTTCGTCGTATTCTTGCAACTCTTCATTGTCTTTTCTTGTCATACGTGCACACTTGCGTATAGAGAATTTGATCAAGTGTAGAATGAAATCATATATAGAAATAAGTAAAGTTCCGGCGGAATATGTATAGGGATGGTTGGGTATTGAATGTTCAAAGGAGAGAATATTTTATAGTAAGCATAACCCATGAGAAGAGTGGATGATTGTATAATACATTTCTTGAAATAAGCTTTTGGCCCGCTTTATATATAAAGCAACAACCCACGAACAAAGTGCATACCCAAATGATACAAGGTAATGAGGTAATGACGCACACGACTACGCTACCGAAAGAAAGCACATGAAGAACTTAGTACAACGCCATGCTATGCCCTATAACACCTAAGCTCCATGACAATGCCCCCGGGAGGGAGAAGAACGCTAAGCGTCGTCCTGCCAAGTCCACACTAGAAAAAAGTTTTTACTCGGAACCCAGCCATGGAGATGAGCATTACAATGACGTCTTCAAGAAGAAAGTGGCACCCGCAAATGCCGCCTTCGTCGGTAACAAAGTGCAGATCTTTCGCTCGACAACTCCCTCAATCCACCACAAGGTCTCTAGGACAAGTGCGACGAGTTCAGAACTCCAAATCCGGATAGAGGTGTTGCCACTGCCAGAGACAGAGAGTGCGCCTGAGCCACCTGCTGCTCCATCGCTCGCTGCCCGCACGACCAAGTGGGAAAGCCACCATCACCACCATGGCGCCCGCCGAAGAGCCAACCATGCGGACCACCTTCCAGGGCACCGCCCTGGTATTCAAGGTCTGAAACACCCCTAGCAGCCCACTTCACAGCGCACCAACAACGGTAGGAGGAGTAGAGGCACCCCATCCACTCCTAGCCTAGCATGAGGCACTGGATCTGGGCCAGTGCCTTCACATTAGGAAGCACCTATACCTGCGTCCCCATCCATTCCCGGTGGACCATGGGAGGGGGATACGATCCAGTGATTGCCAACGGCCACCGCGAAGTAAGGCCTAGCCATAGCCCCGGGACCTTGCCCCAGACAAGCTCGCACAAAGCCACGTCTGTGGCCATCGTCACTGATCCGCATGATGTTTTAGCAATGTCACGACCACCACCACCATGCACCATGCCCGCAAGGAAGGAAACCTCGCTACTCGATGCCCATGATTGTATAAAAATGCGCAACTTAATGTGTTCATTGTCTAATAATATGAATACTATGTTAGAAAGAAACTATAAATAACTACATTGAGGGGCGATTGGCCCCGAGGTCATTTTAGCGTGTGATTTTGAATTGTGATCTTTTATACATTTTTAAATCGATATCTCATATTCTCACAGGAAATCTTATTGAGCCTTGTGAGCGAGGCCTGGCCGTGCAGATACCCTCAATTCCTTTGTTAACCGTGTAAGGTCTCTTTGGTTCATACCAAAACCGGATAAGAACTAATGAATAGCAACAAAAAAAATCATATCATGGCACTATTCATTCATCAAGTTCAAAGGTATGCGGCAAATGAAAAATGGAGGAAGTTTCTCTTGATCTCGATTCAAATGAAAAACACAGGGAATTTAAAATAACATGTACCACTTTATAGAATTCCTATGCGCAAAGTACAGGAACGAGATCCTTAATGTCATAATAATGTCCTAACTATATTTTCTCATGTGGTTTAATTTTAATCTAACTATGTGATATCAAAGTTTCTTTCTATATTCACGCGAACCGACATCTAAATTTGCGAAAAAGAAGAAGATTTTTTTAATACTCTATGGTGTGCATGCATTTCTTTCCTATTCGGTGTTCTGCATATTTCTAATTTCAGAGTCCAATGAACTAATGAGACCCTAAAATTCAACTGTATATATTTCAAAATGTAAACAAAATAACAGGAATGCCTGTCCAGTGTCCTAACCAGATTACTAAAGCTAGCTATTTGGCCCGTTTAGAATGTCGAGGGAGATTTCTCTAAGTGGCTAAAAAAAATTCCTGTGGTACATGTTATTTAAATTACCTTTTCCACGGGTGGATATACTCTAAACTCCCAAGCCAGTTTTTCTTCTATAATCAAGTTTAAGACACTTTGTTTGCTCGGAAGGCATGTTGATTTCCGCAAAGATATCATATACAAAATGGCTTCTTTTTTAAGATTGAGGATCACTTCACGCATATTCATTACCACATAACCATTGCAGAAACGACGCATGAATTTAGTGCATGGTTATTCATATATATCAAATGGTTTAGTTATAGATTTTACAAAAGAGGGCATCGATGTAATTTTGTACAATACGTCTTGAGAATGAGTGGACGTTCCTTGTGGCATGTGCATACTGAATCACAAACTTTGCTGATCATGTGCCAGGTTGGTGAAACATATCGGTGGCCAACCCTAAGCAGCACGATGCACTAGAAACGACCGTAGAGCAAACTATCCACTAGGGAGCAAACCCCACCGGTAACTTGCACCGCATAGGGGATTTATTTCCTGCCCAAGGCTCCAGATCTTATCACTACTCTCATCTTACTCTCTAGGAGAGTTACAGAACAAGTGCGATTTCTTTACTCTAGATTAGATCTTGCTAATAGCGTGATTGCCTGAACATATCCTGTTGATATGCATGCTACGTTGCTCTCACACAGTTCCTGAATGAAACTATTGCCGGTGCTCCCGTTGCCTACCATTCCTAACACTCGCTATCGTTTTCTCGTGAGTGTGCTCGAGCAACAATTTTCCCGCATGCAGCTACAAATTCTTGAGAAAAAGGTAGGAACAGAGAACCTACTTATAGCTCTATCCATGTCCTGAGAATTGACGCACACAGATATGTCATTTATCGTGTGCATGTTTGGTTGGACTGGTTATAGCACAGTGTCCGGTTTTCTCTTAAACTTCAGTCACTCCTTTTCAAGCCACCGTCACGTTGTGGTGAGATCTCATTTTCTAGGTCACGCGCTGCCATTGCCGTCTCCTTTGCCCGACGTGGCTAGTGAGCTCCACCTCGTGCAACTAGACGGAGATGAAGAATGAGCAAGCAAATTAGGTGCGCAACAGCAAAATCATAATTGAGATTCAAAGGGCTTGCTCTAGAATTTCTTGTGGGAAAAAATCAATTGTGAACAAGGCTTGCATTCCCAGCGTAGGTACATGCTTTCCTGAGATGGCACGACGCACATAAATCGAACCGCATGTCCGCCCGATCACCCAAAAGATCCAAAGGACGAGAGGGAAAACAGAGCCCCCGACCCATCCACAAACCCCACGCGATGAAGGCTTCGTAGCTTGAGCCATTCCCCCCACCGACCCCTCCGTCCAGTCCATGGACTGATGGACGGCCCCCACCGCCAGGCCTCCGCCGCCGCCGCCGCAAGCGCGAGGGGCGAGGGGTAGCCTCGAGGCGGGCAGCGCGTCATCCACTGCGACATTGAGTCGGCGCCACGGGCGTGGCCGGAAATGAAGATGCTGGCCCACGCGCGCTGTCATTGCCATCTCCTTGGGCGACTTAACCGGTGAGCTCCACCTCACACAACTAGAGGCGAGAAGATGAAGGATGAAGACTTCGAAGCTCGAGCCATTCCCATTCCCACCAACCGTCCCCTCCGTCCGGTCCTTCCATGGACGGACTCCAGCGGCCGCCCGCGGCGGCTGCCGCCGCCAGCGGGAGGGGCGAGGGGCAGCCTCCGGGTGGACAACGCGTCATCCACTACGACATTGAGTCGGCACCGCGGGCGTGGCCGGAAATGCAGACGCTGGCCCTCGCCGTCAGCCTCGCGCTCGGGGGCGTCCAGTGCATGCCGGCCACGCCACTGACCACTCCCTGCACCTGACTCACCTTCTTCTTTTTCTTCTTCTTCTTCGTCCATCTCGCGGATGCTTGAAATTTAGAGTATCGGAAGCCCAAATGTGAGATCAAAACAAAAATTGATATCATAGTTCTTTACATGGTTGTGTGTGTGCAGAGCAAATGCTTGACGACTGGATCTCAAATTCAAATTCAAAGGGCTTGCTCTCAAATTTCTTGTGAGAAACCCACCTTTTTATTTCTTCTGGATCGCACAGAGCACACTTTGGACGAGAGAGACGGCCAGGCTTATCGAACTTGGCTGCAAGTCAAGTAGGTCATTTCCGCGCAACCCCATTGACGAGGCACTCAAACTGAACTTTTGTGGCCTTTGTTATCGTCAGCGGCAAAGGTCCATGTGTTGCAACCCAACACGATTGTTCATATATATAAGTGGCTTAATCCTTGTTGATCATGTGTCAGGATGGTGAAACATATCGGTGACCAAACCTAAGCAGCGTGATGCGCTAGGAACGACTGTAGAGTAAACTATTCAATGCAAAGGGCAGTGACTAGGCCCCGGGCAACTATTTACCAAAAACACATGTCTCCTCAAAGTCGTAAGACCATGTATAAAGGCTGATGCCTGACCAGTTTGAGAAGGTCAAAGAAGTTTGTGAACCGATGAAAGGCAAACCCCATTGGTGACATACACGTATTTCCCACAACTGCATATGATTTTTCCTGCCCGAGGCTCCATATCTTATCACAACTCTCATCTTACTCTCTCCGCCAGCAACAGAACCAGTGAAATTTCCTAACTTCGATTTTGATGTTGCTAAAAGCGTGATTGCCTGGTGATATCCCTTTGATACACAAATCACTTTGCCCGCACTACTTTTTTGAAGCATACTGTTGCGGGTGCTCCCGTTGCCTACCATGCCTAACACTCGTTACCATTTTCCTGCCAATGTGCTCGACCAACAATATTGACGCATAAAAGTACAATTCTTGAGACAAAGGTAGCAACGTAGAACCTACTTATAACTCTACTCGTGTCCTAAGTGTTGGCACACAAAGTGATGTCATTTATTGTGTTCATGTCTGGTTGAACCGGTCATAGCACACGCGTCCACTTTTCTTAAACTTTAGTCATTCCTTTTCAAGCCATCTTCTCACTATAGTGAGATCTCATTTTCCAGCTCACGCGCTGCCATTGTCATCTCATTGCCCGAGGTAGACACTAAGGCAGAACTAGAAGAGGGGATGAGAAGCGGAAAAAAAGGCAAAATAGCAAAACCACAATTCAAATTCAAAGAGCTTGCTCTAAAATTTCTGGTGGAAAAACCACCTTATTTATGAAAGAAAACAAAAATTATTTGTCGAAAACAAGGCATGCATTCTCATACCATACTAGCGTTTAGAACAGCCTTTCCTGAGATGGACATAAATCGGACCGCCCGATCGCCCACAAGATCCAAAAAGCGAGAGGAAAAACAGAGCCCCTAGCCCGTCTACAAACCCACGCCCGACGACGAAGACTTCGAATCCCGATCGCCCACAAGATCCAAAAGATGCATGAATTTAATACATGATTTTTCATATATAAAATGGTTTGATTCTAGCTTTTGAAAAAGAAGGCATCGATGTAATTTGTACAACATGTCTTGAGCAAGATTGATTGAATGCTCCTTGCGGCATGTGCATGCTGAAACACAAACCTTGCCGATCATGTGTCAGGTAAGTGAAGCCAGTCATATCCGTGGCCAATCCTACGCAACAATACACTGGGAATGACTGTAGAGTAAACGATCCAGCTCAGCGGGCAAACTCTATGTGAATATTATTGGTGAGCCACGTGCACTTCCAATCAGTGGCGGAACTAGGATTTGAAACCAGGGTGGTCCTCCCAAAAAAATGACAAAGAATGTGACATGTGAACATTTATAGTAATTACCAATATCATATATAAATAGATAAAAAATGTAGTCTTACAACATTGACAAGGTTATTTGTCGAACCGTACATAAAATTGAACATATTATGTGTCGATGTAGTGTTGTACAAATAATAATTCCCTGGCTACCTGTTTTCAGTCTCTGGATAAATTGAAATCGGGGCTGCTGCACGCCTCCAGTCTCCAGACTCAGTGAATCCAAGGAGCGCGAACGCTAGAGGAGCTGCCTGGTCTAGACAAACTCAGATATGTACCAAAAATCTTGTCAAATTCAATGTAAATATGTCTGAATCAGAGATCAAGTGAACAACCATGGGGGATGGGTGGATCAGGGGATGGGGGTACCTCTATAGGAAGGAGACGGGCACAACATCTGAGTAGATTGGGGTGCTCCGGCAATTCGATTAACAGGGAGGCTCAGCGTGTTGCTGCGCAGTAGTACCCGCCCGCGGACAACAGCCGCCGGGCAGTGGGAGGGTAGGCAGGCCGCAGGCGTCAGGGCGGTCCGGCGGTGGCACCGGGCGGCCGGGATGGCTGGCTCGGATGGCGGCGGATTAAAGTCAAAGCAGTCGCCATGGACTGGGTTGACCCCTGTGCATTGCGGCGTTCGTGACAAGCAGACGGCCAACCAAGGCTGTTTGCTGGGCTTCTTCTCTCCAAGGCCCATCTCCTAATAAGCTATATATAGGCCAGCCCAAAATCCCAGGGTGAGCGCGGCCCACCCTGTCCACCTTGTAGCTCCACCCCTGACTTCCTGTGACCACATAGGATTTTTGCCTGCCCAAGGCTCCAGATCTTAGTACTACTCTCGTCTTACTCTTAAGGATATTTCTATCATCCCCTGAGATTTCTGAACTCAAATTTGGATGTTGGTAATAGCACGATTGCATGAAAATATCCTTTTGATGTGCACACCACTTTATGCACACGGCACTCTTCGACAAGATTGTCGCCGGTGCTCCCGTTGCCTACCATTCCTAACACATTACCACTTCTCTGTTAATGTGCCCGGGCGACAACATTCATGCATACAACTACAATTCTAGAGAAAAGATGGCAATGAAGAACCTATTTATAACTCCATCCATGTACTAAGAATTGACAGGCACAGTTATGCCATTTATTGTGTGAATGTTCAGTTGAGCTGGTTATATAAGCACACGTATCTGGTTTTTCTTGAACTTCAGGTCACTACTCCTTTCAAGTCACCATCACCATCACACTGTAGTGAGATCTCATTTTTACCTCACGTGTTGTCGTTGCCGTCCCCTTGGCCGACTTAGCGGGTGAGCTCCGCCTCACACAACTAACTAGAGGCGAGAAGAAGAAGAAGAAGGAAGGGCAAACTGTGATACATAGCAAAACCACAATTCAAATTCAAAGGGCTTGCTCTAAAATTTCTTGTGGGAAACCCAACCTTATATATGAAAGGCAATAAAAATCATTTGCCGAGAACAAGGCCGTTGGTACAGGATGTAGCAGCAGCGGTACAGGATGCAGCAGCGGTACCCTCAAATAAAATAGAAGAAGAAGAAGGTGACTCAGGTGCAGGAGTAGTCAGTGGCATGCACTGGAGGCCCCCGAGCACGAGGCTGGCGGTGAGGGCCAGCATCTGCATTTCCGGCCACGCCCGCGGCGCCGACTCGACGTCGCAGTGGATGATGCGATGCCCGCCCGGAGGCTTCCCCTCTCCCCTCGCGCTCGCGGCGGCCACCGCCGCGGGCCGGCGCTGGAGTCCGTCCACGGAAGAGCCGGGCGGAGGGGGCGGTGGTGGGCGGTCCGGTTTATGTGCGTCCTGCCATCTAGGCTGGCGCCGGGGTTAAACTGTTGGATCACCGCTGGTATGCGAGCTGCGAGGAGCAATCTAGGCTGGCGCCGGGATGCATCGTTTCTTTGCTTTCTCTGTTTTTCTGTTTGTACAGTCCATAACTTGTAACTGCACCTGTAGCCGAACCTTTGTGGTTTTTACTCCCCCCCCCTCTTCTCTTAATGAATTGAAAGCAGCAACTTGTGTAGGGTTCAATTTGAATTTGTGTGTAGTACTTTACTGTATTGACATTATTTCTCCACGGAGTTGGGATTGATTAGCACTGATAACGGTTTTATTTACAACCGAGCAACTCCAATAGCTCCCATATCCCAAAAAAACTACTGTTTACAAAGAGTTGAGGCAAAAAAAGCACTCAAACAGCTACCGCCACAGGAGCTCCCCTGTGGTCACCACGCCGGTTCAAAATCTCTGGTGGCTAAGGCGTTTCGTCACGGTTTCTATTGGTTGACTGCTCATGCTGATGCGGAGGACCTGGTTAGGCGATGTGATGGCTGTCAGAAGTTTTCAAGACGGGCTCATGTGTCGGCTCAAGAATTGCGGATGATTCCAATTACTTGGTCGTTTGCGACTTGGGGGCTGGATATGGTTGGGCCTTTCAAACGGTCCAAGGACAAAAACACCCACCTTTAGGTGGCGGTTGACAAGTTTACATAGTGGGTGGAGGTAGAGCCCGTCAGCAAGTGTGATGCAGCCACGGCGGTTTAATTCATTAAAAAGGTGATTTTTCGGTTTGGCTTTCCACACAGCATCATTACTGATAATGGTACCAATCTGTCTAAGGGTGCTATGAAGGAGTTCTGTGAACGTGAGCACATCCGGCTTGACGTTGGCTCACCCATAGTCCAATGGCCAAGCAGAGAGGGCTAACCAAGAGATCTTACGAGGTATCAAACCCCGGCTTATGGTTCCTTTGCAGCGGACGCCGGGTTGTTGGGTTGAGGAGTTACCATCTGTATTATGGAGCATCAATACTACGCCCAACAGATCGGCAGGATACACACCGTTCTTCATGGTCTATGGAGCGGAGGCGGTTCTCCCAAGTGATATCCGTCATGATTCGCCTCGTGTTGCAGCTTATGTTGAAGCGGACAATGAGGTAGCACGGCAAGACGCTTTGGACCTGTTGGATGAGGAGCGTGACATCGCAGCTGCCCGTTCGGCGATTTACCAGCAGGATCTTCGTTGCTATCACAGTCGCCGAGTTAGAACCAGAACCTTTCAAGAAGGAGATTTGGTGCTCCGGCTCATTCAAGACCAGACTGATATGCACAAGCTATCCCCACCTTGGGAAGGACCTTTCGTGGTCAGCAAGAATCTGCACAACGGGTCGTACTATCTGATCGATATTCGAGAGCATAAAGACTCACATACATCAGAGGAGGAGACCAACAGGCCGTGGAATATAGCTCATCTTCGGCCCTACTATACTTGAGCCATAGGCTCTACTTATGTACATATTATGACAATGTATATATTATGATAAATACAATAAACCGGAGCCTTAGCTAAAGCGGGGTCTCAGTTATTTTTACATCATGTGCGGTTACACGGAGTTCTAATCTTAAAGCGGCCTCCGATTTACCCCTTGAGTTAGCTTTTTAATAAGCATTATATCATATCACTTGGGGGCTTGGTCGTGTCCGAACCAATGCAACACCTTTTGATAGGCGAAAGCCACGGGATCACTTGGGGATTTGGTCACGTCTGAACCAGTCACGCCTCTTGATCGGCCTAAGGCCACAGAATCACTTGGGGGCTTTGGTCGAACCCGAACCATTGCTACACCTCTTGATCGGTGTAATGCCACTGCATCATTTGGGGACCTGGCTGACTTGAACCATAGCTACGCTTATCGGAGGCTTGGTCGTGTCCGACCATGGTAATGCCACTTGATCGGCTCAAACAGCCTCTTTTCGCAAAAGATTTTTTCTTTGTCTTTGCTTGAGATTCGTTTCTCTTTTTGCATATTTTTCTTGTTGTGTTTTTAAACAGACAATTCTTAAACCGGTCTGACTGACAGTTGACGGAACGGTTTATTCTTCATCTCGAGACGCTTTGCCCGGTTTGGTTTTAAAGGAAATATGCCCTAGAGGCAATAATAAAGTTATTATTTATTTCCTCATATCATGATAAATGTTTATTATTCATGCTAGAATTGTATTAACCGGAAACATAATACATGTGTGAATACATAGACAAACAGAGTGTCACTAGTATGCCTCTACTTGACTAGCTTGTTGATGAAATATGGTGATGTTTCCTAACCATAGACATGTGTTGTCATTTGCTTAACGGGATCACATCATTAGGAGAATGATGTGATTGACATGACCCATTCCGTTAGCTTAGCACACGATCGTTTAGTATATTGCTATTGCTTTCTTCATGACTTATACATGTTCCTATGACTATGAGATTATGCAACTCCCGTTTACCGGAGGAACACTTTGTGTGCTACCAAACGTCACAACGTAACTGGGTGATTATAAAGGAGCTCTACAGGTGTCTCCAAAGGTACATGTTGGGTTGGCGTATTTCGAGATTAGGATTTGTCACTCCGATTGTCGAAGAGGTATCTCTGGGCCCTCTCGGTAATGCACATCATGTTGGGGAACGTAGTAATTTCAAAAAATTTCCTATGCACACGTAAGATCATGGTGATGGCATAGCAACGAGAGGGGAGAGTATTGTCCACGTACCCTCGTAGACCGTAAGCGGAAGCGTTATGACAACGCGGTTGATGTAGTCCTACGTCTTCACGATCCGACCGATCTAAGTACCGAACGTACGGCACCTCCGAGTTCAGCACATGTTCAGCTCGATGACGATCCCCGGACTCCGATCCAGCAAAGTGTCGGGGATGAGTTCCGTCAGCATGACGGCGTGGTGACGATGATGATGCTCTACCGGTGCAGGGCTTCGCCTAAACTCCGCGACGATATGACCGAGGTGGAATATGGTGGAGGGGGCACCGCACACGGCTAAGGAACGATCCGTAGATCAACTTGTGTGTCTATGGGGTGCCCCCCTGCCCCCGTATATAAAGGAGCAAGGGGGGGTGCGGCAGCCCTAGGAGGAGGCGCGCCGGAGGAGTCCTACTCCCACCGGGAGTAGGACTCCCCCCTTTCCTAGTTGGACTAGGACTTGGGGGGAAGGAGGAGAGGGGGAAAAGGAAAGGGGGGCGCCGCCCCCCCTCCTTGTCCTATTCGGACTTGGGGGGGGGGGAGGGGCGCGCGGCTGCCCCTTGGCCCCTTCTCCTCTTTCTCCACTAGGCCCACTAAGGCCCATTAGGTCACCGGGGGGTTCCGGTAACCTCCCGGTACTCCGGTAAAATGCCAATTTCACCCGGAACACTTCGGATGTCCAAACATAGGCTTCCAATATATCAATCTTTATGTCTCGACCATTTCAAGACTCCTCGTCATGTCCGTGATCACATCCGGGACTCCGAACAAACTTCGGTACATCAAAACTTATAAACTCATAATAAAACTGTCATCGTAACGTTAAGCGTGCGGACCCTACGGGTTTGAGAACTATGTAGACATGACCTAGAACTATTCTCGGTTAATAACCAATAGCGGAACCTGGATGCTCATATTGGTTCCTACATATTCTACGAAGATCTTTATCGGTCAAACCGCATAACAACATACGTTGTTCCCTTTGTCATCGGTATGTTACTTGCCCGAGATTTGATCGTCGGTATCCAATACCTAGTTCAATCTCGTTACTGGCAAGTCTCTTTACTCGTTACGTAATGCATCATTCTGTAACTAACTCATTAGCTACATTGCTTGCAAGGCTTATAGTGATGTGCATTACCGAGAGGGCCCAGAGATACCTCTCCGACAATCGGAGTGACAAAACCTAATCTCGAAATACACCAACCCAACATGTACCTTTGGAGACACCTGTAGTACTGCTTTATAATCACCCAGTTACGTTGTGACGTTTGGTAGCACCCAAAGTGTTCCTCCGGTAAACGGGAGTTGCATAATCTCATAGTTACAGGAACATGTATAGGTCATGAAGAAAGCAATAGCAATATACTAAACGATCAAGTTCTAGGCTAACGGAATGGGTCATGTCAATCACATCATTCTCCTAATGATGTGATCCCATTAATCAAATAACAACACGTGTCTATGGTTAGGAAACATAACCATCTTTGATTAATGAGCTAGTCAAGTAGAGGCATACTAGTGACTATATGTTTGTCTATGTATTCACACATGTATCATGTTTCCGGTTAATACAATTCTAGCATGAATAATAAACATTTATCATGATATGAGGAAATAAATAATAACTTTATTATTGCCTCTAGGGCATATTTCCTTCAGTCTCCCACTTGCACTAGAGT
>LR880970.1:737196033-737209700 GCA_904067115.1 Aegilops sharonensis
TGATAAGTTTTTTCAATGAGTACATACCTTGACAAGATTTTGAAGTAGTTCAAAATGGAACAGTCAAAGAAAGAGTTCTTGCCTGTGTTACAAGGTGTGAAATTGAGTAAGACTCAAAGCCCGACCACGACAGAAGATACAAAGAGAATGAAAGTCATTCCCTATGCCTCAGCCAAAGGTTCTATAAAGTATGCCATGTTGTGTACCAGATCTATTGTATACCATACACTGATTTTGGCAAGGGAGTACAATAGTGATCTAGGAGTAGATCACTGGACAGCGGTCAAAATTATCCTTAGGGGAATAAGGATATGTTTCTCGATTATGGAGGTGACAAAAAGGTTCGTCGTAAAGGGTTACGTCGATGCAAGTTTTGACACTAATCTAGATGACTCTAAGTCTCGGTCTAGATACATATTGAAAGTGGGAGCAATTAGCTAGAGTAGCTCCATGCAGAGCATTGCAGATATAGAAATTTGCAAAATACTTATAGATCTGAATGTGACAGACCCGTTGACTAAAATTATCTCACAAGAAAAACATGATCACAACTTAGTACTCTTTGGGTGTTAATCACATAGCGATGTGAACTAGATTATTAACTCTAGTAAACCCTTTGGGTGTTGGTCACATGACGATGTGAACTATGGGTGCTAATCACATGGTGATGTGAATTATTGGTGTTAAATCACATGGCGATGTGAACTAGATTATTGACTCTAGTGCAAGTGGGAGACTAAAGGAAATATGCCCTAGAGGCAATAATAAAGTTATTATTTATTTCCTTATATCATGATAAATGTTTATTATTCATGCTATAATTGTATTAACCGGAAACATAATACATGTGTGAATACATGGAAAACAGAGTGTCACTAGTATGCCTCTACTTGACTAGCTTGTTGATCAAAGATGGTTATGTTTCCTAACCATAGACATGTGTTGTCATTTGATTAACGAGATCACATCATTAGGAGAATGATGTGATTGACATGACCCATTCTGTTAGCTTAGCACACGATCGTTTAGTATATTGCTATTGCTTTCTTCATGACTTATACATGTTCTTATGACTATGAGATTATGCAACTCCCGTTTACCGGAGGAACACTTTGTGTGCTACCAAACGTCACAACGTAACTGGGTAATCATAAAGGAGCTCTACAGGTGTCTCCAAAGGTACATGTTGGGTTGGCGTATTTCGAGATTAGGATTTGTCACTCCGATTGTCGGAGAGGTATCTCTGGGCCCTCTCGGTAATGCACATCACTATAAGCCTTGCAAGCAATGTGACTAATGAGTTAGTTGCGGGATGATGCATTACATAACGAGTAAAGAGACTTTCCGGTAACGAGATTGAACTAGGTATTGAGATACCGACGATCGAATCTCGGGCAAGTAACATACCGATGACAAAGGGAACAACGTATGTTGTTATGCGGTTTGACCGATAAAGATCTTCGTAGAATATGTAGGAGCCAATATGAGCATCCAGGTTCCGCTATTGGTTATTGACCGGAAACGTGTCTCGGTCATGTCTGCATAGTTCTCGAACCCGTAGGGTCCGCACGCTTAAGGTTTCGATGACAGTTATATTATGAGTTTTGATGTACCGAAGGAGTTCGGAGTCCCGGATGAGATCGGGGACATGACGAGGAGTCTCGAAATGGTTGAGACGTAAAGATCGATATATTGGACAACTATATTCGGACATCGGAAAGGTTCCGAGTGATTCGGGTATTTTCGGAGTACCGGAGAGTTACGGGAATTCGTATTGGGCCTTAATGGGCCATACGGGAAAGGAGAGAAAGGCCCCAAAGGGTGTCCGCACCCATCCCCATTGACTAGTCCGAATTGGACTAGGGGGGGCGCCCCCTTCCTTCCTTCTCCTTCTCCCTTCCCTTTCCTTCCCTCCTACTCCTTCTACTTGGAAGGGCTCCTAGTTCTACTAGGAAAGGGGGAATCCTACTCCCGGTGGGAGTAGGACTCCCCTAGGGCGCGCCATAGAGAGGGCCGGCCCTCCCCCTCCTCCACTTCTTTATATACGGGGAGGGGGGCACCCCTTGGAGACACAAGTTGATCTTCGTGATCGTTCCTTAGCCGTGTGCGGTGCCCCCCTCACCATATTCCACCTTGGTCATATCGTAGCGGTGCTTAGGCGAAGCCCTGCGTCGGTAGAACATCATCATCGTCACCACGCCGTCATGCTGACGGAACTCATCCCCGACACCCTGCTGGATCGGAGTCCGGGGATCGTCATCAAGCTAAACGTGTGCTGAACTCGGAGGTGCCGTACGTTCGGTACTTGGATCAGTCGGATCGTGAAGACGTACGACTACATCAACCGTGTTGTCATAACGCTTCCGCTTTCGGTCTACGAGGGTACGTGGACACACTCTCCCCTCTCGTTGCTATGCATCACCATGATCTTGCGTGTGCGTAGGAAATTTTTGAAATTACTACGTTCCCAACAGGTTTTTAATAATATCCTATTATGGAGTAACACCGGTGTTCATCGTAACCCGGAACGGTTTACCTGGTAAACCGGCCTTATATTCACAGGAGCTATTTTTCTCCTCCAGCAGAGTGGGTTTCCTAAAACTCTGTTTCAAGTTTGGCACAGCCAACTTCATGCCCTACGATGGCAGGTATCATATATTATCATATTTTATCATATGTTTAAATCTAAGGTATTATCTTTGATTTCATATACATAGATATGATGACCCGCCTGGTGATACAACCACAATGGTGTTTTAAGCTTTTTGCTGCAGACAACAGTTTAAGATTGATGATTCAACAAAAACATAAGTTGCAATAAATATGCACGAAGGCATATCAACAGCAAGTGTGGCGACTAGTTTATTACAAGGCAACACTGTGCCCAAATAAGATAATTGTTTTTCTGCATCACATAAGGAAGCAGTAATGTAAAACGGCTTCCGGTTCATGCTTGGTCGCCAGCTTGGACTGATGGTTGCGGGTCATCCTGCGCCGCTTCAACTTCTGATTCCCTACCCGGCGGCTGGAAATCAATAGTTGTCCAGTCGATTCCCATTAATGCTTGGAATACAGCTTCATCATTGATCAGCAACGACGGTTCAATATCAGGAGCGTAAGTGTGCTTATGGATTGGAGGTATAAGGTTCTCCGCTTCAGGAATCGGGGCAGCCACTCGTTTATTTTCGCTATCATATTGGGCTTGATAGTGAGACAGATTTGCCTCTTCAGCCAATTGACAAGCCAAAGGGCGCACTTCCCGGTTTATAGCTCGGAGATCCTCTTCGCTGAATTCTGTCCCGTCTTCTTTCAAGCTTGGGAAGCCCTGGGCCGCTTCAACAGGATCAAAATCGGGCACCCATGCTTTGGCCCGGATTAAAGCATTTATGGCACCGGTTCTAGCAGCAGATTTCTTTAACTCTTCAACCCGGGCAGGAAGCATTGACAACCTTTTAATGGTGTCTTGGATCAAGGTCGGTGCCGGGTTGTTGTGAGAAGCAGTGCTGATGATCCGTTGTGCACCAGTATACAGTTGTTCTATCAATGTATAAGCGGCTTTCAATTTCTTCCGCACATCTGATCCCAAGTGGCCAATACGTGTCCCTGTATCATTCAAAGGGTTAATAAATCGGCAATTACATGAGAAGGCCTCATTACGTCAGAAAACAAGAAGGCTTACCAAAAACAGCAGCGGTCATGGCATGCACTTGCCGCTTTACACTGATCAGTTCATCAACCACCGGTTTGAGTGCAGCCTCAGCATTCTCTGCCCGTTGACTTAAAGCATCCTTTTCAGTGGCCCAATCCTCCCGCTCCTTGTTGAAACATTCCTTAAGCTTTTCCATGACGCTTAAAGCGCTGGTTAATTCATTCTTTGCTTTGGAGGTTTCAGCTTGCTGGGATTTCAGGTTTTCTTGAAGATCAGCGATTTGATTTTCTTTCTTGCTCAGATCAGCCTACATACAGATAATCATTTGATAAGTATTAAGGTACAGAGTTGAAGTACTAAACCCATAACAAGTTATGCCCTTGGTACTTGGGGGCTAATGCGTATTTGCTTTTTATCCTACAATTTCTATATAAAGTCCCAAGCTCAATACAAGTATTCAACTTGGCACTTGGGGGCTAATGCTTATTTGCTCTGTCCTTGAGTAATACTGGAATTCTTATGGTATAAAAGTCCCCGTTTAACTACATTAAGTTGAACCGGCCCTTGGGGGCTACTTTCCAAAAGTACAGCTGTGTTCAGGATTATATTGGGAAGTCCCGGTTTAATTTGACATTTTAAAACCATCACTTGGGGGCTATTAGAGTTCACAGAATGAAATGTACAAGCAGAGAGTCATATGGAATTTACCTCATATTTGTCCTTCATCATATTTACCAGACCGGTTTCATAATCACGGCTGGTATTTAGCTGGTTCAGATAACCGGAATGAAGATCTTGGGGATTCAGAGCGGCATAAGTAGCCAAATCGGCATTCCATTTGCCTTTACCAAACGCAGTAAATTCATCTTTTGCAGTGTGCTTGGACAAGGCGACAGGATTGCCTGGCTCGGAATGACCAAAGCCAGTAATAACAACATCATCATCCTTGGCCTCGCCGGTTTGCACTGGGGTCGCCGGTTTATCAGTATGCTTTGATGGGCTCGCTGTTTTGTCAGTCTGAACATGACTCGTTGGTTGATTTAAAGGGCCTGTGGCGTCCACATGTGCCTCTTCAACAGTAACATCGTGATCTTGCAATGGTGGGTCGTTCAGCATATCATCGTGGATGTGTTCTTCGGGATCTGGTATTTTGGTCGGTTCAGGAGCGTCGTCTTCTTCTGCCGCTTTATCCAGACGAGCTTTCTTGCTTGGCCTAGGCTTGGCCCTGAAAGGAAAAAGACAGATCAGTCCAGTAAACATTGAAAGTGATATATCAAACATCATTATCAGGAATATGGCTCACCCAAGCACTGTCTTGAGTGGTGGGAGCTGGGTGGCCGACGACTCGCCGGAGGAAGAATGAGAAGTCACCTGATAATCGGAGTCAGATGGATTAAGAGGTTGACGAACACAACCCGCTTTAGGATAAGCATTGACGAAGCAGTTAGAGACCTCTGAACGGTGTTTCCGAACCGGACTGTTCGGTAAACCGGCGGAAGTAACTACCTGGCCGCTGTGCCGGGTTGCGCGACGAGCTTCATGCTGTTGTGTCTTCATAAGAAAGTTTCGGTCCAAATAAGCAAGAGGATGAGAAAATCTAACTTTCCGGTTTGCCCGACGGGTTTTTATTGAAGATAAAGGGTTTGAATCGGAAGAAAGAGCGACTGACTTCAGCATCATCCTGGCAATAATCATTATCAATAAGGTGTGTGAAAAATAAACCAAGTGAGTCAAGTTCTACCTCAAGATCCGGATTACCCATATCATCGTCAGCTGGTGGATCGGAGGAGGCAGTGGTTCTCTTTCTATGGGCCGGTTTCTTCACAACTCTGGTGTTGGGCCGGGTTATTTTCTTCGGTTTCTCTTGTGGAGGCTTCTTGCTCCAAAAGGCATCATCACCCTGTTTAAAAGATGTTAATATCAACCAAGAGTACTTAAACATTGTCAGATTTCATGAAAGCATAAGATATGAGTCTTACGGCTGGCGGTTTGTTAATGGCAGAAAAGGGACGCAGGCCGGTTTGAGCGCAAGCAGCTTCCGGTTCATTTAACATCCTCTTAACAGCCTCAGTAACTTCATCGTCTGTTAGCTGGATCTCAATATGCCGTAGAGGGTCTTTTACATCTTCTGTGTATTTGCACATCAAACCGGAGCGCAGGCTTAAGGGTAGTATACTCCACGATATCCAGCAGCGAGCAAGGTCAACTCCTGTCAATCCGTTAGCCATGAAGGCCCGGAGCTTGGATAGTTGAGGGGCATATTTGCTTCTCTCCTTAGCAGTCAGTCTTTGAGGGAAGGGATGTGTGTTGCTTAGCCGCTCCGGACGTTAACCCGGCAAAGGATTTTCTCCATCAGGAGAGGTATCTTTGCAGTAAACCATGTTGAATTCCACTCCTTGGGATGGCTGTGCAGTTTGGCATGAGGGTAAGTGACCTCTTTCCTCTTTTGAATTGCCATACCACCTAACTCAGTGTTGGGACCGTCAGTAAATTCGGTGCGGTGGTTTAGATGGAAGCAATCTCTGAATAATTCAACTGTGGGCTCCTCTTGAAAGAACACCTCACAGAGCACTTGAAAGTGATAGATGTTAGTTACGGAATTGGGGCCAATATCTTGTGGACGCAGTTGGAAGTTGGCCAAGACATCCCGATAAAACTTTGAACCGGGCGGACTGAAGCCCCGGGCTAGATGGTCGGCAAAAACAACAACCTCTCCATCTTTGGGTTCTGGAGTACATTCTGGGCCAGGGACCCTCCAATGAATGGCGTCTTTTTTGCCTAAAGCGCCGGTGCTGACTAAGTTATCCAGTTGAGTTTCAGTCACTCGTACACTTGCTTGGCCATGGTGCAATCTGCAAAGCAGTAATACCGGTTCAAGAATATGTTGGCAGGGTATACATTGATGCATTCATTGCTAAACCGGAAGAAGTTGCTTATAAACCGGAGTTCTGCAAGGTGGCAATACATAGCTAGGAAATCCTGGCGGTTCAACAAGGGGACTAATGGTATATGCCGAGTTGTCAATTTTTCTACAAAGTTAAACCGCCTGGTCTGAAACATTGAAGAATCAAGATTGCAGATGAGTGGGTGTGCGAAAACAGGTTTCACAAAATTATGTCACAGTTTTGGATCTGGAGCATGTTCAGAAAAGAAATAAATATTTAAGGTCCAAAAGGGAGGGGTACCGAATCAATGAGCAAGGATACAGGAAGATTTATGGCCTTGAGATGCACAAGTGACGACGGATGCTAAAAACTACCGCTACGCAGAAACAAGGATCTACAGACTTGACTAAGAGTTATCGTATGAATAAGAAACAAGCGATGAACGCTGAAGAACATGGAAACCCTAGAACAGATCTATGGTGAAAAGATAGAAGACTTACCAGAGCTGAGGAAGAAACGGAAGACCGCCGCGATGCTCTGGTATATTCAGGGTGATGCAGCGGCCAAGGTTGGTGCAGGAGTCGACGGCGGCGGCGGTGCTCCGAAGTTGGGCAGCGCGAGGAAGACGAAGCAGAGGGGCACGAAGGGGAAAAAGAAATGACCCTTCGGTCTTATTTATAAAGCAAGGGACATATGTCAGGTGCGAAAATCAAGGGGCCGCGAGTTTGGAAATGGAGCTGTCGCCTCGATTGTCGCAGATCTATGAAATAAAAAAAGAAAAAAGAGCATTGTGGATAGCTTTTATGACAGATGACGTCACGCCGATTTACGACGACCAGAGAGGACAGGCCGGATTAACTTCATCAATAGTTGAGTATGTTAAGGCCCAAGTAGGCAGATGAGGGCTTAAGGCCCATAGCCGGTTTAAGGCATGTTGCCGTAAACCAGCATCAGTATGTAACTTGTATTGTAAGTTAGGAATAGCAGAGACCGAGCCGGATACATCTATGAACCGGCGTCGGGACTCTATGAACCGACGGGCGCCACCCGTATATATAAGGGGACGACCTGGCGGCGGTTTCAGGACAACAGACAACAACTAGAGACTTTGGCGAAGCTTGTTTGCTTCCTAGTCATCGAACCCCCATCAATTCCATCACAACTAGTCGTAGGCTTTTACCTTCATCGAAGGGGCCGAACTAGTATAAATTCTCTTGCGTCCTTGTGTCCGCTTTAACCCCTTCAAGCTAACCTGTAGCGATGGCTCCATGACTAAGTCCTTTCATGAGGACATCTGCCGTGACAAAACCACGACATCCCCCGTGAGGCACGTCGTGCACCGCATCCCGGCTGCCGCTGACGGCGCCGCCGATCAGTGAGCCTCCCTTCCGCCACGCCTCCTCGCCATCGGTGAGCCTCCCTACGGCCGCGCCTCCTCCTCTGACTAACACCATGCAACCACCATCACCGCCAACCACCGCCGCTACGGCGAGTTACACCCGCGTGCTGACCCGCGCCAGTGCCACACTATTTTTAGCTACACTTTCTTTTATTGGAAAATAGAAAATAAATATTTTAAAGGAACTAAGAAAACTAGGTTTCAGACAACTTTTCCTAAATTATATGGTCATCCCATAAAAGGAATTTTACATGAAGCTTTTTAAGGGAGCTATTCGAGTTGCCGTGGGCCTCTACTACTATTGGGTTGGTCAACTTTCTTCCCTCCTCCTCGGCTTCTCTCTCTCTCCATACTGAAGCTTGTAAATTCATAACAGTGGCAGCTGAATTCGTAGTGGGTTGGTAACAAGTTAGTCCGAGTTACCAGAAGAAGCTCTATTATTATCTGTGCAGGATCTGTCCCATGAGGTTGTAGGTGTAGATACCTTCTCTTGGATAAGTTTGTTGAAATATATTGTCCGTCTCCCTCCATCAGTTCGGACTTTTGGATGAGTTGGCTGGAGCATGAATTCAATATGGTATCAGAGCCAAGAGGTCTTGAGTTCAAGACCCTGCCAACACAGTATTAAATAAAAAATGTTTCTGCGGCCTACACCGATCCCACGTCTAAGGACTACAATAGCGTAGACGTGAGGGGAGTGTTGAAATATATTGTCCGCCTCCCTCCATCAGTTCAGACTTTTGGATAAGTTGACTAGAGCATGAATTCAATAAAGTTGTCCGGATCTTCGTGCCCTTGCCATGCTGACAAACTCTGCCCTATCCAGCTCAAGGTTCCATTTTTTGTGTTTCAGGTGTGTATTTCATCAGTTTTTTGGGGCGAGGAAATTAACCTGATACCAGTGAAACATGATTAAGTAGACTGACTGTTGGTTGATATCCAAGAGGTGATGACCCTGATGAGTCAACCAAAGGGAGTGAGCCAGGCCCCCCAAGTGCGTAAGCATTTCTTGCCATCCAAAATAAGAGATCAAGTCAACTTTGAATGCGGTTAGTAGCTATATTAGTATTAGATAAGAAATCCTATTTGCTTTGAGCGTCCCTGTCCTATATTCTCTCTATCTATAGACTACTTGGAACCAAATTCACCAATTCATCAGGTTGTGGGAGAAGGTGCAAGCGATCCATTTGACTACTGAGAGGGATAAAATCTCATGGAAGCTCTGCAGCAATGGTTGTTACACGACCAAAGTCAGGCTATGATGCTCAGTTCATCGGCCGGATTGAGCAGCCCCATCTTGGCATGGTTTGGAGGAGTGCGGTTTTCTGTAGCTCAGGCTACACGGTACCCCTTATCTTTGCCATCCATTTATGCATCAAGATCCGTGCAGACACATTTGTCTTTTTTGTTTCTCTCAAACGACACAACATATGAACTTTAACTTTTGCAGAACAACAATACATTCTAACTACAATCTAGGAAAAAAACTTTCAGATTTTTTCATGCATTTTAAATACTTGAAATAATATTTTTAGTCAAAGAAAATCTCATTTTGTATATTTATATCAGACCAAAAAATCTGAAAGATTTTTCACACATTGATGTTCTAATGTTTGTTCGATCTGCAAAGTTTGAAAACTGCACTCGATTGATAGGAAAAGGCAGGAGCTTTACCATTGCAGTATAGGTGAAAAAAATAGTTACATTGTGTTGTGGACCCAAGTTCTTATAAGAGAAAGAAAGAGGAGAAAAGGAAGATCAGATCAGTTAGACATGGGCTGATTCCTCTGGAGTTGGTGCGGGGAGGGGTGCGGTCGCCCGGGTGGATCCGAACTTCCGTTGGGGGAGCCTTGGGTGGCGAGCGCGGTCTGGCATTGGCCTGGCTTCGACGGCGCGGCTTGCGGTTGCGCCAGTGGACTAGGGGTCGGGGCCAGCGGCTGGTGGTTTTGCTGCGGCTCCTCCCTGCGGGCGTGGTGGCGAGGCTGCGGTTGGCCGGTGGTGGCCTTGGCGTGGTCGACGGTAACGAACCGTGTGCGCAGAGCCGAGGTGGGGCGGGGCTTGCCGGAATGGCTGCTAGGTGGCCGGAGTTGCCGGCCGCCAGGTGCAGCCCCCATGGATTGGCCCGGTGACCGCCTTCACTGGTGCGTAGGCTGGCAGTAGGCCGGCGACGTGGACGAGCCGCCGGGCAGGAGTTTGACTTGGTCCTCCTGCCCAAAGTTCGTTGCTCCCTACACATGGTTGGGCCGCCTCTAGCTACACCAAGGTGGGTGCTTGCGGTCCGGTTGGAGAGGCGTCCTTATGGCGTCGGTGGAGGTATGTGGTAGTGGTGGTCGGCGCATTCCTGTGCCGACGGTTGGGTCTGTACCTCAAGTCGCGGAATTGGCGTCGTCTGAGCTGGTTGCTCAATGATGGCCATCGGCAGCCACTGAGTCATGTCCCCCCGTCCATCGGGACTGGTGGGATTGCAGATGTGAGCGGCCCGACGATGGCGGCGCTGACCCTGGCTCGATGGCCGATGTCGGGCTTCTCCTGTCGCGGTTTGTGCACTTGTGAAGCGGACGGTGGATGATGTCTCGCAGCTTGGAAGCCGGGGCGGCAGCCCTGGAAGGTGGTCCGTTTGGTTGGTCCTCTAACGGGCCCCATGGCGGTGGTTGTGGCTATACCTCTTGGTCGTGTGGGCGGCAAGAGGTGTAGCGGCGGTTGGCTCGGGCGGGTCATTTGTCTTCGGCTGTGGTGGCGCCCCGATTTGGAGCTGGGGATCTGGACTTGCCCCGCCTCTCTTGAAGACCTCATGGTGGCATGGGGGAGCTACCGAGCGAAAGCTCTGTGCTTTGCCGCCGCCGACGGCGACGCTCGTGGGCGCCGTTATCTTCTTGAAGACGTTGTCGTGGTGCTTCTTCCCGTGCCCGGGTTCCCGGTGAAAACCCTTGTTCGTTGGACTCAACAGCGGCGACTTCTAGCACTGTTCCCCCTCCCGAGGGCGTTGTCGTGGAGCTTAGGTGTTCTAGGGTGTTGTGTGGTGGTGTTCTGTTATCTTTCGGTCTCGTAGTCTGTAGCGGTCTGCGTTTCCCGTGTATTCTGGGATCGGCTTTGTAAGAGGGCTATCTCACCATCTTGTAACATTTGGTTTGAGTACTTTGTGTGGTTGTTGCTTTATATACTCTCTCTGTAAAGAAATATAAGAGCGTTTAGATCACTAACGTAGTGATCTAAACGCTCTTATATTTCATAATGATCTAAACGCTTTTATATTTTTTTATGGAGGGAGTATATAAAGCAGGGCGAAAGCATGTTTCAAGGGTTACCCCGCTTTGTGACGATACTACTCACAAAATGCCTTCTTCAGGAGAGAAACATCATCCATCACCAGGTGTAACAGAGAAGGGACTTGGGCGGTTGTTGCCTGGAAGGCCCGTCGGTTCCTTTCCTTCCATATATTCCAGGCAACGTATGCAGCAAACGTTAACTGCTCATGCCTTGCCTCTATTGCAGTTCCTGTACTGATCTTGCGCCACCAGGATCGAATAGATGTGGCTCCCAGAGCAATGTTAGCGATGCGCTGTTGTGTGCTCCCGACGGCCACCTAGAGCTCCTTGGCAAACCGGCATTGGAGGAGCAGGTGTACTGCCGTCTCCGGAGCCTGATCGCATAGAGGGCACACTGGGCTGTGCGGCCCATCCCCGTCGCCCAAGTCTGCCAGCCGTCCAGTTTCTGTCCTGTAGAAGCAGCCAGGTGTAGAAGTTGACTTTCTGCTCCAAACCATACAAAGTTTCTTTGTAGCTCAGGCTACATGGAACCTCTTATTCACAAAGTTTCTTTGTAGTTCATATGTTGTTTCGTTTTCGAGAAACAAAAAAGAGAAATCTTCTTGTTGTAAGTTAGTTGGGGAGCACGGATCTCAAAGCAAGGCCGGAGGGTTGAGGATAAGAGGTTCCATGTAGCCTGAGCTAAAAAAACTTTGTGCTATCAATAGATGGAGAAAGACATGCTTGATATGAATTGGACAAAGAAGAAAGTCAAAAGCGGGAGGAAGGTCAAGTGGTGAATCGGTTAGGCGGAGTGATGGTCGGGAGATCCAGCAGTTTTGGGACGGCCACGTCCACATCAGTTTGTCCCATGAGGCGAGGGAGGTTGTGTGTCCTCGATGAAGCAATACAACCCGAAGAAGCACATACGTATGTGTGAGCTTCAACACTTGACTCGATTATAACTTGTAACTACTCTCCCATTCCGCGAACCAACCTGTGGTTGGATGGTTTGAGGGACTATGGTATCCCCAGCCCACGAGGGTTCAAGTTCTGGTGCTCGCATTATTCCTAAATTTATTTCAGGATTTCCAGCGATGTGCATTCAGTGGGAGGAGACGGTCTCGTCGATGACGAGGCGCCTACGGTGACTTCATAAATTTCAAGATGACATGTCGGCTCAGTCTCTCGAAGGTGCTCGTAGGGGTAGAGTGTAAGTGTGTGCGTTCATAGGGATGTGTGTATGCGCGTATATATAAGTGCTTGCGTCTGTACTAATGTTAAAAAAACTACCAAAAATGCTACACCTACGTATGAATCTACTTAACCTTACGTACTTTCCTTTCTCCACCAATCAGAACTTCCCCCTGATATCAGGGTGGGCCCGCGCGCCCCTAATGACTAATGATAGTCCTCCAAATCAGCCTCTACGTAACATTACGTAAATAAATTACGTAGATGTAGCATTGCTGAAAAAACTACTCTCCCATTCTCACTCAAGGCATCTATATTGCTTTAAAACACCGGGTATAGCTCATAGAAGCACGCACACGCCACAAAATTATTCTTCCTTGTCGAAGCCACCACCCCGCACGATTGAGCTACAACAGTCAAGGGTTGCACTCCCCTTAACACAGACACTTACTCGATAGGTTGTTCTGGTGCCTCCTAATCCTAAGTCAAAACTACACATATTTTTGAGACATTTTCATTGAATTTATTGTGTGAATGATATCTGGCCATGACCCATAAGCATTGTCCCGACATATCATTGGGGACTCTTCATTGTATTCTCTTGTCATACATATACACACTTGGGTATCGAGTGTTTCATTGAGTGGAGAACGAAATCATAATGAAATAAGTTAAGTTTCTGGCAGAATATGTGTAGGGGAGGTTGGGATGGGAATATGTCAAAAAGAGGAGATTTTATAGAAAGCAGATTCCATGAAGAGATGGTTGGTTGTATAGTACATACACAACAAATAGGATCAAAAGCCCTCTCGTCGTTTCTGAAATAGAAGCAAAAACCCGGTCGTCGCCGGCGGCGGCGGGGCCCTCTCGTCCCCCGCGTGGGGGTTGGCGCGGATCCGACTCGCGGGCGGGGCGCGGCGCTCGGTGTCGGGCGTGGTGGCGCGGCGGTGCCCCGGAGCAGGCCGACGATGGTGGTGTGGCGCCGGGCGGCGGACGGCATGGCGGTGGTGCGGGCCGGTGTGGCGTCGGCGGCGGTGCTTTCGGCAACGCCTCGGTGTCGCGGGTTGCGGCTGATCGGGTCGCGGGCGGCCCTCTTGTCGTGGTCTCTGGTGGGGGCGGCGCAACAGCGGAGGTGGTGGGCTGCTCCCTCCCAGTCTGGCCCTCGGGGCTCGGTGGTGGCGCTCGGCTCGGGCGGGTCCCTCTGGTGGCGTCTTTGGCCGGCAGCGGCGACATCTCGGCCACTTTCCCTCTCCGGCGTCTGGCGGCGGCTGATGCCTCCCGGTGTCCTGAGCCTT
>LR880970.1:737243315-737258738 GCA_904067115.1 Aegilops sharonensis
GGCACCACCAAATGGGTGCAAGCATTAATCAATATTCTTCTGCTACAGATATGGGTCAGATTTCCTTGTTATTGCCTGGAAATATTCTCGGTATAAGATCGTTTTGACTTGTGCTAAATGGGTTATAAATTATTTAACAAGGAGTTGGCCTTGCAGATACAAACTACTAATTTTTAGGCGTACTCTTCATATGAAGTGTCCATATATAATGGCATGTACCAAGTAGGAATCCTCTCTCGGATATATTTCTCTTCCTTATGTACTCCCTCTGTAAAGAAATATAAGAGCATTTAGATAACTACTTTAGTGCTCTAAACGCTCTTATATTTCTTTACCGAGGGAGTACTTATTTGTGGCAGACATACATGCTCTGTTTTTGAAGGAGAAGATTGTACTTGCAGGATCCAAAACCTAATGATTTTTGTCGAGGGACAGTCATGTGAGTGATTGCACTAAAGATACAGAGAAAAACTGACATTTCTTCTTAGATATTGTATTGAAGTTCTATACTAAATACTATAGGTTGTACTGAAGGTCAATGTTGCACTTAGGCCGGTTGGGTTCTGAATATGCAAGAAAACAAGGAAAAATTACCAAGGATTACAGATCTTGGTTCAAGAAAAGTGCTGACAATATGTTTTGGCGCATAATTAGCTCTGACAGGAAAAATATTCTATCAGAATTGCAGGATTCTTCAATCACCTCATTAGCATATGCCAAAGCCTTGAGGTTACCACTATGAATGAAGCAAAATTGTGAAGATGACTGGGAGAATGATTAGCTTAGCTTGGCTAGCTTGTACGTGCTGCTTTCTCTCAGCCAAATGCGCCAGCTGACAAATAAATTGCATTGAAAAATAAGTCGGACAAGTACTCAGGCATATAAGCTATGCACCAACAGGCTTTAGGTGAACGGCCGGAGAGGATCTGGTCTGTGTTGGCCGCACCGAAGTGTGGGAAAAGCTGCATGTAAGGTGGTGGAGAAGGATGTCAACGATGTGGACATTGTCCCTCCGGTGACGCTGGAAGCCGTCCAAGGGTGGAGGAGGTGCGCCTGTGTGACTCAGGGCAGCAGTGTGTGCTTGCTTCCTCATGGTTTGTTTATTCGTCTTTTATGCAGTACATATGCAACTTTGTGCTTGTTCAATACTATTGTCTAAAAATACAGAAATTTTTGGTGTCCAGTAATGTGTTGCAATTCTGTTATCTTTCATATTTTAGCATTATTCGAAACTTAATGCTAACTTCAGAACCGAAAGATCATAATTTGCGTGTATCTAAGTTGCAGGCTGTTCAACTAATGTTCCTTTTTATTGAGAGCTTTTGACATTGGTCATGGGCTTACACAGTTCAACATTTTAACTGCATTGGAAAAAGTGAGCATGTTTTCCTTCGCCTGGGTACTAGGCAAAGGCAATGCAAATTCAGTGACATGAACATTCTCACGATTGTTTCGTATTCTTGGTTACAAGGATTCCTCTTTTTACAACTCAAGAAAAATGTAATTTTCTTTGTATGGGTAAGGACTTGTGTTACTTAATATTTGGCCTTAGTCATTTTCACAAAAAAACAATACTTTAATAAAGTTTCTGGACAAATCCAACTAAGATCCTTGGACTGACTTCAAATATTGTGCTTCGGTAGATTGATAATATGAGCACCCAGGAGGAAGTAAATAGGTTTGCGCTCGAGATTTTCGCTCTGTAGCTCAGTTCAAAGCGGATGGAATGGTTGCAAGCTAAGGGAAGTCGTTTTTTGTCCATCCACAATTGATTAAGCATATTAAAAAATACTTAGATAATAGGCGTGAGTTCTCTATTCATACGATGATTCATTTATTAAAGTTTGGTTAATTTTTAATATTTTTAGTGTTATTAGAATATCTTTTCTATGGATGGGAATTCTTGTTTTTGATGGTGATAAAGGCAGGAAAAGGAATCATGGAGATTTAGTGGACGTTAAGAAGAGGCAACACATTGTGTGTAGTGGAGATAATTTGAGAGGTATGAAGAAGGATAACATGGGAGGACAAATACAATGCCTTGTTTTGTTCAGGGTTGCGCATTTGAGGATGCACATTTACTTGGAGCCCGAGACAATTTAGATGTAAGAAGACTTATAATTTGGGAGGACAAATACAATGCCTTGCAAGGTTGTGCATTTGAGAAGGAGGCACTTGGAATGGGGAGAAAAAAATGAAGGGATGTGGTGGCTGCAAGAAAGAAGCGAGATGGTGTCGACATTGTTTGGGCCCGAATCTTACATTGCATGAGGCTCTGCACTTGTGGTTGTAGAACCGGCTCACGCTTCCTCCACCCCCACCCCCTTGTTGGTGGTGTCGAATTGGCACGGACACAGGGGGAGGGGGTTAGGGCGGAGAGCGGGGTGGTTGCTGGGGGACTTCTTGGCGGTTTGTGGGGAAGTACGGTTTGAAGGAGAGAGGTTGCGATGGCGAAGGTGAGAAGGACTTGAGGAATGTCCTGGTACTCTGGTAAACTGAGTGGGAAGGGAAGGGTCCGGTAGGAACAGGGAAGGGTGCGTCTTAGGGTTGGTTTTAGGTGTTGGGCCCATGTGTTGGAGATAACATGGCGGGTAGTCCAAACAACCATTTTTCCTCCACACATATGGTCTGTATTCGATGGAGTTCGGACTGTCCAGAAGGTTTAATTTTGGGGAGCCCACTAGGTGCCCGTACATGCCCGGGCGTATGAGAAAAAATAAGCTTCAACTTACAAACGATCTTAATCATTTTTATTTATTTATATGCATTGCAGATTGCAGCCCGTAGCAACGCACGGGCGTCCTGCTAGTGTTCATAGTGACGTGGTTCCCTCACGGGAGGTCATGTGTTACTTTTGCGAGTTTTTATTTAAGTTTTTCCGCGACTGTTCTTTTCTTTAACTGCAGCGCTGTAAAATGTTAATCTAAAGGTGGCAGGTTAGACTGGCTATAAGTGCGTGCATGCATGCGCCTGATTGCGGGTTCGACTCCCACGTTTCACCCTATTTTTATCGATTTTTAACAGTGCGCCACGTAAATGGACCGGCCCAGGTCAGTTGCCTCCTGTGCGAATCCTCGACTGTTTGCCGCAATAAGCGGCATACAGGAGGTCCCATTAGCAAACACGTAAGCCTGACCTCTACGTATCTATAGTAGGAGTAGTTTCAAATAGCACAAGCCCAAAATTTACAGCCCACAGGCCACGTGATCTTTTTTTTTTTTGCGGAGAAATTCATATAGCTTTATTAAGTAAACGCATTCTTGGGACAATCAGCTAGAAGGCAGGACACCAAGAAGCTAGGAGTCTCGTCAAGCCAACTATCGGTCACATTGAGTGCGCAAGCATGTTTGGCACACAAGTGAGCCGGTAAATTGGCTGACCTGTTTACATGTTGGATAACAAAAGAGGAAAAATGAGAACTAAGCTCTCCGATTTCTAAAAGTAAAGGAGCCACAATTGAACGGGAACTGTGGCGAGTGGTCCAGAGTGTCACCAACTCCAAGCAATCGACTTCCATTATCACATGCGAGAAACCACGAAGAGCAGCGAATCAAACACCATCTCGCAAGGAAAGTCCCTCCATGATCAAGGGATCCGAAATCCCCACATACGGTTTGCACCAGGCACCTAGGAGAGCCGTAGGAGATCGAGCAATGCCTCCCGCGCCTCCCCTACCATCCATTAAGTTTAGAGCTCCATCGGTTGTGATCTTCACAAACCCATCATCAGGAGGCCGCCACCCATAGCCAGGTAAGATCATCGTATCCTTGCGCGACAAGTGAAGAAGTGCAATAGCCTCTTTTGTTGCTCTGATCGTCGCTGTGGGGTCCCGACCTTCTTCACCGTGCTTGATACGATTCCTGGAATGCCAAATAGACCACATAATAGTGGTGATTTTTGCATGGTCGTCATCCGTAAACCGTGAGTCACATAAAATGTCGCGAGCCCACGAGTCCGGATGTAGCCGCGGAAGCCGGAGCCCGAACCATGCACACGCCTCCTCCCAAAAGCGCTTAGCATGCGAGCAGTGTATTAATGCATGCTTTAGATCCTCATCCAAAGCAAGACAAACTTTGCATCGGCGAATTTCCGCAATGTGTCTATGGTTGAGAGTAGCTTCATCTGGTAGAATCCCACGAAGAACTCTCCACCAAAAGACTCTCACTTTTGGGATAACATTCAATTTCCACAGGGCTTTCCACATCTGTTGTTCATCATTGGAGGTACCGGTAGCCGTCCCTTCATCTAGAGCCAAACGCTCGTTCTGATTCACAAGAGCACGGTACGCCGACTTCACAGTGTAGTTGCCTGATCGTTCGAATGCCCAAGCAAGGTAATCATCCCCTCCCCCTTGCCGAATAGGAATGTTAAGAATGGCCTCAGCATCTGGGGCAATGAAATTCTCCCGGACCACCTCATGCTTCCAAGTCCAGTTGGATGTATCAATGAGCTCTTCCACCCTTTGGATTGCAGTGCCCGGTGGTCTGAAGATAGGTGACATAGAGATAGTACCTGGAATCCATTTATCATTCCAAACATCAATAGTAGTGCCATCTCCAACACGGGAGATCAAGCCTGTCCGAAGGGCTTCTCTTCCTGCGATAATAGCTTTCCAAGTGGCCGAAGCCGACTTGGGTAAGGCCGCATGCATAAAATTTGTATCAGGAAAATACTGTCCCTTCAATACTCTTGCACATAGGGATTCGGGATTTGTTAGGAAACGCCATCCGTGTTTCCCCAACATGGCAAGATTGAACATGTGTGGGTCTCTAAAACCCATACCGCCTTTGCACTTGGGCGTTGCAAACTCTTTCCACGACACCCAATGCATTGATCTTTTGTCAAGAGAACTACTCCAGAAATACTTGGCCATAGGAGACGTCAGACTCTTACAAACTTTTTTGGTTAACAGAAAAGTACTCATTGGATAGGTCGGAATTGCTTGGACCACTGATTTCAACAATGTCTCACGACCTGCACAGGCGAGTAATTTTTCCGACCATCCTTGCATTCTAGCCCTAGCTCTTTCACTGATATGATCAAATGTCCCACTCGTAATCCGTCCCACAGCAGTAGGGAGACCCAAATACCTCTCATTGAACGCTTCAACATGGATGTTCAAGGTTGTCTTCAAAAGTTGCCTCAGATCTGTGGGAGTATTTGAACTGAAGTATATGGCACTTTTCTCCTTATTGATACACTGTCCCGAGGCCTCCTCATAAATCCTCAAGATATCATTTAACCGGAGAGCACTTGGGTTGCTTGCATTGATGAAGATGAGACTATCATCCGCAAAAAGCAAATGGGTGACCCACGGCGATCGATAACTCACCCGTAGTCCCCTATGAATGGTGGCCCCATTGTAGTGTTTCAACAATGATGAGAACCCTTCGGCACGAAGTAGAAAAAGATATGGTGACACTGGGTCTCCTTGCCGAAAACCTCTGGTGGGTGTAAAATAAGGAAGTAGTTCCCCATTAACTCGTATAGAAAACCGTACAGAGGAAACACACTTCATTATTAGTCTAACAAAATCCATACTGAAACCCAACCGGGACAATATTGCCTCGAGATAATGCCACTCGACACGGTCATATGCTTTCATCATATCAAGCTTAACCGCACAAGAAAGTTCTTTCCCTTCTTTCTTCTTTTCATTGTATGGATACTTTCATAAGCCACAAGAACGTTATCTGTAATAAGACGTCCGGGAATGAAAGCGCTTTGCTCCTCACTGATTATCAAATCCATCAAGCTTCTTAGCCGGTTTGTTATAGCCTTGGCTGCTATCTTATAAAGCACCGGGCATAAGGCAATAGGCCGATACTGCGTGATCGATTGGGGATGACGTACCTTAGGTATCAATGTTATGGACGTATCATTAAGTCCAGCCGGTAGTTCTCCTCCATTAAGAAAGTCCAAAACTGCCAAGGTTACCTCGTTTCCTAGCAAATCCCAGTGACGCTGGTAAAACCCTGCATTAAAACCATCCATACCAGGGGCTTTGGAAGGCGCCATCTGAAACAGCGCGATTTTTACCTCCTCTCCCGTGTAGGGTTTGATCAAATCATCATTCATGGCTTGGGTGATTTTCTCTGGCACATGCGATAAAAGCAAGCTGGAGTCTCCCCAACCCTGGGAGCGATACAAATTCTGGTAAAAGTTTTGTACCTCTTCCTTGTCCTCACTTTCAGATGCACAAGTAGACCCATCGGCTCTTCTCAAGCCCGAAATCCTGTTCATGCGTTTGCGTTGGGCTGCTTGAGCTTGAAAGTAGGAAGTGTTTCGGTCACCATCCCGAAGCCAAGGAACACGAGACCGTTGTCGAAGCCGGATTTCCTCCTGATGCAAGGCCTCCTTTAGTTTCTTGACAACAGCTTTCTCCTCCACCATCGGACCTGTCCCAATGGACCGGCATCGAAGGCGATCCAGTCGCTTCTGCAATTGCCTGACAGAACGTGACAGGCTGCCAAACTCCTTGGAGCCCCAGGATCCCAGCGTTGCCTGCAAGGTAGTCAAAGCGGACGCCACGCCCCGGAGCCCTGGTGTGCATTGTATGCCCCGCCAGGTATCGCTTACCAGCCGGTCATAATCTGTATAAGTCTGCCAAACGTTCTCGTATCTAAACTGTTTCTGTTTTGGTGCTGACGATGGCAGGCTCTCCTTAATCTCCGCAATCACGAAACTATGGTCAGACTCCACCGAAGGAATATGCCTGACACGAATATGCTGAAATAGTTGCCTGAAAGCTTCATTTGCAAAAGCGCGGTCGAGCCGAGCCTTGACATTCGCTCCTCCAGCTTGATGATTATCCCAAGTATAGGCTGTACCGGACCAACCCAAGTCTTGGAAAGAGATCTCATCTATCACCTCCCGAAAAGCACGCATATGATTTTCAGATCGCACTGATCTACTAAAATGCTCCGAAGGGTATAGTGTCTCATTGTAATCTCCCATGCTCAACCATGCATCATGTGGTAACGTATGAAGGGTACGCAAGAACCGCCAGGAATGGTGCCTATCTTCTGCTCGCGGAGCTCCGTAAAAACCAGTGAAACGCCAAGTCAAATCCTGAATATTGCTCTTGACAACCACATCAATGTGGCTCTGGCTATAGTTTTTTAACTCGACCGATACATCTCGAGACCAAAAAAGACCAATACCGCCGCTAAGACCGGCACTGTCTACAGCAAAACACCCACCGAAACCTAGTGAGTGCTTCAAAACCTCAACTCTTTCTGTTTTGATTTTTGTTTCCATTACAAAGAGAAGAGTGGGCCCTTCCAACTTCACAATGCTGCGAAGTTCACGAACTGCCTCGGGGTTCCCAAGCCCCCGGCAGTTCCAGCTCAAGCAACTCATTGCTCCTGGCAGGACCGCGACGCGGTCTCTGCCGAGTTTTCTGGTGTGGGTTTCTTTTTCTTCGATTCATGGAACAGCCCCTCGTTCTCTGTTTCATTGCTAGCTGAAGATGGATCATCTTTGCTCAAGCTTTACCGGCCCCATCAGCCACTAATCCTCCATCAGTAAGAAGTAAGGTTTTAGCCACTGGCCTATAAACCTGCAAAGGAGCCTCTTTTCGTTTTGGCTGTTGTTTATTCTTCTTCGGAGACTCCACTTCCTCTCCCAAATCCTTGTTGGTACTTGAATTCTTGGTGGTTGCCTTGCTTTGAGCACCGGCTCGCGTATCCTTAGAGGAGTTATCGTTGGATCCCTGCTTTCTGAATTCCTCCGGCGCTCGTAGCGAAGGGCCAAACGGCAGATTCCCGTTCTCATCACGTGAGCCCGGGGTAGGACAGTATAGCTCTGAATGCCCCAATCTGCCACAGGAGAAACAAAAGTACGGTAGCTGTTCATACTGGATGTCGTACATGTCTACCTTCTTTCTGCTGGCAGAGTCTATCAGGATCCATCTCCTGATTGGTTTAGCCACCTCAATGGAAACTCGCGCCCGCAGATATCCGCCATTGTGTTCAAACTTCACAAGTTGCGCATCCTTGTCCATCTGCTTGGCGATTGGATTCCACCATGCCTCATCCCTCAAATTGTAGGGTAAGTTTATAACCCTAGCCCAAACTTGCAGCCGATCAAACTTAACTTCATCCGGCCTCATACATTCATCGAACTCAGCTAACACCACAACATTCTTGTTAATATGCCATGGCGATCCTCCCCAAACACGATCCCTGTCTCGCTGATTTTCAAACTCAGCCACAAACACGTTGATTCCAGCAGATCGGAATTGCAAACCACGCGGGTTCCCCCACGCCGGCCGAAGAGCGTTGGTGATAGTCTGGATATGAAATGGGTTCCGGTGTAGTACCTTCCCTGCCAACAGGCACTTCGCCGGTCCTCCCTCGATCCGATCGTCAAGAACCAGAGGGGTGGCCTCTTCTTCAGATATGTCAAGCTTTCCCAGAGCCTCCTCCAGCTTCTTTCTCGCGCCTGCTCCCGCTTCAGGATCGCTCCCTGCAGCGCCACGGCCCGCCATCTGCGCGCCCTTGTTCGCTCTCGTCTCCCTTCGCACCGGCGACGAATCCCCGGGTGTAATCTTAATTTCACTCCGAAACCCTAATCGCCTTGGGCGCCGCCAGAGCTTTTAGGGTTTTGGGGAAAAAACATTTCGTCATCCGTTTGAACCAATACAGACACAATACACCGCTTGCCCCTCACACAGGCCACGTGATCTGCTGGTCTGCATTTACCTATCGACCGGTTGAACCAATACAGACACAATACACCGCTTTGTCATCCGTTTGCTCGACTCCATCCTCGATCGTTCCCGCCGCCGCCACGGAGCTAGGACTTAAGCGATCGGCAGACCTGTCGCACAAGTACTATTGACGACCTGACTGACGAAGCTGCAGATTCCGCGCGTCTGATACGAGTCTACCAGAACTCCATAAGCTGATCTACTAATTGGCAAACATCTCCTCCTCTCGGCTCTCACATCGAAACTTGTGGATCTGTCTAATCTCAACCGAAGGTATGCTACGTAGTATAATATATTAATTTTACATTTAGATTATACAAACTACTTCCTCCGTCATTATGGTCGTAGGGAGTACTAGTTAGAATCAATTACAAATGCACCCGCAAAAAAGAAAAAGAATCAATTACAAATGGTAAATATGTTTTTGTAGTAACTAGAAAGCGTGAAGAAGAAGAGACCATCAATAATAAACAATTGAGTCCATTTGTTTAAACCACCCACTTTACTGATGAAAATGCTGAGTAACATATCTATATTTTACAATCTTTTAATTTTTAAATAGCTCGCTATAGCGTTTAGAAGAAGAGTTGCGCTAAAGGACTTTAATTCAAACACATAAACCAACATTTTAAATATCACGCTATAGCATTTAGAAGACGTCCGCCTCTAAGAGGCGTAACCCGCTATTTAAAACTATGAAATTTAGGAGTGAAATCACTACAGAGCTTACGTCTCATGGTTTGACGGGCCTGTTGTGCGTAAATATACATCTAAGCTAATAAAAAAACTGTAGCTATTTCAATGTAATTACAAAACAAATATTGTCATTGTTGTATGATATCGACAATATATTTAAGAATTGATAGACGTTGGTGTTGCATTTGTTGCACATCCATTTTCCTCTTCACTCCCCTATGTTTAAATCCTGGCTCCGGCCCTGCTAGAAACCAGTGCAGCGTACGGAAGCAAGTACACGTGCAATCTCTTTGGTCTAGATGAATGGATGCATGCGAACTAGACTACTCAGATTAGAACTTTATCAAAGTAACAAGTGTATTCTGGTGAACTACGACACCAAGATATTCCTCTCTGTAGAAATAAGGCAATTTCTTGATAGGTTGTTCCGACGCCTTTCAATCCTAAGTCTACACCATACATTTTTTCTATTGATATGTCTTCAACGTATTTATAATTTTTTATTGTTTCATGCTGTTATATTATCATTCTTGTATGTTTTATAGTCATTTTATAGCAACTTTATATCATTATTTGGGACTAACCTATTGACATAGTATCCAGTGTCAGTTGCTGTTTTTTGCTTGTTTTTTACTTCGCATGAAATCAATACCAAACAGAGTCCAAACACAACGAAACTTTAAGGTGATTTTTTCTGGACCAGAAGACAGATGATGGGCCAAGAAAGTACCTGGGGGGAGGGCTCCAAAGGGAGCACAACCCACCAGGGCGCGCCTAGGGGGCCAGGTGGGCCCAGGTGGGTTGTGCCCACCTCAACTGCCTCCCGCACCGCCTCTTTGCTCTATGAATACCCTAATATTTTAGAAACCCTAGGGGAGTCGACGAAAATCAATTCTAGCCGCCGCAAGTTCCAGAAACCATTGATCCAATCTAAACACCATAATGGAGGGGTTCATCATCCTCATTGGTGCCTCTCCGATGATGCGTGAGTAGTTCATTGTAGACCTACGGGTCCGTAGTTAGTAGCTTGATGGCTTCCTCTCTTTCTTTTGATTCTCAATACAATGGTCTCTTGGAGATCTATTTGATGTAACTCTTTTTGCGGTCTATTGTTGGGATCCGATGAACTTTGAGTTTATGATCAGATTTATGTTTATATCCATCAAAGTTATTTGATTCTTTTGATCTCCTATATGCATGATTACTTATAGCCTCGTATTTCTTCTTTCGAATCTTTGGTTTAGTTAGGCCAACTAGATCGATTTTTCTTGCCATGGGAAGAGGTGCTTTGTGATGGGTTCGATCTTACGGTGCTTGATTCCAGTGACAAAAGGGGAACCGACACGTATGTATCGTTGCCATTAAGGATAACAAGATGGGTTCTAATTTCTACATGAATAGACCTTGTATACATCATGTCATCGTTCTTATTGCATTATTCCGTCTTCCCATGAACTTAATACACTAGATGCATGCTGGATAGCGGTCGATGTGTGAAGTAATAGTAGTAGATGCAGGTAGGAGTCAGTCTACTAATCTTGGGCGTGATGCCTATATAATGATCATTGGCTAGATATCGTCATTATTATTTGAAGTTCTATCAATTGCCCAACAGTAATGTGTTTAGCCACCGTATGTTATTGTCGGTGTACAAAAGTATAGGTACTTTTGTACCCCTTACTAGTGCACGGGCAGTCGCAGTCACGCCTGCGGCAGGGCCTAGCTAGTGCACAGAAGGTTTCATTCTAGCATTAAGAGACTGCTGCTTCCATTTAGCTAATAATTTCTTAAGATCATATCTATCATTGCAAGCAAAGATAGCTCTAGCAGCTTCTTCATTCATAATATAACCCTCAGGAACAACAGGCAATTCATAATCATTGGGAGAATTTTCATCATCACTATCATCAATAATAGCATCTTCAATAATTTCATTCCCCCTAACTCTAGCAAGTTGTTCATCAAGAAATTCACCTAATGGCAAAGTAGTATCACGCACAAAAGTAGTTTCATCATAGGTATCATGCATAGCAGAAGTGGCATCATCAATAACATGCGACATATCAGAATTCATAGCAGTAGCAGGTTTAGGTGTCGCAAGCTTACTCAAAATAGAAGGAGAATCTAGTGCAGAGCTAGATGGCAGTTCCTTACCTCGCCTCGTAGTTGAGGGATAAATCGTAGTTTTCGCGTCTTCCAAGTTCTGCATAGTGATCAACAGATATAAATCCCAAGTGACTCAGAAAATAGAGCTATGTTCCCCGGCAACGGCGCCAGAAATTAGTCTTGATAACCCACAAGTGTAGGGGATCGCAACAGCTTTCGAGGGTAAAGTATTCAACCCAAATTTATTGATTCGACACAAGGGAAGCCAAAGAATATTCTTGAGTATTAGCAGTTGAGTTGTCAATTCAACCACACCTGGATAGCTTAGTATCTGCAGCAAAGTATTTAGTAGCAAAGTAATATGATAATAAAAGTAACGATAGCAAAAGTAATATTTTTGGGTTTTGTAGTGATTGTAACAGTAGCAACGGAAAAGTAAATAAGCGAAGAACAATATGTGAAAAGCTCGTAGGCAATGGATCAGTGATGGATAATTATGCCGGATGCGATTCCTCATGTAATAGCTATAACATAGGGTGACACAGAACTAGCTCCAGTTCATCCATGTAATGTAGGCATGTATTTCGTAAATAGTCATACGTGCTTATGGAAAAGAACTTGCATGACATCTTTTGTCCTACCCTCCCGTGGCAGCGGGGTCCTAGTGGAAACTAAGGGATATTAAGGCCTCCTTTTAATAGAGAACCGGAACAAAGCATTAGCACATAGTGAATACATGAACTCCTCAAACTATGGTCATCACCAAGAAGTATCCCGATTATTGTCACTTTGGGGTTGTCGGATCATAACACATAATAGGTGACTATAGACTTGCAAGATAGGATCAAGAACACACATATATTCATGAAAACATAATAGGTTCAGATCTGAAATCATGGCACTCGGGCCCTAGTGACAAGCATTAAGCATAGAAAAGTCATAGCAACATAAATCTCAGAACATAGTGGATATTAGGGATCAAACCCTAACAAAACTAACTTGATTACATGGTAAATCTCATCCAACCCATCACCGTCCAGCAAGCCTACGATGGAATTACTCACGCACGGCGGGGAGAGCATCATGAAATTGGTGATGGAGGATGGTTGATGATGACGACGTCGACGAATCCCCCTCTCTGGAGCCCCGAAAGGACTCCAGGTCAGCCCTCCCGAGAGAGATTAGGGCTTGGCGGCGGCTCCATATCGTAAAACGCGATGAAATTTTCTCTCTGATTTTTTCTCCCCGAACGTGAATATATGGAGTTGGAGTTGAGGTCGGTGGAGGTCCAGGGGGCCCACGAGACAGGGGGCGCGCCCAGGGGGAGGGGGCGCGCCCCCACCCTCGTGGACAGGTGTGGGCCCCCTGGTCTTGATTCTTTCGCCAGTATTTTTTATATTTTCCAAAAAATACCTCCGTGGATTTTCAGGACATTCCGAGAACTTTTCTTTTCTACACATAAAACAACATCATGGCAGTTCTGCTGAAAACAGCGTCAGACCGGGTTAGTTTCATTCAAATCATGCAAGTTAGAGTCCAAAACAAGGGCAAAAGTGTTTGGAAAAGTAGATACGTTGGAGACGTATCAAGTACTACGATCAAAATGAAATTAGAAATAACTACATTGGTGGGTGTGATTCACTACAAAAAAAATACACTTCCGTGATGATACGTGTTTGTCACAGTAGGTTGCGTTTTTTGTCATGCATGTACATCCATGACAAATTTATGACAGAATCAAGATAGTCATACCTGTGCTATCGTAGAAGTGTTCCATGACATTACCAAAATTATCATCACGGAAGTGTCCACTTCCATGACGATAAATCGCGCGTCACAAAAGTGCTTTCGTCAAGGGTGACCGACACGAGGCATCCACCGTAACGGAACGCCGTTAAGCTATCGGGTCGGGTTTTGGATCCGATAACCGGTTAACAGCCCCGACCAATGGGGATTTTCCATGTGTAAAATCATCATTGGCTGGAGGAAACACGTGTCGGCTCACTGTTGGGACAGATGTCATCCGTTCATTAGACCGAAGTCGCCTATGATACGGCGACACATGTTACGGCCCAATAGAGGCCTATTCCTGTGAAAAGGCCGGCCCGTTTGACTTGGTCAAAAGGTGGCGGCCCGGCCCATGGAAAGCCTGTTAACGGCTTGTTCGCATATAGCCCATTTACAGCCCGCTAACCGAGGGCTCGTTACGCCCTATCCAAATTAGGCACAGTAGCATCATCTGGGCCGTCCCATATGATTCAGCCCGTTTTAACTTCCGGCCCATGTGTGGCCCATGACTTCTTTCGGCCCATATGAGGACCTTTGTAACTCTTGGCCCAATAATGGCCCGTGGTGAAACTGGCCCGTAATGAACAGTGTGTCACTTTATACCCATTAACGGCCCATTATTCCATTGGGCCGTTTCCAGCCCAAGTTATTTTTCGGCCTTCTCAGGGCCCATTGATTCTTGGGCTCATTTGCAGCATTCGGTTACATACGGCCTGTTACTGTCATTTTCTGCTTGTGGGCCAAATTCAGCCCGTCGTTACAGTCGGCCCGTTTGCGGACCGTTAATATGTTGGGCCGTTTTCATGTAAAAAAACCCGTTGGGCTGTTTTCATAGAGTTATCAAATACGGCCTATTAACGGCCCGTTATGGTCCACGAATAGTACGGCCCATGATTGGCGAAATGATGATACACCCCGTAGAAGGCCCATGGATCCTACGGCCCGTATGAGGCCCATGGATAGTACGGCCCGTAGAAGGCCCATGGATCGTATGGCCCGTAGAAGGCCTATGGACCCTACGGCCCGTAGAAGGCCCATGGACCCTAAGGCCCGTATAGAAGGCCGATGGATTCCACGGCCCGTATAGAAGGCCAATGGATCCTACGGTTGGACGAAGGCCCATGGTTACAACAGTCCGTGTGTTGCCATGATTATTTTGGCCTAGTTACCAAAAATAGGCTATTGTGGCCACTAGAAAAACACAAAAAAAGAACTAAAGCGACTACAAGCAAACAACTAAACAAGACAATAAGGAAATAAATAAGAAGGCAATTAACGCTAGCCTGTTACTGCTATTACACATATTACATCCACTGGGCATCAAAGTTCGCCACCAGTGCAAATATAGGGAACAAAGCAGCATATTACATACACTGACCGTCAAAATTGGCCACCAGTGCAAATTAACGTGGCAGCAAAACAAGAGCATAACTGAAACAACTTCAGAAGAGCTCAAGAAACGTTATCCTGGGTATCCACCATGCTGGCAATAAGCTTAGCAAGCTGATTAGCTTTGTCCTGTTTGGCGCTAAAATCCTCCAACGCTTGCTGTTGCACCAGAAAGTATGCATCTGAATGCTCCAGGGACTTCCGCAGTCCTTCCGCTTCTTGTCACAGCACAACTGATCGATGTCTTTCAGCTTGTAGTTGAGACTCAAGAAACCGAACTGATTCAGACAGTGAATTTGAATAGCTTGTGCAAGCGGTAGTGGCCAGTAACTCGAACACTAAACCAAGACAAGACTTTGGGGTTGTCTCGCTGTCTTCAAGATAGTCTTCCTTAGCTGTTTTATAAGCTTTGTTGGAGACCAACAAGGATGTGTCACTATCCTGAACCTTATCTGCATTACTTCCTTTACCATTGCTTAATAAGGCACTCTTCCCCAATATTCTGTCAGCATTCTAAAAGAAGAAACAAGCAGACACATAACAAGTTTGGCATGTACTAGTATATAAAACTCATTTCGGTGAACCAGTTCATTAGTAGGGTGGACAGGATTAAACTACCAAGTCTTCTATTGCCAAGTACTAGTACATAATAAAAGCATCAAACAAACATATATCTATGTCCTACGGTCACTGCATTGTCTTGCCAAATCAAAATAGAGACACGGTTCAAA
>LR880970.1:737303183-737324927 GCA_904067115.1 Aegilops sharonensis
TGATTAAATAGATACTTATGTACCTAGAAATGATTTTTGGAAAAAATAAAGAGCAAACTATGAGGCAGCTACAGTTCAAATTTGACCCGCTTCCACCTGAATCGACGGCAATTTGTCTTTTTCACCAGAGGTGGATCAAAACTTTTTTCACCTAACCATTTTGTCAATTGTGCATTATATATGGCCTAGTATTTTATGAAATTGATTTGGTCCATTTTTGCAACAATTATTTGGTAGTTCGTTCACAAAAAACCTCCTTTTGGGGACTCGAAAAATGGAAAATGAATTTTCCGTGCAAAGAAAATGAAAACTTCCTTAGGAAACATTGTTTGGAATTCCAAGATGTACCCTTGTGCACAATATGAGATCATTTGAACAAACTATGCCATGAATGTGGCCATAAGATTGATCATTTGGCTTGAAAGCCATGAATCTTCACGCATGATAGCTCATTTCTGAGAAGACTTTTTTAAAATAATTACCGTATTACAAGTTTATTATTTTTTCTGGAAACCTGGTCACATATAATGACACAATGCGAAGGTTTTCCAAATTTTTTATTTTTTTTGAATTTTTTATGCCCGTTTCAAAATGCGGTCAAAACGGCGGGCTTGACCATACCTAGCTACTGGTTGAATCTTGGAATTTTTTTGGTGTTTCTCTGATTAAATAGATACTTATGTACCTAGAAATGATTTTTGGAAAAAATAATGAATAAACTACGAGGTAGCTACAGTTCAAATTTGACCCGCTTCCAGCTAAATCGGTGGAAATTTGTCTTTTTCACGAGAGGTGGATCAAAACTTTTTTCACCCAACCATTTGGTCAATTGTGCATTAAATATGGCCTAGTATTTTATAAAAATGATTTGGTCCAATTTTGCAACAATTATTTGGTAGGTCCTTCACAAAAAACCTCATTTGGGGCACTCGAAAAATGGAAAATGATTTTTTGTGCAAAGAATATAAAAAATCCCTTTGTCGATACTGTTTACTATTCCAAGATGTAAACTTTTGTAGAGTATAAAGAACTCATTTTGAACAAATATAAAGAATATCATTTGAACAAATATTTGTTAGGTCTTTTACAAAAAAGAACTCATTTTGAGCACTAAAAAATGGAAAATGATTTTTTCGTGACCTATTTAAAAGGTCATAAAGTCTTCAAATTGTTTGTTGCGTTCTGATTGGTCTATAGGCATATCACGCGGATCATGCATCCGACACCGTCGGATGCTCCGGGATCCAACGGCGGACCTCATCCCCTCACCCTCTCACCCACGTAGCCCTCTCACCCCCCTCACCCACGCAGCCCCCAGTCCCCACCGTTCCAACCCTAGCCCCCACGCCCCCACTCTCCTGCACCCGCACCCGCTCGCCAAACTCTAGCCGCCGCCGCCGCCATCCACCTCGTTTCCCCGATCCAGATGGAGATCCAAAGCCCTAGGCCGCTCTCCCCCGCTCCACCTCCGTGTCCATGGCGACAGACGCCTCCCCCCTCCGGCGTGCAAGAGCCCGGGGCCTCAGCCGGCGACGGATCCCCCTGAAGACGATGCCCGCCGCTGCCGGCGGGGTACATCTTCATGTGGAGCGGTGAGACCAGGCCCGAGTGCTTCAGGTACAGGGTGTTGGGCCTGCCGCGGGGGAAGCTGGATGTCGTCTCCCGGATCAGGCGCAGAGCCGCGCTCTTCCTCTACGACTTCCACGCCAAGTACCTCTACGGGCCCTACCGTGCCAAGACGGTGCGCGCGCTGCTGGCGGGGCTCGGCGAGGACGACCGCCAAGTGGGGCTGCGCAGGACGCCCAAGCGCGTCGCCAAGGCCTTCCGCGATGACACCCGAGGTATAACACATGGATCCCTTCCCTTCATAATTGCGCATGCTCGCGTACGTTCCCTGTTCGTTCCCTAGACTGTCTAGAGTCGTCAAGCACCAGAGCGACGCCGTTTGTGAAATGTCAGTACTTGTGTAATCTGACTAGAATTAGATTTTGGTGGTTTTCATTTGGTAGGACTTTTTAGATGTATTTTTGATTTCTTTCTTTCGTAGCAAGTTGGTGGTATGTCAGTACTCGGTAGTATGTCTCTTGATATAGTTGGCTCTTGCAGATTGTGCTGCTTGTCCAGATACTGGAATGTTAGGTGCTAGGTTGACTTGCTGGTTCACGGGTGACTGCTATTTTTAGGATTTGGGAATCATTAGTGGGATCAGACGGCATATTGCTATTGCCAAAAATAGTGTGATGTCGTTTCGCTTGTATGCCATACTCTCGCACCAAGTCTTGGTATATATATATGCTGATCTCATCCCATGTTGAACCTGAGCTCAATAATTTTGGGAAATACTGAGACATCAGATGGCCTATCATCATCTATACATAGCTGCTAGTTGACTTTGTCATCTTGTAAGCGCTCTAGGTAGTGTCTCGAGGGTGAAAAATATGAGAACAAAAAAGAATTACTGGATTAATTTACAACATCCATCCTTTACATCGTCCATGTCATTGTTGTTTACCCCTGGGAGTATTTTTAACTCGAAAATCTCCGGTGAACTGCCATTTGGAGTACATTTGCTTGCTCTGTTAATTTTTTTGGGTTACTCCATCTTGCTCTGTTAAGTAAAATTTGATATGTGGAGTAGCAGCAGTAAGCTAGACCCTCCATCTTGCTTTGTACATAGTCAAAGCTACTCCAAGTTATCAGCACTACTGTTAACTTCTCAATGTGCTTGGATTACATTTAACTTGTAGTACTCCAGTAATTTTGCTTAGAGTATTTAACAAGATTGAACTGTACATGTGTGGAGTAATTTTGCTTGGAGTATTTAACAAGATCGAACTTGTCAACATTTAAAAGTATTTTTTAGTAAGTATTCTGAACATGCTTCTGGACCATCATCACCCTCCTCTATGCAGGATGCATGTATCACACTTTGAATCAGCCTGTACTGGCCTCAAAATAACACTGTGCATACTTGTTCACTACTTACTAGATTGATGAATCAATCAGGATGCATGCTGAAACTTAAGATTCAGGCTTTTTTTTGGTTCTGTACCTGTTTGGTTACGTGTTGAGATGATTTATTGTATGGATGATGATTATGTGATGTCCTGTCCAACAGTATGTCAATCTTTTCCATGCTACTTTGCACGTCACAGCTACACGATGAGTAGTTCTTTTTTCAGTGTTTGTGATATTTCTTCTCTGAACCATGGAAAGAAATGTCAATCCTGAATGTTTGCTTGTTTTTGTAAGGCCTGAATATTTCTTCTTTGAACAGTATGTCAATCCTGAATATTTCTTCTCTGAAGAGTATGTCAATCATGAATATTTCTTCTCTGAACAGATGCAGAGGCCGCTGTTCTTCCTCCGTACAGCCGGGGGCGATGCAAGCACCTGACGCCCGCGTCCTCAACTTCAGCAGTTCAGCAGGTATTGTTCTGTCCCTCGCCATCTGTACTTGAAATCCCTTGCATCCATCTCATTACACTAGCTAATATATTACAACAGAATGAATCAACTACTCTCATGGTCTATCCCATCCCATCTAGTATTATTTACTGTCTATCTGTCTATGTATTTACTCTGAACAAAATTCAATCTGCACATCTGTATCTGCATTGCACAAGTACAGATACATCCGCCCCTGCTATTTTCTTGTTATACATTACATAGATGCATACATGCGCCAGGCTATTTCTATGTCTGTTTGTCTGACCTCTCAAGCATGCATATCTCTTTCGTATGTACTGAATTTTGTAACAATTTCGTTTTCCTCATACTTACAGGATGTTGCGCTCGCTACTCCTGTTTTCTGATGCCGCAACAAAGGACTATATGTGGTTTCTTCAGTGGGGTTGTCGCTGTCGCTCCTCATGTTCAATAACGTTTCAGCTCTAACTTGGTTATACAGCAGTTCAATTCAGTCAATCTGTTGGAACTAGTTTGTCTATTACTTGTATACATATTTTATATCCTGCCCTATGCCCTTGTCGACTTGCTTAGGTACATAATTGTTATGTCTTGCAATCTGGTATTGATGATTGTCAATGTATTCATGTATACCCCCTCTCTCTCTGTTTTTCTGTCAATAGCTAGTAGCATAAGTTGGAGCTGGCTGTACCAGGAACTTAATCTGCATTTATTCAACCAGATCAAGTACAAGTACATTAGTTCGTAATCTGCTATTAATACATCTCCTATTCATAAATTTCCTGATTGGTGATGTTACTGTAGATATGATGTAGGTTCAGTGCTTACTATTTTTTGATTTGATGCATGTTACCTTCGTTTCTGTTTATGCCTTCTTTAGTGTTTTGCCAGCTAACTAGTCTATTGGTCGTTTTGAAATATGAAGATGCTGCATGTAAGCACTATTGCTAGCAATTTGGCACATCATATTAGTCTTATCCCATGTTTTGTCACTAGCATACACTACAATCCCTTGTCCTGTCACTACCATACACTACAGTTTTATTAAACGGGGGCATATCATTTGCTCTATATAATAGTGCTGATTTTGCGCTGATATGAACTTACAACAGTATTACATTGTAGTGTTTTCTGCATGTTGTTGTATCACTAGTTTCATGCTGCCTTCTCATTTGAACCTATTACTTTTTTTTGTTTTTATCCTTGATTAGTATCAATTGTTGTATTGTAGACTTAAAATTGTGGTGGTTCCTCCTTTACAGAAGCTCAAGTGTGAAGTCGTGAAGTGTGAAGCAAGTGTGAAGCAAGTGTGGAGCCAAGTGTGAAGCCGTGAAGTCCAACTCATTGTAGCATATCTATGTTGTAAAGATTGTAATACATTTATTTAGTGGTATATTTGATGAATTTTATGTGTTCTTTGTTCTATTTGAAATATTGATTATGTATGTGATTTGAAAACTTGTGGAATGGAAACTTGTCCAGTGAGGGCACTTATGAAAATAATTTGTCAAATTTGTACATTTCTGACATGTGGGACCAATTTGAGAGATGAACATGACAGGTTGGACCCATCTGAATAGTGGGACCAGCTTGAATATATAATAGTTGAAAATAGAAAATCAAATAGAAAATCAGTAGACTAAAAGGACATGACCCAAAAACAAAAAGGCTGCAATGTTGGGCTTGGTCCATGAAGCTGACAAAAAATTCATAGGGAAAAAAATATAAATGGGCTGAATTAATGGGCCCGGCCCATATAAACACCGAATTGGACCGGGCTGAATCTTGTGCCACATCAAGCTTGCCACGCTGGATGCCTACGTGGACTGGGAGGCTGCTAGTGACCAAAACGCCACAGTTGGAATATTTTGGTCATAAACGTCCACGACCTTCTCACAGAGAAGGTCGCTATAGTCAGTTTATGACCCTCAGCTTTTGACCTTCTGTTTTTGGTCACAAAAAGGTCACAAATGAAAAACTATGACCTTTCAGTGACCAATAGTGGAGGTCACAAGATAGCATATTTCTTGTGGTGCCCGAGGCCGGATCAATCGAGTACGGGTACCGGGTCCCCTCTGGCGGAATTCATGTCTTCATCGGCAAAATCGGCGAACCGGACCCTGAGCCAGACACCTACACCGACCTCGTCGAGACGGCTCAGCGTGCAAGTCCTGCCCGAGTTAGGCCAGCCATGAAGCGTGCGTTCGTAGGATGTGTCCATGGGATCGGATCTGAATCGGTGTCTGAAGGCGAGACGGCTGTTTATTCCGACGGCGAATCATCCACCGGTGAAACCGAGTCCTTATACCGAGGCTATTCCGACGGCAACAGTATTCCGGACCTCCTTGAACCGCCGAGCCGAGTTGCTGTCTACATGGCCGGGATGCAGCCCGCTTTGCAATCTTCATCTACAGCAGCCATGATTTCTGGTTCAGCGGCCGTGGCAGGAGGCTCGGTGCGCCAGCCAGCTCAAGTTCTCTCCGATTTGATGGATGCCTGGACGACCTTGCTAACCACGGTAGTTACCCCCGAGACACAGAATCAGCACAATGCGGAAGTTGCTAAGCTGAAGGACCAGATAGCGCAGGCCAAGGAGGACCTGGCGGCTGAGGATGCCAGGATGGCTGAGAATGAGCCGCTTTGGATGCCCAATCACAGCAGATACATGCACAGAATTTCCAGCTCATGTTATATCAGAACGCGGCAAACAACGTGATGCGCAGGAAGTATCGATCGCGTATGCAGCCAGGCTTCGAAGGATTAAATCTTTTTAATACGCCGGGGGCTGGGACGAGTAAACCGGCAGCTGCAAGCCGAACCGATGCGCCTGGAGCGGCGCCGGAACAACCATGGATAATGGAACCACCTCGACGGACGGACTACCCGCCGCCGTATGTGCCAACACCACCAGGTCACTTTTCGAGCCCTTTGGATAACATGATTGCTGCGGCATCTCGCTTGGCAGCTATTCTGATGGAGGGCGATTCACTGGCGGCAATTGAGACACGGCGGGCCAGGGATCTTCTTCAAACCGTTGTGGTGCAGCAGCAGGCTTATTCCTATAGCCGAGATAGAATTCATTCGACCCCTCGTCCGAGAAAGAGCTATAGCAGGCACATGGACGAACCGGAGGTGTCCAGCAGCGCTCGGCGCCGTAATCCGGCGCAAGATGTGGTGGATAATGGCAGAGCATGAAGGGAGGCCGCTTTGGCAGCACCACATGCGGGTCGCTATCAAACTGCCCCGATTCAGCCAGCGGCATCAGTGGACCGAGGCACCGGGCTTGCTTTCAGTTCCTGGGGAGTGCCGTGTCTTATTCCGGCTCTCCATAATGTGCGACTGCCTAAGGATTTCAAGGGTCCGCGTAAGGTACCAAATTACATTGCTGATCAGCCACCTGAGGCGCGGGTTGAGAGTTATGAGATGGCAATGGAGATGCTGGATGTAGATGAAGCGGCCTGTGCAAAGTAGTTCACAATGATGTTGGAAGGGACAACCTGTACTTGGTTGAAAAACCTACCAGCCAACTCCATCGAATCATGGGATCAGTTGAAGGCCCGATTTATAGCCAATTTCAAGGACACCTGCAAACAGCCTATGTCCATTATGGACCTAGATGCCTGTGTTCAGGGGGAGAACGAGTCAACAACTCATTGGGTGCGCCGGGTTTCAGAAGTTTTGCATTCGTCAGACCGGATTAATGCTAGCCAAGCGATCAAAACGCTGGAGCGTAATTGCCGGTTTAAGTCACTAAAGATGAAGTTGGGACGGCTCAAGCGCCACTGCAATGACATGGGAACACTTATGGCGGCCTTGGTCAAGTATGCCGATTCTGATAATACCAAGGATCCCGAGTCTCATGAGGAGAAACCAGAGAAGGGAAAGAAGAACGACGGTGCAAAAGGACAGCATCATAACCAAGGAAACCATGGGAATAATGGTAAGCGCAAAGCAGATAATTCAGATTTTGTGGCTAACACCAATATGCAGCGCCGTAAAGGTAAACCGCCCCAGCGCGGTGGAGGGATGAATCTGGAGCGGCTGTTAAACCAGCCCTGCCCAAAGCATGGGACTAAAGAGGCCCCTTCCACGCATCTTTGGAAAGATTGTTATATTATGAAGGAGTTCAAAAAATCTGATCTTTTCCGGTGTGATCAGGGTCCGCCGGGCGGTTCAGGTCCAGGTTTTCATGGTGGTGGTGGTTCAAGCTCTGGATTTCAGAATAATTAGGGCCATCAGAACAACCAAGGTGGTAATAATCAAGGGAATCAGCAGCAGCCGGGTTATCAAAGTCATCCCAAGCAATTGAATGGTGGGCAGTATCATGTGTTCTCTAGCCTGTGTAAGCACGATCATAAGCTTCACAAGAGGGCAGTCAATTCTATTGAACCGGCAGTACCACGCTATTTACGATGGTCTGAGCAGCCCATTGTGTGGAGCAGAGAGGATCATCCGCCCCGGGTTGACAATCTGGGTCAACTAGCTTTGGTGGTAGCACCTCAGGTGGGAGGTTATAAGTTTACCAAAGTTCTGATGGATGGAGGGAGCAGTATCAACATCCTGTACTATGAGACTTTTCGTCGCATGGGGTTGATAGATAAGAATCTTAAACCGTCAAACACTATTTTCCATGGTGTGGTACCAAGTAAATCGGCATATCCTGTTGGCAAGATCGCTTTGGAGGTCGTATTTGGAGATGAGTATGATTCTTGGTCTGAAACGCTGACCTTTGAAGTGGTGAAAATCCAGAGCCCATATCACGCACTGTTTGGACGGCCGGCTTATGCAAAATTCATGGCAAGGCCCTGTTATATCTACTTGCAGCTCAAGATGCCTGGTTATAAGGGAGCTATCACAGTACACGGAAGTCGGAAGATCGCTTTAGATTGCGAGGAAGGTGAAGCGGCCTATGCTGAGTTGGTTTGTGCTACAGAGGAGCTGAAGTTTTACAAAGACAATGTTGATCCGACAGATATGACCCCTCTGAAGAAACCCACCACTGAGCATCACCCAACCTTGACGTTCAAACCGGCTGATGAGACTAAACTTGTTGATTTTGTCCCTGGCGATTCGTCCAAACAGTTTAGCATCAGCACCAATCTGGATCCGAAATAGGAAAGCGCGCTCATCGAGTTCATCCGTGAGAACCGGGACATTTTTGCATGCAAGCCTTCTGACATGCCAGGTGTACCGAGAGAACTCGCTGAGCACACTCTCAATATTGATCCCAAGTTTAAACCGGTCAAGCAATTTCTTCGCCGCTTTAACGAGGAAAGACGCAAGGCCATTGGTGAGGAAGTAGCCCGGCTGTTGGCTGCTGGTTTTATCATTGAAGTATTTCATCCTGAGTGGTTGGCTAATCCGGTGCTCGTTCTTAAGAAAAATGGCACTTGGCGTATGTGTGTGGATTACACCAATTTGAACAAAGCTTGTCCGGCAGATCCTTTTGCTCTCCCTCGTATTGATCAGATTATTGATGCGACGGCGGGTTGTGAGCGCCTGAGTTTCTTGGATGCTTATTCAGGTTATCATCAGATTAAAATGGCAGTTAAGGACCAGGAGAAGACAACCTTCATCACTCCCTTTGGAGCCTTCTGCTATGTCTCTATGCCCTTTGGGCTCAAAAGTGCCCAGGCAACCTATCAGCGTTGTGTGCAAAATTGTCTTCATACGCAGATTGGGTGTAATGTTCATGCCTATGTGGATGACATTGTGGTAAAATCCAGGAAGAAGGAAACCTTGATAGATGACCTCAAGGAGACGTTTGATAATCTTCGGGTTTATAAAAAATGCTCAATCCGGACAAATGTGTTTTTGGTGTTCCGGCAGACAAGCTCTTGGGGTTTCTTGTGTCCAACAGAGGTATTGAGGCCAATCCAGAAAAAATCAAGGCAATCACATCTGCATCAATGATGTTCAGCGTCTGGCAGGTCGAATTGCAGCCCTCAGCCGGTTTATCAGCCGTTTGGGAGAGAAGGTGATTCCTTTGTATCAGATGTTGAAGAAGACAGAAGATTTTGTCTGGAGTGACGCAGCCAATGCGGCATTTGAGGATTTGAAGCGGCAGCTGGCTGAACCGCCCGTCCTTGCTGCTCTAGTTGATAATGAGCCTCTGTTATTGTATGTGGCTGCCAATGCCCGTGCGGTCAGTGTGGCAATGGTGGTTGAGCGTAAGGAGGTTGGGAAAGAATATCCGGTTCAACGGCCAGTTTATTATATCAGCGAAGTACTGATCGAGTCAAAGCAAAGGTATCCGCATTGGCAGAAGCTGGTGTATGGAGTTTTTATGGCAAGTAGGAAGCTCAAGCAAAACTTTCAAGGCCATCCCATCATAGTGGTTAGTTCTCCTCCTTTGGGCGATATAATCCAGAACAGAGAAGCAACTGGCCGGGTTGCGAATTGGGCAATTGAGCTTGGTCCACATGGATTAAAGTATATGCCTCGAATGGCCATCAAATCTCAGGCGCTTCTCGACTTCATCAATGATTGGACCGAATTGCAGGCACCAGAGGACAAACCAGACAATACATACTGGACCATTCACTTTGATGGGTCCAGGCAATTGGAAGGCTCGGGGGCTGGAGTTGTCCTTACTTCCCCTCGCGGTGATAAAATTTGCTATGTTCTCCACTCAATGTTTCCTTGTACTAACAATGCTGCAGAGTACGAGGCCTTACTCCACGGTCTCCGTGTGGCTAAGGAAATGAACTTAAGCCGGGTTCGCTGTCTTGGAGATTCTGATCTGGTGGCTCAGAAAGTTTCTGGTACTTGGGATTCTAAGGATCCGCTCATGGCGGCTTATCGACACGAGGTGGATATTGTGGCAAGTCACTTTAAGGGTTATCAGGTTCAACACATTGGCCGGCACAAAAACGAAGCAGCAGACGCTTTGAGCCGGCTGGGATCTCAACGTAAACCGGTACCACCCAATATCTTTTTAGATATCTTGCATAACCCGTCTGTTAAGTTACCTACAGAAGAGGATTTGGCTGTTCCTGATTCGGAGGCCCAATTGGTAGCCGCTTTACACGTCACGCCGGATTGGATAGTACCATATTTGGCGTATCTGAACCGGGGCGGGTTACCAGATGATGAGCTCCTTGCCAGGCAGATAATCCGGCGGTCCAAGTCCATGGTTGTTCACAACGGCGAGTTGCACCGTTGCAGTATTTTAGGCGTATTCCAACGCTGTGTTTCTCCTGAAGAAGGGAAAGAGATTCTACGTGAAATCCATGAAGGGGATTGTGGTCACCATGCCGGTTCAAAATCCTTGGTGGCTAAGGCTTTTCGTCATGGGTTCTATTGGTTGACAGCTCATTCTGATGCGGAGGATCTGGTAAAGCAGTGTGATGCTTGTCAGAAGTTTTCGCGTCGACCTCATGTTCCGGCACAAGAGCTACACATGATTCCCATCACTTGGCCGTTTGCCACTTGGGGGCTTGATATGGTTGGACCTTTTAAGTGTTCCAAAGATAAGAAGACTCACCTGTTGGTGGCGGTTGACAAGTTCACTAAATGGGTTGAAGCGGAGCCCGTCAGCAAGTGTGATGCAGCCACGGCGGTTCAGTTTCTCAAAAGGATCATTTTCCGTTTTGTTTTCCACACAGCATCATCACAGATAATGGTACGAACCTTTCTAAAGGTGAGATGGAGGAGTTTTGTCAACGAGAGCACATCCGTCTTGATGTAGCGTCCGTGGCTCATCCCCAGTCCAATGGTCAAGCGGAGAGGGAGAATCAAGAGATCCTGAAGGGTATCAAGCCCCGGCTTATGGTCCCTTTGAAGCGGACACCGGGTTGTTGGGTGGAAGAATTACCATCTGTGTTATGGAGCATAAACACCACCCCGAACCGATCTACGGGTTATACACCTTTCTTCATGGTCTACGGGGCTGAGGCAGTCATCCCCAGTGATATTCGTCAAGACTCGCCCCGGGTTGCCAATTATGTTGAAGCGGATAATGAGCAAGCACGCCAAGAGGCGCTGGACCTGTTAGATGAGAAACGGGACATGGCTTTGGCTCGATCGGCGGTTTATCAACAAGAACTCCGGCGTTATCACAGCCGCCGGGTTAAGTCAAGGACCTTTAAAGAAGGCGACTTGGTGCTCCGGCTCATCCAGGATCAGATTGATATGCACAAGTTATCCCCACCTTGGGAAGGACCCTTTGTGGTCAGTAAAAATCTACATAACGTCTCATACTACCTCATTGACGTTCGAGAAGACTCACGCAGTTCTGAGGAGGAGACCCGGCAGCCATGGAACATAACTCTCCTACGGCCTTACACTTGAAGCCACAGGCTTTTCTTAAGTACATATTCCAACAATGTATATATTATGATCAATATAATAAACCGGCATCCTTGCTACGAGCAGGGTCTCCGCCGTTTTCTTCAAATCTTTGTTTACATGGGGGCTTCAGCTAACAAAGCGAAGTATTACTTGTTAAACCGGCTATCATGCCACTACATAGCTTGGGAGCTTCACACCCGCGGGGCCAAAGAGAGTTCTGTTGCTCAAAGCGTGACTCAAACATAGGCACCCATTGAGCACAGCTCACAAAGTTACTTGGGGCTCTTTGTGTCAAATACAAAAGAGTTTGGAAGGACCCTTGTAACCGGGTATCGACCCACGGCTTGGAAGCCTTGTGTATTCACCTAAAACCCCGGGTTAACCTGCCTTCATCAAGTAAGCCACTCCTATCCAGGTAATCCTGGCATGACCCGTCGAATGTTTGACAGTTACTCTCATTCAGACCCTGAACTTGTCAAAGTTAAAACGATAAATGGTTAGTTGGAGGCCCATCTTAAAAGGATTTGTCCAAACGGTTTAACTCAGCGGCCTGGCAGCCCATGAAAAGCCTCGAATTTGGGCCTGGCAGCCCTTGAAAAGCCTCGACTACACGGTTTTATTTGCCTTTCTCAAGTTCTTTTTCCTCTGTTGATAAATTCTATTTTGAACCGGTGTCTATTGACCCGGCATGACTATCAGTCATCAAATTAAACCGGTGTTTATTGACCCGGCTTGACTTTCAACTACAAGTTGTTAGATCATATTCATGTTAAACCGGTGTTTGTTAACCCGGCTAAGTTGACAACTATAAGTTGTCAGACCTTATTCTTTATCAAACCGGTGTGTTACTACCCAGACTGGCTTATCAGTACAATCATCCGGTGTTCATTACAACCCGGTTCTCCTTTATACATACCAGCACTACATGGTGGAAGTCGGGTGTTCACCCTTACTACAAATATAAATTGGTAAATCAACTAAGTGATTTTATATCACAGATCTTTTTTATGCAGACACAGGGATTGCATAGTATTATGAAGATATATAAGCCAGCTCTGACAATGTCACGGCGGATCGAACAAAGCATATCCCAGTGCACGATGGCAGCAGATCAAAGTATTTTCACTAGCCTATTACAAGGTGTGCCTTAAGGCCCAAAATATGGTGTTTCTTCCAACACAGCAAAGTTTGTGAAGCATCAACTAGATTGCTGGATCAAGCCTCATCACCATGTTGACGTGAGGTTGATGGATCATCTGGCGTCGGTTCAGCATCTTCCTCCCAATCTAGTGGTTGGAAGTCCACGGTAGTCCAGTCAATCCGGGTTAAAGCCTGAAAGACAGCCCCTTCACTTATAAGTTCGGACGGATCAACGTCAGGGGCGTAAGTGTGCTTACGAATTGGTGGAATAAGATTTTGCGCTTCCGGCATGACATCATTAATCCGTCTGTTGTTGGCATCATAGAAAGACCGGTGAACAGTCAAATTAGCTTCTTCGGCCAGCTGACTCGCCAGAGGGCGCATCTCCCTTGTCACATTTTTAAGGACTTCGTCATCAAAATATGCCCCGTTTTCTTGTGCACTAGGAAAGCCCTTGGCGATGTCCACCGGATCCAGGTCGGCTATCCATGCTTTCGCTCGGGTAAGTGCCAACAAAGCGCCGGCCCTAGCGGATCGCTTCATCTCTTCTATCTGTGCTGGCGTTATGGATAACTTTGCTAGCGTATCCTTCATCAGTGTTGGGGCCGGATTGTTGTATGACGCTGCGCAAATAACCCGTTGGGCACCAGTATACAGTTGTTCAATCAGAGTGTATGCTGCCTTCAGCTTCATCCGCATGTCAGAGCCCAGATGAGCAATGCGGCTACCTGCAATGGTTTAATACTTTCACGTTAAACCGGCAAATTACAAGGTAGTCATTCAAGAAGCCTTGGCAAGAGTACTTACCAAATACTGCAGAGGTCATGGCATTCACTTGGCGCTTCAACCCAGTAAGTTCTTCCCCCACGCGTTTAAGAGCTGATTCGGTGTCTTCAGCCCGCTTCAGCAATGCAGTCTTTTCAGTATCCCAATTGGCACGCTCAGTCTTGAAACCTTCTTTAAGTTGTTCCATGGCGGTCAAAGCGGCTTTTAGCTCATCCTTGGCCTTGGAAGATTTTGCTTGTTGGGTTTTTATACTCTCTTGAAGAACAGCAATTTGAGTACCTTGGTGATTTATATCAGCCTGCCACGATCAGAGGAGCATATACATATTTTATCAACAGAAGTCCCAAGCATACAAACCAGTTATACACTTGGCACTTGGGGGCTAATGCGGATTGCTTCTCTGCTATTAATTGTTTGAAGTCCCAAGCATACAAACCAGTTATACACTTGGCACTTGGGGGCTAATGCGGATTGCTTTTCTGCTATTAATTGTTTAAAGTCCCAAGGATTAATACAAGTTTCACTCTTGGAACTTGGGGGCTAATGTATATTTGATCAGGAAAATACGCAAGAAGAATCAAGAAATTACAGTTTGGAAAATGAAAGTCCTGGTTTGATTTTGCAAAGTCAAACCGGCCCTTGGGGGCTACAATACAATAAAGGTACAGAATAAGGATGAAGGTGTTTACCTCATAGCGTTCCTTCATCAGGTTTACCAAACTGATTTCATAGTCTCGGCTTGTGTAAATCCGGTTCAAGAATCCGGAATGAAGATCCTGAGCAGAAAGATTAGCATAGTTGGACAAGTCAGTTTCCCCTTTCCCTTTGCCCATAGCAACAAATTCGTCTTTGGCGGTATGTTTTGACAAAACAACTGGATTGCCCGGGGCGGTATAAGCAGTGCCAGTAACAACAACGTCATCATCGTCTTTTGCTGGGCTCGATTGATTGACATTATCTTTGGCTGGGCTTGGCGGATTAGCAGTTGAACTTAGCGGATCAACAACTGGACCTGCACGCGTGCCATGTGGACTTGATGTGTCCATATGTGTAGCCGGATCAGCTTCCGGCGGATCAGCATCAGTGGCTGGGTCTTGCGGGGCGGAGTCATCCATGACAATATCAGCATTTTCACCGGCATTTTCGGGGGTCTTCTCTGGTTCAACATCGTCAGTGGGGTCGCTGGTCTTGGCTTTCTTGCTTAAACGGGCTTTGGTACTACAATGTCAAGATAAATATTAGTACGGTAAACCGATGCATGAAGAAACAAACCGGACAGCAAGAACACTTACCCAGCGACAGCTTTAAGGGGAGGCAACTGAGTGGTTGATGAACCGCCGGATTAATTGGAAGACACCTTATAATTCGAGTCAGAAAGATTGAGAGGGTATCGGAAGAAACCCTTCAAAGGATAAAGTTTTTCAGGAGAATAGGCAACCTCTGGACGACGTTTCCGGGTTGGGGTGTCCGGTATACTGGAAGAGGTGACTTGCTACCCACTGTGTCGGGTTGTGTGACGCCCTTCAGTTTGCTGCGTCTTCAAAGAAAGTTTTGGATCCAAATAAGCAAGAGGGTGAGAGTATTTCACTTTTCGAACTGCACGGCGAAATCTTTTAACTGTCACCAGATCTGAATCGGAAGAAAGAGCTATTACCTCAACATGGTCTGCATGGCTGGCCTCCGCATCATCCTGGGAATAGTTATTGTCAATAAGGTGCACGAAAAAGGGACCAAGGGAGTCAAGTTTTACCTCTTCAGCCGATTCATCAACATCTTCTGGCGGATCAGAAGATTCGGTAGTTTTCTTCTTGGTAGTTTTCTTGACAGCTTTGCTTTTGTCGCGAGGAGCCCTGGCTGGTTTATCTTGAGTTTTCCTTTTCCAGAAGGAGCTATTGGCCTGCAGGATTAAAGTAAAGGATAATTGTATTACTGTCAAAGAGGAGGCGGATTAAAAATGTACAAGGTTAAAGTCATTACCGCTGGCGGTTTGTTGGTGGCGCAAAAAGGGCGCAGACCGGTTTGGGTGCATACGGCGATCGGTTCGTCCAGTATCTTTTTTAACACTTTCAGTGACTTCATCGTCAGTCAGTTCTATTCGTTAAACCGTTGAGGATCATTGGTCTTGCCGGTATATGCATACATCAAACCGGGGCGGCGGCTTAAAGTAAGGATGCACCATGAAACCCAACAACGAACAAGATCAACACCAGTCAAACCATTGGTGAGGAGAGCCCGGAGTTTGGCGAGTTGAGGTGCATAAGCTTGTCGTTCTTTGACAGTTATTCGTGGAGGTAAAGGGTGGCCATTGCTAAGCTGGTGAGCGTGATAACCCGGCAAGGGATTTTCTCCAGCAGGGGCAGTGTTCCGACAATAAAACCAAGTCTTGTTCCAGTCTTTAGGGTGGCTGTGAACTTTGGCATGATGAAAGTCAACCTCTTTCCTTTTTTGAATTGATACACCACCAAGTTCAGTATTGGGGCCGTCAGAGAACTCAGTGCGGCGGTTCAAGTGGAAGAAATCCCGAAAGAGATCAACCGTTGGTTCTTCTTGCAGATAAACCTCGCAGAACACTTGAAAGTTGCAAATGTTGGACACAGAATTTGGTCCCATATCCTGAGGATGGAGTTGGAAGCTGGCAAGTACATCCCGGAATTTTTTTGATCCGGGAGGACTGAAACCCCGGGATAGATGTTGCATACATACAATAACTTCTTCATCTTGAGGCTCAGGAGGGCACTCAGGGCCAGGAACTCGCCAATGAAGGACACTTTTGGGAGCTAAAGCGCCCGTTACAACGAATCCGTTGATTTGTGTTTCCGTAATCCGGGATGGAACCCAGTTGCAGGCAGCAAATTGCTTGATCATCTTGAAAATCAGAGCTGTAATGGAAAGATAAAGGCCGGTTTATGATTGGCGGTTCAAGTGTATTCATCAAATGTTAAACCGGAAATTTAATCAAAGCGTACATATGAGGTGAACCGGACATTGGTATCCAATTCAAGACGACGGTTTAAGTGAGGGCTAATGACAGGTGGCAGGATTAACACTACTAAGATTTAAACCGCCCTTAGGTGGAGGAGCCAGAGATGAAAATCTGCCAAGTATTGACAGAAACATGTTTCACACAATGATGAAATTTATTTGGATCTACCATGCTGCAATAATGAAAAAATTTCTGTGACCTATAATGGCGTTAAGCAGAACAGAGAAGGTCGTGCGCTCTACTAAGGATTCTTTATAAAAAGGAAGATCTACTAGTACTGAAAATGGATGCGGAGTAACTATCGCACGAGGTCTACGCTACCGCTGGATCAAAGCAACCACGGCAGAAGGAAAAACGAAGAACTGATATGGACGAGGAACTATACAGATGAGCTCGTGAACCCTAGCACAGATCTAAAGATGCGGAAAAGGGAAAACTTACCAGTGCAGATCTACTGCGGAGGGATACCGCGGAACTCTGGTTTGATTCAGGGTGATGCAGCGGCCAGAGACGAAGATGACAGTGCGTTGTGTGCCGGCGGCGGGGCTCGAGCAGTGGGGTTCGCGAGAGGAAGAAGAAGAGGCAAGGGGAAAGAATGAAAGACCCATCAGCTTTATTTATAAGAAGAAAGGGATAAGTAGTAGGCGCAAGAATCGAGGAGCCTGAAGCGGCAAAAGAGGGCGCGCCTGTCGCCTCGATTTTTGGGATACCATTAATGAAGGGAATCTTTTTAATACAGAGATGATGTCATGATGGTCCGTTGCTGTGACCAGAGGATGACGTCATGGCGGTTTAACAAAGTTTACAGGAGAAGACAACATGGCGGTTTACGAGAATATAAGGAGATGTTCACAAGATTTCTTTAAGTATTGAAGATTGACATGAACAGATTCAAATCAATCTGGGGCCTAATGTTGGGGATATAACTACTGAGTGTAAACCGGCTAGGAAGGCCCGGTTCACCCTCAACTATATTGAAGCCCATGAAGACTCAGTAGATAGCGTTTTATTACTGAAGCTTAGAGGCCCGGAGCCAAAAGGCGGTTTAGGTCCTATAGTAGTAAACCGCCATGGTTATGAATCTTGTAATGTAAGTTAGGAAAGGAAGAGACCAAACTAGACACTTGTATGAGCTGGCTCGGGACTCGGTAGACCGGCCGGGCGTCACCCTGTGTATATAAAGGGACGATCAGACGGCGGTTCAGGGAGAGAGAAGAACAACTCGAGATCCAGGCAAAGCGTATTCGCTCCCTGGTCATCGAAACCCCAATAATCCGACTTTTACCTTCATCGAAGGGGCCGAACTAGTATAACTCCCGTGTCCCTTGTCCGGTTTAACCCCTTCAAGCTAACCCGTAGCGATGGCCCTGCGACTAAGTCCTTTCATGAGGACATCTGCCGTGAAAAAACCACAACAGGGTGCTAGTAAGTGCTTAGAGCAAGTACAATAGAGCTGAGTCGGCGGGCTATAAGGAATAAACTATAGTATATTTCTGCTTAGTTGGATGAAAGAGAAGAGGAGAGAGAAGGTAAGCGGGCTCTTCGTGAAGAGCCAGCTCTAGCACGTGCTCCTAGGCACTTTGTGAGAATGAAAGGTGGGCCACAGAATAAAAAAGTAGTAGTACACTCTTTTGATCTACTACTATTGTACATGTTGACTATAAGATGGGCTGTAGATGACATGGCACTGGCTTATAGCCAGCAGCTAGCTATACTATTAATGCTCTTTGGATGAGGTGCTAAGTGCATTAAATGGCTTAGTAACTCAAGTCTTCAATGCATAGGTGCTTAGTTTATTGGTGCCACATCATATTTTATGCCTACGTGGCAGGCTTAGCAGCTATACATGGTGGAGCACTGGGAGAGGCCAAGGCTGGTCATAGTGGGGAGTAACTTGTACTGTAACATATTACTATGTTACTCTAAACATCTCTATAAACCGGAAAGGAGGGAGTAGTAACATACTACTAGACTAGTGTCATATGCAGAGTATGGGAGCACATGATATTTCCCCGTCCGGACCGATCCCAAGTTGGCTTCTCACCTTCTTGGCCCAACAAAAACCCCTCCCCCTCCCGCGCGCGCTTCCCGCCCGGCACCAGCTGAGCCCGCCGCTCCACATTGATGGCAAGTCAGGGTGACGCGACCTCTCACTGCTTCCGCCGTTGAAGCGGCGCGCCGACCGAGGGCACCGCCCACTGCACGCCCGGCATTTCAGACTACACAGTGGATAGTAACTTTAGAGCAAGTACTAAAATTAGATGACATAAGCAGGCTATAAGGATTTAAATATAGTATTTGTGCTTAGTTGAAGGAGAGAGAAGAGGAGAGAGAAGAGAAGCGGATTCTAAACGTGTAGCCAGTTGTACTCCAACATACTTTGTGAGACAAAAGGTGGGGCCATTATTAATGATATTGTATTTATACAAAAGGGACTAACGGACGCCTTAATTACTCCGGTTTTTTTAGACAAACCTTGGTGGGGCTATTATTGACTTTTTTTGAGCTATTATTGACTTGGACGTGGGGTTTGGGGACCAAAGGCCTACTATTATACTCGCACGACCGACCTGACATGCTCTACCATAGCCGTCGCTGTATCATATGGTTTCGCACCGTTCCAGATCTTAGCACCGCCACGCAATTCTTCTCCAGCCCTCCTTCCGGCGTGCACCGCGAGAAGGGACAGCAGTCCTCCGAACCCCGCCTTTCGTGATCCTGTACGGGAGAGGGGCGATCAGGTTTTTGGGGAGCACACTCCTGTGACTGCTGCCAGCGACGACTTCCTCAACGACAACCTTCCTCCCCGACCTCGGTAACCTCTTCATCAACGACATGAGTGACAACATCAACCACATCGGTTCTGCTCCCGCTGTACAGTATGTGATTCTGTCCTCCTGGTTTAGTCCGCATCATTACTTTGATATTTGCAATTGTCGTCATGATCTATTTACTGCTGTTTCGGATTAAATCTCATACTAAATTGCTCATATATTCAACAATCTAATCCAAAAACCTGATCACAGGCAATTTACTCTGAGTGGTTTTGCTGCGCTTTTGAAGCCGCCTACTTTTAAGGGGGTGCAATATAAAAGATGGCGCACAAGAGCAGTATATTGGTTTCAGATCATGTACTGCTATGACGCCACTAAGGGTAAGCCTGAGGGAGATCATAATCCTACATAGCAGGAAGCTTTTCAGAACATGGATATCCTCTTCAAAGCCGCCCTACTGAGTGTTCTTGACGATTCCATTGTGGATTCATATATGCCATTTGACAGCGGCAAAGACATGTGGGCTACGCTTGAGGCCACGTTTGGGCCCTCGGGCGCTGGCAATGAGTTGTACGCCATGGAGCAATTCTGTGACTACAAGATGACTGATGAGCGCTCTGTTGTTTAGCAGACTCATGAGATACAGTCACTCTCTAAGGAACTTCAGTACTTTAAGTGTGTGTTTCCGGACAAATTTGTTGCTGGGACCATCATTGCCAAGCTTCCACCTTCGTGGAACGATTTTGCTACTTCTCTGAAAAACAAGAGACATGAGTTTTCTGTTTTGGATCTCATTAGCACTCTTGATTTTGAGGAGAAGGCGAGAGCAAAAGACACACGTGCTCGGGTCGCTGAGGGAGCTTCTAGTGCCCACATGGTACACGAGAAGAACTTCCAGCCCAACCAGCCCCAAAACAACAAGAACAAATCTCAGGGGAAAGGCAAGTTTGATGCAAAGAACAAGCTGTCACATTCTACCAACTTCAAGAAGAATTCTCATAGCGGGAAGGGATACAAACCTCAATTTTGGTAGCACCGCACAAAATTTATATGGCTGCATCTACCTGCTGTCAGCTAACCTCATGGTGCTCCAGGTATTCCTACATTCGTAACTAGGTACAATGACCACCGCAAGATGAAATTAGCTTATTCATACGTTGACTTGCTGAATGCAGTGCGGAACGATCCTGTCATGTGTGGAGGAGCAAACAAGTAGTGCGGCCGAAGGTGGAAATCAACCAAGGACTTATGAAATTATATGTAATCTTCCTCAGGAAGGTCAGTATCCCCTTCGTCCAGATGATCGTGTTTTGTCATGCCGAGCTATTGATATGTGCTACTGTTTTGCAACACCGTTTAAGTATAGGTAATGTTTTCCTATCTTTTCAGATTCAGGACAATGAATATGATATCAGGGGAACTGCACAATATGGACCCATGTTGAGTCACCTCTATTGCCTCATGTGTTTGCAGCAAATGTGTCAGCATCAATTGCAAGATGAGGCAGGTAGCTAGCTGTGGAGTTGCCAACATGCTCAAAGTGCTCGCAACATTGAGAAGAAACAAGCATGCCCAGGAAATTAATGCGTGCGCAGGGAGGCCCTTTGCTCAGAGAAGCATCGATCGATTTTCTTTATTTCCACACCTTCTCACAACTTTGTATATTGGTTATAGTATGGTGAATCATTGAGATGCATAGACATGCTGAACTTTTGTTCTTCTGAATGTTAGTTTAATGGGAGTGTCTGCATCCAGTACCGCATCCTCTAATTTGGTGGATGCACACAGAGAAAATAAATCTCCTTAATTTACTCCATAACCACCCCATTAAATAGGCCTAGTAACAAACCAGGCGCATGCAGTGGCCGGCGGGCACATGCATCCTGCATGCATGGCCAGTCAGCCAAGCCCATGCGCCAGCTCCAATGCAGCAATGCAAAAGAAGAGAGCGGTTCTTGGGAAAAGCGAGTAGTTAGTGCAGCGGGCCTTATAAACACGAACAACTCGCTCTCCCGCTTTCGTCTCCCCACCCAATTCCCCCCGCTCCCCAATCTTCCTCACTCGTCCAGAAAACCCCGCTCACCTTCTTCCTCACTCGTACAGAAAACGCATGCTCCTCTTCTTTCACTCCTACAGAAATCCCCATCCCTCCTTCTTCCCCGCTCGCACTGCCACTAGGCTCATCTCTGGCTACTCTGCTCAAACCCGTGAGCTCAGTGCGACGCCCACAAGGAAAATGGAGTCGGCTGGCCCCAGCGCCAAGAAGATGAGGCTCCCGCCAGCGGCGACGCCGGTTGTAGATCCCGCACCCGGTAGCGCGGGGAGAAGCGGCGAGCCCCC
>LR880970.1:737329935-737348461 GCA_904067115.1 Aegilops sharonensis
TGCCCAGAATATATGGTCTGTAATGCTAATAAAAAGAATATGGGCTTCAAATATCCTTAAGAATTAGCAAATGGGCTGTAAATTGTTGAAAATAGTGGCTAATGGGTTGTATGCTGTTTTTCACAGATTTGGAGTCTGACTTCTGGGCCTACTAGGTTGACGAGGACGTTGTCCTAAATTTTTTTTGACGCGTACGCAAGGCTTTGTCAACTTAGTCAACACACAACAGTGACTATTGGATGTCCATCCAGCGGCCGCCGTGCTTCTTCAATCTCTGATCTTCCTGCTCCAGCCGCCCAAACCAGCGCCGGCGGGACTGCCTGCTCCCTCCTCCCGTGGCTGGTTGTGCTGCCGCCAGGCCATTCCTCTAACCACCCACACATCCTGTTATTTTCCGGCGACGTCAGCCTCACCCCGCAGCCGACCAGTCAGCGCTCGTTCTCCCCTCAGCGTGGGCATCCACTGCGGTGGCTTCGCCGGCTCCGGGTGGTTCTCTTCCTGGGCCTCACCCTCGTCCACCGCGTTTGTGCTCTCGGCGCGGCGAGGTCAACATGGTCAACAAACAACAGCCATCGGAAGAGGCTGACAGTAGGGGCCCACACAGGAAAATGCCTCCTTATTACGCGCAAAATAATGATTCCTCCACCTGATAGCTGGGACCCACCGGAAGGGTCTCTGTATTTCGCGAAAAAAACGTCCCCCCCGCTGTCAGCTCGGACCCACCAGAAATGCCTCCTTATTACGCATAAAAAAATGAATACTCCCACTGCTAGCTGGGACTCACCTTGGTGGGAGGCTGACTTGTGGGCCTACTAAGTTTACGGGGACAGACGGCTTTGTCAACTTAGTCAATATGAACGATTCTAGCTCCAGTGACCATACGATGTCCATCCAACGGCCGTAGTGCTTCTTCAACCTCTGGTCTTCGTGCTCCAGCCGCCCAAAGCAGCGCTGGTCGTGCCGCATGCTCCTGCCTCCCGTGGCCGGTTGTGATGCCGCGGAGGCCTCACCGCCCCCTACTACTCCCACCGCTGGCCAGGCCATCCCTCTACTCACCCACACCCCCTGTTATTCTGCGGCGACGGTAGCCTCACCCTCGTACTCCTCTTCGCGTGGGCATCCACTGCTGCATCTTCCCCGACTCCGCGTCGTCCCCTTCCTAGGCCTCGCCGTCGTCCACCGCCGTGGTGGCGTGGTCAATGTGGTCAACGACCCACTTCCATCAGAAGAGTACTGTGCGTGCAGAGGCTGACAGCTGGGTCCACGGCGGCTGCAAGGAAGTGCCTCCTTATTACGCGCAAAATAATTATTCCTCCACCTGACAGCAGGGACCCACCGGACGGGCCACCGTATTTCACGAAAAAAAAACGTTTCCCCCCTGACTGCTGGGACCCACCAGCTACATCTTCGCACGCAAGGAAGTGCGCCCGGGCAAAAAAAAACAATCAAACGATTCGCCCCCCTGACTGCTGGGACCCACCAGCTACATACGGTGAGGGCTCGTGTACATGGCTGGGTCGGAACGGAGAAACAGCGTCATTGTCGTGTTCATGGGGAGGCAACGAAATGCGTCGTGTTCATGGGGAGGCAACGGAATGCGTCGTGTACATCGGGAGGCAACGGAATGCGTGGGAGCCAACCGGCTTGGATGGAACAGGCGATGGAAACGAGGCCTGGCGTACCGCACAACGGAGGAAACGGCCTTGTGTTCGACCGACCACGTTCGAAACGGGGTCCTGTTGATCGGGAGGGGAGTGGTGTACCGCAAAACAGAGGAAACAGACCTCCTACGATCGAAACGGGGGTCCTGTTGATCGGGAGGGGTGTGGCGTACCGCAAAACGGAGGAAACGGACCTCCTACGGTCGAAACGGGGGTCCTGTTGATCGGGAGGGGTGTGGCGTACCGCAAAACGGACGAAACGGATCTCCTACGGTGGAAACGGGGGTCCTGTTCATCAGGAGGGGTGTGGCGTACCGCAAAACGGGACTCCACGGGATACTGTTCATCTCCACCGTCGACCTCCTCTAGCCTCCACGGGCTACCGTCGACCTCCTCCAGCCTCCATGGGCTCCTGTTCATCCAGCCTCCACCGCGCGCTACTCCACCGGCTACTGTTCAACCACCCCTCCACCGTCTACTATTCATCCAGCCTTCCACACCACGGGGTCCAGTTCAACCACCCCTCCATGGGCACCCCTCCACTGTCTACTGTTCATCGAGCCCTCCACCACACCACGGGGTCCTGTTCATCCAGAGGCAACGTCATCGCTCACAGTTCATCCAAACCCCCCCGCAACGCTCACTGTTCATCACAGAGGCAGCATCGATCGGCCAGTTAGCAGCAGTAGCGAAGGAATCGCTCGATCGGGTTCAGTTAACAGCCATCGATCGATCACTCGGGTTCAGTAACGCGTAGCCTGCAGTGCAATCGCTCAGGTTCAGTTAGAGCCCAACGCCTCGCTCGGGTTCAGTTAGAGCCAACGCCTCGCACACACGCGCGTACGTGTACGAGAGAAACACGCATTGCTCGGCCCCCGACCTCCCACCGTAACTAGCAACTCCCCGAAATTTTCCTCCCCCTCGCTTCTACCATGGTTTTTTCCATCATGGACGGCCCAAAGAATGTCATACAGCTGCGTCTCCTGCCCGCCCAGGACGAAAAGCTCATTTTCTATCATGATGTTTTGTCATAGAAGTAGGAGCCCACCACATCTATGATGATACCGGGTTTTGTCACAATTATCGTCATAGAAGTGTCATATGTATGACAGAAAAAAAATTCGTTCGACCCAAAATGTCACGGATGTGTCTTTTTTTGTAGTGATCGGTCCCGAGCTCATTTTAATGTGTGGTTATGATCTTATACATTTTCCAATTGTTATCTCATATCCTAAAAGGAAAGCTTGTTGAGCCTTGCAAGCGAGGCACAGTGGCGCAAATACACTCGATTCCTTTCTTAACCATGTAAGATATCCTTGGTTCATACCAAAACCAGATAAAAAACATATGAATAGACAAAAAATTATACCATTGCACTATTCATTCATCTAGTTCAAAGGAATGCGGCAAACGAAAAATGGAGGATGTTTCTCTTGATCCCGATTTCAAACAAAAAGACTCATGGAATTTAAATGACATGTACAACTTTATAGGATACCTATGCACAAAGTACAAAAATGATATCCTTAATGTCATAACAACATCCTAACTATATTTTCTCATGTGGATTGACTTTAATCTGACTATGTGTCATCGAAGTTTTTCTCTATTCATGTGGACCAACATCTAAATTTGCAAAATAAATAAATATATTTTTCCAATACTCCATGTTGCGTATGCATATGCATTTTTTTCCTATTTGGTATTCTACATATTTCTAATTTCAGAATCCTACGTACTAAGGAGACCCTAAAATTCAACCGGAAATATTTGAAAAGGTAAGCCAGTGTCCTAGCTAGGTTACTACAACTAGCTATTTGGCCCATTTGGCATTTTTTTAGGAAGATTTATCTAAATGGTTAATTTGTTTCTTCTCGTGCCAGGGCGAATGAAGAACAAACATATGTATATTACTTTCTCCACAAGTGGATATACTCTAAACTCGGAAGCCATGTTTTTCTCTACAATCAAGTTGACACACTTTGTTGGCTATGAAGGCATATTGGTTTTCACAAAGGTATCATATGTAAAATTGCTTCTTTTTCAAGATTGAGGAGCTTTTCAGTGTATTTCAACGACGCATGAATTTAATGCATGAGTTTTTCATATATAAAATTGTTTAATTATAGCTTTTGAAAAAAAAGGTATCGATGTAATTTGTGCAACACGTCTTGAACAAGATTGATTGGATGCTCCTTGCGGTATGTGCATGCTGAAGAAATCACGTGTCAGGTTAGTGAAGCATATCAGTGGCTAATCCTATGCAAAAACATGTACTAGGAATGACTGTAGAGTAAACAATCCAGCTCAATGGGCAAACCTGGTGTGAACATTATTGGTGACCCACATGCACTTCCTGTGACCACATAGGATTTCTGGCTGCCCCAGGCTCCAGATCTTATCGCTACTCACGCATGTCTTACTCTCAAGGATATTTATATCATCCAGTTAGATTTTTGAACTCCATTTTGGAAGTTGCTAATAGCATGATTGCACAAAAATGTCCTTTTGATATGCACACCTCTTTGTGCGCACGATACTCTTCGATCACACTGTTGCCGGTGCTCCCATTGCCTACCATTCCTAACACATTATCACTTCCCTGTTAATGTGCCCGAGCGACAACATTCACGCATACAACTACAATTCTAGAGAAGAAGATAGTGATGAAGAACCTATTTATAACTCCATCCATGTAGTGAGAATTGACACGCGCAGTTATGTCATTTATTGTGTGAATGTTTAGTTGAGCTGGTTATAGTACACGTGTCTGGTTTTTCTTAAACTTCAATCATTCCTTTCAAGTCATTATCACACTGTAGTGACAACTCATTTTCTAGCTCACACGCTGCCATTGCCATCTCCTTGGTCGACTTAGCCGGTGAGCTCTGATACGTCCATTTTGCACATGTTTTCCTACTGTTATTTATAATATTTTGGGTTAATATTTCACCTTATAATGCAATTATAATGCCTTTTCTGTCTTACTATGCAAGATATATATGAAGAGGGAAATTGCCGGCAACTGGAATTCTGGACCTGAAAAGAGCTACGATAGAAATAGCCATTCTCCGGAGCTCCAAATGATTTGAAAATTTACGGAGGTTTATAACCCGGGGGGGGGGGCGCCATGTGAGCTTGTGGGCCCATCGACAGGCCTCTGTGGCCCTCCTTCTATATGATGCCATTTTCCATAGAAAAAAATTAAGAGAAGACTTTTGGGACGAAGCGCCGTCATCTCGAGGTGGAACTGAAGCACTTTTGCTCTTGGTCGGAGGATTTTGTCGGGGATACGTCCCTCCGGGAGGAAGAAATCGAAGCCATAGAAATCACCAACATTCCTCTCATCGTGGGAGGACTCATCTCCATTAACATCTTCACCAGCACCACCTCATTTCAAACTCTAGTCCATCTCTTGCATTCAATCTTTGTCCCAAAACCTCAAATTGGTACCCGTGGGTTGCTAGTAGTGTTGAATACATCTTGTAGTTGATAACAGTTAGTTTATTTGGTGGAATATTATATATTCATGTCCTTAATTATATATTATAGTCCTCTGATCTTGAATATGAATATGATTTGTGAGTATTTTCGTTTGTTCTTGAGGACATGAGAAGTCTTGTTATAAGTAATCATGTGATGTTAGTATTCGCTCAATATTTTGATGATGTGTATGTTGTTCTTCCTCTAGTGGTGTCGTGTGAATATCAACTACATGACATATTACCATGCTTGGGCCTAGGGGGAGGCGTTGGGGAGTAGTAAGTAGATGATAGGTTGNCCATTTTGCACATGTTTTCCTACTGTTATTTATAATATTTTGGGTTAATATTTCACCTTATAATGCAATTATAATGCCTTTTCTGTCTTACTATGCAAGATATATATGAAGAGGGAAATTGCCGGCAACTGGAATTCTGGACCTGAAAAGAGCTACGATAGAAATAGCCATTCTCCGGAGCTCCAAATGATTTGAAAATTTACGGAGGTTTATAACCCGGGGGGGGGGGCGCCATGTGAGCTTGTGGGCCCATCGACAGGCCTCTGTGGCCCTCCTTCTATATGATGCCATTTTCCATAGAAAAAAATTAAGAGAAGACTTTTGGGACGAAGCGCCGTCATCTCGAGGTGGAACTGAAGCACTTTTGCTCTTGGTCGGAGGATTTTGTCGGGGATACGTCCCTCCGGGAGGAAGAAATCGAAGCCATAGAAATCACCAACATTCCTCTCATCGTGGGAGGACTCATCTCCATTAACATCTTCACCAGCACCACCTCATTTCAAACTCTAGTCCATCTCTTGCATTCAATCTTTGTCCCAAAACCTCAAATTGGTACCCGTGGGTTGCTAGTAGTGTTGAATACATCTTGTAGTTGATAACAGTTAGTTTATTTGGTGGAATATTATATATTCATGTCCTTAATTATATATTATAGTCCTCTGATCTTGAATATGAATATGATTTGTGAGTATTTTCGTTTGTTCTTGAGGACATGAGAAGTCTTGTTATAAGTAATCATGTGATGTTAGTATTCGCTCAATATTTTGATGATGTGTATGTTGTTCTTCCTCTAGTGGTGTCGTGTGAATATCAACTACATGACATATTACCATGCTTGGGCCTAGGGGGAGGCGTTGGGGAGTAGTAAGTAGATGATAGGTTGCGAGAGTGACAGAAACTTAAACCATAGTTTATGCACTATTCCGCAAGTGGCTGATGTGGATCCATATGTTTCATGCTATGGTTAGATTTGTCTTAATTCTTCTTTCATAGTTGCGGATGCTTGNACTCATCTCCATTAACATCTTCACCAGCACCACCTCATTTCAAACTCTAGTCCATCTCTTGCATTCAATCTTTGTCCCAAAACCTCAAATTGGTACCCGTGGGTTGCTAGTAGTGTTGAATACATCTTGTAGTTGATAACAGTTAGTTTATTTGGTGGAATATTATATATTCATGTCCTTAATTATATATTATAGTCCTCTGATCTTGAATATGAATATGATTTGTGAGTATTTTCGTTTGTTCTTGAGGACATGAGAAGTCTTGTTATAAGTAATCATGTGATGTTAGTATTCGCTCAATATTTTGATGATGTGTATGTTGTTCTTCCTCTAGTGGTGTCGTGTGAATATCAACTACATGACATATTACCATGCTTGGGCCTAGGGGGAGGCGTTGGGGAGTAGTAAGTAGATGATAGGTTGCGAGAGTGACAGAAACTTAAACCATAGTTTATGCACTATTCCGCAAGTGGCTGATGTGGATCCATATGTTTCATGCTATGGTTAGATTTGTCTTAATTCTTCTTTCATAGTTGCGGATGCTTGCGAGAGGGGGTAGTCATAAGTGGGTTGCTTGTTCAAGTAAGAACAACACCCTAGTACCGGTCCACCCACATATCAGATTATCAAAGTAGTGAACATGAATCAAGTAAACATGATGAACGTGACTAGACGAGAATTCCCATGTGTCTCCGAAAACGCTTTGCTCACTATAAGTACTCTCGACTTGTCCTTTGCTATAAAAAGGATTGGGCCATCTTCATGCACCCTTGTTACTATTGTTACTTGTTACGAATTATCTTGTGATCAAACTACCTGTTACCGCTACTTTTAGTACTTGTAGAGAACACCTTGCTGAAACCCGCTTATCGTCTCCTTCTGCTCCTTGTTGAGTTCGATGCTCTTACTTATCAAAAGGACTACGATTGATCCCCTGTACTTGTGGGTCATCAAGCTACATCACACACAACTAGAGGGGAAAAGAAGAAGAAGGAGGAGGAGGAGGAAGGGAAAATTGTGATACATAGAAAAACCACAATTCAAATTCAAAGGGCTTGCTATAAAATTTCTTGAGAAACCACCTTATGTGTGAATGATAATCATTTGTTCATAACAAGGCCCGCATTCCCAGCATATGTACTATAAGCTTTCCTGAGATTGCACCGCACACATAAATCGGACCACTGGATCGCCCACAAGAAACAAAAGGCCAGAGGAAAAATAGAGCCCCGGTCCGTCTACAAACCCCCGCTGACGGAGACTTCGAACCTCGAGCCATTGCCATTTCCACCACTGTCCCCTCCGTCCAGTCCTTCCATGGACGGACTCCAACGCCAACCCGTGGCGACGGCGGCTGCAAGCGCGAGGGGCGAGGGGCAGCCGCCGGGCGGGCAACACGTCATCCACTGCGAAATTGAGTCGGCACAGTGGGCGTGGCCAAGGATGCAGATGCCGGCCCTCGCCGCCATCCTCGTTCTAGGGGGCCTCCAGTTCCTGCTGGCCACCCACTTCCGCCACCCTGCCGGCCCCACCCGCACCTGGGTCATCGTCGACCCCTCGCGCCACCCCCAGGTACTGCCACCGCCATGTTTCACCGTACTCGCTCGTCTCGCTCCCACCTCCCGTGCTACCTATGATTTTGCGCTCTTGGACTTGAGTGGTAGAGTGATACTAGATGCCTGCCTATTCATCTCTCCATATTTCATCCCCATTCCACGGTCCTGACCGTGGCATCACTAATTTTCAAATGTTGAAAGTTGATAATGGTAACAATATGCTTTTATGGTTTTAGGGTTTGGGGCTTAGGGCTTAGGCTTTATGATATATGGTTTAGGGTTTAAGTTTTAGTTTTCGAAACTTGCTAAATTTATCATTCTTCCTATCAGGTTTTAGTAGTTGAAACTTGCTCCACCGCCCGATTTGCCTCGCGATCTGCAAAGTTGTTGGATTCCGCAAGAGGGCATACCAACTTTCAAGTTTTAGTTTTTGAAACTTGTGATTGTGTCGTCCACTTATGCCAAGTTTCAGCAGTTGAAACTTAATGAAGTTTCAAAAACTCGTTGAAATGCATTTGAAATGGATCTTATTTGAAAGTCCTCACCGGTAGAAACATGAATATGCAAATGAAATATGAATTGGTCTTTTTGTTTAAAAGATATAATAGATTTAAATTTGAAAGTCAAAAGAAAAAGCATGGGATAAGGGACGGGTGGAGCTGCCAAAGGCTACGCAGATGGACCCCATCTAAGGTAATTAAGGGTTATAGCACATGCAAAGATCAAACTAGTTTTTGAATCATGAGCTAGTCGGGAGACCGCAGATCTGCGTGCCCCGGCACCTTTTTATTTTTTTTGCGACCTTGGTGCTACAAATCCTCTCCCGCACACGTGCGGTCACTTTTGGTCCAGAGGGATGGATGCGTGCAACGTCTAATAACATGAGTACTACGTTAGAAAGAAATTTGAAATAACTACAATGAGGGATGACTGGTCCTGAGCTCATTTTAGTGTGTGGTTACGAATTATGATCTTTTATACATTTTCCAGTCGACGTATCATATTCCCAAAGGAAATTTTGTTGAGCCTTGTGACTTGTGAGCGAGGCACGGTGGTGCAGATACACTCTATTACATTGTTAACCATGTAAGGTCTCTTTGGTTCATATCAAAACCGGAAAAAATGTATGAATAGCAAACAAAAAGCATATCATGGCATTATTTATTTATCTCGTCCAAAGGAATGCGACAAGCGAAAAATGGAGGAATTTCTCTTAATCTCAATTTCAAATGGAAAACTTGGAGAATTTAAAACATACCACTTTACTAATTATTATGCACGAAGTACAAAACCGAGATCCCTAATGTCATAATAACACCCTAACTATATTTGCTCACGTGCTTTGATTTTAATCTGACCATGTGATATCAAAGTTTTCTCTATTCATGTGAACCAACATATAAATTTGCAAATTAAATAAATATGTTTTTATAATACTCCGTATTCCGCATGCATTTCTTTCCTATTCGGTCTTCTACTTTTTCTCGTGTCCGGCCAAAAGAAGATCAGAGTATTTATATTACTTTATCCACAAGTGGATATATACCCTAAACTCGGAAGCCATGTTTTTCTTCTACAATCAAGTTTGAGCCACTCTGCTTGCTTTGAAGTCATGTTGGTTTTCGCAAATATATCATATAAAATGGCATCACTTTTTTAGATAGAGGAGCTTTTGGGTCTCAAATTGATTACCATGAAACCAATTCACAGGGGCACATAAAATTCAGTGCATGATTATTCATACTCCCTCCGGTCCTTTTTAGTCTACGTATAAGTTTTGTCTAAAGTCAAAGTATCTCTACTTTGACCAAACTTATAGAAAAAAAGTATGAACATTCATAATGCAAATCAATATTGTTAGGTTCATTATGAAATGTAGTTTCATAGTATATATATTTGGTATCATAGAGTTTGATACTTTCTCGTATAAACTTGATCAAACTTTGCAAAATTTGACTTGACACAAATCTAATATGGAGAGCAAAAAAGACCGGAGGGAGTAAATAAAATGGTTTGATTATAGATTATGGAAGGAAGGCATGTACGTAATTTGTACAACACATCTTGAGAAAGATTGACGGGATGCTTCTTGTGGCATGTGCATGTTGAAACAGAAACCTCGTTGATCTCTTGTCAGGTTGGTGCAGCATATCGATGGCCAGCCCTATGCAACGCGATGCAGTAGGAACGAATGCAGGGTAAACTGTCCAGCTCGGTGGGCAAAGCCTAGGTGAACAGTATTGATAACCTACGCATGCATTTCTGCGAACACATCCGTTTTTTGCTCGCCCCAGGCTCTAGATCTTATCGCTATCTTGGCATTTTTCTCTAGGACAGCAATAAAATCTGTGAGAATTTTGAACTTCAAACTGAGTGTTGCTAATGGCGTGATTGCTTTGGGGATATCCTCTTGATATGCATACCACTTTGCGTACACAATAATTCTGAAGCATGCTATTGTTGGTGCTCCCGTTGCCTGCCATCCCTAACACTCCTTATCACTTTCCCCGTCAGTGCGCTTGAGCAACAATGTTCACACATACGACCACAATTCTTGATAAAAAGAGGTGGCAACAAGAACCTACTACTTAGACTAGCCACAGTGGGAGTAACTTCAGCAGTAACATCGAGTCCAACTCAGCAAATTTGCTTATGTGGCAATGAGTTAATGAGGAGAGAGGTAGTTATAGTAACTTAGCTAGTTACTGTAACATCACATGTCCCAATGCAATATGAGTCTATAACCTAATAAATGAAGCTTTGCATGTTACCACACTTATGTTACTACCCACTATGAAGATAGTAACATAGTCTAGGGATATGTGTATGTTACTAGCTAGTGTATGTTACTATGCATTGTGGCTAGTCTTATAACTCTGCCCATGTCCTATGTGTTGGCACGCATAGTTATGTCATTAATTGTGTGCTAGTCATAGCACATGTGTCTAATTTTCCTTAAATTCCAGTCAATCCTTTTGAAGCCACCATCACACCGTAGTGAGATCTCATTTTTCCAGCTCACGCTGCCATTGCCACCTCCTTGACCTTGCCCGGCGTACCGGTGAGCTCCATCTCGTCCAACTAGAAGAGGGAAGAAGAAGAAGAAGAATGCAAAGTAGCAAAACCATAAGGGCTCATTTGATACGCCGGGTTTCAATGGCCCAATCCCTCGGATCCCCCTCAGATCCCTCGTTTCCACGTGGTTCAGAGCCCCTCGAGGGGGGACCCGGGGATTTGGAGGAGACGAGCCTGCCTGCCTGCCGCCCGCTCAACGCGCCGCCGCCCGAGGAGCCGGATCCCCTGACGTACGGCCCCCTGCCGTTGGGCCGCTGACAGGTGGGTCCGGGCCCACACGTCAGTGTGTGGGCCGTACGTCAGACGAGCCAACATAATGGTCGCTTGATCTGTTTCATGCCTGTATATATCATGCTAATTCTTACCATGATCATCCCTGCTTATTTTTGTTGATTATCTCTGTTTATTTCAATAAATCTCATGATTTATGTCTGTATGTAACAAATGATTTTTAGTAAATATGCATACCACTATAGCTACTGTGGTGACACATTCATGTTCCGAAAATCCACAACGAACAGTTCAATTGTCCACACGAATTAGGAGGGAAAAAAGATCGTCGTTCCAATCGTGCCTTGGCTACATTTGTAGTATCATTTTACTGTTGTTTCAGCACAAGGTTCTATCCATCTGCTGTTTAGGCAAGTGCAGCATGTGTAGTTTTGGGATAGCAGGACCAAACTGAATCTGTGTACATAAGCCATCATCATTTCACAAGTACTAGCACTCCTGTTAACTGTGGCAAACTTTATAGCCAACTCTGTGGCAAAAGAAATTAAACAGTGTTATTTCTCATCTGTAAATAAATAAATAGTATTGTTGCCAGCTCCATGCTGATAAATAAATAGTATTGATGCCCATCTGTTTCACTTTCATGTGCAAAATTTACTAGTATCCATGTAGGACTAGAAATTTGTGAAATCTAGCTTTAGATGAGCATGTTTGTGAGCCCAAATCTGTGGGATAAATTGTGAGGCAAAATGTATCATCATGTACATGCTTTTCTGGTTGTTGTTTCCACTATAAACAAGCATATGTTCATCTCTTTTTGTTTCATCGGGTTCTCTTAGGCAACCAATGAAGCAAAGACTAAACAAGCTGGATGGATAAAGTTTTGACCACTCAAAAGCTGGATGATCATTGAGCTATTGCACAAGTACCAATTATGGCGTTGTGTTGTGACGGTTATGGCTGCTATGGATGTTTCGAGGACCTGATGTTTTTGTCATGGAGTGTAATACTTGCATTTGATTCCTAATAATTATGTAATACTCATCATATTCTGCTCTAGTTTATTTGGTAGCAAGATGCCTACAAATCAGAATGTTCAACTTAGCAAGTTATTCTTATTATGCATAATCTGGGAGCAAGTACCGGTGAAGTTCTATATCATTCCTTCTTATACAAGATGTTAAAGTTGCAAAGATTTAATTTTTAATTGTACTGTGCTATTTTGTACCATCCTAGTTTGTTATAGTAAACCCTGTCTATCAAATAAGTTTTTACGGAAGGGGATTGGAGACTTGGGGATGTGAGGGGAATTGAGGGGATTCGGTGGAAGGGAGGGATTCACCAATTCCTCCCAAATCCCCTCCTCCCAAAACCTCTAAAATACTCCTCTACCAAACAAAGCCTAATGCAAATTCGAAGGGAAACCCACCTTATCTATGATGAAACTCAATAAAAATCCCCCCGCAAAAAAAGAAAAAGAAACTCAATAAAAATCCTTAGTCGAGAACAAGGCCGTTGGACGGTGGTACAGGCTTTCGTGAGATGGCACGACGCACATAAACCGGACCGCCCGATCGCCCGCAAGATCCAAAGGGCCAGAGGAAAAACAGAGCCCCCGGCCCGTCTACAAACCCACGCCCGGCGACGAAGACTTCGAAGCTCGAGCCGCCCGTTTCCACACCCATTCCCACCACCGCCCGGCTCTTCCATGGACGGCCTCCAGCGCCGGCCCGCGGCGGCGGCCGCCGCGAGCGCGAGGGGCGAGGGGCAGCCTCCGGGCGGGCAGCGCGTCATCCACTGCGACGTCGAGCCGGCGCCGCGGGCGTGGCCCGGGATGCAGATGCTGGCCCTCGCCGCCGTCCTCGTGCTCGGGGGCCTCCAGTTCCTGCCGGCCACCCACTTCCGCCACCCCGCCGACCCCTCCCGCACCTGGGTCCCCTTCGACTCCTCGCGCCACCCCCAGGTACTGCCGCCGCCGCCGCCGCGTCTCGGCCCCGGCTCCCGCGCTGCCTGCGATTTGCGCTCTTGGGCTTAGTGGGCGGAGCGATGTTCCCTGCCTGCATATTGATTCCTCCATATTCCAACCCCATTCCACAGTCCAGACCATGGCATCACTAGCATGTGATTCGTATAAATGGGGATTCCCATTTTCATGATTTTTCTAACTGTTTTATTCGTGATAAACGCACTTCTTTCACGGTTGGGGAAATTGGGTGGATGCGATTTGGCCTCCGTCTCGTGGGTGCTTGAAATTTACAGTGTAGGAAGTCCAAATGTAGGATCAAAACTAACCCTGATACTAGTAGGCAGTAGTAGTAGTAGTAGTAGTGCAGGGTTAAATTGGAATTCCTGCCTAGTGGTTTACTCTACTTTATAGGGTGTCTCCTCAGAGTTGGGATTGATTTGCACTGACAACAGTTTCGATTACAAGTTAGTCCGAATTACTGTCTTTATAGGGTGTCTCCTCAGAGTTGGGATTGATTTGCACTGACAACGGTTTCGGTTACATGTTAGTCCGAATTACCAAAAATAAGCTCTATATTTTATTTTGCCCACAGGATCTGTCCCATGAGGTGGAAACTGTAGATGTCTACTCTTCGATAAGCTGTCTGGATCTTCGTACTCTTGCGGTGCTGACAAACTCCACCCTGTCCAGCTCAAGGTTCTGTTTCTTCGTTTTACATGTATTTCGGTAATTTTGCTGTGAGGAAATTAACACGATAATGGTGAGCCTTAACTACCAGAACTTTATGTACCTGATGTAGAAAAATGTCATTCTGCGTCATAACTCATAAGGTTCATGATTATTTCACATTTCCATGGACAATTGTGACTGCAAAACATAAAGTGATAAGCCACCCCTTTGGTATCGGATAGTTTTACCTCTGCTCATTGCAATACTACGGTATAGAACAGAATTAATGACGTAACTGTGGCTTTACGTATTTTTTGAGTTTTTTATGTAACCAACATGTTTCTTTCTCTTTTTTGACAGTGATCCACATCATGTATCCTTCAATTTCGTGATACCTGAAGGAGGCAATGATCAAGTGCCCTACTACAAGATAAAAGCAGTGCTACCTGATTCAAATATTACTGTTACTAGGTGAGCACACAAGTTAAAATGCTCATGTATCGTTGGAATTCTCGCGTCCTCATACTTGTTACCTTCAGCCAGAAGCGAATCAAGGATAAGCTAAATCTTGCCACTCCAGAAGGAAACTTTTTCGCATTATTCCCCAATGAACTGTCACCAATCGTTATTGCAAGGGCTCTCTCACGAACGAGATATGTTTATATCTCAGCAGACTCAATCATAAAGGTACTATGCATATAGCTGATCTATTTACTCAGCTTATTATGGGACTACCCGAGAGATAACCATTTGTCCCATTAAAAATTTTCTGCCAGAAGATAGTTTTTTTATGTTGCTGGTCATATGGCTTGTTTGCTCTCTTAACAGTTTAACTTATGATGGTAGTGAGCGGTCATATTGCCAGGGTTGTGAGTTCATTGATAAATTAGGCATATCTCCATGGAAGATTGTGAGCACGAAAATCCAGTTATTAAACACAAAAGGCATAACCTGTCACGTCCAAGTATATAGCAAAGTATGCATTTTCTCAGTATCTTCGGGTTACCTTATGTGAAATGTCGCTCCTACGTACCCAGGGAAAAATTGAAGACCTTGTTCGCATTGATTTGGGCAGTTATGCCGTGGGTGCTTCTGAAGATTGTAGCTCGCGCCTTGGAGATTACATCAGTATGGATGTTCTGAATGCTGTCCAAAGAACAGCTCCAAGAGGTTTGCTACATCATACTGAAACTTTTGACAAGGACACGTGCCTACTTGATTTTGATGTGCTTCTGGTGGAGCCACGTAATATAAAGAGGAATTTGATTGACTCTGTCGCCTTTTGGACCAAGGCTGTCAACCTAGCTAATCAAAGGTCAGTGACTCGATTCTGTTCTGGGCAAAAATACCCATCTTGAGCATGTATTATAAAATCATACTTATTCACCTAGGTATATGATAACACCATTCTGGTTCCTGCCAAACATCCATTTCAGGGACAGTGTTATGTTGGCAATGACTCTGGCCTTCTATGACGATTATCTAAAGCTCCCTACCAACTGGAAGCGCGCAGATGCTAACACAGACATTCTATACTATGACGGACCCAAGAATGTTTGCGCTGAAGATGGCCGTCAGCACCAAGAAAAAGGATCCGGCGAGATCTGGCAGCAGTACCTTGGTCCGAAGTCCGACTCGGTGTTGAGCATCTGAAAGGCGGCATTTCATCCTATGTTCTCCATCAGTGGAAGACCAGCATTTGAGAGATAGGGCGTTGAACCTTTCAGCTGTAGCACAAGATATAAGAGGACGCGGGTTACCTATTAACGTATCACCCATAGCAGTGAAAGATAGCATGCTTTTTTGTTACCATTACCAAAGGATCACCAAAATGTTGTACTCAGTAAACTGATTTCGTTGAGGCAAGTCAAACCCATGTTGTGTTTGTACAACAATGTTTTAGAAGCATCTAAGCATATCTTTTGTCTGCATTTCTTTTAATGTCAAAATGTTGAGGTAAGAAGAAAAATCCCCAAAGGGGAGGGACAGACGATGCACGCCGTCGGTCTACCACACACGCGCACGCACTGATGAGCTCCAGCTCCAGGATTGAACTGCTGTTGCAGCTCCGCTGGAGATGGATTTACCCTCCTCTGCATCCCATCTTCCTCCACCAACAAGCTTATTCTTGGGGCAGCAGGTGGTGAATCCCCCTCCCCCTTCGGCTCCCATCTCAGCATCACAAGAGGAGAAATGCCACCACCAAACGTCAGGCGTGGCCCGCACGCTTCGGCGAAGAACTCCACACAACTGGCATCACGCCATACGCCATCAAGGCAAGTCCTATACTAATACGGAGTGCTCCTGAAATATAAGAGCGATCTGGATCACTAAAGTAGTGATCTAAACGCTTTTATATTTCTTTACGGAGAGAGTACTATTGTATCTCTCCTTAGCCACTGCCGGCCGGCAGGTAGCCCTGGACGAGAGTGAGTGAGAGAGAGAGTGTGTTGTCTCGAGCAGTGCACCATCGTCAATTGTTGTACTAGCAGGAACCATACTTCTATAATCAACAGTAATTCTGTTGAAGATGACATGCTACAGCTACTAGGCACAGGTGCTCTGCAACTTGATTGTAACGTTGCTATTGGTTGAGTGAAATTGGATCATTGTTGTACTAGTGAATCGTGCTACGGCTAACATTCATTACTAGTTTTGGCCTCAGATTGAGAATAACCTATAGTTGGCAAGCTCATTTGGGAATTGGGACGACTGTGATCCAGCTAAAACGCAAAGGAAACATGGTCGCCAATACAAGCTGTTGTCAGACCTCGGGAGTAAAGCACTAAGGATCACACGGGAAGAGTGCAATCATTAGGTAAACCTAAGTAGAACATACAATGGACTCAAGAACAGCACCAACCCTTCTTCATGGCCGTGCGGCGCACCTAAAAGAAAGGCATAAATTGTGTACATTTTGTGATATTTGTACAACAATGACGAAATGACCTGAACTACAATTTGTGTAGAAGATATGCATACCACTCCGCATAAATCGTATCCATGGAAGATGATGTTCTCTGTGTTCCCGTTGCCTATCATTCTTAGCACATTTTTTTCCATTTTCTCTGTCAATGTGTTAAATCAGTAGTGTTGGCACTAAATTTACAATTCCTGTGAAGCTAGCAACGAAGAAACTACTTGTATATGTAAGAGGTTGAACTCTAGTCATATTACAAGAGTTGGCGCGAGTGGTTGTGACATTTATCACTACATGTTTGGTTGAAGGCTTGAATTTTTAGTGCCAATCATTTAATTGGCTCTAGTTTTGGAACAAATACCCATTTTTCCTAAACTTCAGTTTTTTTTCCGAATCACTGGACCTACACCCAGCCATACTTGTTACCTCTTATGTCAAAAATAAATCAAGGTTAAGCTAAATGTTTCCACTCCAAAAGATACCTATTTTGATCATTCCGTGATGAACTGTCACCAACCATTATCTCTACAACTCAACTCTTGTGAAAGAGGTATATCTATATCTCAGCAGACTCAATCATAAAGGTGCTATGCATAGATACCATCCCTCAAAAACTATGCATGTACTCGATCTATTTACTCAAACCTATTACACACTAAATTTCCCAATAGATATAACCATTTATCCCATTAAGATTTTTCTGCCAAAAGATAATTCTCTCCGGTTGCTGGGATATGGCTTGTTCGTTATCTCAATCATCTAACCCATGATAGATTGATAGTGAGTAGCAATTGGTAATAATTTGTATAGAATGCTCCAAAGTAGTTAATAACAATGTTTTAAAGAACGCGTTGTCAAGCATTTAACCTGCCATGTCCAACTATATGCACCAAAGTAAGCGTTTTCTCACTATCTTTGGATTAAATTTGAAGACCTTGTTCACATTGCTTTAAGAAGTTATGCCATCGGTGCTACTGAAGATTGTAGCAACCGCATTACTTAATTTTGATGCGCTTCTCGAAATAATTTGAAGAAGAATTTGATTGACTCTAACATTTTGTGGTTTAGGTTTGTCAACCTAATTAAAGTTTAGTGACTCCATCGTGCATTCTGAGCAGAAATATTTATCATCAGCATATATTGTAAAATCACGTTAATTTCACCTACTGTGTGTTATAACACCATTTCAGGTCCTGCCAAACATAGTTCTCAGGGATAGCATCAGGTTGTGTAGAACCATTATGGGCCTTGCCCATTCTCACTTAAACCCGTTAAACCCATGTGGGCTAGGCCCATGGCCATGACCAAGAAGAGGTTGTGTCATGTTCAGTTGTGATCCAAATTCATATAAAGTATAAAGGCTAACTTCTGATAGAGCGGAGTAGAGGCCGGTCGCCAGGAGGCTTGGGATGTAGCGGACAAGTTCATCATACTATATATATATATCCTTTGTAAGCCACTGCACGGGATAAGTTTGCGATGTTTGTAACCTCTCCCGATATAGTGAAGTTTCGCTGGCTGGCGCCCAGCTGTGGTTTCTTCCCCTTCACATTAAAGAGGTTTTCCACGTTAAAATCTTGTGTCTCCTTTGTGTTGATTTTGTCTTCGTCGTTTCTTTTGCCTGTCGTATCTCTAACATGCCAGCCGCCAACTAGTGTAC
>LR880970.1:737391401-737403216 GCA_904067115.1 Aegilops sharonensis
TATTTCTTCCTCCTATATATACCAATATACCCTAAAACCATCGGGGAACAGGATAGATCGGGAGTTCCGCCGCCGCAAGCCTCTGTAGCCACCAAAAACCAATCGGGACCCTGTTCCGGCACCCTGCCGGAGGGGGGATCCCTCACCGGTGGCCATCTTCATCATCTCGGCGCTCTCCATGAAGAGGAGGGAGTAGTTCACCCTCGGGGCTGAGGGTATGTACCAGTAGCTATGTGTTTGATCTCTCTCTCGTGTTCTTGAGTTGGCACGATCTTGATGTATCACGAGCTTTGCTATTATAGTTGGATCTTATGATGTTTCTCCCCCTCTACTCTCTTGTAATGGATTGAGTTTCCCCTTTGAAGTTATTTTATCGGATTGAGTCTTTAAGGAATTGAGAACACTTGATGTATGTCTTGCCGTGCGTATCTATGGTGACAATGGGATATCACGTGATTCACTTGATGTATGTTTTGGTGATCAACTTGCGGGTTCCGCCCATGAACCTATGCATCGGGGTTGGCATACGTTTTCTTCTTGACTCTCCCGTAGAAACTTTGGGGCACTCTTTGAAGTACTTTGTGTTGGTTGAATAGATGAATATGAGATTGTGTGATGCATATCGTATAATCATGCCCACGGATACTTGAGGTGACATTGGAGTATCTAGGTGACATTAGGGTTTTGGTTGATATGTGTCTTAAGGTGTTATTCTAGTACGAACTCTTGAATAGATCGATCTGAAAGAATAACTTTGAGGTGGTTTCATACCCTACCATAATCTCTTCGTTTGTTCTCCGCTATTAGTGGCTTTGGAGTGACTCTTTGTTGCTTGTTGAGGGATATTTATGTGATCCAATTATGTTATTATTGTTGAGAGAACTTGCACTAGTGAAAGTATGAACCCTAAGCCTTGTTTCAACGCATTACAATACCGTTTGTGCTCACTTTTATAATTAGTTACCTTGCTGTTTTTATATTTTCAGATTATGAAAACCTATATCTACCATCCATATTGCACTTGTATCACCATCTCTTCGCCGAACTAGTGCACCTATACAATTTACCATTGTATTGGGTGTGTTGGGGACACAAGAGACTCTTTGTTATTTGGTTGCAGGGTTGCTTGAGAGAGACCATCTTCATCCTACGCCTCCCACAGATTGATAAACCTTAGGTCATCCACTTGAGGAAATTTGCTGTTGTCCTACAAACCTCTGCACTTGGAGGCCCAACAACGTCTACAAGAAGAAGGTTGTGTAGTAGACATCATTGTGCCGTCCGCCATCGGAGGCCAGCAGACGGCAAAGATCATGGACGGCAGTGGGGTGGGGTGAGGGCCGTTAGGGGTTACCGACTTGCTTTGCCATTTTCCAGCGGACGGCAAAGATGCAAAGCTCTTTGCCTTCTGCTGACATACGACAAAGAGCTCAGCTCGGCCATCACTAGGAAGTTGCCACGTGTCCAGCTATGCCGTCGGCCAGCGGACGGCAAAGAGCTTTGAATATTTGCAGTCTGCTGGCGGACGACATAGCTGGCCCTGTTTGCCAGGCCTATTTGGGCACTTTGCCATCCGCCAGCAGACGACAAAGTGCCAAAATAGGGAGGCCAGTGTTCCCAGTTTCTACAGGGAGCTGCCATGTTGCCTCTTTGCCGTCCGCTAGCAGAAGGCAAAGAGGCTATATATCCCTTGTTTTTATTTGAATCCATTTAATTTGGTAGGATTTCACACACAAATATACATACATACATATCCAATATATCCAACAACATATAACTGCATGTCCAACAACATATTTCATCAAATCCAACATATTCAACAACATAGTTCAACAAAGTCCATCCTATCCAACATATCCATATATACATACATATCCAGAAACAAGTTTCCAACAACATATCCATATAGACATACATATCCAAACAAGTTTTCATAAACAACAAGGAAGCACCAGAAGAATAGTACACTCCATCAATGCAAGCTTCCTCATATAAAGAAAATCTGCAAATTGGGAAAGATGAAAGTTAGAAGAAGAAGACTAGCTAGAAGAAAAGGAATAGGAGGAAAAGAAGAAGAAGAATTTATCTTCTCTTTCTTTCTCTCCTCTCCTATTATTTATCTTCTTCTTTTCTAACTAATGTAGGTAAAAATGCCATTTTTGGGCTAAGGGAGATAAAAATGCTAAGTGTGTAGGTCAATTTAGAGCTAAGCTAGGTAAATAGGTCATTTTGGAGCTAACGTAGGTTAAATGGATCATATTGGAGCTAACCTAGGTAAACTTGGTCATTTTTTAGCTAACCTAGCTAATTATGCCATTTTTTTTACCTAACTAAGCTTATTGTGTCATTTTAGAGGACAACAAGCCAAGTATATGACATTTATGAGGTTAGAAAGGTAAGGTTATTATGCCATTTACGAATAAAAACAAGTAAGAGGAGGAAAAGAAGAAGAAGAAATTATGTCATAAATGGACTAATTAGGCTAAATAAGAAGAAAAATATCGTTATCAAGGAGGTGAAGGAACGGTCGGGGCTGCGCCAGTGGCAGACGGAGGTGTAGGACCGGTCGGGGTTCCGCCATTGGCAGACGTAGTAGGATTGGTCGATGCTTGTCGGGAGGCATGCTGCACCAAAGATCATTTCCAATAATGTCTAGTTAGCATGATGCGACTGAAATGTGAATACTAGTAACTAACGACCATTCAAATCAAACTCACCGTGGTTGCCGGAGCAATTTGGGGCATCGGCGAAGGGGTCTGACCGTTTTTCTCGCACATGGTCTGCACATTTGGTTCTCACGAGTCAGTCATATTAGTCATATACTTAGCGAACATTACATGGATGATTTGGCTAATATGCATGAGAAATGTACCACGAGGAGCTCGTATAGGGCCCGGTGAGACGCCTCGTTCTGGTTCCTCTCCTCCTCCAACAGCTTAGCCGTCCTCTCCTCCATCTCCCTCTCCCTCTCCGCCGCCTCACTTTTTGCCTCCTCCAAAAGCGCCTGGGTGTTCAATCTCTCTTTCTCAACCAATGCCTGCAACACACCACTACTCGTTAGCATTGTATTCATCGACGGACGCACACACAATGTAATGGGGGAAAGGTGAGAGAGTTCGTATAACTAACCACCAGGAAGAGCTCCGCGGACCGTGCACGAGGCGTTATCTCAGGATCAGAGCTACTCTGGCGCTTCTTGATCTGCGGGAGAGTCCTAGGATAACGTATCAGTCCATCACCAATGGCTATGGAGCCATGGGACCTCCCGCCACCAGATATCATCACCAACTCTGTATCAAAAGGATCCTAGCTTGGGTTAAAGTCCTCCCCTTTCCTTGCCTTCCCCTCGTCTCTGTACTTAACAAGCTTGTGGTGGGAGGATATGTTGGTGAAGCTCTCTAGATAATCTAGGTCAGACTCCGAGAATGGCTTGGCCTTTTTGTACGGGGCAGTATGGGCCATGCCATAGAGGTCGAACATATTTGGCACAGGCTTCTTGTTGTGGCTCGCCTGAGAGAGAGGAACAAAATATTAGTTAAGGGATCAAGCTAGCATGAAGAATGATATTGCTATGTAAAAATAGGTCATTTTGGAGCTAAGTAAGGTTATTATGTCATTTTCGAGGAAAATAAGCTAAGTTTAGGTCATTTTGGAGGTAACCAAGATTATTATGCCATCTTTGACCAAAGTATGCTAATTATGTCATTATTGAGCTATCCTAGGTAGTTATGCCATTTTTTAGCTAACTAAAGCATATTTAGGCATTTTATAGAGCTATCTAAGGTTATTATGTCATTTTAGAGCTAATTATGTCATGAATGAACTAGCTAAGATTAGTTTAGTTCGTTATTGAGCTATCCAAGGTAGTTATGCCATTTTTAACTAACTAAAGCATATTAGTCATTTTATAGATCTATCGAAGGTTATTATGTCATTTTAGAGCTAATTATGTCATGAATGAACTAGCTAAGATTAGTTTAGTTCGTTATTGAGCTATCCAAGGTAGTTATGCCATTTTTAACTAACTAAAGCATATTAGTCATTTTATAGATCTATCGAAGGTTATTATGTCATTTTAGAGCTAATTATGTCATGAATGAACTAGCTAAGATTAGTTTAGTTCGTTATTGAGCTATCCAAGGTAGTTATGCCATTTTTAACTAACTAAAGCATATTAGTCATTTTATAGATCTATCGAAGGTTATTATGTCATTTTAGAGCTAATTATGTCATGAATGAACTAGCTAAGATTAGTTTAGTTCGTTATTGAGCTATCCAAGGTAGTTATGCCATTTTTAACTAACTAAAGCATATTAGTCATTTTATAGATCTATCGAAGGTTATTATGTCATTTTAGAGCTAATTATGTCATGAATGAACTAGCTAAGATTAGTTTAGTTCGTTATTGAGCTATCCAAGGTAGTTATGCCATTTTTAACTAACTAAAGCATATTAGTCATTTTATAGATCTATCGAAGGTTATTATGTCATTTTAGAGCTAAATATGTATAAATGAACTAGCTAAGATTAGTTTAGGTCATTATTTAGCTACCCTAGGTAGTTATGCCATTTTTAACTAACTAAAGCATATTTAGTCATTTTATAGAGCTATTTAAGCATATTATGTCATTTTAGAGCTAATTATGTCATAAATAAACTATCCAAGGTAGTTATGCCATTTTTTTAAGTAACTAAGCATATTAAGTCATTTTGGAAGGGAAAAATGCTAGCATGAAGAATGAAATTGCATGAATCATGTACCAAACCACGTACCCAATGATCCCCGTACTCAAACAGGTTGGAGCTCCCTTGATGGTGTGGCACACCTTCCATTTGGTCACGCTTATCCTTGGCCCTAGGGTGTTCGACTAGCCATTGGGGAGAGCACCACGCATCCACCAACGCCTCCCAATAGTCCATCTTATCCGCACACCATCTCGGGGGCACCTAAGTTAGTCAAGAGAAATTTTAGCGCTATGCCTATGAATCAAATCAAGGAAACTAAGTTCAAGGCCTTAAGAATAGGTAATTACCTGCATGTACTTCTCCTTACTAAGAAACTTGCCGCGACACTTCGTCTTCGCCCTCCTAATACCCTTCGAGGCATGGTAGTCTCGAACGGCCCGCACCCGAGCCTCGTGTCGTAAGTTCTGAAGTAGGCGCTTGCACTCAGCTTCGACAACCATAGATGCGGCCTCCTGCTCTCCCTATGAAACCCTGTAGAAGGTCTGCAATCAAACAAGACAACACTGATTAGTACAATCACTAGGTAGTGTTGATTTTTAATTTTGTAAAGGAGAAATTACCCAAAACCGACGGAACACAATGTCGGCCACCGTCTCGCACAAGACACCGGCGACCATTTCCTCCGGCGGGCCGGGGCAACCGAGTACAGCTCCCAGCTCAGTGCTAGCTGTGGAACCTGACCCTCACCGGGCAACGTGACCCATCTAGGGAAGTGCTGCCGGCAAAGCACACCAAGGACCTGGTTGGGCCTGCAGACACCACGGGGGTGTACCCAGCCCCTGCAGTATGACAAGGCCAACGCATTAGATATTAATTTGAAGAAACATGAAGGCAAAAGGTTAAAAAAAGAGTAAATGCACTTACTTCAACCCATTAGGCGCAATCAACCACCTCTGGTCGGGGGTCGTCGGCACGGGCGGGAGGTTTGTACAGCCATGCTCGTAGACCTTCTTGCCCTTCTCAACCAGCTCGTCGTCGCTGTAGCTATCATCAGAAAAGGTGTCCTCGCTACCATCAGTAGGGCCACTAGCCTCCGGAGTCTCGTGGGGCGAAGGATCAATGACACGAGTCTGGTGGGGCGAAGGACCGGCGACCCGAGTCTGGTGGGGCGAAGGATCGGTGACCTGAGCCTCATGGACCGGAGTCCGAGACGGGTCCACATCAGACGAAGCAGTCCTGTGGTCGGGTGAATCAGCTGGGGGTGGCGGCGAGGAAGGCGTAGCAGCCTTCCTACCTCTCCCGCTGCCACGTCCACCTCTAGCAGCCTTCTTCGTCCTCCCCCGACCTCTCCCAGCCAAAGAAGAAGCGCCCGCCGCTGCTATCTGCATACTGTCTAGCAGCGCTTCTCGGAGGGGCTGGGGTGGAATAATGGAACCACCCCTCCCAGTAGCGCTCGCAGGAGGCTCGGGGCGCTCTGGACCCTTGCCCACCATCCAGTCAACACCTGCAATGACAAAAAGTAAACGAAATTTGTCAACATAAAAAATTTGAATACCTGACATGAATAATATGTATATAATTTAAGTGTATCATCATCATGAACATAATAAAAAATGAATACCTCACATTACTAATATTACTCTGAATCGTCTATATATGCTCCTGGATCATTAAATGCATCATCATCATCACTATCAGTCACGTGCTCATCATCATCATCAATAAATGCATCAACATGTGGAAGGCCTCCTTTACGTAATCGTTCAAGCATTGACAGGTCATCTGCAGTAGTAACTTCTTCTTGTTCCAGCTCAGGGGTGAAGTCGGATTCACTATCGTTGTCTACTTCAATGTTCTGGAGTGGAGTAGAGCAGTTCTTGAAACGTTTTTTGGAAAGACGTATTTCTTGGAAGAATTATCCTTCGTCATATGTGTCTTGGTTAATGTGAGGTTCATAATCCTCTCCATTAGGGGGAGGTGGTCTAACATGTGGCGGCACTTCATAAACAACATCCCAACCACTGAGATTTGGGTCACTTTGACAGGCCAGCGGCAGATAGAGAACTTGGGTTGCCTGTTGAGCCGTAATATAGACATCGGGAACATCCAAATGGGTGCTTTGTTTGATTTCGACTAGCCCTATATGTTCATGAGTCCTTCTAGTCTCCCTTGGCTGGAACCAATAACATCTGAAGACTACGACATTTGGTGGGTTTTCACCATAGAATTGAAGTTCATAAATTGCTTCAAGTCTTCCATAATACTCTTGATATCTCCTTCGCCGATAGCAGAGACACAACAATTTGTAGATTTTCGGTCAGCCATAGATAGCTCTTTGCCATAGGTATGAAAGAAATACCCGTTGATGTCGTATTTGTCAAATGAACGGACCTTATAGTCAAAACCATTAGCTACTTGTCTCAATTCGGCATCCATAATCTCTGAATTATCCTACAAGTTTAATACGAAAGGATTGTTGCATTAGTCGCAAATTAGCCAAAGAAATGAAACGGTCCAATGGAAATTACCGTTTTTTGAACCAAGAGATGAAACCGGGATATTCGCCTCCTTTCTTTGCCAGAAGCTCTTACTCTTCGATGGAATCCTTTTGGATCACCGCTCCATACGAGAATATGGTGACGTATCGATTGCATCAAATATCCATGAATAAGAGCAGTTCAAAGGAATTAGAAGTTGCGAAACAATTTACCGAGATCTTACTCGATGTACGGCCGCACTTCTGTTAGGTTGTTGAAGAGATACAGCGAAATGGTCCGCCATTCTTCAACATCCCACGATACTGGTTTCCAACCACTGGCTGGTGTGAGATTCCCTTTGAATAGGCTGAGGTTGGATCGACCCTTTTTAGGGTCGTCAACATTGTACCGAGGCTTCATATTATGCAAATGACGATTTTTGGCTTCGTAGTGTGCTGTCACAAAGTTTGTCGCCTCCTCAGTGACGAATGCCTCGGCCATCGATGCTTCAATTCTACGTTTATTTTTACATTTTGCTCGAAGCGTCTTCTGCATCCTCTCAGTTGAGTAGCACCAATGATTTTGCACGAGCCCCCCAATCTTTCCTCGGTCGGGAGATGCAAAATCAAGTGTTGCATTGGATTAAAGAAGCTTGGCGGATAGATCATATCTAACTTGCAGATCAACGTCGGCGCCAACTGTTCCATTTCTTCTAGGAGGCTAGGCGATAGTTCTTTCGCACAAAGAACATAAAAGAAATAGCTCAGCTCTGCCAGTACTAGCCATTCATCCTCAGGGATGAAGCCATGCAACATCATCGGCATTATCCGCTCAATTTATATGTGCCAATCATGACTTTTTAGACCAAATATTTTGAATTTTTCAAGACTCGCTCCCCTCTTTAGATTTGCTGCATACCCATCGGGGAACATCAACTGCATTTTCACCCACAAAATAATTTCCCTCATAGCTGGCCTTCCAAGATTGAACCATGCCTTTGGCTTCGTCCAGTTCCGCTTTCCTTTCGGTTCTTGCGTGTTTTGTAACGATCTATCACATAGCTCCTCTTGATCGACTCTAGCCTTAGTATTATCCTTTGATTACCTCTCTATGCCGAACAATGTACCAAAAATGGCTTCGGCTATATTCTTTTTAGTGTGCATCACGTCGATGTTGTGTGGCCAAAGGAGGTCTTTGAAGTAAGGCAGATCCCAGAAGCATGTCTTGTGAGTCCAGGCGTGTTCCTTATTATACCCCTTGAAATACCCTGGACGCTCTGGATCGGGCTCGAGAGCGTTTAACTAATCTAGGGTTTGTTGGCCTATCAACGCAGGTGGTGCAGAGTGTTTGACAACTCTACCTTTGATGAAGTTCTTCTTGTCTTTCCTGGACTTATGGCGAGGATCTAGAAACGGTCTATACAAGTTGAAGAAAGTATACTTGTGCCCTGCCGTCAGCCAAGAAACTCAAGAGCTCCCTTGCATGTGGGGCACGGGAACCTTCCATGCACACACCAGCCAACGATGGCGCATACGCCGGCAAGTCATGCGTCGAGTACATGTACCAGGCACGCATTATGAAGTTCTGTTTGCTAAAGGCGTCGTATGTCTTGAACCCATTATCCCAAGCTTCTTGCAATTCGTCCTTAAGCGGCTGCATGTACACATTCATATTCCTCCCTAGATAGTTGGGCCCTGGAATTATCAACGTCAGGAAACTGTTCTTTCTTTGCATAATCTTCCCAGGGGGAGACTGAGTGGAATGGCAAACACGGGCCAACAACTCTATTGGGCTGTCGTCTGACCAAACACACTGAACCAATCCATGCTGACGGCGACTCGAGGATGCCTTGGATCTGCCGTTTTTTCCTTATGTAATGCATCGAAGCGCTTCCACGCTTCACCAACCGATGTGTGCGCCATCATCACATTTCCATCTACATCTAGTTCGGTTCTTTTGCCCGTTTTGTGCCATGTCATCTGTCTGGCCGCCTCTTTGACCATGAAAAGACGTTGAAGTCTTGGTACGATTGGCATATACCGAAGAACATTAACGGGTATTTTGGCCCGCGCCTTCTCACCCATACCGTTATCTACCACAACATACCTGGAAGACTTGCAAATGGGACAATAGTTCAAGTCCTCATACTGAAGCCTAAATAAGACACATCCTTTCTCACAGGCATGTATCTTCTCATAGGGCATCTTAAGAGCATGGAGGATTTTTGTCTGACTGGTACATGTTTGCAGGTAGCACATGGCCTTTGGGTAGAAATCATCCGAATAGTGTCATCATCGCGTCGTAGCATTCTCTGCCCAGGTTGAATTGAGCCTTCAAAGCCATTATTTGTGAGATGGCATCCAACTAACAAAGCTCAGTGTGCTCATGGAGAGGACGTTTTGAGGACTCCCAACATTCCAGTGAAGGCCTTTGCAGATTCCTCCATCTCCTCGTCCGAGTCCCGAGCATCGTCAAAGTCTTGCACCATGTCTTCCATCCCGGTACCATGCTCGTCGGTGCGACGACGAACCACCTCAGCTCTGGCACGTTGAGCAGACTCACCATGTAATGTGCAGACCATGTAACCAGGCGTAAAACCAAACTTCTACAAGTGTTTACTCATTTCAAGCTCGTCCCTCTTATTATAGTTGTCGCACCGGACACAGGGGCACCAGCTTAATTTCTGGCCATTTGCAAACGCGACTCTAACAAACCCCTTGGTTTTTGTTAACCATTCCTCGGTCCAAACTTTCTGACTAGTGTAACCGGTGTACATCCATGCACGATCACTCATATTGACTTCCTACTGGACATACAAGAAATATATAATAATTAAGCAAACCATATCCATCAGTTAATGGAGTCTGTCAGTTTTATTACGTCCATGCAACCTACACGCTAATAGGTAAAGATAGGTCCTAATTGTTGGGGAACGTAGTAATTTAAAAAAATTCCTACGCACACACAGGATCATGGTGATGCATAACAACGAGAGGGGAGAGTGTGTCCATGTACCCTCGTAGACCGAAAGCGGAAGCGTTAGCACAACGCGGTTGATGTAGTCGTACGTCTTCACGATTCGACTGATCCGAGTACCGAACGTACGACACCTCCGAGTTCAGCACACGTTCAGCTCAATGATGTCCCTCGAACTCCGATCCAGCTGAGCTTTGAGGGAGAGTTCTGTCAGCACGACGGCGTGGTGACGGTGATGATGATGCTACCAACGCAGGGCTTTGCCTAAGCACCACTACGATATGATCGAGGTGGAATATGGTGGAGGGGGGCACCGCACATGGCTAAGAGATCAATTGTTGTGTGTCCAAGGGGTGCACCCCTCCCCGTATATAAAGGAGTGGAGGAGGGGAAGGGGGCCGGCCACCCTAGGTGCGCCCCATGAGGAGTCCTACTCCCACCGGGAGTAGGAGTCCCCCCTTCCAAGTGGGAGTAGGAGAGGAGAGGGAAGGAGAGAGAGGGGGAAAGGAAAGGGGGACGCCGCCCCCTCCTTGTCCAATTCGGACTGGGGGGAAGGGGGCGCGTGGCTGCCCTTGGCCGCCCCTCCTCTTCTCCACTAGGGCCCAATAGGCTCATTAGTCTCCCCGGGGGGTTCCGGTAACCCCCCGGTACTCCGGTATGTGTCCGAAACTCCCCGAAAACCATTCCGGTGTCCGAACATAGTCTTCCAATATATCGATCTTTATGTCTCGGCCATTTCAATACTCCTCGTCATGTCCGTGATCATATCTGGGACTCCGAACTACCTTTGGTACATCAAAACACAAAACTCATAATACAGATCGTCATCTAACTTTAAGCGTGCGGACCCAACGGGTTCGAGAACTATGTAGACATGACCGAGACACATCTCCGGTCAATAACCAATAGCGGAACCTGGATGCTCATATAGGCTCCTACATATTCTATGAAGATCTTTATCGGTCAAACCGCATAACAACATACGTTCTTCCCTTCGTCATCGGTATCTTACTTGCCCGAGATTCGATCGTCGGTATCTCAATACCTAGTTCAATCTCGTTACCGGCAAGTCTCTTTACTCGTTCCGTAATACATCATCTCGCAACTAACTCATTAGTCACAATGCTTTCAAGGCTTATAGTGATGTGCATTACCGAGTGGGCCCAGAGATACCTCTCCGACAATTCGGAGTGACAAATCCTAATCTCGAAATATGCCAACCCAACAAGTACCTTCGGAGACACCTGTAGAGCACCTTTATAATCACCCAGTTATGTTGTGGCGTTTGGTAGCACACAAGGTGTTCCTCCGGTAAACGGGAGTTGCATAATCTCATAGTCATAGGAACATGTATAAGTCATGAAGAAAGCAATAGCAACATACTAAACGATCAAGTGCTAAGCTAACGGAATGGGTCAAGTCAATCACATTATTCTCCTAATAATGTGATCCTGTTAATCAAATGACAACTCATGTCCATTGCTAGGAAACTTAAGCATCTTCGAGTAACAAGCTAGTCAAGTAGAGGCATACTAGTGACACTATGTTTGTCTATGTATTCACACATGTATTATGTTTTCGGTTAATACAATTCTAGCATGAATAATGAACATTTATCATGATATGAGGAAATAAATAATAACTTTATTATTGCCTCTAGGGCATATTTCCTTCAG
>LR880970.1:737409593-737421812 GCA_904067115.1 Aegilops sharonensis
CTTTCACTGGGAAAGGACACCGCAAGATTGAACCCAAAGCTAAACACTTCTCCCATTGCAAGAACTACCAATCTAGTTGGCCAAACCAAACGGATAATTCGAAGAGACTTGTAAAGATAACTCAATCATACATAAAAGAATTCAGGGAAGATTCAAATATTGCTCATAGATAATCTTGATCATAAACCCACAATTCATCAGTCTCAACAAACACACCGCAAAAAGAAGATTACATCGAATAGATCTCCACGAGAGAGGGGGAGAATATTGTATTGAGATCCAAAAAGAGAGAAGAAGCCATCTAGCTACTAACTATGGACCCGAAGGTCTGAGGTAAACTACTCACACTTCATCGGAGAGGCTATGATGTTGATGTAGAAGCCCTCCATGGTGGAATCCCCTTCCGGCGGAGCTCCGGAACAGGCCCCAAGATGGGATCTCGTGGATACAGAAAGTTGCGGCGGTGGAATTAGGTTTTTGGCTCCGTATCTGATCTGACGGGGGTACGTAGGTATATATAGGAGGAAGAAGTACGTCGGTGGAGCCTCGAGCAGCCCACGAGGTATGGGGCGCGCCCTGCACCCTCGTGGCCGCCTCGGAGCTTTCTTGACGGAGGGTCCAAGTCTCCTGGGTCTTATCCGATGAGAAAATCACGTTCCCGAAGATTTCATTCTGTTTGGACTCCGTTTGATATTCCGTTTCTTTGGAACACTGAAATAGGCAAAAAAACAGCAATTCTGGGTTGGGCCTCCGGTTAATAGGTTAGTCCCAAAAGTAATATAAAAGTGGAAAATAAAGCCCAATATAGTGCAAAACAATAGATAATATAGCATGGAGCAATAAAAATTATAGATACGTTGGAGACGTATCAGGCATCCCCAAGCTTAATTCCTACTCGTCCTCGAGTAGGTAAATGATAAAAGGAGAATTTTTGATGCGGAGTGCTACTTGGCATAATTTCAATGTAATTCCTTCTTAATTGTGGTATGAATATCCAGATCCGAAAGATTCAAGACAAAAGTTCATATTGACATAAAAATAATAATACTTCAAGCATACTAACTAAGCAATTATGTCCTCTCAAAATAACATGGCTAAAGAAAGTTCTTCCCTACAAAATCATATAGTTTAGTCATGCTCCATTTTCGTCACACAAGAATGCTCTCATCATGCACAACCCCGATGACAAGCCAAGCAATTGTTTCATACTCTAGTAATCTCAAACTTATAAACCTTCACACAATACATGAGCGCGAGCCATGGATATAGCACTATGGGTGGAATAGAATATAATGATGGGGGTTACGTGGAGAAGACAAAAATAGGAGAAGGTCTCACATCAACGAGGCTAATCAACGAGGCTAATCAACGGGCTATGGAGATGCCCATCAATTGATGTTAATGCAAGGAGTAGAGATTGCCATGCAACAGATGCACTAGAGCTATAAATGTATGAAAGCTCAACAAAAGAAACTAAGTGGGTGTGCATCCAACTTGCTTGCTCACGAAGACCTAGGGCATTTGAGGAAGCCCATCATTGGAAAATACAAGCCAAGTTCTATAATGAAAGATTCCCACTAGTATATGAAAGTGACAACATATGAAACTCTCTATATGAAGAACATGGTGCTACTTTGAAGCACAATATATGAGACTCGCTACATGAAGAACATGGTGCTACTTTGAAGCACAAGTGTGGAAAAATAGATAGTAGCATTTCCCATTTTTATTTTATTATTTTTTGGTCCTTCTTTTTTTTCTTTGGCCTTTTTTTGGGACAATGCTCTAGAAAATGATGATCATCACACTTCTATTTATTTACAACTCAATGATTACAACTCGATACTAGAACAAAGTTTGACTCTATATGAATGCCTCCGGCGGTGTACCGGGATATGCAATAAATCAAGAGTGACATGTACGAAAGAATTATGAACGGTGGCTTTGCCACAAATACTATGTCAACTACATGATCATGCTAAGCAATATGACAATGATGTATGTGTCATGAGGAACGGTATGGTGGAAAGTTGCATGGCAATATATCTCGGAATGGCTATGGAAATGCCATAATAGGTAGGTATGGTGGATGTTTTGAGGAAGATATAAGGAGGTTTATGTGTGAAAGAGCGTATCATATCACGGGGTTTGGATGCACCGGTGAAGTTTGCACCAACTCTCAATGTGAGAAAGGGCAAAGCACGATACCGAAGAGGCTAGCAATGATGAAAAGGTGAGAGTGCGTATAATCCATGGACTCAACATTAGTCATAAAGAACTCACATACTTATTGCAAAAATCTACAAGCCATTTGAGGGAGTCCTGGATTAGGCGGTGTCCGGACGGCCGGACTATGACCTTTGGCCGGACTCCTGGACTATGAAGATACAAGATTGAAGACTTCGTCCCGTGTCCGGATGGGACTTTCCTTGGCGTGGAAGGCAAGCTTGGTGATAGAGATATGTAGATCTCCTTCTATTGTAACCGACTCTGTGTAACCCTAACCCTCTCCGGTGTCTATATAAACCAGAGGGTTTTAGTTCGTAGGACGAACAACAATCATACCGTAGGCTAGCTTCTAGGGTTTAGCCTTTATGATCTCATGGTAGATCTACTCTTGTACTACCCATATCATCAATATTAATCAAGCAGGAGTAGGGTTTTACCTCCATCGAGAGGACCCGAACCTGGGTAAAAACATCGTGTCCCTTGTCTCCTGTTACCATCCGCCTAGACGCACAGTTCGGGACCCCCTACCCGAGATCCGCCGGTTTTGACACCGACATTGGTGCTTTCATTGAGAGTTCCTCTGTGTCGTCATCTTTAGGCCCGATGGCTCCTCCGATCATCAACAACGATGCGGTCCAGGGTGAGACTTTTCTCCCTGGACAGATCTTCGTATTCGGCGGCTCTGCACTGCGGGCCAATTCGCTTGGCCATCTGGAGCAGATCGAAAGCTACGCCCCTGGCCATCAGGTCAGATTTGGAAGTTTGAACTACACGGCCGATGTCCGCGGAGACTTGATCTTCGACGGGTACGAGCCACAGCCAAGCGCGCCGCACTGTCACGATGGGCATGATCTAGCTCTGCCGCCGAACAGTGCCCTGGAGGCCGCACCAGTGTCCGCTCCGACCCTTAGCTCGGAGCCGACTGCACCAATCGGGGACGGGTGACTGGACACCACCTCGGGGGCTGCAACCTTTACGACGATCGAGCCGAACACCATATCTGTCCTTTGCGAAGCTCGTGACTCCAAGGTGCCAGACTCCTCTCCGGACTCCGAACCTTCCGCGCCCTGCCAATCGAATCCGATTGGGCGCCGATCATGGAGTTCACCGCCGCGGACATCTTTCAGCACTCCCCTTTCGGCGACATTCTGAATTCACTAAAGTCTCTCTCTTTGTCAGAAGAGCCCTGGCCGGATTATGGTCGGCAAGGTTGCGATGCGAACAACGAAGAAATTCAAAGCCCACCCACCAACCACTTTGTAGCCACTGTCGATGATTTAACCGACATGCTTAACTTCAACACCGAAGACATCGATGATATGGACGACGATGTAGGAGACGAACAGGAACCCGCGCCTATAGGCCACTGGACAACCACCCCATCTCACGATGTATACATGGTAGATACACCTAAAGGAAACAACGATGAGGAACAAAGAGATGCAATGAGGGATCGTTCCCTCGAAAAGCAATCAAAGCGGTGGCGTAGGCGCCGCTCCAAACCCCACCTCGACAGAGAAAGCAGCCATATAGACCCAGCCATAGACCAGGGCGAACCGGCGGACGACGAACATGCCATCGAGCAACCGTCCGAACAGGGCAACTTGGATAAACGACCTGTCCCCGGCGAAGACAACAGTCCGGACGACCTCACGTCGGACAAGTTGCTGGAATAGAAGAACCTCCAAAAAAGGCTCGTCGCCACTGCATGTAGCATGAAAAAGCAGAAGCGGAAGCTCAAAACAGAGGAAGATGCACTCAGAATTAGATGGAGCAAAGTACTCAACACCGCAGACAAATACGGCAATAGTCGCCACACAAAGAGCTATCCAAAGCGAAAATTACTGCCGGAATTTGATGATGAGGCCTTAGAGCCTCCGCAATCAAAAAATAAGGAAACCACCTGGTCGGACAAACGACCCCATGGCCAACACAGTGCGGCAAAGGACGCCGCACACAAGCCGGCACGCGATCCGCACAAGGATTCGCATAAAAAAGATGGCCCGGCCAGATCTATCTATGGGCCAAGAAAGCAAGCTCTAGTAAGCAATGCAACACATCAAATATCCGAACATCGCGGTACGCCCAGATATAGGGGCGCCGCACACCCCCTATGTTTCACCAATGAGGTGCTGGATCATGAATTTCCAGCGGGATTCAAGCCCATAAACATAGAGGCATACGACGGAACAACAGACCCTGGTGTCTGGATTGAGGATTACATCCTCCACATACACATGGCTAGAGGAGATGATCTCCACGCCATAAAATACTTACCCCTCAAACTCAAAGGGCCAGCCCGGCATTGGCTTAAAAGCCTTCCTGAAAACACCATTGGAAGTTGGGAAGAGCTTGAGCATGCTTTTCGGGCAAATTTTCAAGGGACCTATGTCCGACCTCCGGATGCGGATGATTTAAGTCATATAACTCAACAACCCGGAGAGTCAGCCCGGAAACTCTGGAACAGATTTCTTACTAAAAAGAACCAGATAGTCGACTGTCCGGACGCCGAAGCCTTAGCAGCTTTCAAACACAACGTTCGAGACGAATGGCTTGCCAGACACCTCGGCCAAGAAAAGCCAAGAACAATGGCCGCATTAACAAGCCTCATGACCCGCTTTTGCACAGGAGAGGATAGTTGGTTGGCAAGATGCAGTACCAGCGACCCAAGTACATCCGAAGTTAGGGATGGAAACGGGAAACCGCGACGCAGCAAGGACCAGCGCCGGACCAAGGGAAACAGCCCAAGGAGCACGGCAGTCAACGCCGGATTCAAAAGCTCTTGGCAGAATCAGAAAAAGCTACCCCCAAGGATAACAGGGACGAGCTAGCTAACTTAAACAAAATCTTGGACAAGATATGTCAAATCCACAGTACTCCCGGGAAGCCTGCAAAATATACCCACAGAGATTGTTGGGTCTTCAAGCAATCCGGCAAACTCAACGCTGAACACAAGGGGCTCGACACACCAAGCGAGGACGATGACGAACCCCACAAGCAGAGCACCGGAAAACAAAAGAACTTCCCACAAGAAGTCAAAACAGTAAATTCACTTCACGTGACAAAAGGGGAGAACAGAGTGGCGCCCATAGAGATACGCGCCATACGGCCTATCCCAGAGGAGTCCCGCCACTGGTTGTTAAAACCAATCACCTTCGACCATCAGGATTAATCTAGAAGTATCCGGAACGCAGGCTGGACTGCCTTGGTATTAGATCCGATAATTGACGGACTCCACTTTACACAAGTCCTAATGGACGGCGACAGTGATTTAAACCTGCTATATCAGGACACAATCCGCAAAATGAGGATAGACCCAACAACAATTCGCCATAGCGACCCTTCCTTTCAAGGGGTAACTCCAGGCCCAGATGCCCATTGTACGGGCTCTCTCCTGCTAGAAGTTATGTTCGGCTCACCCGACAACTTCCGCCGTGAAAAGCTGACCTTCCACATCGCCCCATTTACAAGCAGCTATCAAGCACTACTGGGACGCGAAGCTTTCGTCCGCTTTAACGCAATACCGCATTATGCATCCCTTATACTTAAAATGCCCGGTCCACGAGGCATCATCTCATTAAAGGGAAATATCGGGTGTTCCTCGATCGCGGAAGATTGTGCGGCTGCCTTAACAGCCACACACTAAACTGGCTTCACTAATCAAAGCACCTAAACAGGTCGTTCAGACCCCGGACATGGCTAGACAAGTGCGGCGTAAACATACAAGGGCTTACTAGCCGCATACCACCGTTCATGGGGCTGCGCACATGTACAACAAGAGACAATAAAACTCAATTTTATTCTTTTTTTAAAAACGTACTTTGTTTATTTAATATAACGTACATTTTTGCACGATCTTTTTCAACTAAGTTCCTCTCTTTTACAGATGAACACCGTGCTACACCCGTCCAGAATACGGCACAACAGAGATACAGGCGCAGACGTGCAGTAGGGACCCGTTCCAAGGATTCTTTTCAGATTAAGACCCTGCGTAAACCTTTTTTACTGTCTCTTGTTGATACACATCCCCTGGTTTCTTGCTATAACCAAGGTGGAGACTGGCGTCTTGGCATTGGCCACGTCAGGACTTTGCGCGTACCTGGACACTAGGGGCTTATTACTAAGGGCGTTGTTCAGCCCGTTATCATAAAGACCGAATACCTTAGGGAGTGTTCGGCGTCGCGAGTTTGGCCTTATATGCATCAGCTCCGAATCATGTATTTGGTCAAATGTTGGGTTTGCCCGGCTCCTGTGTTTTGCTGCCTTATGTTCCGCTCTATCGGCTAAGGCGGCACCAGGAGAACTACTGCGATTGTGCCCCGGTTCGGCCGGGCGAGCACCTCAGTAGAGAAAGCCGAAAACTGACTGTCATGATGTAGCGTGAGACTGGTCAACCACTCGATGACTCACCGGAATCTTTAGGATTCCTCCGCATTAATGAAGGGCCGTTTCCCGATGAGGCACACACGCGCCCCGAATTCGGGCGAGCGCGGTGCCCCTAGGGGATATATAGTAGCCCCACTGTCAAACTCCTATGACTAAGTGAAAGTGATAAAGCATTATAGTCTGGTTGCCTAGTTCTCTACGCTATCACCTCCTTTATAGGACCAAGACGTTGGATCAAGTGTGAAAATGCGCCTTCTGCGAACACCCCCCCGCATTATATGCGTGGGGGTTGAAGCCAGAGACTGCCATCTTTCAGGTTATATACACATATACATTAAACGGCCGCACAGGAGGTATTTTAATTCTTGCAGGCACAAGTATAAAAATCTTTTATATTCCATCGAAACATTGTTTTACAATTGTACATGTTATTCGAACATGATGTCCTTCGAGCACTGCGTCTCTATTAAATGAGCGCCCTGCAGAACTTCCTGAAAATAGTGCTCGGCAGGTACTCGGCTCCCGTCCGAATCTTGGGATACAACGTCGGTGGCCTTCATCTCCGCCTAGTATGTCTTGACACGGGCAAGAGCCATCCACGCACCCTCTATGCATGCTGACCTCTTCATCGCATTGATATGCGGCACCGCACCAAGGAACTGCTGCACCAAACCAAAATAACTCTTTGGCTCGGGCCTTTCCGGCCACAGATGACTCACGACATCCTTCATGGCGAGTCCGGATAACCTATTCAGCTCCACCCATTCGGCCAAATGCTCGAATAATGGAAGTGGGCGCTCTGGATTGTGGAACTGCGACCAAAAAAGCTTTTCCACTTCGTGATCCTGTTGATCTCGGAAGTGTTCGGCCGTGTCCGCTGCACTTGCCGCCAAGTCCAGATAAGTATCCGCCACACTCCACAGCCGATCCAACTGAGCATACTTAGGATCCCCGAACTTCATCCGCAGCATAAAGGGCTTTCCAGCCGCGATATCTCCGGCCTGACGTAGCTCCTGCTTCATGGCTCTCATTGCAGAGCGAGCATCCTTGGCCTCGGTAGTGGCCTTTTCCAGGTCCTTTTGTTTCGCCCGATCTTCTTTTTCAAGAAGCTTGCAGCGGTCGATAGCATCCTTCAACTTCACAGCCATCTCGGCCATTTCCTTCCTGCTTCGGCAGTGAGCAACCCGTTCGGCTTTCAGCTCTTCAGCCGCCTTTAAGGCAGCCACATCACTTTTTCTGACCTGCTCCTTGGCTCGGGCGAGTTCCGCCCGAAGGTTCTCCATGGTAGCGGCACCATCTGCATCAAGCATACATGTTGTAAGGCACGGGCATCAAGCCCCCTTACCAGGTGTCCGCAGAGAAATTGCATACCTTGTGACTCGTCAAGCCGTTTGTTGACAAGTCTGATGTCGGCATCCGCCACGTCAAGTTGCCACTTTAGCTCGACAAACTCATCAGTCCGGCTAGCCACCGGACACTTCGCCACCTACATAGGAAGAGCGACATGTTATACCTGAGATTATGATCCTCGGCGCGCTATCATTTTTTATAACACACCGAGTCTCAGGGGCTACTATCTACTATCTATACAGAGCGCATCTTTTACATGCGGAACTGTCAAAAGGTACATCATTTCGCGTACCTCAAAACCTGTTAGTAAACTCCTGACGGCCTAGTGCAACCCGCTCTCCGCGGATGAAATCCTTTCAATCACCGTGACCATCAATGCGATGTTCTTCTGAGATAGACGCTCGCCCGAGCAGATCCTTCAGCTCCTCCGACCGTGCACCGGACGGTGCCGGACTCGTCTGATGGCCTTTTTTGAAGGTCGGACACGGAGGGCTTTGGGGAGCCATACAGCTGCTTTTAGGCCCTGTCGGATTCGGAGAAACCCTCCGTGACGACAACTCAGGGTCGCACGCCTCGCAAGGCGGTACGGTAGGAGGAGGCGTTCCGCTCTCCATCATCTCCGGACGAAGATCCCCTGAAGATGAGCTCTGCTGCGAAGGGCTGAGATCCGAACTACAAGGTAAAAATTCAGTTATCCTTCTCAGGAATAGAATAGGGATGTCTCTTATTTTCAAACTCCCCTCTCTACTTGAGGGCACAGTGCGGTCGGGGCACCTCCCGGCGCAGGACCCTCTGACGAAGATTTCTTCCCCCGCTTTGAGACCATGGTCTCCGGGTCTTCAGAGGCGGAGCTCTTCTTTCCTTGGATGGAGGGATTCTCGATTCCTCCTTTCTTGACAGCCTCCTTCAGGGAGACGGTAGCTTCCTTGCCCCCCCCCCCCTTCGCCTTCTTCCAAAGGCGCAAACTCCAGCATCCTGGTTAACACGGGATCCGGCGTGGTCTCGGGGAGGGGGGCCGGACACCTGATCAGCTTTGCTTTCGCTATCCACTCCGATTTAAAGGGACAACTCTTTTAAGGGCAATCTTATGATGAATATACGGATAGCATGTCCGGGTACAGGGCTACTTACTTGAGTATTCGAGCGATTGCAGCTTAGACCTGCGTCCTCGGTCAAGTCCGGACACACTGCTTGTGATCCAAAGAACAATTTATACATCTCCATGGGCGTCACGCTCATAAAGTGTTGGAGAGCTCGTGGTCCCTCTGGATTAAACTCCCATAGGCGGAGGGGGTGGCTTTTGCAGGGAAAAGTGCGGCGAATCAACATAACCTGCGCCACTACGGCCATGTTGATGTCTCTTTCCAGGAGATCTTGAATGCGGCCCTGTAACAAGGGCACGTCCTTGGACGGCCCCCAGTCAAGCACTTTATTAACCCATGACGCCAGCCGTGGGGGAGGACCCGAGCGAAAGGCAGGAGGCGCCACCCACTTGGTGCCCCTGGGAGCTGTGATATAAAACCACTCTCGTTGCCATAAGCTGAACTCCTCTTGAAAAGAGCCCTCGGGCCATGGAGCGTCAGCATTCTTGCTTATAACAGCCCCTCCGGACTCCGCTTGCTGCCCCTTGAACATCTTCGGCTCGACTTTGAAGGTCTTGAGCAACAATCCGAAGTGAGGGGTAATGCGGAGGAAGGCTTCGCACACGACAATGAACGATGAGATGTGGAGGATGGACTCCGGATCCAAGTCGTGAAATTCTAACCCATAATAAAACATGAGCCCCCTCACGAAGGGGTCCGTCGGGAAGCCTAACCCCCGAAGGAAGTGAGACGCGAACACCATGCTCTCACCAGGCTTAGGAGTGGGAATAACCTGCCCTTGAGCAGGCAGCCTATGCGAAATTTCGCCGGTTAAATACCTGGCATCTCTTAGCTTTAGCACGTCTTCTTCCGTAATGGAGGAAGGCATCCACCGGCCTTGAAGGTCGGAGCCGGACAACATCAAAGGTCCGAAGCGCCTGAATCTGGAGCTTTGGGTGTTGGAACTCGAGGCGAGGGGCGAATTCGATTGAGATTGAAAGAAAGGAGTAGGGCCTTGGTCGCTTTATAAAGAGGTTGAATACCAAGAGCCCTCTCCGTGACCGTTTGGGACTCGCCTTCGATAGAGGAGACGTGCCAACGGGCACGGTTGGGTTACCCACGCCCGTATTGATGAGAATCCCGGAATAAGGGGACATGATCTCTGCTTTGACAAGACGTGCCAAGGAAACCGCCTCGCTAAACGCGCTGAGGTGGGATAGTAAAAATGATTCAAATAAAGGCTTGGCCGTGGTGTGATGTCACACTGCGGGATACGTCAGCAGATTGGATTTGTGCAAATATTATTCTCTCTATGGTGGTATGTGGAAATTATTTTGCAGAGCCGGACACTATCCTTGTGTTCAAAATCTTCTATGAAGTATTCGGAGGAGGAACCCGCCTTGCAAAGCCGAAGACAAATTTCACGCCGGACTCATCGTCATTGAAGCCTGGTTCAGGGGCTACTGAGGGAGTCCTGGATTAGGGGGTGTCCGGACGACCGGACTATGACCTTTGGCCGGACTCCTGGACTATGAATATACAAGATTGAAGACTTCGTCCCGTGTCTGGATGGGACTTTCCTTGATGTGGAAGGCAAGCTTGGTGATACGGATATGTAGATCTCCTTCTATTGTAACCGACTCTGTGTAACCCTAACCCTCTCTGGTGTCTATATAAACCGGAGGGTTTTAGTCCGTAGGACGAACAACAATCATACCATAGGATAGCTTCTAGGGTTTAGCCTTTCTGATCTCATGGTAGATCTACTGTTGTACTACCCATATCATCAATATTAATCAAGCAGGAGTAGGGTTTTACCTCCATCGAGAGGGCCCGAACCTGGGTAAAATCATCGTGTCCCTTGTCTCCTGTTACCATCCGCCTAGACGCACAGTTCGGGACCCCCTACCCGAGATCCACCGGTTTTGACACCGACACCATCAAAAACCAAAGAACTAAGCGCATGCTCCTAGGGGGATAGATTGGTAGGAAAAGACCATCGCTCGTCCCCGACCGCCACTCATAAGGAGGACAATCAAATAACACCTCATGTTTCAAATTTGTTACATAACATTTACCATACGTGCATGCTACGACACTTGCAAACTTCAACACAAGCATTTCTAAAATTAACAACTACTCAACTAGCACGACTTTGATATTATCACCTCCATATCTCAAAACAATTATCAAGAATCAAACTTTTCTTAGTATTCAACGCACTCAAAAGAAAGTTTTACAAATCTTGAATACCAAGCATATTATTATTAAGCAAATTACCATGCTATTTAAGACTCTCAAAATAATCTAAGTGAAGCATGAGAGATCAATAGTTTCTTTAAAACAAATCCACCACCATGCTCTAAAAGATATAAGTGAAGTACTAGAGCAAAACTATCAAGCTCAAAACATATAAGTGAAGCACATAGAGCAAAACTATCAAGCTCAAAAGATATAAGTGAAGCACATAGAGTATTCTAACAAATTCCAATTCATGTATGGATCTCTCAAAAGGTGTGTACAGCAAGGATGACTGTGATAAACTAACAAGCAAAGACGCAAATAATACAAGACGCTCCAAGCAAAACACATATCATGTGGTGAATAAAAATATAGCTCCAAGTAAAGTTACCGATGGAAGTGGACGAAAGAGGGGATGCCTTCCGGGGAATCCCCAAGCTTTGACTTTTTGGTGCCCTTGGATTATCATGGGGGTGCCATGGGCATCCCCAAGCTTAGGCTCTTGCCACTCCTTGTTCCATAATCCATCAAAAAATTTCACCCAAAACTTGAAAACTTCACAACACAAAACTCAACAGAAATCTCGTGAGCTCCGTTAGCGAAAGAAAACAAAAGATCACTTCAAGTTACTGTAATGAAATCATTCTTAATTTATATTTGTGTTAAACCTACTGTATTTCAACTTCCGTATGGATATCTTACTGGCCATAGATTCATCAAAATAAGCAAACAACACACGAAAAAACAAAATCTGTCAAAAAAAAGAACAGTCTGTAGTAATCTGTCACTAACGCAAACTTCTGGAACTCCAAAAATTAAGAAAAAATAGGAAGACCTAGGTAATTTGTTTATTGATCAGAGGCAATTCGAATCACTATTTTATCACGTTCTGGTGATTTTTAACAATTGTTTTCGTGAACCAAAAGTTTCT
>LR880970.1:737430443-737444741 GCA_904067115.1 Aegilops sharonensis
CGGGGCGCCGCAGGGGGGTGCAGGGCGGCGGGGTGGCCGGCGGACGGGGTCGGCGGCGACGGCGCAGGTGTGGATCGGGGATGGCGACGCAGGGGAGGGGGCGGGGGGGCGTGGAAGGGGCGACGGGGGCACGGTGGAGGTCGAGGCGCCGCAGGGGAGGGGTGCAGGGCTGCCGGCTACGGCGGACGGGGTCGGTGGCGGCGGCGCGGGTGTGGGTGTGGATGGGAAGGAGACAGAGAGAGAAGAGAGAGAGAGGACGGGGGCAGGACGGCCATTTACGTACCCATCTCTTTGCCGTCCGCCCTCGGTTGGCAAAGAGGTGGGGCCGGTGGGTTGTTACGGTTTACGTACGCTCACTCTTTGCCGTCAGCTGGCGGACGGCAAAGAACTAGCTGATGGCAAAGGACCTCTTTGTCGTACGCTCCGTCTTTGCCGTCTGTTTATTTTAAGCGGACGGCAAAGGACCTCTTTGCCGCCAGCCAGCCGACGGCAAAGAGCTGGCTCATGGCAAATCTCCTGTTTCTAGTAGTGTAACTTGCCATGTCAAAGAATATACACCAAAGTAAGCATTTTCTCAGTATCTTCGTATTGCCTTATGCAAAACATCATTCTCCTACCCTGCCATGTCAAAGTATATACACAAAAGTAAGCATTTTCTCAATATCTTCGTATTACCTTATGCAAAACATCACTCTCCCACCCAGGGGAAGAATGAAGACCTTGTTCGCATTGATTAGACAATTATGCCATCGGTGCTGCTGAATATTATAGCAATCACCTTGGTGATGGTTCGAGTGTTACCAATGGTCTGTATTTCTATTGACATAAACAAGGTGAGACAACAGTGATAGTGTCGGATATGACAGGGTACAAGAAAAAGAGCAAGCGTTCCACAAGTCCTCTCTCCTATGAAATGATGACTTGGAGTGGTCAATTGTTTCTGAGGATGAATCATAGGAGTTGTAAAATCAACATTAATTTCGTCAAATATGGCAAGCTATTATTATTATGCACAGGAGCTCGGCAACTTTTTTTTAGGGATAGGTGCTCGGCAACTGGATTGTAATGTTGCTATTGGTTGAGCAAAATTGGACTGCTATTGTGTTAGCAAGTCATGCTAGGGTCCACTCTCATTCTTTGTTTCGTCCTTGGACTGAGAATAAGCTAGATTTTTTTTCATCTTGTGAAGATTGAGAATAACCCATCCTTAGTTGCCAAGCTTATTTGAGGCGATTATAATCCGACTGAAAAACAAAACACGATCACCAATACAAGCTACTATCAGATCCTAGAGTTAAGCATTGAGGATTACTCGGAATGAGGGACGCCAGTAGATAATCCAAGTATATCATGATGGTATGTTGCAGGGCAGTCTAAGTACAACATGACAATTCTGTCAAGCCCTGCTCCAAAAAAAAAACATGTGGTGGTGCACTAGACCTACAAGAACGGCACAAAAAGTATATATTTTATGATGTTTGGACAACAATGACGGAATGACATGCACTACGAGCTATGTAGAAGATATGCATACCAGTTTGTGCAAATAGCATCCATGTAAGATAATGTTGTATGTATCCCAGTTGCCTATCATTCCTAACACTCTACCATTTTTCTTGTCAATGCTCTCAAGCAATAGTGTTGGCGCATACGATTAGAATTCTTGAGAAGAAGATAGCAAAGGGAGAACCACTCCAAACCTTATGTAATTCCATAGTGAACACTCCCCAATCAATATCACAACAACTCGACTCTCGCAAAAGAGATATATTTATATATCTGCAGGCTCAATCATAAAGGTACTATGCATATACCATCCCTTGAAACCTATGCATATAACTAGTCCATTTATCAAGCCTACAACTCGTTCCAAATGGGTATGTAAGGTGCAACCATGATGGAAATAACTCTCCCGATAGAAAATTAGCTCCCTAAAATAAGACAACTTGCGGGAAAGAGATACATTTATATCTCAGCAGACTCTGTCATAAAGGTCCTGCATATCCCTCTGAAAACTATGTGTATACCTGATCTATTTACCCAAACCTAATACTGAACGTCCTGGGAGATAACCATTTATTGCATTAAGGTTTTTCTGCTAGAAGATAGTTGTATTTTGTTGCTGGTAATATGGCGTGTCGATCTCTCAATCATTTAACCATCATAGTGATTAGTAATTGGTGATAATTTAGATAGAATGCTCCAATTGCACATCAAAAGGTTTCTTTAGAGAAGTCTATATTGACCATTTTCTTTAGTATTGTCAAATGATTGCATTTTTTCCAGTCTTACTTTGCATGAAATAAATTTAATTGAAGATACCCCTTTACGAGTGTTTATGAAACAGACAATCAACATAATAGACCAGCTTATTATGAGAGGATCATATTGCCAGGGCTGTAAATTCTTTTGTAAATTAGGCACCACCATAGAACATTTTGAGCCCCACCATATTGCCAGCTGAATTGACTTAACATCAAGAATATTTCCTATCCTTATGTATATTTGTGGTTGGAGATGGCAAGAATGTAAGATTCTGGGAGGATAGATGGATTGGGAAAAAATCTCTTAAGGAGAATTTCCCTAGACTATATAATATGTGTTTAAAAAACAAATCTGTTAGTGAGATGTTGGGTAAAGAGCTTGATGGTGTAGAATTTGGAATAACACTTTATGGGGATTCTCTTGAACTTTGGAATCATATTAAGGAGGTTTGTGCTCGAGTGACTTTAACAGACCAAAAAGATACGATCCAGTGGACCTTGAGCAAAAATGGTATAAATACTGTTAAATCCTATTACAGACATTTGATTGAGAGTGGAATAAAATATCCACATAATTTCCCGTGGAGAACTAAAATACCCCCAAGAGTTAAAGTGTTCCTTTGGTTAGTTCTTCGAAATAACATTCTTACAAAAGACAATATGCTTAGGAGTGGATGAGTTGGGGGACAAGAAATGGCTTTTCTATGGCAGAGATGTGAGCATTATAGATTTTTTTATTGCTTTGTTGCCAGATTGCTGTAGAATATTATGAAGTGTGCATTTGATCTACCTGATATACCTGTTAGTATACAAAGGGGGAGACTTGTATGAGATCTCACATTGAGGTGAGATCAACCCCAAAAATTCATATTTAGACATTTCCAAAAAATCTAAAATTATTTGACAACACCCATGTGGGGTATGTCTACAACTCCGAAAAAAATCAGCTCAAAACTTGATGTACATTTAGAGATTCAAAAGATAAATTTGAATGTGAATAGTGGCAGCTTTGGGTGAATAGTACTTTGGCACTATTTGTATCCAAGTTTGTCTTTTTTCTTTCTATTAATGTAAGTTGAATTAGGAGCTGAAACTTTTTAGGTTGTACATCAAACATTGCTTTATGTCTACAAAAAATTTGAGAATGTTTGAACATGTAATTTTTTTCAAAAAAAAATTAATCTCGTTGATCTCACCTAATGTGTGATGACAAGTCTCCCCCAGTATACAAAACATGTTTGATATATGACTTAAAATTTTTAGTAAAAATGATAGAAATTTGGCAGTTACCGGGATATATCTTCTATATTTTGGACAATATGGAAGTTAAGGAATGGGGTGATATTTGAAAACAACAAGTTTACTCGACCCTTGTGTTCCTGTTAACCTAGTAGTTAATATGCTCCATGATTGTTTTGTTTTGTAGACAAATCCAGAAAAATGATGGGTGCTAAAGTGGGGCATAAGAAAGGTTGAAATGATCGCTGGAAAGTCTTCAAAGCTGCACATGGATGGAGGTCATCGCTTCGAATCGCTGTTGGTTGAAGGGGGAGAACCTCTTCTCCCTGGTGGAACTTTGTTTGATTTCTCCCAGTATTTTTCTTTGCGTTAAAACTACTCGTGTTAGAACTTGTGACTATGTGTTAGATGGTTAATAAATTCAAGAAATTCATCCTGGAGACCCTGAGCGTGGTTGTCCTAGGATGAGGATGATGTTTGCTTCCCCCTAGGTTATCAGCGACCTTTGTTGTTTATCCTATTTTGTGGTTTGGATGGACAGTTGGGGGGGAAGGGGGTAGCCTGACTGAAGCCATCTTTAAATCATGCATCGTTTCTCTTTATTTCCGGCTTGTTACTGGTAGTTTGTTTTGCAAAGACATTGTTGTCTCTATTAATGGAAATCGGAGACAGAGCTCTCTTTTTCTAAAAAAAGACGTTCTTCCCTAACTCCAAGACCATGTACTATGTTTTCCTCCTTCTATTGAGTTTGCATGCAGTTGTTTTGCATGGCTCGGAAATAAAAAAAGGATTGTACAACTCTCAAACAATAACATTCCATTGCTTATACAGCTAGGCCGGGGGTTTCAACCTCCTTTTCATTTTTTTTGCTTAAACAGTTCATGAAAGAGACCACAGTTCGATTCAAATCTACAGTAGCCAAGCAAAGCTACATTGTTCTGCATCCCCCGAGTCCCAAGCCATTGAAATGTCTATTGGACAGCAGCTAAGTTAAAGCTCAGGTGCCTAACGACTTTAGACATAGTTTTATCGGAGCCGGCTCCTCTGACATTTTTTTCCGATAAAGGGCGCTTTTATTATCTCGAAATGTAGCATCAAGCGGATACAGAACATTATGAGTAACACCCGGCCTCTGCATAGCTAGGATGCACACAGCCCAACACGGAAAGTCTGACAAAATGAATGGAAAAAACGACAAATCGGTGACAGTAGAGTCCTATAGACCGACACTATGCCTATGTCGCAAGAGATGGTGGACGGATCCGGAGATTATGCTGCCACCCATGTTTGGTAAAAACCACCGTAGCCACCTGCTCCAACCGCGTACACACCGCCTTGAACAGCGGTTGGTACTCCACTCGTTGTAGCGTAGACCACGTACGAAGCGAGTGCGTACAACGGAAAATGACCTCCAAAGGAGAAGCATTTTTATCATTGAAAACCAAATCATTTCTATATAGCCAAAGCGACCATAGTAAGGCGTGTGCTCCCACCCGTATTAGCGTTTTGAATCTATTTGGAATACCGTCCAACCAGTGACCAAAAATATTGGCGACACTTGTGGGCGGATACAAAATTGACGCTATTTGGATGATTGACCATGTAGTACGTGAAAACTTGCATTGGAAAAAGAGGTGTTTGATTGTCTCTTCATGAGTACAAAAACAACACTTCTTACTCCCTGGCCAGTTGCGTCGTGCGATGTTGTCTTTGGTTAGAACAACTCCCCTATGAAGATACCACATGAAGATTTTAACTTTTAGTGGAATCTTCGACTTCCAGATTTTCTTATTGTTACTCACCGGTACCTCAGAATGCATGAGTGCACGGTTCATAGAGTCTACTGTGAATGACCCTGATGTAGTAAGGTTCCAGTGAAACACATCCCGGCCTTGTCTAATATTAATCGAATCCAGACGGGATAAAAGATTGTGCCATGACATAAGTCGGGGGGCCAATCAAATCCCGCCTAAAAGAAATATTGGGTGGAGATGAACTGAGCACTTGCGCAATAGTATTTTCTTTTCGCGAGCAATGTTGTACAGGGCTGGATATTGTTCTCGAAGACTGGCATTGCCTAGCCAGATGTCTTTCCGGAAACGAACCTCCGACCCGTCCCTTATCGCAAAAGACCCAAAGCAAAAGAGATGTTTCTTTGCCGCCATTAGGCCAGCCCAAAATGCGAGTCGCCAGGTGTCCAATATGCCTGAGACACTGCCTTTTGGCCTAGATACTTGTTGCGCAGCATGGTTTGCCAAACACCATCCTCAGTAAGAAGTATGAACAACCATTTACTAAGTAGGGCCTCATTCTTGATTTGCAAGTCATGAATTCCAAGGCCACCTTGGTCTTTCGGCCTACAAACCACACTCCATTTGGCCAGTCTATATTTTTTCTTTTCACCATCTCCTTGCCAAAAGAATCTGGATCTAAAATAGACTAGTCTTTGCAGGACCCCTTTTGGGAGTTGGAAGAAATAAAGCATATAGAGAACCATATTTGTGAGGACAGAGTTAATCAAAACCAGCCGTCCTCCAACTGAGAGCAATTTTCCTTTCCAACTGCTCAATCGTTTCTCTAACCGCTCCTCTACATGCTTCCACTCCGCAATGGTGAGACGCCGATAATGAATCGGTATTCCCAAATATTTAATCGGGAATTGGCCATGTGCACAACCAAACAGGTCAGCATATTCGGCCGCCGCCTCAGTGGCTTCTCCAAAGCAGAAAAGTTCACTTTTATGGAAGTTTATTTTAAGACCCGACATTTGCTCAAACGCTGACAACATGAGTTTAAGGTTTCGAGCCTTGTCCAGGTCATGTTCCATAAAGAGAATCATGTCATTGGCATATTGCAGAATAGAGAGATCACCATCCACAAGGTGTGGCACTACTCCTACAATCTGGCCGTCCTACTTGGTGCGCTCAATCAGAATAGCCAACATGTAAGCGACAATGTTATATAACATTGGAGACATGGAGTCACCCTGTCGTAATCCTTTTTTTTGTTTGAAAGTAATGGCCTACATCATCATTGATTTTGATGGCCACACTACCTCCAGTTACAAAATTATGGATCCACTCACGCCATTTATCGGAGAAACCTTTCATCCTTAGGGCCTGTTGGAGGAAAGACCATTTGACCTTGTCATAGGCTTTTCAAAGTCGATCTTGAATACTACTCCACTCATGTTTTTTCGGTGCATCTCATGGATGGTCTCATGCAGGATTACTACGCCATCAAGTATATTTCTTCCTTGCATGAAAGCCGTTTGAGATGGCCGGACAACATGGTCAGCTACTGAGTCTAACCTATTCGTAGCCACTTTGGTAAAAATTTTGAAGCTGACATTAAGGAGGCATATTGGTCTGAACTGTTGGATCCGTTCAGCCTCCTTAACCTTCGGCAACAAGACAATCTCACCAAAATTAAGTCTGAATAGGTCAAGGTTGTCGGCATGAAGGCAATTAAACAACTCCATTAGGTCAGACTTGATTATATCCCAGAAATTTTGATAGAATTCTGCGGGAAAACCATCTGGACCTGGAGCTTTGTTATGTTCCATTTGGAACATCGTAGCTCTCACCTCTTCTTCAGAGAATGGTGATGTAAGGATATCATTTTCTTCAGCCATGGCTTGTGGGATATCATCTGTTCGGGTCTCATCAAGGGTGAAGTTCCCTTCGGCGGTCGCCCCGAACAGAGATTTGTAGTAGTTAGTGATATACTTTTTGAGCTCCTCCTGACCTTCGATCCGCCCCTCATCTTGTTGGAGACTGTAAATACATTTCTTCCTATGCCGCCCATTGACGACCAACTGGAAGTATCTTGTATTACTATCACCCATCAGAATGAAATCAGCTTTGGATCTTTGGTAGTATTTGATCTCTTCTTCTCGCAAAATACGTGCAACCTTCTCATTAGATTGATTTTTCAATTCAATCTCTTGAAAGTGCATTATATCGACTAGAGGGGGGTGAATAGGCGATTTTTATGAATTCTTCACTAGGAATTTGCCGGTGAGGAAATTCCTTAGCGAAGAACTACTTGCAGCGGAATAAGTACTCAGAAGTAAGCATAACAGAATACATGCATGGTCATCATGATGAAATGAAGACAATCACAGAGTACAGAAAGCGTAAACACAGGATAACACAAGATGAATACAAACAGACTGAAGAAATTGAACTGAGGAAATAGAGAAAGTCTTCAGTCAAAGTCTTCAAACACAGATATGAACGAACACTCAACACAGTAATGAGGAAATGGAAGAGTTGAGGAAATAGAACCAGTTAGGTTGGTGAAGACAATGATTTGGTAGACCAGTTCCAACTGCTATCTCAGTTGTACGTATGGTTGGAGCGCCTGAGTATTTAAACTCGAGGACACACAGTCCCGGACACCAAGTCGCTGAGCACGCAGCTCAGGACACCAAGCTCTCACCGTATTCTCCTTGAACTAAGGTCACACAGACCTCGTCCAATCACTCGTGGTAAGTCTTCAGGCGAATTCCAAACCTTCACAGACTTCGGTCACTCGGCGATCCACAATTCCTCTTGGATGCTCTAGACCATGATGCCTAACCGTCTGGAAGAAGCACAGTATTCAAAGGTAACAAGCATCGGATCCACGCAGGATCAATCTCTTCAGTGATGCTCAATCACTTTGGGTTTGTAGGGGTTTGGTTTTTGGGTTTTTCCTCACTCGATGATTTTCGCTCAAAGTCCTCAGAGGATGGGTTGCTCTCAAATGACAAGTGTCAAGTTCTCTCGGAGCAGCCAACCAGCTAGTGGTTGTAGGGGGCGGCTATTTATAGCCTAGGGAGCAGCCCGACATGATAAGACATAAATGCCCTTCAATGATATGACCGTTAGGTGGATAAGATATTTTGGGACAGCTGGCGCGCAACACAGCAACGGTCGGAAATTTGGCTCTCAAATTCCTCAGGGCTATCATGTTCCTCACTGTGTAGGCAATTCACACTTGCGAATTCCTAAATCTTCAGTCAGAACAAATTCCTCAGCGACCAGAAGAACTTCGTCTCTGTCACTGAAGAAATTGACTGAACTGTATGAGATTTCCAAAGGCTTCACTCGAAGGGATTGGTAGGTGTAGGATTTTGAGTTGAGCATCACATGGAAATTTTTCCTTAGTATTTCCTCGACCCCCTTTAACAGTACGGTGTTTCCTATGACTCAAGAAAGAGAAAACAAAACTACGAAAAAAAAAGTCTTCACGCTTCATATTCCTCAAATGAATACCAAGTCTTCAAGGTCACACCAATTTCTTCACTTCCAAAGTCTTCAGAAAGTCTTCAGAATATCAAATTCTCTAGTCAAAGAACTTCATTTTTAGGGGTCGACTTTCTCTGTAAATATCGAACTCCTCATAGACTTATAGACCTGTGTACACTCATAAACACATTAGTCCCTTAACCTATAAGTCTTCAATACACCAAAATCACTAAGGGGCACTAGATGCACTTACAATCTCCCCCTTTTTGGTGATTGATGACAATATAGGTTAAGTTTTCAACGGGGATAAACATATGAAGTGTAGATACTGATATTGAGGAATTTGATTGCAAGATATAGAAGAACTCCCCCTGAAGATGTGCATAGTGAGGAATTTGCTTTTGAGGCATTGCACATTTGAAGAGTTGAATCATGTAGATCTCCCCCTATATCTTGTAATTCATACACGCATTTGACATATAATATGAAGAATTTGAAATGCATGATGAAATATGGTGACTGATGTAATTCAGCATGTGTGTAGTAACATATAACAAAGAATAAGCATGCAGAGGAACACATCAAAAGTATCAGAGCACCATCGGGTTTAAGATTACAACTCGATCCAATAAAGTTTCAGAAGAAGGAGAGTTGTAACTTAGCCAAAAAAACGCCCATATAGTAGACCCGCTTGAAGACTAACTCAAATTTCTCCCCCTTTGTCATCGAATGACGAAAATGATCGAAACTGAGGACTAACGCCCCTGAAGAATATCAAGTAGATGGAGGAGCGCCAGCGTTGTCGGGGTTGGTTGTCGTAGTAGGGCCTGCCGCAGTGTCGTCCAAGTCTTCATTTTCATCAGTGTCGCGCGATGAAGAATAGGAGCTGGCCACCAAGGAAGGAACCTTGACCTTCTTGAATTTCTTCGGCGGAGGTGCAGACCAGTCAAATTCTTCCTTGAGACCCATTGTCTTCAGTTCATCAGCGCTGTGGAGATGAGATAGAACAGCCCAGGTACGGTTGAAGGTTTCATGGAGGTAGTATTGGGTTTTCTTCACTGCATTGTGTGTTGAGGTCATGTTGTGAAGAATTGAACCAAACTGACGCTTGACCCATTTATGATTGCGATCAACCTTCTGATGAAGACTGAGGAGTAACTCACGATCTGTCATCACCCTAGGTGCTGTGGCTTGAGGATTTTGCTTGGCTAAGGTATTGGCGGCAGAGTCATGTGTGGCAGAGTCATCATTGGTGGAGTAGGATGCAGCTTTGTGAAATTGACCATCCAATGGACGAATGCCTTCATCTATCACAGCAGTTGCCTTGCCCTTGTCATCAGCTGAGGAAAATGTTCGTTTGAGGACTTCAATTGGAGGCAAGTAGCTGCAGTGGTTCAGAGTATCAGCCTTGTAGTTGAGTGAAGACCTTGTCCTGATGAACCTCATAATCCATGGTGCATAAGGCTTCAGCTCAAAAGGTGACATAGCAATGTTTGTCAGAGTCCTCATGAAGAAATCATGGAAGTTGACGGGAACGCCATGAATGATATTGAAAAGCATATTCTTCATGATGCCAACGACTTCTTCATCATTTGAGTCGTGGCCTTTGATAGGACTCATTGTCTTCGTCAGAATGCGATAGACAGTCCGAGGCACATACAGTAATTCCTTGACGAAGAATTTGGTTCGAGGTGCCTGCCCCGGCTTCAAAGGCTTCATCAGAACTTGCATGTAGTGATTTGAAAGCTCAGGTTCGTTGTAGATGCAACGAGCACCATCAAGGGGAGGACTGAGTGGGAGGCACGAAGCAATTCAGTTGCTGGTGCCTTGTAGTGAGTATTTTCTGTCATCCAGTCCAATACCCATGAGTTCACATCTTCAGAATCTCCGGTGATGTGCAGTGTCGCATAGAATTGAAGAATGAGTTCTTCATTACAATCACAGATGTCAGTGCAGAAATTCAGCAATCCTGCATCGTGAAGAACACTGAAGACTGGCTCGAAGCCTGGCAGAGATTCCATGTCCACATGAGGAATATGTGCATGATCGAAGACTTTGTCTTTGTTGAATAGCACAGAGGAATAGAAGTTGGCTTGACTAGCAGTTCAGAAACGCCTCTTCCTTATGCGAGCAGAGTCATATGGGTTGTAGTCAGTGAAGAATACATGCTCGCCGAAGAAATCTTCAGCCTTGAACTTTTTCTTTGTTGAGAATGGATTCTTTGGCTTTGGCAGTGGAGTGTCAGTGAGTTGCATCACGACCTCAGGAATCGCAATCGCAGGTTCTTCAGGCTGAGGATTTTATGGTTCCTCTTCATATGCAGTCTGCGTGTTCATAGGATCAGCAGCAGGAAGTTCTTCAGCAACTAGTGGCTGGAATTTCTTCACGCACGGATGAGTTGGGATGAGTTTCTTCAGAGCCCATTTGAACCGTTGGTGCAGGGGACTGAGGTATTTGTTGGATTGGGGTGAAGAGTGGAGAATTGGGATGCTGAATTTCCCAAAAGTCATCGTTCATCACAGGCGTGGTGCATCCAATATCCACGTCTTCGTCTTCAATTTCCTCAACACCAGCCTCTTCACCTGTGAACTGAGGCATAGGCGAGGAAATGATTGGTGTTGAAGAAATTGCATCCACTTCAATTTCTTCATCAATCTGCTCTGACGAAGCAGCAGAATGATTTTCTTCATCAGATCCGCTTGGGATCTCATATTCTTCACCAAAAGGAACAAGGTCCTTTGATGGCATGGAGGAAATCGGAACAACATCAATTGGATTTTCAAATGAGCTGGTCATTGTCTTCATCTTCTTCGGGGCCGAAGAATGTGAAGCAGCTGATGCTTTCCTTTTCTTCACTGCATCTCGCTCTGCAGCCTTGGTCTTCTTCACATCTGATGCATATGGAAGGATTGGAGTTGGTGTTTACGTGGGAGGAGCTGAGGAATCTGGTTGAATTTCCTCAGGCGCAACTGATGCAGTTGCCCTGATTTCTTCAGTTTCTTTAGGCGCACCACTAGTGGATGCCCTAGCAATTTCTTCAGCGGTTGGAATGGAGTCATCAGCCCTGGAACTAGCATTGTCTTCAGCAGGCTGAAAATCATCAGCGGTGCTGGCATGTTCTTCTGCAGGCTGAGCAGAGGCTCCAGCCTGAGGAATTTCTTGTTGCGTTGGGGCTGCAACATTTGTGAACTTCTTTGTCAGATTGACAAATCTGACTTTGGCTCCTTGCCAATCCGCATAATAGGCATCAAAGTTATCACTAAGGGCTTTTGATTTCAGACTGGATCTTGAGGACTTCCTCAGTTGTCATTCTAACAACATTTTTCTTCAGGAACTTCTCTTTCCTGAACTGAGCCTTCTTGATCTGCCTTGCCTTCTCAAATTTCCATTTCTCTTCAGAGATGAAATGGGTCAGCATGTGACTTTGTCCAGGTGTCAGATGAAAATCAGGCATAGGTGTCTCTGGATCCTTGTGCCAGAGATCAATGTACTCGAGGATCGCCCTTGGATACAAAAGCAGTGGCACAGGTGTGCCTTTGGCTCTAGCGGCCCTTTCTTGTCGGGCTCTGATGATTTATGCAAGTTCATCATCATCAGCTTCATCATCAGATGGCACTTGGAAGGCGACATGTTTCTTCTTCAGACTTGGCCGAGGACCTCGTCCAGCAGTTGCATTTTTCTTCAGCAGAGTGGGGCCTGATGAAGAATTTGGTGCAGCTGAGGAGCTTGCTGAGACACCAGAGGCAATAGAGATGCCTGCAGTCCTTTGGCACGTGGCCAGATGCACAGGTGCTGAGGACTTTGGAGGAGTTGCTGAGGACTTTGAAGGAGGAGCTGATGATTTGGGAGGAGCAGGAGCAGCATGAGGAACTGGCCGTGAGGGCATTGAAGATTCTGGCCGTGAGGGCACTGTTGAGGATTTCGGCTGTGAGGGCACTGTTGGTGAAGCACTTGGCTTGTGCGCTGGCTTCTTTGTCATTGATCTTCTGGGATGAACAGGGGCCTCAGTGGCAGCAGCAGGAGCAGAGTCTTCATTGAATTCCTCACTGCTTCTTTGGCTTGTCTCGCCAACTTGGCTTGGCGCTTGGCCCATTCTTCAGGAAAGTCCTCACCACGCTTGATGCTGGTGGGGTCAGCTTCTTGGCCAGGTGCCAGTGGAGCTCTTGGGCATGGAGGATTCAGTGCGAATTTCTTCATGTACTTTGGAGTAACATACCTGTACTCCCTCCATTCCCTTGCCCATCTCCTTTCAATCCTCTGAATGCGCACCTTGCACTGATTTTTGTTTTCCTTGCGAAACTTGGCTTCATCAGGTGTGCAATAGTCAGCGTATATTTCCTCAGGTATCTCGAAAGCATTTATGACCTCAGGCCTATTTCCTCCTTTCTGTGGCTTCTTTCCTTCTGCCATATTCTTCAGCTGATTAATTTGAACAATCGAATTCTCTGAAGAAGTATGCAACTTTTCTTCGAGGAACGCTGCAAATGAGTTAAGTTGATGAGAACCTAGTGATTCAGCAGTGGACATGAGTACCTGTGAACAGAGTATAGTTGCGAGGAATTTGGAGAGGTCATATGCGTTCTCAGAAGGTTTTTTTAAAAAAAGTTTGAGGAATTTGACCAGATGAGCCTTGAAGAATTTCACTAAGCGATCTTTGTCTTAGGTTCCAGAGTTGTATAGATCGAGGATCCACACAATTGAGGAATCTTGAAGAAAAAAGGTGCTTAGAGAAACGAATCAAGAGCATATCACGTTTGAGGTGTTCATATGTGTGAAGATTTGAAGAATAAACACCTTTGAAGATTTTCAGGAAGGTTTGAGAATCAAAGCGAATAATAAAAGTAACTTTTAATTACCTGAACTGAAGAACACGACGAACTGAGAAGTGTAGATTAGAAGTTCGTCAGTTCAGATCTCCCACGCCCTAACTCGGCGGAGGAAGACAGCTACGGGACGACGGAGTGAAGATTTCCGCGGTCGGCGCGAGTATGAGGCGACGAGGTCGAGGCAGTGAAGCTCTTCCTCACCGGCGACGATGGAGTAGCGGCGGCGCTAGGGTTTGAGAAGCTCGAGCGAGAGAGAGAGAGAGAGCGGTCGAGCGGAGTAAAGGAAGTGAGGAAGGGGAGAGGGGGTATATATATAGCCACGGTGAAAAACCGTTCGCGCGAAGATTTTGGACGAACGTGCCCCTGACCCTTCTCATTCGCTTGACATGTGTCACTCACGTACTGAAAAGTGGAGATTGTGTTAGATCGTGGGGGAATATATAAGTCTAACGTAGGATGCGGAACGGATTGAGCGGCAAAACCGAAAATTTGGATAAGATAAGTTAAAAGTTCTGTTCGCAATTTCTTCAGCTGACAAGGACACAGTGAAGATTTTGAACGAGTTTCAAATAGAACGCACATGAAGAATTTATGAATAGATTGGGTTGAGTATAGCATAGAGGGGGAAGGGTCCGATCACATTCACCTAGCAGAAAATGCAACTTGAAGAAATAGCCATAAGTGAATGCTGTAGAGGACATAAACCCATATATATAAATATAGCCAATGAAGAAA
>LR880970.1:737454040-737487303 GCA_904067115.1 Aegilops sharonensis
TCACATGGAAATTTTTCCTTAGTATTTCCTCGACCCCCTTTAACAGTACGGTGTTTCCTATGACTCAAGAAAGAGAAAACGAAACTACGAAAACAAAAGTCTTCACGCTTCATATTCCTCAAATGAATACCAAGTCTTCAAGGTCACACCAATTTCTTCACTTTCAAAGTCTTCAGAAAGTCTTCAGAATATCAAAGTCTTCAGTCGAAGAACTTCATTTTTAGGGGTCGACTTTCTCTGTAAATATCGAACTCCTCATAGACTTATAGACATGTGTACACTCATAAACACATTAGTCCCTTAACCTATAAGTCTTCAATACACCAAAATCACTATGGGGCACTAGATGCACTTACATCTCTTGTTGAGATAAGGTGCGCGTCTCAGCAATTTTGTCGAGGTCATCAATGATGGTACAAAGTCGTTGTTTTTCTTTTTTATATATCCCGTTGGTATGCTTCGCCCATCCAGTGAGATGTTGCCTCATGGCCCTCATTTTAAAGTTCCATCTGTGAATAGGTGTACGACCAACAACAGGCCTCTCCCAAACATTCTTGATTATGTCTACAAATCCTTCCCGATGCATCCATCCCAATTCAAATTTGAAAGGACGACGTGCAGCTAGGTTCGTAGATTTAGAATCTAGAATGATGGATGCATGATCCGATAACGCCTCGATACGCTCTAGGGCTCGTACGGTTACCAGAGGGAATTTTAGTTCCCATTCGGTATCCATGAGTATCCTATCAAGCTTCTCATATGTCGGCACAGATCGGTTATTAGCCCATGTGAATTGAGGCCCCGACATATATACTCGCCTCCCGAAGATCCAAACTGTCTATCACAGCGTTGAATAGGAAGGGCCAATGAGTGTCGAAACGGTCATTATTTTTCTCTTCCTGGTATATAAGGATATTGAAGTCCCCTCCAATATGCATTGGGTATGGGTTATCCTTCGCCAGGTTTACCAATTCCCGAAGGAAAGCCGGTTTATGCTCATCTTGGGCAGCCCCATAGACTGCGACTAGAGTCCATGTAAAATTATCAGCTCTGTTTCTTAGGTGATATTTTATATAAAATTCACCGATTGAAAAGGCCAACAAGTCCATGACTGTTGTCAGAATACCAAGAAGAATTCCTCCAGACCTTCCACGAGCTGGTAGACTATGCCATGCATAGTCGAAACCACCTGATAGGTGATCGAGGACATGCGGGCGAAAATCACACTTACACAAAGAAAGGCAGAGAAGCACAATGCTCCTTTGTGTAGAAAAAAGAAGGCAAGTTAGAGAGGTGGTGCTGGCACTGTAGATAATGTGCTGTAGGCGATTAGTGTGGGTAATTACTGTAGTTAACCACTGTGCCATCTTGCTTTTAGTACGGCTGTGTCAAAGCAAAGTCAGGGAGGTGTAGCTCTACCTGACATCCCTTGCAATGTCAGAGGATCTCGTTCCAGTTTTATCACGTTCTTCACGCTCAGGAATAGATGGAAGCAAGTTTGAGTTTTTAAAAACAACATAAACGTCACTCATTCTACAAATGCTTCTTTTTTCTCATCAATCAGTGCAATTTCATTTTTTCTGCCTTGTGTCTGCCGTTTCTGCGTTGCGGGCTGGGATGCAAGCGGGGCGAGCTAGCGAACGATACCATAGGACACATGTAATTTTAGGAAAATGATGAACATATTATGAACTAATTGATGAGTTTCGCGGGACAAAACCCCTAGTTGCATGATAGAAGTGGGGGATTGCCGAAAAGGACAGGAACGACAACTCATACACACACAATCTTGTGAGTTGTCCACGGACTCGTAGCTTCGAAATGGAGCGAACAGTGTGTGCCACATGACGTACTCCATTGACCATTCACCACTAGTCCTTTGCAAAATGCTGGCAAAAAAATTTCCATCGACGACCGTTTGTCGTTGCATCTAACTTACAATGTAACACATGGTCGCCAATGCAAACTACTATCAGCCCTCACGAGTTAAGCATTCAGGATCACGTGAGAAGAGAAATGCCATTAGGTAAGTCTAAGAACGGCATGAGAAAATGCCGCTGGCTAGCTCCGAACCTCCAATGTGGCGGTGTTATGTAGAAAATCTGCATATCACTTTGCACAAACTGCATCCATGGAAGATAACGTTGTCCGTGTTCCCGCTGCCTATCATTCTTAAGCAATAGTGTTTGGGCATACAATTAGAATTCTTGATGGGAATGTAGCAACCAAGAGTAATTATATAACAACTAGTCCAGGACAATAAAAGGATGTATGTAAGACATTGAACTCTATTCATATTGCAAGGGTTGGTGCGGACACTTATGAAATTTATTATATGCATATATTTGTGTAACGCCCATGCGTACACGTACACTCTTGGTCTACATTTGCAGTATGGGCTGCTATAGGTGGGCTGGCCCAATGCTCATGGAGCACGAAGGATAAAGCACAAGGGAGTCGACAGGGGAGCAACTATCTAAAAAAAACTAGCGGGTACCCCTTTGGGGGTAAACCGACCTATCTCTCTCGGAAGCCTCTCCAGAACCACATGGTGAGCCCAGCGTTGTTGTGTTGTACACTGGATGCACTCGCAGGATCTTATTTTGTATTTCTGCACGTGTTTTGGGGTTTTACCTGAGGGTTTTAGTTTTTTTAAGCTTTTAGGCCTTTTCTTAGTTTTCCATAGGTTTTGGTCAAAAACAGTGCTTTTTCGCAAGACTAGTAAGATGCCCGTGCTACGCTACGAGATCACACAAGATTAAGTGAATTTATTTCATAGTCAGAAAACCGTATTGCCATGGGCAATAAAAAGAAAATATACCGAGAGATAATAAGGATACATACCTTGCTACAGAAAACAAAAAATGTACCAAGACGTTGATTGAAGTGATGTTACATTGTCGATAGGTACATCTCAAACACAACCAAACAAATGGTTTCCGATCGATAGAGCCATTTTTGCCTACTAAGCCAAACATGTTCTTCTCCATTTTTGCCTTGTAGAAGAATTCTTGTTCTCCCTACTCACCTTTCACATTTCTTGCTCTATCCTATATTGAGGGGACATATAACATGCATCAAATAGAATCCGTCCACACGCATGTGGAAACTTGCGACAACTATTGACTTCCTCCTTCAGCCCTGGGCTTAACCTGTTAGCCATACCCTAATATGCCACCCATGTCGTGCATATGTAATCTCTCCATGGATGAGAGCATTATACAATGCAACATTCCACCAATGGGCAAAATATAATGATAAATGGCATGTCAACTAAATAGATTTTGTAACATTCCAAACCACTTTGCAGAATTTCAAGTAAAAAGAATCAAACCACATATCACGTAAACATAATAGTATCTTTAAGTTAGCAATCTGCAATACTTCAAGCGTGATCAACCAAGACTAAATATTACTAAAATAGTTTGCTTCGTCAAATTGCAAGGCGCGCGAGCGTCATAGCTGATAAATCTAAAATTGTGAAAGATGTGACGAGTGCGCTCACACCAGATCTCCCAAATCAGTAGCACAACCAGCGATGTCAAATACATATTATCGTGTCGATCCTTAGAACTGCTGCAACATAATTGCTTCTTTGCTTGGAAAGGTTGTAGAAAGCAAACAAGCTATTATGTTACTGTTCATCGAGGAGGTCAATATATTGCTCATTTCATGCGAGTATATTAGGCACACCAGACTTAAATGTGAAGACAAATGGCACCAATTAATATATCCAAATAACATACATACTATAGCTTGAGCACATACTTATAAATGGTTCCAGGACAAACAAGAGTGAAGTAGAAGTGTTTAACTGAATGTTTTGCTAAATATGCACAAGGAAAATGAATCTCTATACAACGCCACCATGAGAGAAGAAATATTACACAAATAAGTCACACAGCTGGTTCACTTAATTATTTACATACCTTAGGCATCTATGAGGCCATGGAATAATTTGTCAAGCATAGTATGCCCTTTGCTCAAAACATATGTGTGCCAACAATATTAGTTCTGAGTTTTTTACCTATCTGTTCACCTAAAAGAACATCAGATAATCACTACTGCATACATAACTATCTGGGTTATATTCAGAGAAAGGGAAAAAATGAGCCTGTAGAGGGTCTGTAGTATATTTAAACAAAGCAAAAGAACAGGGAACAATACTTGCAACACATTTTGTACCAAGCAGAGAAAGAAAATGTACAGTAAAAGATGCTTTGAAATCATGCGTATATAGAAGGGGCGAGTGCACATGTACATACACATACAAAAAATTAGTACTGGACCTCTTATAACTTTATTACAACAACCGGGTTTCTGGAAAAAAAGGATGCCGAGAACACACAAAAAGGAAACAAATGTTGGGATGTGACCTAAAAATTTAGATGTGGAGCTACCAAGCAGAGAAGGGGCGTCGATGAAAAAGAGGCCTTGTATAGGTGTCATCCAAAAGTTTTGAACAGAGGGAGTAACAAAAAGAACTACCAAAAAATAATCAAAATAATCAACATTTACCTTCTCCATACTGAAATGTTGATCCTGCAAGTATAATGTTGTCTTCAGAAGTTCACGTGTTCTGACTAGCTCGCCCAACATACATTATTCTATATTTGTAGCTTCTTGTTTATTCCGTTCTACTGTCGAAGCACAAGCAGATGTCGTGGTTGGCATCTCTAAGTCTAAGTTGGTATTGGATCTTGCCTTATGTACCATGTTCGTCCAAAAACATGTTATCAGTGAATGCATACCATACTCACTGTGGTTATAGTCGCTATTAACTGTCCTTTTAATACTGCCATCTGATTACGTATGCATATGTAAGTACTTTGTATTACCGAGCTGGATATGAAGGTACCAAATGGGGTGCGGCACGCCGATTTTCTCAAATCCTGATCTATCAAATTCCGTTACTTTGGTCGCGTCTCAGTTATACTAGGCAATAGTTACACAATACATAATTTTTATCTATACAATTCATGGGGTCAAATATTTGGTGCATCGCGTTAGTGATCTAAAAAGTCTTATGTCAGTCGAGGGAGCAGTTTCTATGGGACAGCAGCAAAGTTAAAGCAATTTGGAGGAAGGGAGGAGATTCTCCACATGCGGTCCAACGAAGCCTCGGTCAGGTCAGGTGCATCTCATAGAACTGCCACATTACAGGCATGCATATGTGTCCCACAGATTTCAGCTATATATTGTCACGACACCCTGCCCAAAGACATCAGCTATATATAGTTTCATCAAGTTGTTCACGGCCGGAGTAGATGGAAGCAAATCGAGTCTAAAGACCCCCTCAAAAAAAAAAATGTTGCCCAGCCTGTAAAAAATATTTCTTTGTTTCCATCAATAAGTGCGATTTTCCTTTTTCTGCCTTGCATTTTCCATTCTTGCGTTGCACCTTGCACGATTGAGGTGGAGGCTGCCTGAAAGGGACTGGAACGGCCCAACTCATACAGTGCACACGCTTGGAGAAGGAGTGAGCAGAGCGTGCCTAATGGCCGGGAGCAGTTCGATCTGCGCAGGCAACTCTAGTAAACTCCATTATTCACGATATTTGTCCTAGTCATGGCCGGCGCTAACTAAACAAAGGAGGCCGCCGCCGCGTGGAGTTGGTTCGCCCGCCCGTCGCCGTCGACCGCCGTGCGGTGCAGACCGATAGGACATAACAAACATACTCCATTGACCAATCCCCACCGCTGCTTTGAGAAACGCCGGTCAAAAATCATGCATCGGTGACCGTTTGTCGTTGCATTCTTGTGACTACATGTAGCACGGTCATGGAGTGGTTCCTTTGGCCGGCCACAAAAGGTTTTCCGTTCCTTGGCTCCACGTTCCTGCTTCCTAGCTAGTCCCAGTGGCGGAACCGAGGCAGGGGCCGGCACCAGGAAGGAACAAGGAGGGGAAAGGACGACGAATTCCTGTGGCCACCCGCCATCATCGCCAAGGCTTTCGCTGAAGCTTTTCTGTTTTGGGCGGGGGCTCAGAGTCAGGCCATCTGTTGCTGGCTGTGGTTGATATCGTAGGGGGGCGGAGATGCCGTCGTCGTTGTCCTCCTCCGTCCAACGCGCGACGAGCGACGCGCTCATCGGCCCCGACTGGGCGGCCAACCTCGAGATCTGCGACTCCCTCAACCGCGATCCAGGGTGAGCATGCACGACGATTGCCATGTGCCATCTGCTTTGTATTTTCCATATGTGCTTATTGGCCGACTCTGATTGCCAAACGCTACATTTCTGCGGCTTAATTTTGTTTCGCGCCTATGGTTTGTCCAAGGCTTAAATCCTTGCGAGCTGCGCTGTTGTTCTCCCTCCGTAAAGAAATACTATAAAATTGTTTAGGTCACTAAATGCTCTTATATTCATAACTTCATTTTGGTCAGCTCAGCAAAGAACTACCAAGTACTTTTGTTATGCTGTAATCAGTTTGTTGTAACTATCTTCGTACTGTCATATTCCTAGGCATACAAAAGATGTTGTCAAGTCTCTCAAGAAACGCATTGCGCACAAGAACTCAAAGGTCCAGCTTCTGGCTCTCACGGTAAGTACGGTTTAGACCTGAATACTTTGGTGTGTATGAGTTTGACTCACCATCTATTAGTCTATTTGAATTAGAATGCCCAATAATTGACCTGTACCTTTGCACTTTCTCTTGAGTTGTTTCTGTATTTGATAGCCACGATGAGCTGTGTTCTGACTGTTGGCCCTGAATGTTGCTTCATATACTCTTCCAGTTTGACACATGAACATATTTTCTTGTAGTGATGTAGTGACCTGGCAATGCATTACATCACTCCAGAAGGAAGATGATTGGCACATTTAGAAGGCTTTAATTTGGAATGTTTAACTAATCGTTTAATCAACCACTAATCAGTGCATTGGTTTGCTTATTTTAGTTGTTGGAGACAATGATTAAAAATTGTGGGGACATTGTCCATATGCATGTTGCTGAGAGAGACATACTTCGTGAAATGGTGAAGATAGTAAAGAAAAGGGTATGTATGGGCAGTTCAAACTTTTATGTACTACTCCCTCCGTTTCTAAATATAAGTCTTTGGAGATTTTCTACTATTGACCACATACGGAGCAAAATGAGTGAATCTATACTCTACAATGCATCTAGATATATCCGTATGTGGTCCATAGTAAAATCTCTACAAAGACTTATATTTAGAAACGGAGGGAGTAGTTTCAAATAATAAGTTTTAATGTATATATGTGTGTGGTGTTTTTAGCCCGATTATCATGTAAAAGAGAAGATTCTCACGTTGATCGACACTTGGCAAGAATTTTTTGGCGGCGCACGTTCTAAATATCCGCAATACTATGCATCATACCAGGACCTTTTGGTAATTTCACACAACCTGAATAAGTTGTGATCTTTTAACAGTCTCGGAGTTTGCAGAAAAAAAATGAAGTTATGCTGTTTCCAAATTATCAAAATCTGTTAAACTAATTAAACTCCAATCTCCACTCAGCGTGCCGGAGCTGTATTTCCTGAAAGATCAAATGGATCTGTGCCAATATTTACTCCTGCGCAGACTCAGCCTCTACAAAACTATCCTCCTGCTCTACGCGATGCTGCCCACGAGGCTCCTGAATCGTCAGCGCAGGATTTTCCTGCCACAAGGTATACCAACTTATGGAACTTTTATCATACAATGGGCATGCTTAACTACTGGACTGAAGATCAAATCTGAATACACTTATTTGAAATCTGAACCTCTGCTTCAACTTTGGGAATGTTTATTGGTAGCCTGGCAGATATTCAGAATGCACGGGGTATCATGGACGTTCTTTCGGAGATGTTGAATGCTTTAGATCCTAGTAAAAGACAGGTATTTTCCTGATGCACTTGAAATACTGATCTATTCCCATGAAAATATTGCTGGAGCAAAAATCTAGCGAGTCCGGTGTCGGGGATCTGGAAAACCCTCTGAAGTTTTTCAATTGATGTAATCAATGTACTATCAGGTCAAATTTTAAGTTCAATTGAATATGCAGGAACTTCGTCAGGAGGTCATCGTTGACCTTGTGGATCAGTGCCGTACATACAAGCAGAGAGTGGTGCAGCTTGTCAACAGTACCTCGTATGTCGCTTGCCAGTTCGCAGGCGCTTTAAGTGTCATTTTATCAAATTTTCTGCTGAAATTTTCTTTCATTTGTTGGTTTTGTATCAATGTAAAGCTTCTTATTTCAGATGTATTAAATTGATACAGGGACGAGGGGTTGCTCAGCCAGGGTCTTTGTTTGAATGATGATCTGCAGCGTGTTTTAGCAAAACACGACGCTATTGCCGCAGGCATAGCGGTTCCGGTGGAGAAGCAGAGATCGCTCCATTCCACGCTAGCGAAGACAGATACTATAAAAGAAGCAGTTCAAAGGTTAGTAACTTATGCCGATCGTTTTGGTTCAAGATAATTTACTAGAAATATACACTAGTAAGAAAAATCTCAAAAACTGCATATGCTTCCTAACTTTTTTTCCCCTTAATTTTTCAGGTCTTCAGCAGCTACTACAAGTGCAAGCAAGCAGTCACCCTTTGAACAATTAGCACTTCCTGCACCTCCATCATCTAGCAGTGCAAAAGCTGTTGTTGCAGCACCAGCTCCTAGTTTCGACCTCCTTAGTGGAGACGAGTACATCAAACCTGAACCTGAAAATTCGCTGGCGCTTGTTCCTGTCAGTGAATACTCAGCTTCAGACCAGAATGTATTGGCCCTTGCAGACATGTTCCAACAAAATAGTGTTGCTGCCAACAATAGAAACCATAACCAGCTTACAAACTCTTTTGTTTCCCCTGCATCTCGAGCAAACCCTGCTCCAGTGCACTCTACTCTGCCTCAACAACCCACTACTTATTCAAATGGCGAAATCGTACCTTACGGTCAACAATCCCAACTGAACGCCACAAGGTCCTGGAATGGGCAGCCTGCTTATGGAGTGGATTCCCAACGGCAAGCACTAAATTATGGTACACCACTTTCTCAGTACACAATAGCATTATGTGTCTATTTATCAGAAATTATAGGCAAATCGCTTGCCGTATCTTCAATCCATGACTATATATTTTTTAGATAGGGCCTATAAAAATGCACTACTAGGCGTAAAAAATTCTCACACTGAACATGAACGTGTGGTTGTCATCTTGTTGATGTAGTTCGATATGTAATTAGATAACAAATATACTACACTACTAGGGCTAATTCATTGTTAACCATCTTGGTCCAGAAAGCATGTGCACTTTTTTTTTTCATTTCAAATAGCTCCATGAGCACTTGACATTCTCCTATTCACAGGTGTAGAGGATCAGAACAGAGGCCTTCCACCAGCACCCTGGGAAATTCAGCACTTGACGGGTAACCAACCCCAACAAGCACAAAGTGGTCAAGGGTTCATGTCAACACAACAAATGCCAGGAGGTATGCGCTTGCCACCGGTGCTCGGCACGCAGCAAGCACCACAGTTTGTGCCGAACATGCAATACGGGGGCATGTACCCGAATTCGATGCAAATCAACCAAGGAATGGGCATGAACTCCCAACCGATTGTCGGTGGACAGTTTTATGGGATGAACTATCAACAGTCATATGCAGTTCAAATGACCGGTTATGGGTATGTGCACCAATCTGGAGGCTACTACATCCCGAACGCCGCATATGCGTATACCAGTGCAAATGAACTTTCTCAGAGAATGAATGGAGCAACGTCATCCTTTTCTCTGAAGCAGCAGAATAAAGCAAGCAGGCCAGAAGACTCGCTCTTCGGCGATCTTCTTAGCATAGCCAAAATGAAGCAGAGCAAACCTGCAGCTGGTAAGGTCGGTGGCTTGTAAGAAGAAGGGTGGAGTGGATGCATGATTTTTCCAGCAGCAAAAGCTTTACCTCGAACTCTCGTAGTACATAATTCTATTTGGCACTTTTGGTACAATGCCAGATGGTTTATTGATGTAAATTCCATTTTTAGGCACGGATACATACTGGAAAGTAATGGACTGTATGATTCCTGTATGGTATGGTCTCCTGATTATATAATACAGTTACGAATTTTGTAGTGTCATCAACATCCATGTGTACAAATATTAGGCAAAGACTTTTTAGTATCTCGTTCCATTTTACCTATGTTATTCTAACAAGAGGAATACTACTTACCAGTTTATATGTCATACTGATACTATTGCTCTCACATCGACTGTTTTAAGATACCTCTCTTATTGACATCAACATGACCAGAAAGTGAGCTTTTTTTAGAATTGTACTTGGCTGTACAAGTATCGAAGCACGTAAAAAAAATCAAAGTGTGAATTCTCAATTAACTAAACCACATCAAAACAAGACACATGGCTCTCTCACTCATCTCAAACCCTAGCCCTACAATTTCCGGCCCTGTTTTCACACTCCAACCGAGTCCACACTTCTGTGGCACGCGCTTTGGCATCGAACAACCTCACCTTGCATCTAACACCTAGGCTGTCTCATGCAGCCGAATGCGAACTGCTTGAACTACGCACTATATTGGCCATGATAAACTTAAATATGCAGGTTGCTGACAGGAGAACTACAAGGGACGCTGAGAAACCTTTCACCGCTAAGCTAGCTTACCAAGCAGTTTGGAGGACAAACCCCACAGACACGCTAGCCCCGGCCATCTGGCAAAACTATGCCCCAAATAAATGCCGCTCTTCCTCTGGCTTGCCCGCAAGGACCGCCGCTTCACGAATGAACAACGTTTCAGACGGGGCATTGCCACTTCCGCTGCGTGCCCCTTCTGCGATCACTGTGAATCCATCAACCACCTCCTTTTCGGATGTCAGCACCTCGCTCCACTTTGGGGGGAGCTAGACAGCCTCTGTCCAGATGCGGCGCAGGGGCTGCCCCGAGCATGGGAGGGTGAATGGCACAACAAAACTAAATCAACAGTTCTACTGGCCCTTCTCTGGAATATCTGGAAGCGACGGAACGCCAAGGTCTTTCGGAATATACAACTTGGGCTTCATGATGTTGCAGGCTCCGCTGCGGACGATCTTAAACTCTGGTCCCACCGCTGTAATAATATTCAAAAGCAAATTCGGCTCCGGGACTGGGGCTCCATGTTGTTCCACCTTGCCGGAAGAATTTAGCCTCCCGTTACATGTAATTTTATTTTTCACCCCTTTTTTTCCTTCCTTAAACCCCATGTACTCTCTGTTCTCCCTGAGATTTGTAACACCCTAACGGTTGGCAATAAAGGTTCAGGCAGGCGTAAGCCCGCCGTTGACGCGTTAAAAAGAAAAAGACACATGGCTCACAAATCTAAACTGAAATTCCTTCGCGGATAAACATACAGTTTTCAGCAGCGGAGCGCTGAAATTGCCCTTGAAACGTCATTAGGTAAGCCCAAGTACCTACAGTATTGGTTATTTTAACGCTGCAGGTGATGGAGGACCAGTACGAGCTACTGTCAACATGGGGAGTTACGCGTTGAGGATCCCGCGGAAAGAGGGACACCATTAGGTAAGCCTAAGTACAGCATAACATGACACTCTCGACCAGCTCCAAAGCTTCCCCGTGCAGGTGCACCACACCTACAAGAAAGAAACCAAATGTATGCATTTTATGATGATATTTGGGCAACAATGACGGAATGACCTGAACAACGAGCTATGTAGAAGATATGCATACCATGTTGCACAAATCGCATTCATGAAAGATAACGTTGTCAGTGTTCCCATTGCCTATCGTTCCTATCAGTCTTTACCATTTCCTTTTCAGTGTGCTCGAGTAATAGTGTTGATGCATACAATTACAATTCTTGAGAAGAAGGAACCGATGGAAGAACTACTTATATAAGTGCATGGTCGAGCAATAAAAAAATGTGTACGTACTAAGAGATTGAACTCTATTCATATCCAAGAGTTGGACGGGCAGGTATGACATTTATTATATGCATATTCGGTTGAAGACTTGAATTGTTAGCGTCAATCAGTCAACTTGCTCTGCTTCTAGTACAAATGTCCTTTTTTTCTATTTAACTTCAGGGTTTTCTTTTTTTGAGCCACCAAATCTCCATCCCATCATACTTGCTACCTCTTCAATCAATAGCAAATCAATGATAAGCTAAATGTTGCCAATCCGGAAAGAACCTAACTTCTTTTGGTCATTCCACAATGTACTGTCACCAATCATTGTCGAAACGACTCAACTCTCGCGAGAGTGTAATAAAGGTACTACGCATATGCCTTTTATAAAAACTGTGCATACTTGATCTATTTACTCAAACCTATTACGGAACTTCCTGAGAGATAACCTTTTATCTCATTAAGGTCTTTCTGCCACCGAATCTTCATCAGAAAGTTCACTTGAGACAAGCTTGTATTGACCATTTGCATTACTGAGTACGGTCAGACGGTCTCTAAAATGTTCTTTTTTCTTTTTATGAAATGATCGCTAAAATGTTGCACTCAGTAGACTGGTTCCTATCAGCCAAGTGAAAAGCATGTCTTCTTTGTAGAAAAACATCTTAAAAGCATAAGCATAGCTTTGGGTACGCGTTTCTTTCTCTCAAAATGACGAAACAAATGTGCATTCCACACAAAATGTCATTTTTCTGTCACAACTAGTACCAAGTTCATGCTTCATGGCTGAAAGGTTTGGTCCAGGTTTCACCAACCCTCCATATTTTCTTTCATATAGACAAGGTGATCCAGGGAGGATTATTTTTTGTTACATGATTAACAGCTAGAATAACGCACTCATTTTCTACATTTTGCATAAACACAACGCTACATCACAGGAAATCCCATATGGGGATGATATAATGGCCTTGGTCTGGTGGCCCAGTTGAGGATTTTGTTTGTAAGAAACTGCAATTGCTTGATATCTGGAGGGGGACATGCGCAAAAACTAGGAGAGCAGCGATTCGGTGCCCAGACTCATCTGCACCCGCGTTGAAGAAAAAAATTCAAAACAAATAGTAGAAAATTCAAAAAAAATGCATGGTAGATAATTTGGTGTCTGAGGTCCGCTCCGAATTTCAGATCATTTGGACATCTTGTTAGATTATATTATACTGCTATACCGTATATGTGTATGTATTGGGCGTAGCGTGTGTGTATGTGATCGTGGCGCACGCCTGTAGAGTTAGTGGCGATGATCCCACGTAGTGGATCACCATGATCTCCCTGGCTATCGGCTTGTAAACTGTACATAAGACTCAGCCGAGAGCTTAATCAAGTGTGGTGAATCATTCTTCCTAATCCTCCTCGCCTACACATCTGAGTATCTCTCGGGAAAAAAGACAAATTTGGTGTCTGTAAAAATATTTACTGTTCATGCATTATTCTAACCCAATTTGTCTTTTTTGCTGAGAGCTACTTATATGTACAAATGACTTGAAATTTGAAGCATACCTCACGCACCAAATTATCTACCATGCAAAAAAATTGGTTATTTTAGAATTTTTTGTAAAATTTGACCAGGTGCAGATGAGCCTGGGCTCAGAAATGGGTATTCCAAAAACTAGCTATTATCTTTTGACGTTCTTAAGATAATTTAGTTAACGAGAAAGTTATCGAATGAGCTCATGCAATGTAATGTGTTTTGCGATGTCATGCAATGTGATGCTGATTACAGTCATTTGACTGACTACATCTCCTACATGGACATCTCCAAGGATAGAACTTATTCTAGAGGGGTATGTATGGACGATATGAACTAAATGCTCACTTAATGTCCTAACCTAACAAGGTTGAGGAAATAAGTGGAGTAAAATCCCTTGAAAGGATAACACACGTGTGTAACCAAACATAGAGTATTATTGTATTAAACTGAGCTACCGTAGCCTGAGCCCCGTGCCGCTCCGTTTTTGGAATTGCTACCCGAATAGGTGCTCGGGTTTGGGTTTTTCGGGTTCGGGTTTTTTGGGTTCGAGCTTCGGGTATCAGGTTTTATGCCGAGGGTAATATTAACCTATCACGTCAGTACTAACTAGATTGTTCATGGTTTTCGACGATCCAAAACCTCCCATCCATAATAGAAAGGTTTAGCCCAAATGTTACCCGTGCTCCATATTTCACTAATATATATAGTATCTACGTGTTTTTTTTTTTTGAGTTTTGTTAGGGTTTATGCCATGCTCGGGAAGACGAGTTGGAGGCGGCTTCTTGAAGATGGAATAAGGTATCCCCGCCTAGTCCCCGTCCCGGTGATGTTTTAAGTGTCGTCAGAGGGCGTGTAGAGGTGTGTCTCCGGCGGATCTCATGGGATCAGGTCAGTGTTTGTCTTCGATGGATCCGGTCTTTGTATGCATCTATGTGTCTGTAGGTGGGATCCTTCCGATCTAGGCTTCTCTTCATCGATGGCGGTTATTGTTCTGGTGCGTTGGTTCTATGGGACCTTAGCATGACGACTTCCCGACTGTCTACTACAGCAATGTTTGCCCGGCACCGATGAGGGAGGGGCGATGACGGCGACATGCCTTCGGCTTGCTCCGGTGCTTGTAGTCGTCGCTAGGTGGTCTACGGACCTTGATTTAATTCTTACTTCTTGTGTTCTTTGTATTACCTTGATAGTTGATGAATAGATCGGAAGTTTTTTCGGAAAAAAAAAACAGTAATGGCGCCGGATATTAGAGCATCTCCAATAGGTGCGCAACCGTGCGGCACGCTAAAATATGTTTACAACGCCGAAATAGCTACTTTTTGCGCGTCGTAGAGCGCTAGCTCCAACAACCGCTGCAAAAAATTGCGTGCTTTGCTCCAGCAGAAGCGCTAAAATACAGCGCGCGATACACATATGTACACAAAAACAAGATAGTTCAACATAGATAGTTCATAGCATAGGTAGATACAACAAGATAGTTCACCCGCCGAGGTCGTCCGTGGCGCCATGAAAAGGCCGCGCGTGAGACCGGTGCTTGGAGGAGCACCGGCGGAGGCGAAGCCAAAGCTCCCCGGGCTAGGGTTTGCGCCGGCGGCGGCGGAGGGATCGCGGGTGTAGGAAGGGGTGAGGGGATGTTGGCGTGACCGTCATCGGGCGAATTCGCCAGCGGCAGCGCGGGGCAGGGCGGACGAAGAGGGTGGCGGCAGTGCGACACGGACGCTCGAGTGTGCAGCGCGTGGGAGTGCGCACATGAAATAAGTGGTGCACGATGCCGTTTCGCTCCGCGCGCTGAACCACTTATGCCACGCGCGCGTTTTTTGCGCCTCCGCTGAAGCACCCGGAGCGGCTGCGCGCGCACAAAAAATAGAATTTTTCCAACACGGGCTAATATCGTGCGCATGCTGGAGATGCTCTTACAAGGTATTAGAGAAAGAGTATGCATCCTCAAAGTCATGTCTCCTGTGAAATGCTGACCTGGAGCCACAAACCATCTCCAATTTTTGTAGCATGGATCAGAAGAGTTGTAAAATAAACAGTAATGTCGTCGAAGATGACAATCTACAGCTACTATAGGCAGAGGTGCTCTGCAACTTGATTGTACACGCGCTACTATTGACTGAGCATTCTTGAGTTACTGTTGTGCTAAAATACCATGCTAGGGTTAACGGTCATTCTTAGCTCTGGCCACGGATTAAGAGTAACTGAGGTGCGTTGCCAAGATCACTTGGGATGACTGTAATCCAGCTCAAAAAACAACAACAAAAGACGATGTCTAATACATGCTACTATCAGAGCAGACGAGTTAGCAGTGAGGATCGGGCTGGACGAGGGACGCTGTTAGGCAGGGGCGGCGCTAGGGGTATTCTTGGGTCTTCATGTAAATACCCATGATTTTTACAAAATAGTCTTGATTTTAGCAAAAGAGTGACAATTTTTGAAAAACAGCAATGGTTTTGGTAAAAATGAATACACATGAATATCCGGTTGCAAATTCCTGGAGCCACCACTGCTGTTAGGTAAGCCTAAGTACAACATCACAACGCCGACCAGGAAAACTTCTAACCTGCCACTTGGTGCTGCACCACACCTACAAGGAAGCTGCAGAAACTATACATTTTATGATATTTTGGACAAGAATGGCGGGATGACATGAGCTACACGCCATGTGCAAGATATCCATACCATTTTGCATAATTTGCATCCATGGAAGGTAACATCGTGAGTATTCCCGCTGCCTATCATTCCTAACCCTCTTTGCCATTTTCCTGGCAATGCTCGAGCAATAGTGTTCGGCGCATACAGGTACAATTCTTGAGGAGAAGGTAGCAACGAAAACACTACTTATATAAGAACTGGAACATGGTAGAGAGCAATATCAAGATCAAAGAGTGAATATGTAAGAGGTTGAACTTTATTCATATTTCAAGAGTTGGCAGTGCAGTTATAACATTTATTATATGCATTTTTGGTTAAAGGCTTGAATTTTTAGTGCCAATCATTCAATTGGCTCTGGTTATAGCACAAATGTTTTTTTTATCCTCTTAAACTTCATTTTGTCTTTTTCTTAGCCTCACCAACCAATTGAGATATATCTATCTCAGCGGACTCAATCATAAAGGTACCATGCATATACCATGCCTCCAAAACTATAATACCTGATCTATTTACTCAAATCTGTTACTGAACTTGTCGAGAGATAAACATATATCTCATTAAGATTTTTCTACCAGAAGATATTCTTGTTCTGGTCATTCGGCTCTTTCGCTCTCTCGGTCATTTAACCTATGATAGTGAGCAGTAGTTGATAATAATTTAGATAGAATTCCCCAATTGCACACCAGAAAGTTTCTGGAGAGAAGCTTGTATTGACAGTTTGCATTAGTGTTGTCAATTGATTGAAAATTTTCCTTTCTTTACTTTGCATAAATCGAATTTAATTGGAGATCATGCCCCCACCCCCTTACCATTGCCACATTAGCATCTGAGATAGGGTACGGTTTCAGCCTTTCAGGTTTAGCACAAGATATATGACGCGAGCTACCTATTGACCTATCACACGTTACCAGTGAAAGATTGTGTTCTTTCTGTGTTTACCAAATGACCGCTAAAATGTTGCACTCAGTAGACTGATTTCTTTCAGCCAAGTCAAAAGCATGTCTTCTTTGTAGAAGAATATCTTCAAAGCATAAGCATAGCTTTGGTTCGCGTTTCTTTCGATCTCGAAATGGCGAAACTATTGTGCTTTCCCCATGTCGAAACTAATGCGCATTCCGCTCCGAAGAGGTCATTCTCTTGTCACAACTAGTACCAAGTGCATGCTTCATGGCTTTCAACACGCGGTAACCTTTAACCCATAGTAGTAGGAGGGTTTGGTCCAGGTTTCACCAACGCTCCATATTTTTATTAATATAAACAAGGTGATCCAGGGAGGATACCTCAGTTTCTACAGTATTTTTCGTTACATAATTGACAGCTAGGATAGTCGAGTTTCTACATTCTGGCATAAACACATGCTACATCACAGGAAATGCCATACTGGGATTGTGTACTGGCCTTGATCCGTGTTATGGTGGCCGAGCTGAGGATTGTTGCTAAGAAATTGAAATGACTGGATATCTGGAGGGGGAGCCTGCACCCAAACACGATGAAAACTAGCTATCATCATTTTGCCCTCTTAAGAAAATTAGCCAACGAGAAAGTTATCACATGAGCTCATGCGATGTAATGCTGATTACAGTCACTTGACAGACTACATCACCTACATAAATATCTCCTATCGAGACAACTTATTCTAGAGGGGTATTCATGGATATGAACTCAATGCTCACTTAAAGTCCTACCTTAGCAATTGTTGAAGAAATAAGTGGAGTAAAATCCCTTGGAAAGGACAACACGGGTGTAACCAAACATAGAGTAGTGCATAAATGTAGAATCACCTGGTGCATTTGTGGACCGCTATGAAAGGGTGGTTGTTGTAGATGAGGTTGCTGAAGATGAACAGGTGATTGTTCCTACATCTACCGACACACCGATTTGCAGTGAGTGCAAAGTACAACTTGTATTTTTTCAAGAAATAAAAAATTGTCCATTACCTGGCCAAATGGCGACATGCCAGAAAATCCTTGAAGAGACTTCAGACCAAACTGTTGTGTAACATATGGTGCCTGTTTTGGTAAAGCTATAATATATCAGACTTAAATACAAACTACAAATAGTCATCATCTTCTCTGTTCATCAAAACAGGGGTGTATGGAAAGAGAAGTAGAAGGAATATAAGTTGTACCTGCATTATATGACTTGGGGCAAGGAACTAGTTGGTTGGAGTACTCTTGTGATTCGAGATGTCATTCGATATTGTGGGAGCAACAACCCTAAGTGGGAGTTCAGCCTCCTCAGCCTCCACTAGACCTACTGTTGGGGAACGTAGTAATTTCAAAAAAATTCCTACGATCACGCAAGAACTATCTAGGAGAAGCATAGCAACGGGCGGGGAGAGTGTGTCCACGTACCCTCGTAGACCGAAAGCGGAAGCGTTATATCAACACGGTTGATGTAGTCGTACGTCTTCACAATCCGATCGATCCTAGCACCGAACGTACGATACCCCCGTGTTCAGCACACGTTCAGCTCATGACGTCCCTCGTACTCTTGATCCAGTTGAGGCCGAGGGAGAGCTCCGTCAGCACGACGGCGTGGCGATGGTGATGATGAAGTTACCGGCGTAGGGCTTCGCCTAAGCACTATGACGATATGACCGAGGTGTGTAACCGTGGAGGGGGGCACCGCACACGGCTAAGAGAAACTTTGATGTGCCTTTGGGGTGCCCCCTTCCCACGTATATAAAGGGGGGAGGAGAGGAGGCCGGCCCTAGGAGGGGGCGTGATAACCCACAAGTGTAGGGGATAATTGTAGCCTCTTTCGATAAGTAAGAGTGTCAAACCCAACGAGAAGCTAAAGGTAGAACCGATATTCCCTCAAGTTCTATCGACCACCGATACAACTCTACGCACGCTTGACGTTCGCTTTACCTAGAACAAGTATGAAACTAGAAGTACCTTGTAGGTGTTGTTGGATAGGTTTGCAAGAAAATAAAGAGCACGCAAATAAAAAGTAGGGGTTGTTTAGATAAAGAAGCAATAAAGTAAATATAGCGAGTGTGGAAAAGTGGTGGTAGGAGTTGTGAAATTGTCCCTAAGCAATTGACTACTTTACTAGACCGATAATCACTATTGCAATTCTATTTGAGGGAGAGGCATAAGCTAACATACTTTCTCTTCTTGGATCATATGCACTTACGATTGGAACTCTAGCAAGCATCCGCAACTACTAAAGATCATTAAGGTAAAACCCAACCATAGCATTAAAGCATCAAGTCCCCTTTATCCCATACGCAAACAACCTACTTACTCGGGTCTGTGCTTCTGTCACTCACGCCACCCACCATAAGAAAATCATGAACATATTGCAAACCCTACAGCAGGGATCCCTCACGCTTGCGCGACACGGAGAGCACCATAGGACAGCACCAATAATAAAATATGCAACTCAAACCAATCATAGCAATTCATCAATCACCGATAGGACAACGAAAATCTACTCAGACATCATAGGATGGCAACACATCATTGGATAATAATATGAAGCATAAAGCACCATGTTTAAGTAGAGGGTACAACGGGTTGAGGGAGAGTGGACTGCTGAATATAGATGGGGAAAGGTGATGGAGATGTTGGTGAAGATGACGGCGGTGTTGGTGAAGATCGCGGTGATGATGATGGCCCCCGGCAGCGCTCCGGCGCCATCGGAAGCAAGGGGGAGAGAGCCCCCCTTCTTCTTCTTCTTCTTCTTCTTCTTCTTCCTTGACCTTCTGCCTAGATGGGAGAAGGGTTTCCCCTCTGGTCCTTGGCTCCCATGGCGTGGGAGGTGCGAGAGCCCTTCCGAGATTGGATCTGTCTCTCTGTCTCTCTCTGTTTCTGCGTTCTTCTGTTCTGCCTTTTCACCGTTTCGTATATATATGGAGATCCGTAACTCCGATTGGGTTGAAACCTTCGCCCATATTTTTTCCAAAAATTAGCTTTCTTGCGGCCAAAGAAGAGCAGCAACCGCCTTACAGGTGGCCCACGAGGGTCAGGGGCGCGCCCCCTGCCTCGTGCCCACCTCGGGCACCGTTTCGCGTTGATTCTTCCTCCGGAAAATCCTGAATATTCCAAAAATATTCTCCGTCCATTTTTATCCCGTTTGGATTCTGTTTGATATGGGTTTCCTACGAAACATAAAACTTGCAACAAACAGGAACTGGCACTGGGCACTGGATCAATATGTTAGTCCCAAAAATAGTATAAAAGGTTGCCAAAAATGTATGAAAGTAGTAGAATATTGAAATGGAACAATCAAAAAATATAGATACGACAGAGACGTATCAGGGCGCATCATGGGGAAAGTCCTACTTGGACTCCTAGTCCAAGTAGGAACTTGGACTCCTAGTCCAAGTAGGAATCAATCCCCCCTTTTCCTAGTCCAAGTAGGAGAAGAAGGGAAAGAGGAGAGAAGAGAAGGAAGGAGGGGGGCACGCCCCCTCCCCTTGTCCAATTCGGACTGGGCAAGGGGGGCGTCCGCTACCTCTGGCCGGCCCTATCTCTTCTCCACTAAGGCCCATTGTGGCCCATTAATCCCCCGGGGGGTTCCGGTAACCTCCCCGTACTCCGGAAAATACCCGATACACTTCGGAACCATTCCGGTGTCCGAATATAACCTTCCAATATATCAATCTTTATGTATCGACCATTTCGATACTCCTCGTCATGTCCGTGATCTCATCCGGGACTCCGAACAACCTTTGGTACATCAAAACACATAAACTCATAATACGAATCGTCATCCAATGTTAAGCGTGCGGACCCTACGGGTTCGAGAACTATGTAGTCATGACCGAGACACATCTCCGGTGAATAACCAATAGCGGAACCTGGATGCTCATATTGGTTCCAACATATTCTACGAAGATCTTTATGGGTCAAACCACATAACAACATATGTTGTTTCCTTTTTCATCGGTATGTTACTTGTCCGAGATTCGATCGTCGATATCATCATACCTAGTTCAATCTCGTTACCGGCAAGTCTCTTTACTCGTTCCGTAATGTCTCATCCCGCAACTAACTCATTAGTCAGATTTCTTGCAAGGCTTATAGTGATGTGCATTACCGAGAGGGCCCAGAGATACCTCTCCGAAACACGGAGTGACAAATCCTAATCTCGATCTATGCCAACCCAACAAACACCATCGGAAACACCTGTAGAGCATCTTTATAATCACCCAGTTACATTGTGATGTTTAATAGCACACTAAGTGTTCCTCCGGTATTCGGGAGTTGCATAATCTCATACTTATAGGAACATGTATAAGTCATGAAGAAAGCAATAGCAATAAACTAAACGATCATAGTGCTAAGCTAACGGATCGGTCTTGTCCATCACATCATTCTCTAATGATGTGATCTCGTTCATCAAATGACAACACATGTCTATGGCTAGGAAACTTAACCATCTTTGATTAACGAGATAGTCGAGTAGAGGCATACTAGGGATATTTTGTTTATCTATGTATTCACACATGTACTACGTTTTCGGTTAATACAATTCTAGCATGAATAATAAACATTTATCATGATACAAGGAAATATAAATAACAACTTTATTATTGCCTCTAGGGCATATTTCCTTCACCTACAACAATTAAATAAGATCAGACACTGATCATGTTCAATCCAGCATGGAGCAGCTTAGGTGATGAACATACCAGGGTTAAAATTTTCAACGGAATTTCCGAAATGTCACAAATTTCAGTGGAGTCCAAAATATTTTTAACCCTAGAATTTCAAGGCATTTTCAAACTGATTTTAAAATGAATTTAAATTATGTCAGAATTCATTAAAATTAAGTGAAATTGGAAATCTCAAAATCCGAAATAATTTTTGAATTTTCGCATATTTCAGCGAGGTCCAAAATTATTTTGTTTCCGAAATTAAAAACCTTGGAACATACCTTGTCTACATTTTTCCTTTTTACTTGATTCAAGAGGGCTTTGCTGCCGGCGACGATTCTCTACTTTTTTTTAACTACTTGCTCTGCAAGGTTCACTGTTGCTGGTATCGTTCTGAAGCAAATTTGTCTGTTGACTTCTAACGATAGTGCTTAAGGAAGGGTTGTCATGCAACTTAACTTGTAGAAGAAGTTCAACTTGCTCCACGAGCTGATCAAAAATCTTTGACCTTCAACGTTCTCTGCAACCTTTGCTGCCACTTTGTATGAAGTCTGATACAGCGAGTTGTGCTATTTATACACCGTGAACTTGTGATCTTCATCCACAACAGCAAAGCCATAGTTCTCCTTTGGAGGTTCACTCTGAGCATCCTTTCATCATATTTTCCAAAGGACCACAATAGTTGGCGAATGTTCACTGAGAGGGGTGGCATTTGCGAACGTTTTTGCTCGCAGTTTCTTCATCAGAGACGCGTGACAATTTCTTCTGGTACACATGGCAATTTCTAAAAAGGAAGAAAAATTTGCGGCAAAAACGGGCAGAATTTGCCATCTCCTACCACCTAAAATGCTCCAGAATCATTCGCTTGCCATTCCCCTACCAGGGAATGTTTGCATGTTAGTATTTTCGTTTCAAATATATTGTGGTGGAAGTTCTTCAATATTGTTTATCTCAAGAACATCTATCATGATGGCATCCATGTTCACTTTGGAGCGTGGCTGCAATATCTACACAGAAAATATCACCCTGAAGATATTGGAGACTTTCGCCTCCCCCTCCCTCGCTGGTGGCAGAGGGCGCGATCAGGCAAAGCCTGGCTGGCACCAGAGGGGTCTTCTCGCCTCCTTGTGTGGTGGCCTTGGTGCGTGCCTTGCGGCAGCGCGTTAGAGCTAGGAGGTGAAAGCGACGTGGTGGCTGCACGACAGACGGGGTGGTAGGTGGTGCATGTTGCGGCCCCGAGGTGGTCGGTGCGGTTGGCGGCGCGGGCTCTGGACATCGGTCTCTGCCTTGGTGCTCGGGCGGTGGGATTGTGCCGTGGTGGTCGTGGTGTGGTGCGCGCGGGTGTGGATGTGGTGGTGTTGTGATTTCATCCTGCTCGAGTGTCCAGTGGGTGCCCGCGGTGAGGGCCATGGATGGCTCGGGCTAGCTTCCTCGTCCATGCTTTGAATGGGTTGTGGCTCGGGCGGTACTAGGTGCTGCGGCGGTGATGTGGTGGGTGCGAGTGTGTGGGCAACGCATATCTGGTGTTGTAACACGGACTCGGCGCGGTGGCGCTGCTCGTGTTCTTCCGGGCGGCGATGGGACGGCAATGTTGTTGTTTTCATAGCGGTGCAATCTGGGTCACCCGGAGGCGGACGTGTACCGGCGTGGTTGGGTCGTTGATGTCTTCGGCAGGGGCCGCGAATCAGGTGCGTGGTGGTGGACGATGTCCGATGGCTTGCAGGTTCATAGGGCTAATTTGGTCCGCATTGGTTGCCTTCGTGTTGTGCTCTTCTCGCTTGTTGCATGTTCATTGCGTTGGTTCGAGTCGCGCTCCCCAGGCGCTGCTGTGTCATCAGATGGATCGGCATAGAGAATATGGATATGGCGATGACACGACGTTCGAGCGTGTTTGGTGGCCGTCGATAGTCATTGGGTTGTATCCTCAGGTCCACCAAAAGCGGCTGGGAACATAGGCATGGGCATTTCCTACGGTGATGATACCGACCCACCTAGTGGCTGATGTCGGGCTAGGAGTGAAAGGTGCCTTTACCTTCTACTACTGAGGTTGGGGGCGTGATGTGGATGGTTGGCAGTGACTAGGGGCATGGATGCCAGGGCGGCAGTTCCGTGGGCTTCACAGTTGGCTTTCCGACAGGCTTCATGGTAGAGATGGTGGCTTCACCTCTTGGCACTGCGAGCGGCGAGGGATGTGGTAGCGGGAAGCTCTGGTCAATTCTGGCAGTGATGGGTCGACCCTCACTGCGGTGGTGACTGGAAGTCCTCTCAGTGGTGCAAGTGAGTTTCCGAGCGAAAGCTCGTGTTTCTGGCACTTGCCATAGTGGCTCCTGTCGGTGCCACTTGCTTCTTGAAGACGTCGTTGTCGTTCTCATCCTTGTCGTAGGGCTTCGGATTAAAACTTTTTTATGTTTCTTCGGACTTGGTAGCGGCGATGTCACCCTCTTGGGGACGTTGTCGTGGAGTTGAGGAGTCCTCGGTCAGGCCTTGGCGAGATCTTAGGCTTGTTCTAGGTTTTTTGTTGTATCTTTTGATCTTCTTTGTAAGGGAGTCTCTCGCCATGTTGTATCTTTCGTTCATGTATTTTTATGTGTTGCTTTATATATAAAGCGGTGCGAAAGTCTAGGTCAGTGAGAATATATCACTCCCATAAGGAAAGGCCCGTGTTTCTCTATCCGCATACAATTTACTTAGCCACTCGTCGTCTTTTAGATTGTACTTCGCTAAGATAACCTAAACGGCGTCCAGAGCACCCCTCCACCGGTGACATTCATTGTTCCCGAGGTCAACATCCTCCCCGAGCCCAGTATCCTTGTCCAATAGCTCTACCTCGCCGCCCTCTTCAACTGAATGCCGCATATGTGTATACTACTGCAGATGAACTTTCTCATAAACGAATGGAGCAACTCCATCACTTTCCCGGAAGCAACAGAATAAACCAAGCAGGCCAGAAGACTCGATCTTTGGCGATCTTCTTAGCATCGTCAAAATGAAGCAGAGCAAACCTGCAGCTGGTCAGGTCGGCGGCCTGTAAGAAGAATGATTGAGTAGATGCACGGTTTTGCTGCATTCGCGAGCAGCTGTTAGAGATATATTTGGAATACATGTATTTAGTAGTCTAGGGTTCGTAATCTGTCTCCTACCGAAAAAGGGTTTCCCCCACTTTGTATACAAGGCAACCAACCGAGACAACCAACGATAGATGCTGGGGCGGAAGCAGCACTGTCACGCCATAAAGAAATGAAAGAAAAAATATAAGAGAAACAAATGCCGACAATGGCGGATCGACAAAAAACGAAGAAGCCTCGAGACATCTGCATCCACCGGAGATTGCCCACCAAGCTCCGAGCCTCCGAAGCGCCGGTACCAATCAACACCTCCAAGAAGGGACGCGACAATGACGACGCTGCTGCCAAGGGTTTCCCCCGGTACGCGGTGAGGAGAGAAGAAGGGTAGCCACGACGCCCTACAGGAAGGTCCGGCGGCACCCTCATGCGCCACCGCGTCGGTGTCGGCCAAGCCAACAGGGATTTCTCCCGATCCCAACCTCCACCTCAGGCACTCCGGAGCTTGCCACCAAACCGACCACCACCCAGCGCCAAACCGGTCAAGAAGCTTCCCATGTTGTCTCATCACGGCACCGCGAAGCATGGCCTGCACAATGAAGAAGAGGAGTCGGGACTAGGGCAGCAGCACCGTCGGCACGTGGGAGGGACCCACCTCCACCGTCAACGATGGTAGCTGACCAGACGCAATAGCAGGAACATACCAGGCCCGTGGCCACACAAGCCTGGCCGGGATCTCCGAGGCCCGTAAAGTTCCCGCCTTCGCACTGCAGCCGGCACGCCGTCGGCGTCGCCGCCCCTGTCCAAGCCGCTTCCCTACCTCCCCGCACAGAGAGCGTCAAGGCCGAGCCGTAGCCGGCCCGCTAGGACCCAGATGGGGCCATACGGGCCCAGATCTGGGCCGGGGTCGCGACACCGGCCACCCAGCACCACCGGACCGCCCTGCCGCCAAATGAAGGCACCACCACCACGCGCACCGCCAGCCACCACCACCCGGTTGCCGGACCGCCACTGGCCGAGCCTCACCACCGCCGCACGCCCGTGACAGAGAGGAACCCTCGCAGCCGCCTGGAGCCTGAAGCCGGTCCCCAGCCGTCGCTCACACCGCCCGCGACCCGCGGCGCCTGGCCAGATCCACCGCCACCGCCTCCGAATCGCGCCCACGCACGCCCCACCAGGCAGCCGCCGCGCCACCACGAAGCACCAGCGGGGCCGACACGCCGACACCACCAAGAGCTCCCGGATCCACGCTGCCAAGCCCCACCACATCCCGACGCCTCCTGCAGCCCGCCGTCCTACGCCGGCCAGGAGCTCCGCGAGGAGGAGAGGATGCGACCCGGCCGCCGCCCATGCAGATCGGGCTTCGCCCGGCGGTACCCCTAGGCGGCGGCGAGGGAGGAGGAGGCCGGAGGAGGGCAAGCTAGGGTTCCCTCGGCCCGCTCGCGGGAGCAGCGGCAGGGGTGGGGAAAAGATACAAGTATTTTCGGACGGGGGGAGTATAAGTCTTTTTCTCTGTCTCCTACCTTATCTCCAGGAGAGGCGCCTTGCCCTCAAGTCTTGTACTTAATATACACTCGCCCTCGAGGCTCAATAATACAACCATCATATTCCGCAACAATCCCTGTCTCTCCCTTCTAACACTTCCTTGAAACCGGCCACCCAGACTCGGCATCGACCATGGCATTCTTCGCACGGCTACCTCGACCACGACTACACCACCCTACGCTCTCGGCTACATCGACAAACGGCACAAAGGGCTACCACCTTGCTTGAGCAACCTCGTCGGTTTTCACTCCAGCCACGACTTCCGCGATGCATCGACCGTTACGACTATGGGAGGGGGTGTCCGTCGGCTTGCCTTCAGATTCTTCTCCAGTCTCACCGTCTGCGTCGGTACCATCGTGACTGCGGGGGGTGTTGAGTATATTGATTATTAGGAAAGACGAGATAGACTAGGATTTGTTTCTACCTTGTCTTGTACTCCAAGTTGGTTATTATACTCCTATATATATGCCCACGAGGCTCAAGCAATACAACAACTATTTCACCAAATACCTCTCTCCCTTCTAACAGCAGCGAAGGCTTTACCTCGTAGTACATAATTCTATCTGTCACTTTTTGTACAATGCATGGATGGTTTATTGATATGAATTCCAATTTTTAGATAGGTATACATATTGGAAAGTAATAGATCTATTGATGAAAAAGGGTTGAAAAAGGGGGGAAACCCCTTTTCGTCAATAGATCATGAGATTTATGAATCGTGTAAGATACAGTGTGCTTATATGGTACAGTTTTCAGCAGCAGAGCATAATGCACCTGCAATTGTTTGTAAAACAAGTCCCACTTTGGCGCCCAGGAGACTGATTCCTTTAGGCTAAGACACAAGCATGTCTTCTTTGTAGAATAATATGTTTAGAAGGATAAGTATAGATTTGATATGCATTTCTTTTGATATCAAAATGTTGCACTGCCATTTTGCTTCCTATCACAACTAGTACTAACTACTCCCTCCATCCCAAATTAAGTGTCTCAACCTTAGTACAATTTTGTATTAAAGTTAGTACAAAGTCAAGACACTTATTTTGAGACGGAGGGAGTACATTTTTTGTGGTTTTCGATGAGTCAAAACCTATCACCCATGGTAGAAAGGTTTGGTCCAAATGTTACCAGTGCTCCATATTTCACTTATATAAACAGGGTGAGCAAATAGTAATGGCGTCGGATATGACAGGGTACAAGAGAAAGAGTAGGGGCATAATCCACAAGTCATGCATCCTGTGAAATGCTGACTTGCAGCAGCGTGCCATCGTCAATTGTTGGAGTAGAAACCATAGGAGTTGTAAAATCAACAACAATGTCGTCAAAGATGACAAGCTATACAGCTACTAGGCACAAGTGCTCTACAACTTGATTATTGTAACACCGCTATTGACTTAGCAGAGTTGGGTTACCATTGTGCTAGCAATCATCCTAGGGTTGACGGTCATTCTTAGCTCTCGTCTCCTATTAAGAATAACCAAAGTAGTTGCCAACCACAATTGGGACGACTATAATACAGCTCAAAAGATAACAAAATGACGGTCGCCAATACATGCTACTATCAGACCTCACGAGTTAAGCATTGAGGATCGCGATGGACGGAGCAGGTAGTCAGCTAAGCCTAAGTACAACATGGCAAGGGGCTAGAAGAGAACTCCCAGACTCCCTATTGGCACTACATCACACCTGCAAGAAAACGCAAAAAGTATACATTTTATGATATTTGGACAACAATGGCAGGAGACATGAGCTACGAGTTATGTGCAAGATATGCATACCGTTTTACGCAAATCTCAACCATCGAAGGTAACATCATGAGTGTTCCCGCTGCCTATCATTCCTAACCCTCTTTGCTATATCTCTGGCAACGCTCGGGCAATTGGGTTTGGCGCATGCAACTACAATTCTTGAGGAGAAGGTAGCATTTTTGTGGACTAGTTATATAATAACTAGGACATCGTAGAGAACAATATAAAGATTAAAGAGTGAACATGTAAGACACTGAACTCTATTCATATTCCAAGATTTGGCGCGCACAGTTATAACATTTATTATATACATGTTTCGTTCAAGACTTGATTTTTTAGCGCCAAACATTCAATTGGCTCTTGTTATAACACAATGTCCTTCTTTAAAAACTTTGGTTTGTTTTTTTAGGATCCTCAGCAACCATTATCGCAACAACTCAATTCTCGTGAAAGAGATATCTATCTATATCTCAGCAGACTCAATCATAAAGGTACCATCCATATACCATCCCTCAAAAACTATAATAGTAGATCTATTTACTCAAACCTATTACTGAACTTGTCCAGAGATAACCATTTATCCCATTAAGATTTATCTGCGTGTAGATAGTTCTATTCTGGTCTTTTGGCTTATTCGCTCTCTCAATCATTCAATCTATGAAAGTGAGCAGTTAATAATAATTTAGATAGAATGCCCCAATTGCACACCAGAAAGTTTCTTGACAAAAGCTTGTATTGACAGTTTGCATTAGTACTGTCAATTGATTCTCACGTCAGCATTGAGATAGGGTTTTTCAGCCTTTAAGGTTTAGCTCAAGATATATGACGCCGCCTACCTAATAATCCATCACATATACCAGTGAAAGATTGTGTTCTTTCTCTTCTTACCAAATGATCGCAAAGATGATGCACTCAGTATACTAGTTCATTTCTAAAAAAGCATACCTTCTTTGTAGAAGAACATTTAGCTATGGTCCATGTTTCTTTCGATCTCGAAATGTCAAAACTAATGTGCATTCCACACGTCGAAACTAATCCGCGGTCCACACACACGATGCTATTTTCCAGTCACAACTAGTGCCAACTGCATTCTTCATGGCTTTCGACGCGATGTAAACTTTCAACCATGCTAAAAATGTTTGGTCCAAGTTTTACCAAAGCACCATATTTTCATTAATATAAACAAGGTGATCCAGGGAGAATAGCTTAGCTTCTACATTATTTTGAATACATAATTTACAGCTAGGGCATTTGAGATTCTATATTCTGGCATAAACACATGGTACATCACAGGAAATCCCATACGGCGATGGTGTACTAGCCTTGATCCGTGGTCTGGTGGCCCAACTAAGGATTGCTGCTAAGAAACTGCAATGACTGGACATCTGGAGGGGGGCCTGCACCAAAACACGATGAAAACTTGTTATCATCATTTTTCCTTCTTAAGAAAATTAACCAACAGGAAAGTTGTCAAATGAGCTCATGCTATGTAATTCTGATTATAGTCACTCGACCAACTTCATCACCTACATGAATATCTCCCATGGAGAGAACTTTATCTAGAGGGGTATGTAAGGATATGAACTCAATGCTCACTTAAAGTCCTACCCTAGCAACTGTTGAAGAAATGAGTGGAGTAAAATCCCTTGGGAAGGACAACACAGGTGTAACCAACCATAGAGTAATGCATAAATGTAGAATCACTTGGTGCTCTTGAGGACCTCCATGAAAGGGTGGTTGTTGTAGATGAGGTTGCTGAAGATGAACAGGTGATTGTTCCTACATCTATCGACACACTGATATGTAGTGACACCACAGTACAAATTGTATTGTTTTTTCAAGAAACTAAAAAATGCCCATTACCTGCCCAAATGGCGACATGCCAGAAAATTCTTGAAGAGAATTAAGACCAAACTGTTGTGTAATATATGGTGCATGTTGTGGTAAAGCTCACATATGGTGCATGTTTTGGTAAAGCTGGAATGTATCAGACTTAACTACAAACTACAATATTCATCATCTTCTCTGTTCATCAAAACAGGGGTGTATGAAAAGAGAAGTAGAAGGAAACATAAGTTTTACATGCATCATATGACTTGGTGCCAGGAACTGGTTGGTTGAAGTACTCGTGTGATTCAGAATGTCATTCGATATTGTGTGAGCAAGAACCCTAAGTGGGAATCCAGCCTCCTCAGGCTCCAATAGACATGCAACAATTTAATAAGATCAGACACTGATCATGTTCGAACCAGCATGCAGCAGCTTAGGTGATGAACAAATCTTGTATACCCTTTTTCTTTTTAATTGATTCAAGAGGACTTTGCTGCCGACGACAATTCTCTACATTTAACTTTTCTTACTACCTGCTCTGCCAGGTTCACTATTGTTTGTATCAGTCTAAAGCAAATTTGGTTGTTGACTTCTCATGATAGTGCTTAAGGAAGTCTTTTCATGCAACTTTGCTTGCAAAATATTCTTATATCTTAGCAGACTCATGATAGTGCTAAAGGATGCAAATTTTGCTGTTGACCTCTCATGATAGTGCTTAAGGAAGGCTTGTCATGCAACTATCATGGAAAAGATATGCTTATATTTTAGCAGACTCATTCATAAAGATACTACACATCCATGGAAGATAAGGTTGCATCAGGCAGTGTGATGAGAGCAAGCCAGAACAGTGGCTCGGGGAAACGTCGTGGTATGGTTTGACGGGGTGTCTGTTTTAGCGCTGCTTGGGAAGTGAAGTGGCCGTCCTAGATGCTGCGTGGCCTCAGGACTAGGGTGAAATTCGGAATGGTAGCTCCAGAACTGGTAGGATGTAGGGGCGGCGGGCCCGGATCGAGGTGCTCGTCCATGTGTTGGATGCTGTGGACAACATGCTGTTGAGGTATGTGTTCTTCGCCACCATTATCGAGGCTTCCCAAACCTTCTTATTTATGGGTTTGGTTTGTTTCTTCTTCAGCGACGACCATGTATGCAGTGCGGTGGTGTGGTTGTGCATTGTTGTGCGAAGCGTCTTCTTCCGTGCTCCTACGGGAATGATTGAGGTTTTCCTTCATTGTCATCTGGGTTCTGTGTTGGTATTTGACGGTAACGATTGTTTGTCATCTTCCGCCGCTTTGACTACTGGTGCACTTTGTAGCTTCCAGAATCTTCAGATGCTGCTCGTGCCAGTTCCCCTAAAAAAGAAGATAACAATTCCAGTGTTCCTGTTGCCTGTCATTCCTAACACTCTTTACAATTTTCCCACAATGTGCTTGAGCAATCGTGTTGAGCGCATCCAATTATAATTCTTGAGAAGTAGGTAGCAAGGAAAACTACTCATATAAGAACTAGGACATGGTAGAGAAAAATAATTGTAAGAGGTTGGACTCTATTCCTATACCAAGAGTTGGCGCAGCAGTTATGCCATTTATTATCTGCATGTTTGGTTGAAGACCTGAACTTCAGCGCCAATCATTCAATTGGATTTCGTTATAGCACAAACGTCCATTTTTTCTTCTTAAAGTTCTGTTTATTTTCCGAGCCACTAGATATTCATCCAGTCATTCTTGTTACCTCTTCAGTCAAAACCAAATCAAGGATAAGCCAAATATTGCCGCTTCATAAGGAACCCGACTTCTTTTGGTCATTCGCAATGAACTATCACCAATCATTATCGCAACACCCAACCATCATGAAAGAGGTATATTTATACCTCAGCAAACTCCATCACAAAGGTATCATATATGAAAGGATCGATATGGTTGACTAGAGGGGGGGGGGGTGAATAGGCAACTAACAATTTTTAAGCTTTTCTTTACCAAATTAAACTTTGCAATAATATAGGTTGACTAAATGTGCAACTATGTGAGCAACCTATATGATGCAATGACAACTAACACATAAGCAAGCAAGGATATAACACAAGAAGCTTGCAAAAGTAAAGGCACGAGATAACCAAGAGTGGAGCCGGTGGAGACGAGGATGTGTTACCGAAGTTCCTTCCTTTTAAGGGGAAGTACGTCTCCGTTAGAGCGGTGTGGAGGAACAATGCTCCCCAAGAAGCCACTAGGGCCACCGTATTCTCCTCACGCCCTCACACAATGCGAGATGCCGTGATTCCACTATTGGTGCTCTTGAAGGCGGCGACCGAACCTTTAGAAGCAAGGTTGGGGCAATCTCCACAACAATTGGAGGCTCCCAACAACACCACGAAGCTTCACCACAATCACTAGTAGAAAAAGGGGCTATCGTCCAGGGCAGTTTAGCCCATTAGTCCCGGTTCAATCCAGAACCGGGACCAATGGAGCTATTTGCCCCGGTTCGTGAGCCCAGGGGGCCGGCCGGGCCACGTGGGCCATTGGTCCCGGTTCGTCTGGACCTTTTGGTCCCGTTTGGTGGGACGAACCGGGACCAATGGTCCTGGCTCCTGGCCCACCACTATTGGTCCCGGTTCGTGGCATGAACCGGGACCAAAGGCTTCCCTTTAGTCCCGGCTCATGCCACGAACCGGGACCAATAGTGCTGCCTATATATACCCCTCGCTCGCGAGCAGAGCACTCCGATCCATTGCTCTGTTTTTCTCTTGCCGGCGAGGGGGGGCATTGTGGTGCTCTAGCTCACCTCCTATGCACATGAGGTGTTTGATGAAATGCCCGAGCCACACTACTTAAGCTTTCTCCTCTCCAAGCTCGACCTCCAACCTCCATTTTCCTCAATATTTGTCTAGGTTTAGCGGTCCGTCACGCCCCGTCCCCGTCTTCACCGCCGTCGATCACCCGCGCCGATCTCATCGCCAGCACCATCGTGGTGAGCCTCTTGTTCTTATCTTCTTTCTGAAAGGAAAAATATTCTTACTTGTATTATTTTCTTACTTTTATTATTGCATCTTATATAGTGCGATGGTTTTGGTATCCGCCCCCGTCGGCCCTCGTCCTGTCTATGATTCGGATGTGGTATATATTATATTTTCATAACTATTGGTTCATTTATTGTTTATGAAAATTATGCCGACCAACGTGACATAGATTTTATTTATCTAGGAGGTTGTTGAACCGGAAATTCCAACCGACCCTATTGTCGAGAGGTTAAATTTAGTTGAAGAAGAAAACAATTTCTTGAAGGAAAAAATAAAAAAACTTGAGGAGGAGAAGATGATATTGGAGTTGCATGTTGCGGATGTCGTCGATGATCACAAGATCAAGATGGATGCAATGCGCTTGAAGATGAGAAAGATTAGAAAATATGCCATTCATACCGAGGCTTGGTATCATTATGCCGTTGGATCAGTTGTTACCTTGGTTGCGATT
>LR880970.1:737506406-737525258 GCA_904067115.1 Aegilops sharonensis
CATCTGTCCCGGTTCTGGATAGAACCGGGACTAAAGGGCGAGGGTATTAGTACCGACCCTTTAGTCCCGGTTCATGAACCGGGACTAAAGGCCCTCACCAACCGGGACTATAGGCCCTTTTTCTACTAGTGAATGGAATATGGCTTCGGGGTGACCTCAACCGTCTAGGGTGCTCAAGCACCCAAGAGTAACAAGATCCACTAGGGATAAGAGAGGGAATCAAATTTCTCTTGGTGGAAGTGTAGATCGGGGCCTTCTCAACCAATCCCGAGCAAACCAACAAGTTTGATTGGCTAGGGAGAGAGATCGGGCGAAAATGGAGCTTGGAGCAACAATGGAGCTTTGGGGGAAAGAGGTAGGTCAACTTTGGGGAAGAAGACACCTATATATAGAGAGGGACCCAATCCAACCGTTGCCTCACTGAACAGCCCCGCACAGAGCGGTACTACCGCTTCGGCAGGGCGGTACTACCGCATAAGGGCGGTACTACCGCTCCCACCCAGCGGTACTGCCGTGCTGACGAGGAGGTCAGGGACCTGGCCCCAGAGCGGTACTACCGCCACTACTGCCGCACTTAGTGCCGCAAAACCCAACACGAAAAACACCGGTCTCGAGTCGAGGCGGCCGGAACCACTGCGGTACTACGGCCGAAACCCACAAGCGGTACTACCGCTTGAGCGCTTCGGCGGTACTACCGCTGAAGACCGCGGTACTACCGCTGGGGCAGGTCAGGGCAGGCACAAGAGAAGGAAGGGCTGCTCCATCGAAGATGAAGGAAAGCAATGGGTGTGAAATGGATGTGTACGTGTTGATTCCACTCTAGCCTTACCAAAGAGGATCCCCTCTTGATAGTACGGTGACTCCTACGGAACTAGTCCACCAACAAAGAAACGAGGGAGCTACACCGTCTTGAAAAACACGCCGAGGGGAGGTAATCGTCTCGTGCCAATGGATGAATCTCTGAAAGAACTTAACACACACGATTAGTCCGCAAAAGCATTGTCATCAATCACCAAAACATCTTGGGGATAAATATGCCCTTACAATCTCCCCCTTTTTGGTGGATTGATGACAATACGGGATTTGCACAAGCATGAGAGATATAAGATACGCGCAGAAACCCCACGGTCCTAAGATGTAGATGGGCTCCCCCTAGATGTGTGCTATCTAGATAAGTGCTTTGGACTGCACGGCACACATACTAGGATCAACGCTCCCCCTACATTTTAGAGACCGACCAAACACCTAAGCAGGGTATATGAGAGGAGCATAGATAACTTAACAGGATAAGCATGCAACTCATAAGCTAGATAGTGACATAGATAAAGATACTGGAAAGATAAGGTAGCATATGTCTCACACCATATGATTAGAACTTAGGTCTCACTGACACAAAACAAACCAGGCAAACGCGAGAAAACACAACCGCAAATGACGCGAGAAAACACAACACAAATCCCTAAACTCTCTCCCCCTTTGGCATCGAGACACCAAAAAGGAGAGGGAGTGTGGCTACAGCTCCAGTTGATAGCAAGGGAATCAGATCTCAGGGGGAACGTCTGCGCCACCATCGTCGGTCGGAAAGTGCTCGGCATCAGAATCAGTCCACGGGCAGTGCTGCTGAATCCACTCCTCCTCCTCAGTAAGCTGGTCCTCAGATCCACTGTTAACTGTGGCACCCAACTGGCGCATGAGCTCCTTGTGACGACGACGGGCCTTCTTCTCACCGACATGAGTCATGTACTGACCGTGAGCCTCCATGCAGAACAGCTTCTTCATCTTGAGCTTGAGCTTCTTTGTCCAAGAGGGCTCTGCCGCAGAAGGCACATAGTCATCATCATCCTCGGCCTCAGACTCATCCTCCTCCTCGGTCTCCATGGCAGTGGCAGACGAAGGAACTCCAGTCTTAGGGACCTGAGTGCCCCAGTAATCCTTCCTCCTCAGACGCTTGATGTCATGAGAAACCAACTCTCCAGTCTCTAGCATCACCTTGGGATAGACATGAGCCCAGGCCTTCTCAATAAGCAGCATGATGAAAGGACCATAAATCGAGCACTTGCGCTCGGAGATAGCAGATAGCAGTTCAGACCACATAACATGAGAGATATCCAGGGTATCGCCGGTGTTCTGTTCCTTCTCTTGCTGGCAGAAGAGAAGCATGTCCACGAGATAGGAGTGAACCATATCCAGATTCCCGATACGCGGGAAAAGAGTCTCTCTGAAGATACGGTGAAGGATATCCAGAAAGGCAGGCAGCTCATAAGTTTCCTTCTTCGTCTCAGGGTTGATCCTCAAGGTGCAATACGGCCACAGAGCTTGCTTGTGAGTGGCGTGGGCGTTGCGGTGAGGGCGAAAGCCGACAGGAGACTCAAGTCCTAGATCTTGCACCCCGATCAAATCCATGAAAGCTTTCCACTTGACTGAAAGTAACTTGCCATTGGTCATCCAAGTCAGTGTCCTGTCCTCATCAGTACCGAGATGAACCGTGGCATAGAATTGTGCCACAATGTCAGCATCAAAATCTTTGTTGAATTGCATGACCCCAAGAATGTTCAGTTGAGAGCACATCTGAAGAGCTTCACCAAAGTATTCAGGATCCTTCTCCATATGGTCGGTGTCGATGGAGTGCACGTCGACAAAGAGGTTCTTCTTGGCCTTGAGAACATCAAAGAAGATGGCGAACTGAAACTTGTTCCAGAACGGACGGTTGACCAAAGTGGGATCTTGGTCAGCCTCATAAGGGTTGCGGCGACGCCTTGCCCAGAACTCCTTGGGTGGCATTTCTGGCACGGTTTTGCCTGATTGCTTCGGCTTGACACCAGTCTTCTTTTGGAGTTTAGGTGGAGGTGGAGGTGGAGGTGGAGCACTTGAGGAACCTCCGGCAGACTCAGTGGTGCGGTAACGCTTGGACGTGGCACGACTGGGATTGCCACGACGAGCCTGATGCACAGAAGCCTCATCACCTGGAACCACACACAAGAACACGCAAACAACCAGAAAGAACGAGCATAAGCCACAAAACACGAGCAAAAAGATTACTAAGAGGTGAGAGCATTGTGGAAGCTGGTAGAGACCGGTAGTACCGCGACCTGCGAGCGGTAGTACCGCCCGAGTGGTAGTACCGCTCCACAGAGAGCGGTAGTACCGCTCGAGGCGGGGAAACTGCAGTTTCCTACTACTGTGGTCAGATCCGGCACTACCGTCCTACCAAATTCAAAAATGCTCCAACCAAACAACAAACCAGACAGCCTAGAAGCTTTCTCCATCCTACTCAAGCCTAGATTTGGCCAAAAATCTAGAGATGCAACTGCTATTGCCCCTAAGACGCTAGATTGGAAATCTAGACAAGAAGAAAGAGGGAACGAGGGCAATACCGGCATCCATGGCAAGAGGACACGGTGGGGATCGACTCCACCGAAGGAAATGGAGAGGAACGCCCCGGAGAGGGAGATCCGCCGGAGCCCTCCCGCGGCGCTGGTTGCTGAAGAGAGGAAAAGGGGACGAGTGAATGGGTATGGGGGAGAAGAAAACTCCCCCTGCCCCCGATAAAACCCCATGCCCGCGCCTCACAGCGGTAGTACCGTGCTGAAAGGCGGTAGTACCGCTCAGAGCGGTAGTACCGCCCGCCACCAGCGGTAGTACCGCTCAGCAACCAGAAAGCCTCAAAACACACGGCCAAAGAGCCACCGAGACGAGAAGGCAAGACCAAGAAAAAGGAAAGACCAACAAGACAACACACACTCTAACAACGGTCCAGAACCCACTTATTCAAAACAACTACAAGAAGGCAAAGCAAGCTCTGGCCTCTCTTACGAGAGGGCGGTGGCCGGAGCCACCTATGTTTGAGTCAATTGGTATGGCACCGCAAAGAATTATCCTTGGGTCCATGACCAAAACTCGTCTTTGAAGCACAAGTGCCATCAAAAATGGCTAATGTGAAAGAGTTGATCGTTTTATGCATAATGGGGGGAGGAAGAGTTCATTGAGAGAACAACACTCCCCCTATGTCCATGCCTACACCTAAATTAGACGCCAAGTTGAGTGAGGTGGGGTGTGCAAAGGCTCAAGTCACATTGCTCAAATCAATGATATTTATCTCATGCCGTAACTCGCGAAATCTTGCTTCATCCAAGGGCTTCGTGAAAATATCTGCAAGGTTATCATGAGTGTTGACATACTTGAGCTCGATCTCCCCTCGCCTAATATGATCCCGGATGAAATGATACCGAATCTCAATATGCTTCGTCTTGAAGTGTTGCACCGGGTTGAGAGAAATCTTGATGGCACTTTCATTGTCACACCAAAGAGGCACTTTTTCACAAATGACACCGTATTCCTTTAAAGTTTGCCTCATCCATAAGAGTTGTGCACAACAACTACCGGCCGCCACATATTCCGCTTCGGTGGACAAGAGAGACACACAACTTTGCTTCTTGGAAGACCAACTCACCAAAGAGCACCCTAGAAACTGGCACCCTCCGGAAGTGGACTTCCTATCCACTTTGTCTCCCGCCCAATCGGAATCCGTAAATCCTTCAAGCTTGAAGTTTTCCCCTCTTGGGTACCATAAGCCAAAGTTTGGGGTATGAGCCAAATATCGAAAGATTCGCTTGACCGCCACATAGTGACTTTCCTTTGGTGCGGCTTGAAACCGTGCACACATCCCCACACTCAACATGATATCCGGTCTAGATGCACAAAGGTAAAGCAAGGAGCCAATCATGGAGCGATATACCTTTTGATCCACCGCTTTACCATTGGGATCAATGTCAAGTTGGCACTTGGTGGGCATTGGTGTAGTAGTCGGCTTGACATCACTTAGCTTGAATCTTTTGAGCATGTCTTGAGTGTATTTGGCTTGGTTGATGAAGGTACCTTCCTTTCTTTGTTTGATATCAAAACCAAGGAAGAACTTCAACTCTCCCATTGAAGACATCTTGAACTTAGAGGTCATGAGAGCGGCAAATTCTTCATTGAAAGCTTTGTTAGGGGAACCAAAGATAATATCATCAACATATAGTTGGCATACAAACAAATCCCCTTTGACCTTCTTAGTAAAAAGAGTGGGATCGATTTGCCCCACCTCAAATCCACGATCTTGTAACAACTCGGTAAGGTGGTCATACCACGCACGTGGGGCTTGTTTAAGGCCATAGAGTGCCTTATCGAGTTGATACACATGATCCGGGAAGTAGGGGTCCTCGAACCCGGGGGGTTGCTTGACATAGACCAACTCATTAATAGGACCATTAAGAAAAGCACTTTTCACATCCATTTGTTGTAACTTAAAGTTGTGATGGGAAGCATAAGCAATCAACAAACGAATGGATTCAAGGCGAGCAACGGGAGCAAAGGTTTCACCGTAGTCGATACCCTCGACTTGGGAGTAGCCTTGTGCTACCAATCTTGCCTTGTTGCGAATGATGTTCCCATGAGCATCTTGCTTGTTCTTGAAGATCCACTTGGTTCCAATGATGTTTTGGTTCCCCGAAGGCCTTGGCACCAATCTCCACACCTTGTTGTACTCGAAGTTGTTGAGTTCTTCATGCATGGCATTGAGCCAATCCGAGTCTTCGAGCGCCTCATAGAACTTTTGGGGTTCAACACAAGAAACAAACGCGTGATGTTCACAATAGTTTGCCAATTGTCTACGAGTGCTTACCCGCTCTCTTAGGCTCCCAACCACATTCTCCATGAGTAGGCCTTTGGCGGTGAGTTTGGAAGCAATCTTTGCGGCACGACGCTCTAATTCCTCCTCGGATGTGGAAGGAGGAGAGTTGACTTGATTATCTTGAGCACCGCTTTGAGCTTGTTCTTGATCTTGAGCTTGCTCATGAACTTGAACTTGCTCGAAGGGAAGAACTTGACCTCGGGCATCATTCGGAGGTTCACCACTATTTTGAGATTGATCTTGCCCTTGATCTTGTTCACGAGGTTGAGGGCCTTCACTTTGTTCTTCGGAAGCGTGTGGGTCTTGAGTGGGTGATGGCTCCACTTGAGTGGAGCATTGTCCTTCTCCTTCGGCCACAAGGGGTTCCTCAATGGGTAGAATATGACCAATACCCATTCTTCTTATGGCTTGGGGAGGAATTTCATCACCTACATCACAAGTACCACTTTGCTCCACATGGGAGCAGCCGTTATTCTCATCAAACTCCACGTTACACGTTTCCTCAATAAGTCCCGTGGATTTATTGAGGACACGGTAAGCATGATTTGTAGCATAACCAACAAATATGCCCTCATGAGCTCTAGCTTCAAATTTAGACAAACGAACACCTTTCTTGAGAATGAAACACTTACACCCGAATACCCGGAAGTACTTGAGATTGGGCTTGTTGCCGGTGAGTATCTCATAAGGAGTCTTGTTCAAGCCTTTGAGAAGATAGAGCCGATTGGATGCATGACATGCGGTGTTGATGGCTTCGGCCCAAAAGTTGTATGGAGACTTGAACTCCGCCATCATGGTCCTTGCCGCATCCATCAACGTCCGGTTCTTCCTCTCCGCAACACCATTTTGTTGAGGGGTATATGGAGCAGAATATTGATGCTTGATCCCCTCATCACTAAGAAACTCATCCAAGGTGTAGTTCTTGAACTCGGTGCCGTTGTCACTTCTTATTGTCAAGATCTTTGCATTATGTTGACGTTGAGCTTCATTTGCAAAGTCGATGACGGTTTGTTGAGTCTCACTCTTCCTCTTGAAGAAGTATACCCAAGTGTATCTTGAAAAGTCATCCACAATCACCAAGCAATACTTTCTACCTCCAAGACTATCAAATGATGGAGGCCCAAAGAGATCCATGTGAAGGAGCTCCAAGGGTCTCTTCGAGTAGATGATGTTCGTGGGAGGGTGAGCCTTCTCATGAAGTTTTCCTTCAATACAAGCACTGCAAGCACGATCTTTGGCAAAACTAACATTTGTTAGTCCACGGACATGGTCCCCCTTGAGAAGACTTTGCAAAGATCTCATATTGACGTGGGCTAAATGACGATGCCAAAGCCATCCCACGTCAACTTTAGCCATTAGGCATGTCGCGGTCTTAGTGGGTCGCTCCAAAAATTTGATCACATAGAGAACGTTCTCGACATGCCCAACAAAGGCTACTTTAAGAGTCTTGCTCCACAAGAGGGCCACGGTATCAATGTCAAAGAAAGTGGCAAAGCCCATGAGTGCAAGTTGACGAAAGGAAAGAAAATTGTATGCAAGGGACTCAACAAGCATGACTTTCTCGATCGATAGATCATGAGAAATGACAACCTTGCCAAGACCCAATACCTTAGAATGTGAGGCATCACCCCACTCGACATTGGTGGGCATAGATGGGATCTTTTGCACGTCCACCACCAAGTCCTTGCTCCCGGTCATATGATTTGTTGCTCCACTATCGAGCAACCATGATCCCCCACCGGAAGCAAACACCTACAAGAGATCAATGCTTGGTTTTAGGTACCCATTTAGTAATGGGTCCTTTGATGTTAGTAACGAGGGTCTTAGGAACCCAAATAGACCATTCAATGTACTCATAGGAAGAACCAACAAATTTAGCATAGACATGTCCATCACTAGCACGGCACAACACATAAGAGGGGTTAAAGTCGCCGGCTTTGTTGGGAGAGATGGCTTTGTCCCTTTTGGCATCACCACCCTTCGCATTGTTCTTCTTCTCCTTAGGAGCACCCTCTCCCTCCTTCACAAAGGTTTGCTTAAGCGGGGGAGGTTGTTTGGTCTTGATGTTCTTCTTCTCGTTCTTCTTCTTGTTCTTGGACTTGGGTGAGAACCCAACACCCGTCTTGCCCACAACTTCCTTTTGATTGCTCAAAAGGTCATTTAGGTTCTTCTCACCTTGTATGCACGACACAAGACCTTTCTCGAGTTGTTCCTTCAACTTGGTATTCTCCTCCACAAGATGCACATGCTCACAACACGGGTTAGTAGCATTTGCATTATCAACTAAGACCATGTGAGGAAATGTGGCCTTTTCCTTGGTTAGCTTAACTTGGAGTTGAGCATGAGACTCCTTGAGGTTTGCATGAGCACCTTTCAAGACCTTGTGGGCCTTGTCGAGTACATCAAACTCCTCTTTGAGTCTAGCATGATCAACCCCAAGTTTAGCCTTCTCGGAAGTTAGAACACGAGACACAACAAGAGCATGATCAAGATCTTTCTTTAATTTGGCATGGTCATCGTTGTGTGACTCCTCAAGAGCCAAACGATGCCCACGCTCTTCCTCAAGAGCATTAGAGAGATCCGATATCTCATCGGCATAATCACGACTATGACCTTCCATCTTAGAGATGGTTTCTTCGTGAGCCTCGATCATGTCATTGGCTTCACCAAGTTGTTCCAAGAGAGCAACAAAGTGCTTCTTGGATTTGCCCTTGAGCTTACTCATAAAGGACTCAAATTCATTTACCTCCTCATTAGACCCCTTACCATCATCAAAGCCAACCGTTGAAGAAGGATTAGGAATAATGGTGGTTTTGATGTTGGGGGTTACCTTGTTGGTGGCTTTAGCCATGAGACACTTGGCGGTGATGTTCTCGTTGGGTGAGTCAAAGAGAGACACCCGGGGAGTTGTGACAATGGCAACGGATGCCATGGCCATTGCTTCACTATCTTCATCATCATCGTCATCCTCACGGTATTCTTCTTGAACCACCAACCCGCGAGTAGGAGTCTTCTTGGTGAAGTTGTTCTTGTTGGGAAAGGACTTGGCCTTGTCTTTTCGGATGAACTTGCCACCATTGTCTTCCCGCTTCTCGTAGGGACAATCCGCAACGAAATGGCTCACATTGCCACAGTTGAAACAAGTTCTAACTCATTGCTTGCCCTTGACGCCACTTGAGTTGTTCTTGTTGAAGTTGGGTCTTGTATTCTTCTTGCTCCAAAATTGTCTTGAAGCAAGAGCCATGTGCTCATGATAGTCATATTTCGTGTCTTCGGGGTTGCTCTCCTCATCTTCCCCTTCTTCCTCTTCTTCCACAAAAGCCTTGGCCTTCAAGGCAAGGTTGGGCTTCTTTGCTCTTTGAGAACGGAGCACCACATTGTCGGCGGTCTTGTCCAAGATGCTCATTGCAACGAACTCATCCAACACTTCACTTGAGGTCATGGAGTGGAAGTCCGGTCTTTGACGAATGACGGAGGACATGGCCTTGTTGTAGGGCATCATGGCCTTGAGGAACTTGCGCTTGATCCAATTGTCATCCGTGTCCTTGCTCCCATGATCTCGGAGAGAGACCGCTAGCTTGGCCACTCTTCGAAAGAGCTCACGAGGTTCTTCATCTTCTTTCATTGCAAACTCATCGGCTTCATCTTGCACCACTTCATAGTTGGAGTGTTGAATGCTAGCACTTCCTCGATAGAGAGACACAACACATTTCCATGCGTCTTTAGCCATGGCATGAGGACGAAGATGAGGAAGGTCTTCGGGAAGGATAGCATCTTGAATGATGAAGAGAGCACTCTCATTGAATTGGTTATCCACCACTTCTCTCGGGGTAAAACTGCTTCGGTCATGTGGATAGAAACCTTCTTCAATGATTCTCCAAAGATTAGTATTCACATGATTTAAATGACGCTTGAAGCGATACACCCAAGAATCAAAATCTTCATTTTTCACAATCTTAGGGGGAGGACCGGCATGATTTAAATGAGTAGAGGGAATCGGTCCACCATAAGTAGGAGGTTCCACATGGGCATAGATGCCGGTGCCATTTCGACCACTAGTAGAAGGACCCTTTTCACTATTAGCTTCCCCCTTGTCGGAGTTAGCATCCGTCACCTTGTTAGTGGGATCACCCACTTTCATCGGCGAGGTGGATAGTTTAAGTCCTTCTAGGAATTTAGTAAACATGCTTTCAACCTCGGTCGTCATGGAGGTTTTCAATGTTTCTAGAGCCACATTGAACTCCTCACGGGAGACCGAGGTTCCCCCATCGGCCGAAGACGAGATAGGATTCACACCGGAGTGCTCATCCGCACCGTCGTTGGTGTCAACCATACTCTTCGGACTGCAAAGTCCTTAATAAAGAGACGAGGCTCTGATACCAATTGAAAGGATCGATATGGTTGACTAGAGGGGGGGTGAATAGGCAACTAACAATTTTTAAGCTTTTCTTTACCAAATTAAACTTTGCAATAATATAGGTTGACTAAATGTGCAACTATGTGAGCAACCTATATGATGCAATGACAACTAACACATAAGCAAGCAAGGATATAACACAAGAAGCTTGCAAAAGTAAAGGCACGAGATAACCAAGAGTGGAGCCGGTGGAGACGAGGATGTGTTACCGAAGTTCCTTCCTTTTAAGGGGAAGTATGTCTCCGTTAGAGCGGTGTGGAGGCACAATGCTCCCCAAGAAGTCACTAGGGCCACCGTATTCTCCTCACGCCCTCACACAATGCGAGATGCCGTGATTCCACTATTGGTGCCCTTGAAGGCGGCGACCGAACCTTTACAAGCAAGGTTGGGGCAATCTCCACAACAATTGGAGGCTCCCAACATCACCACGAAGCTTCACCACAATGGAATATGGCTTCGGGGTGACCTCAACCGTCTAGGGTGCTCAAGCACCCAAGAGTAACAAGATCCGCTAGGGATAAGAGAGGGAATCAAATTTCTCTTGGTGGAAGTGTAGATCGGGGCCTTCTCAACCAATCCCGAGCAAATCAACAAGTTTGATTGGCTAGGGAGAGAGATCGGGCGAAAATGGAGCTTGGAGCAACAATGGAGCTTTAGGGGAAAGAGGTAGGTCAACTTTGGGGAAGAAGACACCTATATATAGAGAGGGACCCAATCCAACCGTTGCCTCACTGAACAGCCCCGCACAGAGCGGTACTACCGCTTGGGCAGGGCGGTACTACCGCATAAGGGCGGTACTACTGCTCCCACCCAGCGGTACTGCCGTGCTGACGAGGAGGTCAGGGACCTGGCCCCAGAGCGGTACTACCGCTGGAGTAGGAGCGGTACTACCGCCAGGAGCGGTACTACCGCCACTACTGCCGCACTTAGTGCCGCAAAACCCGACACGAAAAACACCGGTCTCGAGTCGAGGCGGAAGTAGCCCGGAACCACTGCGGTACTACGGCCGAAACCCACAAGCGGTACTACCACTCGGGAGCGGTACTACCGCTCCAGGAGCGGTACTACCGCTTGAGCGCTTCGGCGGTACTACCGCTGAAGACCGCGGTACTACCGCTGGGGCAGGTTAGGGCAGGCACAGGAGAAGGAAGGGCTGCTCCATCGAAGCTGAAGGAAAGCAATGGGTGTGAAATGGATGTGTACGTGTTGATTCCACCCTAGCCTTACCAAAGCGGATCCCCTCTTGATAGTACGGTGACTCCAACGGAACTAGTCCACCAACAAAGAAACGAGGGAGCTACACCGTCTTGAAAAACACGCCGAGGGGAGGTAATCGTCTCGTGCCAATGGATGAATCTCTGAAAGAACTTAACGCACACGATTAGTCCGCAAAAGCATTGTCATCAATCACCAAAACATCTTGGGGATAAATATGCCCTTACAATATATCATCCCTCGAAAACATTTTTTTTAAAGGAGGGTGACCCCTGGCCTCTGCATCTAGGAGATGCATGCAGCCACTTTATTAATTATTCACAAAGACCTTACAAAATAATACATCAATATGTCTGAAGCCACCATCTTGAAAACATATGTCGCTGCTCCTATCCATTGATGAAGGGATGCAGAAAGTGTGAGCCGAATACCTGATCTATTTACTCAAACCTATTACTGAACTTCCCGAAGATAGTTCTATTATGTTGCTGGGCATATGGCTTGTTCACTGTCTCCCATATTTAACGTATGATAGTGAGCAGTAAGTGGTAATAGTTTAGGCAGAATGCCCCAATTGCACATTAGAAAGTTTCTTCAGAGAATTTTGTATTGGACCCTTCGCATTAGTACTGTCAATTGATTGAAAACAATTATATAGTCTTTACTTCGCATGAAAATTCCATTGTCATCTCAGCATTTGGCTCAGGTATAGCACAACATATATGATGTGGGTGACCTATTAACCTATCATACATACTAGTGAAAGATTGTGTTCTTTTTTCTGCAAAATTATCACTAAAATGTTGCACTCAGTAGATTGATTCCTTTCAGCAAAGTCAAAAGCATGTCTTATTTGTTGGAACTAATGTGCATTTCGGCAATACCATTCCCCTGTCACAACTAGCACCAGTTGCATTCTTTATGGCTTTCGGCGTGCCATAACCTTTCACAATGAATTGTCATCCATCATTAGCGCAACGACTCAACTCTTGCGAAAGAAATATATTTACATCTTAGCAGACTCGGCCATAAAAGTACTACTATGGATATACCATCCCTCAAAAATTATGCACATACTTGGTCCATCACTAAAGAATTGCAGTTGCATATGTTTAATTAACCATTTACTCAAACCTTCTGCTGAATTTGCCGAGAGATAACCATCTGGCTGAGTTGAAAGGAATCAGCCTGCCAAAACATAGTTATATTCTGTTGTTGGCCATAGGACTCGCTTGCTCTCTCAATCATTTAACCTAACATAGTGAGCAGTAACTGATAATAATTATATGGAATGCCCCAATTGCTCATCAGAAAGTTTCTTGAGAGAAGTTTGTTTCAGCCATTTGCATTAGTATTGTCAAACGATTGAAATTTTACAGTCTTCACTTTGCACGAAAAGAAATTTAATTGGAGATCACTGCCCACCCCTTATCAGTGTCACCTCAGCATTTGAGATATTTTCAGCCTTTCAGGTGTAGCACAAGATAACATCAATAGATCGTGTTGTTTTCAACCAAATGGTCACTAAAATGTTGTACTTGGTAGACTGATTCCTTTCAGCTCAGCCAAAAGCATGTCTTCTTTGTAAAAGAGCATCTTAGAAGCACAAGCATAGCTTTGGTATGCGTTTCTTTTCATCTCAAAATGTTGTAATAATGTGCATTCTGCATGAACAATGCTAAAATAAGAACGATTCCTGCAATATCCCGACGGACAAGCGAGCAAAATTTAGGTAAATGTAGGTGGACGGGATATCCCGCTAGGACTCTGTGCCGTCCCGCAAATAATCCTGCAAAGTTGTTGCCGGGTTCACCATGTTTCCTCTAGCGGGCTCCAGCAGACGCGCCGGATAATCGTGTCGGCGCTGCATAATACTACACGGAAGCCGTCGTATTTATTGGCCCTCTCGCTAGGGCGGACATGAATGATACGTCTCCAATGTATCTATAATTTTTGATTGTTCCATGCTATTATATTACCCCTTTTGAATGTTTATGGGCTTTATTTTACACATTTATATCATTTTTTGGACTAACCTACTAACCGGAGGCCCAGCCCGTATTGCTGTTTTTTTTTTTGCCTATTTCAGTATTTCGAAGAAAAGGAATATCAAGCGGAGTCCAAACAGAATGAAACCTTCGGGAGCGTGATTTTTGGAACGAGCGTGATCCAGAGGACTTGGAGTGCAAGTCAAGAAGCGATCCAGGCGGCCACGAGGGTGGAGGGCGCGCCCACCCCTACAGGGCGCTCCCCCTGTCTCCTGGGCCCCTCGAGCGGCCACCGACGTACTTCTTCCTCCTATATATACCTACGTACCCCGAAAACATCCAGGGAGCCAACGAAAAACAATTTCCACCGCCGTAACCTTCTGTATCCGCAAGATCCCATCTTGGAGCCTTTGCCGGCGCTCCGCCGGAGGGGGAATCGACCACGGAGGGCTTCTACATCAAGACCATAGCCCCTCCGATGAGTTGTAAGTAGTTTACCACAGACCTTCGGGTCCATAGTTATTAGCTAGATGGCTTCTTCTCTCTTTTTGGATCTCAATGCCATGTTCTCCCCCTCTCTTGTGGAGATCTATTCGATGTAACTCTTTTTGCGGTGCGTTTGACGAGATCCGATGAATTGTGGGTTTATGATCAATTTTATCTATGAGAAATATTTGAATCTCCTCTAAATTCTTTTATGTATGATTGAGTTATCTTTGCAAGGCTCTTCGAATTATCAGTTTGGTTTGGCCTACTAGATTGATCTTTCTTGCCATGGGACACGTGCTTAGCTTTGGGTTCAATCTTGCGGTGTCCTTACCTAGTGACAGAAAGGGTTGCAAGGCACGTATTGTATTGTTGCCATCGAGCATAAAAAGATGGGGTTTATATCATATTGCTTGAGTCTATCCCTCTACATTATGTCATCTTTCTTAATGCATTACTCTGTTCTTATGAACTTAATACTCTAGATGCATGCTGGATAGCGGTCGATGTGTGGAGTAATAGTAGTAGATGCAGGCAGGAGTCGGTCTACTTGTCTCGGACGTGATGCCTATATACATGATCATGCCTAGATAATCTCATAATTATTCGCTTTTCTATCAATTGCTCGACAGTAATTTGTTCACCCACCGTAACACTTATGCTATCTTGAGAGAAGCCACTAGTGAAACCTATGGCCCCCGGGTCTATCTTTTATCATATAAGCTTTCAATCTACTTTTATTTGCATCTTTGCTTTTTGCATCTATATTATAAAATACCAAAAATATATTTATCTTATCATACTATCTCTATGAGATCTCACTTTCGCAAGTGGCCGTGAAGGGATTGACAACCCCTTTATTGCGTTGGTTGCGAGTTCTTTGTTTGTTTGTGTAGGTGCATGGGACTTTTGAGGAGCCTCCTATTGGATTGATACCTTGGTTCTCAAAAACTGAGGGAAATACTTACGCTACTATTGCTGCATCACCCTTTCCTCTTCAAGGAAAACCAACGCAAGCTCAAGACGTAGCAAGAAGGATTTCTGGCGCCGTTGTCGGGGAGGCTTCCACCAAGTCAAGTCAAGATTCGACCTCCCGCCAACGTGCGATTTCTGGCGCCGTTGCCGGGGAGGTCTTCACTCAATTCAAGACATACAAAGTACCCATCACAAACTCATATCCCTCGCATTTACATTATTTGCCATTTGCCTCTCGTTTTCCTCTCCCCAACTTCACCCTTGTCGTTTTATTTGCCCTCTCTTTCCCAATCTTCTACTCTCTTTTTCGCTTGCCTTTTTCTGTTTGCTCGTGTGTTAGATCGTTCACCTCGTCTTAATGGCTAGTCCTCCTATCCTTGTTATTACTCCTGAACATGAATTCTCAATTTTAAGCAAAGGGAGGGAGAAAATTTAAGAGATGCTTGGCAAGAATTTGCAATGCTCAAAATAAATCTACTAGGAAGCTTTCTACTTCCGTTCTTCTTCGCAATTTTTATGTAGGCATTACTCCTTGGAATAGATGCATTCTTGATACCGTTACCGGAGGGGATTTCTTGAGTAGCCATACGTTTGATGCTTATAATGCTATGTTAGATTTGTTTGGCCCACCACCTCTTTTGGTTAATGGAACCGTTTTAACTTCGGAACATGTGATGCAACGGCTTGAAATTATTGAAAATAAAGTTGCCACTGTTGAGTTGATTGAAAATTTGGATAAAAAGATTCATAATCACATTACCCAATTTGGATCTAGGGTTGGAGTCATTTTGAAAAATCTTAAAGAGAAAGAACCTATAGTTAATGAAAAAATAGATCTAGATTCTGCAAGAATCGGTAAACTTGAGTATATCATTACCAACTTGGGTTCGGTGTTTTCTTCCATGAAAAACACTACAAAACCTCCTACCAAAACTGTCAAGCTTATTTATGTTCCTAAAAATAAGGGCGAATCTTCTAGTAAAGGAGACGCGGATCTCAAATCCATAAGTGTTCATCCAAATTGTCTCTTTATCGTTAAGGAACCTTTTGCTACAAATGAATTTCTTGAATTTTTGCCTAAAGGTTTAATCATTGCTGAAAAGGGAGAAACCCCTAAAAATTGTAAGTGCTCTATTGATAAATTGAGTGCCAAAGATGACACTACTTAGATCTATCTTCGCTTTTATGCCTAGCTAGGGGCGTTAAACGATAGCGCTAGTTGGGAGGCAACCCAATTTTATTTGTGTTTTTTGTTTTTGTTTCTGTTTAGTAATAAATTTTGCATCTACCTTCTGTTTAGATGTGTTTTTATGTTTTAATTAGTGTTTGTGCCAAGTAGAACCTATAGGATAACCTATGGTGATAGTTAATTTGATTCTGCTGAAAAACAGAAACTTTGCGCGCACGAGAAATAATTTAGTAAATCAAAGAAAAGTGATTTTGCATTGATTCTTTTTGCTGTAGATCAATAGACAAATTTCCTAGGACTTCCTATTTTTGTAGAAGTTTTGGAGTTCCAGAAGTTTGCATTAGTTACAGATTACTACATACTGTTCTGTTTTGACAGATTCTGTTTTTCGTGTGTTGTTTGCTTATTTTGATGCATCTATGGCTAGTAAAATAGTTTATAAACCATAGAGAAGTTGGAATACAGTAGGTTTAACACCAATATAAATAAAGAATGAGTTCATTACAGTACCTTATGTGGTGGTTTTGCTTTCTTTCACTAATGGAGCTTACGAGATTTCTGTTGAGTTTTGTGTTGTGAAGTTTTCAAGTTTTGGGTAAAGATTTGATGGACTATGGAATAAGGAGTGGCAAAAGCCTAAGCTTGGGGATTCCCAAGGCACCCCAAGATACTCAAGAATAGCCAAAAGCCTAAGCTTGGGAATGCCCTGGGAAGGCATCCCCTCTTTCGTCTTCGTTCATTGGTAACTTTACTTGGAGCTATATTTTTATTCACCACATGATATGTGTTTTGCTTGGAGCGTCATGTATGATATTAGTCTTTTCTTTGTAGTTTTCCACAATCATCCTTGCTGCACACACCTTTTGGGAGAAGCCCACTTGATTGAAATTTATTAGAATACTCTATGTGCTTCACTTATATCTTTTGAGCTTGATAATTTTTGCTCTAGTACTTCACTTATATCTTTTAGAGCACGGCGGTGGCTTAATTTTGTAGAAATTTCTAGTCTCTCATGCTTCATTTATATTATTTTGAGAGTCTCTTAGAACAGCATGGTATTTGCTATGGTTATAAAATTGGTCCTAGAATGGTAGGCATCCAAGTTGGGTATAATAAAAACTATCATAGAAAGTGAATTGGATGCTATGATCAATTTGATACTTGATAAATGTTTTGAGATATGGAGGTAGTGATATTAAAGTCATACTAGTTGGGTGATTATGAATTTAAAGAATGCTTGTTGAAGTTTGTGATTCCCGTAGCATGCACGTATGGTGAACCGCTTTGTGATGAAGTCGGAGCATAATTTATTTATTGATTGCCTTCCTTATGAGTGGCGGTCGGGGACGAGCGATAGTCTTTTCCTACCAATCTATCCCCCTAGGAGCATGCGCGTAGTACTTTGTTTTTGATGACTTGTAGATTTTTGCAATAAGTATATGAGTTCTTTTGACTAATGTTGAGTTCATGGATTATACGCACTCTCACCCTTCCACCACTGCTAGCCTCTCTTGTACCGCGCAGCTTTCGCCGGTACCATACACCCACCATATACCTTCCTCAAAACAGCCACCATACCTACCTATTATGGCATTTCCATAGCCATTCCAAGATATATTGCCATGCAACTTTCCATCGTTCCGTTTATATGACACGCATCATCATTGTCATGTTGCTCTTTGCATGATCATGTAGTTGACATCGTATTTGTGGCAAGGCCACCTTCATAATTTTCATACATGTCGCTCTTGATTCATTGCATATCCCGGTACACCGCCGGAGGCATTCATATAGAGTCATATCTTGTTCTAATTCTTGAGTTGTAAGTAAATAAAAGTGTGATGATCTTCATTATTAGAGCATTGTCCCAGTGAGGAAAGGATGATGGAGACTATGATTCCCCCACAAGTCGGGATGAGACTTCGGACTTTAAAAAAAGGGGAAAAAGAGAAAGGCCAAAAAAAAGAAAGGCCAAAGGAAAAAAGAAAACAAGAAAAAAAGAAAGAAAAGAAAGAAAAAAATGAATGAGAGAAAAAGAGAGAAGGGACAATGTTACTATCCTTTTACCACACTTGTGCTTCAAAATAGCACCATGATCTTCATGATAGAGAGTCTCCTGTGATTGTCACTTTCATATACTAGTGGGAATTTTTCATTATAGAACTTGGCTTGTATATTCCAATGATGGGCTTCCTCAAAATGCCCTAGGTCTTCGTGAGCAAGCGAGTTGGATGCACACCCACTTAGTTTCTTTTGTTGAGCTTTCATACATTTATAGCTCTAGTGCATCCGTTGCATGGCAATCCATACTCACTCACATTGATATCTATTAATGGGCATCTCCATAGCCCGTTGATACGCCTAGTTGATGTGAGACTATCTTCTCCTTTTTGTCTTCTCCACAACCACCATTATATTTCACATAAGTGATATGTCCATGGCTCACGCTCATGCATTGCGTGAAAGTTGAAAAAGTTTAACATTACTAAAGTATGAAACAATTGCTTGGCCTGTCATCGGGGTTGTGCATGATTAAATACTTTGTGTGATGAAGATAGAGCCTAACCAGACTATATGATTTTGTAGGGATAACTTTCTTTAGCCATGCTATTTTGAGAAGACATGATTGCTTTGATTAGTATGCTTGAAGTATTACTATTTCTTATGTCAATATGAACTTTTATTTTGAATCATTTGGATCTGAACATTCATGCCACAATAAAGAAAGTTACATTGAGACTTATGCTAGGTAGCATTCCACATAAAAAATTCTGTTTTTATCATTACCTACTCGAGGACGAGGAGGAATTAAGCTTGGGGATGCTTGATACGTCTCCAACGTATCTATAATTTTTGATTGTTCCATGCTATTATATTACCCCTTTTGGATGTTTATGGGCTTTACTTTACA
>LR880970.1:737525344-737536989 GCA_904067115.1 Aegilops sharonensis
AGAAGACATGATTGCTTTGATTAGTATGCTTGAAGTATTACTATTTCTTATGTCAATATGAACTTTTATTTTGAATCATTTGGATCTGAACATTCATGCCACAATAAAGAAAGTTACATTGAGACTTATGCTAGGTAGCATTCCACATAAAAAATTCTGTTTTTATCATTACCTACTCGAGGACGAGGAGGAATTAAGCTTGGGGATGCTTGATACGTCTCCAACGTATCTATAATTTTTGATTGTTCCATGCTATTATATTACCCCTTTTGGATGTTTATGGGCTTTACTTTACATATTTATATCATTTTTGGGACTAACCTACTAACCGGAGGCCCAGCCCGTATTGCTGTTTTTTTGCCTATTTCAGTATTTTGAAGAAAAGGAATATCAAACGGAGTCCAAACGGAATGAAACCTTCGGGAGCGTGATTTTTGGAACGAACGTGATCCAGAGGACTTGGAGTGCAAGTCAAGAAGCGATCGAGGCGGCCACGAGGGTGGAGCGCGCGCCCACCCCTACAGGGCGCGCCCCTGTCTCCTGGGCCCCTCGAGCGGCCAGCGACTTACTTCTTCCTCCTATATATACCTACGTACCCCGAAAACATCCAGGGAGCCAACGAAAAACAATTTCCACCGCCGTAACCTTCTGTATCCGCGAGATCCCATCTTGGAGCCTTCGCCGGCGCTCCGCCGGAGGGGGAATCGACCACGGAGGGCTTCTACATCAACACCATAGCCCCTCCTATGAGTTGTAAGTAGTTTACCACAGACCTTCGGGTCCATAGTTATTAGCTAGATAGCTTCTTCTTTCTTTTTGGATCTCAATACCATGTTCACCCCCTCTCTTGTGGAGATCTATTTGATGTAACTCTTTTTGCGGTGTGTTTGTCGAGATCCGATGAATTGTGGGTTTATGATCAAGTTTATCTATGAGAAATAGTTGAATCTCCTCTAAATACTTTTATGTATGATTGAGTTATCTTTGCAAGTCTCTTCGAATTATTAGTTTGGTTTGGCCTACTAGATTGATCTTTCTTGCCATGGGAGAAGTGCTTAGCTTTGGGTTCAATCTTGCGGTGTCCTTACCCAGTGACAGAAAGGGTTGCAAGGCACGTATTGTATTGTTGCCATCGAGGATAAAAAGATGGGGTTTATATCATATTGCTTGAGTTTATCCCTCTATATCATGTCATCTTTCTTAATGTGTTACTCTGTTCTTATGAACTTAATACTCTATATGCATGCTGGATAGCGGTCGATGTGTGGAGTAATAGTAGTAGATGCAGGCAGGAGTCGGTCTACTTGTCTCGGACGTGATGCCTGTATACATGATGATGCCTAGATAATCTCATACTTATTCGCTTTTCTATCAATTGCTCGATAGTAATTTGTTCACCCACCGTAATACTTATGCTATCTTGAGAGAAGCCACTAGTGAAACCTATGGCCCCCGGGTCTATCTTTTATCATATAAGCTTTCAATCGCTGGCAGAAGAGTGTTCGGAAATAGACGCATTCCACAGAGTATCGGTGCTTCTGCAGTTCTGCATGTGGACGTTGCTGTCATGAGAACGATTGGTTGCTAGCAGGCCGTGCTGTCCGCTAAGGGTGTGTTTGGTCGGGTGGCGGGTGCATGGGGCTTAAAGTTTCCAATCCGACCCACTTTTGCTTGTTTGGTACGGTGCATGGGCTCACATGAGCTTTGCTCAACTGATGCAAAAAAGGGCCCTCAGCTATGCTCATCTCATGCACCCCACAGATGGTGCATGGAGGCAGCCATGCTGGCACCGACCCTCGTCCCCACCCACCAGACCACGTCCAGATATGTTTATAGATTTTTAAAAACTGTTCATAATTTTAAATTTTCCAAAAATATTCAGAATTTCAATTTTTTAAATTTTTTTTGAAGAAGTTCAGAATTTCAAATTTTGTTTAAAATTTTGAAATGTTCAAAATTTCAAAATTGTTTAAATTTTCAATTTCAAAATTTCAAAATTCATTTAAATATTCAAAAAATGTTTAGAATTTCGAATTTCGTTTAAATTTTAAAAAATGTTTAGAATTTCAAAAACTGTTTAAATTTTAAAAAAGTTCAGAATTTCAAAAAAGAATTTTCAAAAATGTTGAATTTCAAAAACTGTTTAAATTTCAAAAAAGATCAAGATTTCAAATTTGGTTTTTTTTAAATCAAAATTTAAAATTTAAAAAAATTTCAAATAATTTCAGATGTTCAAAATATGTTTAAACTTTCAAAAAAATAGAATTTTAAATTTTCAGAAAATGTTTAAAATTTCAATTTTTCTTTATATTCTCAATAAAAGTTTAGAATTTCAAAATATGTTTAATTTTTTCACTTTTTCCAATTTTGCTCACCATTTAAAATAATTATTCACAATTTGAAATTGTTCAGTATGTCTAAACACATGCAGGCTGCGAAACAAAGTCTCAGCTCAGCATGTCTCCGCGCATACACCGTTGCCGAAAAACAGCAAATGCATGGACTCAGCATGTCTACACTTTTTTAATAAAAATAAAAAGGTAGAGATTGCTCTACCTTATATATTTCAAACAGGCCTAAGCCTGAAGGACAAAAAGTCCATTACATGAACCAAGGAAAACGCACCAAAGGTGCAGAGTTACAGACGAGGAAAAGGGAAGAGAGGGACAACAAAGACGAGAACGCCATAAGCACTACTTAATTAGCTATCAATAATGTGCACCCAGGTCATCAGATCATTTTTGTCCTGTTGTTGTTTTGCTCTGTGTACCCATAACCGAAGTAAATCCGTAGCATAAAACCTGACGTACGAATCTGTCTAGTGCTTGCTGCTAAAAACTCTATCATTCCGAGCATGCCAGAGGGTGACGATGCAAGCAGCGAAAACAACATTCCATTTCCTTTTGAAGGTAAGTTGGTGAGGAGCTTGTTGGAAGAAGGACAGCAAGTCAGAGGAATCACAAGCCGAGCAACCGACATCACAGGATCAAGTGAGTAATCAATTCAGCGGCTGGGCAGATATCACAGTCTGCATGTGAAACGATCACAGACCAATTCTTCTTGAGCATATTATCCTTGGTGTTTACACGCCCATAGAAGACCAACCAGAGAATGACTCTATGCTTGTTAAGAATGAGCACATCCCAGATCCACTGCTCAAAAGCACACCTCACGCCCCTAAATGTAATCAGCCTGTAAAAGTAGCCCGTGGTGATCCCATTACCATAAAGAGAAGAAACCCGATGGTCCGCGTCGGCAGCATTCAAGGTGACATTTGCAATGAGGTCATGCAATGCTTGCAACTCCTGCGTATCTGAAAGGTTTGGGTGCAGCTGAATGGCCCACCCATCTGGGGACATCTGTGACTGAATTGAACAGAACTTGTCCTTGGCGAAAGAGTATAAGGCTGGAAGCATCAGTCTTCCGAGCCCTAGCCACTGATCTTGCCAGAAGGAGACCAAAGTCCCTGAGCCAACCGAGCAACAAGAAGAAAACACGACCAGCGGAATGCAGGTTTTGAATCCTTTCTAGAAAGCCGTGTCTCTTGCGCTATTGCCCCGGGGTAGATTATTTTTGCAGTATTGTGAGGCCAACCATTGATAACAAGGTATATCTGAGAACTGTAGAACCTTGGCCACAAACTTACAGAGCATTGCCTAGTTATGTGATGATAGATCTCTGATCCCCAAGCCACCCACGTATCGTGGAAGAATGACTTTGTCCCAAGCAACAAGGCAATGGCCACCCACGGCTTTGTTCTTGCCCTGCCAGAAGAAAGCGCACAAAAGCCCCTCCAGCTTATTAATGGACTCCTTCAGCCATGGGAAGCAAGTCATGAAGTAGCTAGGAATGCCGGCAAGCATGGAGTTAACCAAAGTGAGCATGCCTCCCCAAGAAAGAAAAGTAGCTAGCCAACCCGATAACCTCTTGTCAACTTTATGGATAACCGGTAGTAACATGCCATGCGTAATCTTGTTCGGAGATAAAGGCAGGCCAAGGTAAGTGTATGGGAAGGAGGAAACGGGACAGCCGAGCAACCGAGCAATTTAACATAGTTCCATCATCAACTGAGACTGGAACCGGAGTGCTCTTGTGGAAGTTTATTTGCAGACCAGAGAAATCCGAAAAGACAATTAGGATGCTTTTGACAACCAGTGCTTGCTGAAGATCCCCACGGAAAATAAGCAGAGTGTCATCCGCATATTGCAGCACTAGGAACAAAATGTCCGAGCCAAGGGGGTGCAGAAAGCTACCAGCCTGGAAGTGCATGCAGCATAGCCTTTGAAGAACATCAGCCACCAGGATAAAAAGGTATGGGGACAGAGAGTCCCCCTGATGTGGATGGTTGGCAGTGACTAGGGGCATGGATGCTGGGGCGGCAGTCCCATGGGCTTCACGGTTGGCTTTCCGACAGGCTTCATGGTAGAGATGGTGGCTTCACCTCTTGAGAGTGCTAGCACCGAGGGATGTAGTGGCGGGAAGCTCTTGTTTGTTCTGGCAGTGATGGGTCGACCCTCACTGCGGTGGTGACTGGAAGTCCTCTCGGTGGTGCAGGTGAGTTTCCGAGCTAAAGCTCGTGTTTTTGGCACTTGTGATAGTGGCTCCCGTGGGTGCCACTTGCTTCCTGAAGACGTCATCCTCGTTCTCGTCCTTGTGCCAGGGCTTTGGGTGAAAACTATTTTATGTTTGTTCGGACTCGGTAGCGGCGACATTACCCTCTTGGTGGCGTTTTCGTGGAGCTCAGGAGTCTTCGGTCGGGCCTCGGCGAGATCTTAGGCTTGTTCTAGGGTTTTTTGTTGTATCTTTTGATCTTCTTTGTAAGGGAGTCTCCTGCCATATTGTATCGTTCGTTCGTGTATTTTCACGTGTTGCTTCCTATATAAAGCAGCGCGAAAGTCTACATCGGTGAGAATATATCACGTCCATAAGGAAAGGCCCATGTTTCTCTATCCGCATACAATTTACTTAGCCACTCGTTGTCTTTCAGATTGTACTTCGCTAAGATAACCTAAATGGCGTCCAGAGCATGCCTCCGTCGGCAACGTTCATGGTTCCCGAGGCCAACATCCTCCCCGAGCCCAGCATCCTTATCCAATAGCTCTGCCTCGTCACCCTCTTCGACTGAACACCACATATGTGTATACTAGTGCAGATGAACTTTCTCAAAGAATAAATGGAGCAAATCCATCCCTTTCCCGGAAGCAACATAATAAACCAAGGAGGCCAGAAGACTCGCTCTTCAGCAATCTTCTTAGAATCGACAAAATCAAGCAAAGCAAACCTGCAGCTAGTTAGGTCGGCGACCTGTAAGAAGAATGGTTGAGTAGATGCATGGTTTTGCTGCATTCGCCGGCAGCGAAGGCTTTACCTCGTAGTACATAATTCTATTTGTCACTTTTTGTACAATGCATGGATGGTTTATTGATATAAATTCCATTTTTTTAGATAGGTATACATATTGTAAAGTAATAGATCTATTGAATAAACCCTTTTTCGTCAATACATCATGAGATTTATGAATCGTGCAAGATACAATGTTCTTATATGGTACAGTTTTCAGCAGCAAATCGAGCATAATGCACTGCAATTGTTTGAAAAACAAGTCCCAGTTTGGCGCTCAGTAGCATGATTCCTTTAGGCTAAGACACAAGCATGTCTTCTTTGTAGAATAATATTTTTAGAAGGATAAGTATAGATTTGATCTGCATTTCTTTTGATATCAAAATGTTGCACTGCCATTTTGCTTCCTATCATAACTAGTATTAACTACTCCTTCCATCCCAAAATAAATGTCTCAACCTTGGTACAACTTTGTACTAAAGTTAGTACAAAGTCAAGACACTTATTTTGGGACAGAGGGAGTACATTGTTTGTGGTTTTCGATGAGTCAAAACCTATCACCCATAGTAGAAGGGTTCAGTCCAAATGTTACCAGTGCTCCGTATTTCACTTATATACACTGTGAGAAAATAGTAATGGCGTCGGATATGACAAGGTACAAGAGAAAGAGTAGGGGCATAATCCGCAAGTCAAGCATCTTGTGAAATGCGGACTTGCAGCTGCGTGCCATCGTCAATTGTTGGAGTAGAAACCATAGGAGTTGTAAAATCAACAGCAATGTCATCCTAGATGACAAGCTATAGCTACTAGGCACGGGTGCTCTACAACTTAAACAAGGTGAGCAAACAATAATGGCATCGGATATGACAAAGTACAATAGAAAGATAAGACATATAATACTCAAGTCATGCATCCTGTGAAATGCTGACTTGCAGCCGCATGCCATTGTCAATTGTTGGAGTAGAAACCATAGGAGCTGTAAAATCAACAAGAGTGTCGTCGAAGATGACAAGCTACAGCTACTATGCAGAGGTGCTCTGCAACTTGATTATTTTAGCACTACAATTCATGGAGCAATACGAGCTACTAGCAGACCTAGGGAGTTAAGCGTTGAGGATCATGCGACAAGAGAGATGCCATTAGGCAAGCCTAAGTACATCATGACGCTGAGCTCCAGGCAATCTCCAAATCCCCCATGTGCCAGTGCACCGCACCTACAAGAAAGGAACAAAATTGTACACATTTTATGATATTCTAACAACAGTCACAGAATGATTTGAAATACGAGCTATGTAGAAGATATGCATACCACGTTGCGCAAATCGCATCCATGGAAAACAAAGTTGTTGATGTTCCCGTTGCCTATCATTCCTAACAGTTTTTGCCAATTTTCTATCAATGTGCGGGAACAATAGTGTTTGGCTTACAATTATAACTCTTGAGAAGAAGGTAGCAACGAAGAAACAACTTATATAAGAACTAGGTCGAGAACAATATAAAGAGTGTATGTAAGAGGTTGAACACTTCATATTCCAAGAGTTGGTGCGCGCAGTTACAACATTTATTATTGCACGCTTGGTTGAAGAGTCGAATTTTTTAGGACCAACCATTCAATAGGCTCTGGTTGCACATGTGCCCTTTTTTCCTAAACTTCCGGGGTTTTTTTTTCTGGCCATTGGATCTTTATCCAGTCATATTTGTTACCTCTCCAGTTAAAAGCAAATCAAGGAACAATACAATTTAAAAATTTCTGGAAGGAAACTTCTTTTGGTTATTACACAATGAACTTTCCCCAATCACTAACGCAACAACTCAACTCTTGCCAAAGAGATATATTTTAATCTCGTCAGACTCGTCGCAACAACTCAACTCTTGCAAAAGAGATATATTTTAATCTCGTCAGACTCGTCGCAACAACTCAACTCTTGCAAAAGAGATATATTTTAATCTCGTCAGACTCGTCATAAAGGTGTTATGCATATATATATATACTCAAACCTATAACCAAACTACCCGGGAGATAAGCATTTAGGGCCTCTTCGCCACATATGCATATACCAGTGCAAATGAACTTTCTCAGAGAATGAATGGAGCAACACCATCATTTTCCCTGAAGCAGCAGAAATAAACCAACCAGACCATGAGACTCGCTCTTTGGCGATCTTCTTAGTATCACCAAAATGAAGCACAGCAAACCTGCAGCTGATAAGGCCATCGGCTCATAAGAAGAATGATTGAGTAGATGCATGGTTTCACTGCATTTGACAGCAGCAAAAGATTGAGTCTTATTGATGCATGGTTGTTGTCAATTCTTTTGCCAATTATTTTACAGTGCCAGGTGGCTTATTCATGTAAATTTCGTTTTTTAGGTAGGGATACATATTGTAAAGTAATGGACCTTATGATTCATGTATGATATAGTGTGATTGTACAATACAGTTAAAAAATTTTAGTGTCACCATGTGTACAAATATTTGGCAATTGACCAAAGACTTTTTGGTATCTCTTGGTCTGTTTTCCTATGTTATTCTAAGTAGAGGGATCCTAGCAGTTTATATGTCACATTGATATTCTTGCTCTTATACCTACATTTTTTTCCTCCAAAATGTACTTTATATGTACAAGTATCGAAGCACGTAAAAAAGTCACAGTTTGAAATCCTAACTAACTAAAAGACGATGAAACTACACATAGCTAATTTGAAACCAAGATTCCTCCGTTGACAAACTTACGATTTTCAGCAGCAGAGTGGTGCAACTGTCTCAGTCCTCCAGTGCAGCTTCAAAGTTTCTACCTGTCATCGCACCGCACCTAAAGAAAGGAACAAAATGTATACATTTTATGATATTTGGACAACAGTGACAGAATGACTTGGACTACGAGCTATGTAGAAGATATGCATACCACGTTGTGCAAATGGCATTCATGGAAGATAATGTTGTCAGTGTTCCCGTTGCCTATCATTCCTAATGCTCTTTACCTTTTTGTTGTCAATGTGCTTGAGTGATAGTGTTTACGCATACAATAACAATTTTTGAGAAGGTAGCAACGAACTACTTATATAAGAACTAGAACATGGGCGAGAACAATAAAAGGAGTGTATGTAAAAGGGAGGTTGAACTCTATGTATATCCCAAGAGTTGGTGCGGGCGGGTATGACATTTATTATAGCTTTATTATATGCATGTTCGGTTGAAGGCTTGAATTTTTAGCATCACCCATTTAACTTGCTCTGGTTATAGCACAGCAACTAAACTTTTTTAAGGTTTTGTTTTCAAGCCATTGAATCTTCATCCGGTCATAGTTGTTACATCTTGAGTTCAAAGAAAATCAAGGATAAGCTAAACGTTGCCACTCCAGAAGGAAACGTCTTTTGGCTACTCTACAATGACCAATCATTGTCGTAACAACTCAACTTTCGTGAAAGAGAGATATATTTATATCTCAGAAGATGGTAATAAAGGTACTATGTATATGCCCTTCCTAAAGAAATATGCATACTAGATATATTTTACTCAAACCTATTAGTGAACTTCCCGAGTTATACCTCTTATCCCATTAAGATATTTCTGTTACCGAATCTTCATCAGCAAGTTTCTTGAGAAAAGCTTGTGTCAACCTTTTGCACTATTGATTATGGTCAAACGATTGAAGAAATTCCCCGTCTATACTTTGCATGAAACGAATTTAATTGGAGATCACCAGTGTCACGTCAGCACTTCAGATAATGTGTCCAGCCTTTCAAGTTTAGCACAAGATATATGATGTGTGTTACCTATTAACCTATCACAAATACCAGTGAAAGACTTTGCTCTTCCTTTTTCTATTTACCAAGTGGTCATTCTTTCAGCAAAGTCAAAAGCATGTCTTCTTTGTACAACATCTTAAAACAATAATGACAGTTTGTACGGCTATATTGTCCGCAATAGACTGATTCCTTTAGGCTAAGTCACAAGCATGTATTGTATTTGTAGAATAATATTTTTAGAAGGATAAGTATAGATTAGATTTGCATTTCTTTGAGTAAAATACATCGTAAATCCTAAAACTATTGAAGATGTGTCAAGTTAGTCCTAAATCTACAGAAGTGCATATTTGAGTCCTAAAATTATATAAGACGTTCACGGGAGGTCCTATACATCCCTGGTCAACTTTGACCTGCATGCGTGGCAGATGAACCACCGTCACATACGTAATATTTTTCATGAAAACCCTTTCAAAAGTTCTCTCTTATAATTATGTGGTCCTTCTGTCTTGTAATTGGCCTCAGGCGATCTCGCTGGGTTTTGGAAAGATGCTCGCAATTCTGTTTACGGGCCGCAAAATTAGAAGATACCATTTTTAGGAGGCTACGTATGAAATATTTCCCATGTGGCGGTGATCAACTCGCCACACGTGCAGATTAGCGCTGATCGGGGATGTATAGGACCTCCAGTGAACGACTTAAATAGTTTTAGGACTCAAACATTCAGTTTATAGATTTGGGACTAACTTGACACACCTTCAATAGTTTTAGGACCCAAATATGTGTGTTACCTATTAACCTATCACGTAAGTGCTAACTAGATTGTTCATGGTTTTCGATGATCCAAAACCTCCCATCCATAGTAGAAAGGTTGGGTCCAAATGTTACTCGTGCTCCATAATTCACTAATATAAACAGGATATTACAAGGTACAAGAGAAAGAGTATGCACATTAGCCCATAATCCTCATGTCATGTCTCCTGTGAAATGCTGAGCTGGAGCCACAAACCATCTCCAAGTTTTGGACACGGATCAGAAGAGTTGTAAAATAAACAGTAATGGCGTCGAAGATGACAATCTACAGCTACTAGGTAGAGTTGCCCTGCAACTTAATTGTAACACACGCTGCTATTGACTGAGCATTCTTGAGTTACTGTTTTGCTAAAAGAATCATGCTAGGGTTAACAGTCATTCTTAGCTCTGGCCACGGATTAAGAATAACTGAAGTAGTTGCCAAGATCATTTGGATGACCGTAATCCAGCTAAAAAACAACAACAAAAAGAAGGTCGCTAATACATTCTACTATTAGACCTCATGGGTTAAGCAGTGAGGATCGGGCTAGACGACAGACGCTGTTAGGTAAGCCTATGTACAACATGATTTAACGCCCGCCAGGAAAACTCCTAACCTGCCACTTGGTGCTGCACCACACTGATACGTCTCCAACGTATCTATAATTTTCGATTGTTCCATGCTATTATATTATCTGTTTTGGATGTTTAATGGGCTTTAATATGCTCTTTTATATTATTTTTGGGACTAACCTATTAACCGAAGGCCCAGTGCAAAATTGTTGTTTTTTTGCCTATTTCGGTATTCCGCAGAAAAGTAATATCAAACGGAATGAAACCTTCGCGAGGATCATTTTTGGAACAAACGCAATCCAGGAGACTTGGAGTGGAAGTCAAGGAAGCCACGAGGCAGGAGGGCGCGCCCCCACCCTCATGGGCCCCTCGTAGCTCCACCGATCTACTTCTTTTGCCTATATATATATATATACTCTTATACCTTGAAAACATCCAGGAGAGCCACGAAACACTTTTTCCACCGCCGCAACCTTCTGTACCCGTGAGATCCCATCTTGGGGCCTTTTCCGGCGCTCCGCCGGAGGGGGAATCGATCACGGAGGGCTTCTACATCAACACCATAGCCTCTCCGATGATGTGTGAGTAGTTTACCACGGACCTTCGGGTCCATAGTTATTAGCTAGATGGCTTCTTCTCTCTCTTTGCATCTCAATACAAAGTTCTCCTCGATCTTCTTGGAGATCTATTCGATGTAACTCTTTTGCGGTGTGTTTGCCGAAATCCGATGAATTGTGGGTTTATGAACTTGATTATCTATGAATAATATTTGATTCTTCTCTGAATTCTTATATCCATGATTTGATATCTTTGCAAGTCTCTTCGAATTATCGGTTTAGTTTGGCCTACTAGATTGATCTTTCTTGCAATGGGAGAAGTGCTTAGCTTTGGGTTCAATCTTGCGGTGCTCAATCCCAGTGACAGAAAGGGAAACGACACGTATTGTATTGTTGCCATCGAGGATAAAAAGATGGGGTTTATATCATATTGCTTGAGTTTATCCCTCTACATCATGTCATCTTGCTTAAAGCGTTGCTCCGTTCTTATGAACTTAATACTCTAGATGCATGCTGGATAGCGGTCGATGTGTGGAGTAATAGTAGTAGATGCAGAATCATTTCGGTCTACTTGACACGGACGTGATGCCTATATTCATGATCATTGCCTTAGATATCATCATAGCTATGCGCTTTTC
>LR880970.1:737550218-737567774 GCA_904067115.1 Aegilops sharonensis
TTTTTTGCGCTTAAAGCACGTTTGAACAATATCAGCGGCATACGTAAAGTTATCCGCAATGCTTCTACCTTTGATAAATCCAGATTGATCCTGGTGGATGATAGAGAAGATAAATGGTTGGACTCTAGAGGTAAGGCATTTGGAGCTAAGCTTGATGGTGCAATTTTGAAGGGAGACCGGACGGAAGTTGTCCGGAGAGGTAGCACCTACTGTTTTGGGAAGAAGCACGATGAAGGCTTTGTTAATACGATTTAGTTGGGCAGTACCCTTATGAAACTCTTCCATAGGGCCAGAAGATCAGATTTCACGAGGTCCCAATTGGCCTTGAAGAAAGCCGGGCCAAAACCGTCTGGACCCGGGCTTGCATTCGAGTTCATGGCCAGAACCGCCGCACGAAGCTCATCCATAGAGAAAGGCCGAGACAGGGAAAGCGCCTGAGAGTGAGTTAGCTGGGAGTCACGGAAAAGATTCGGAAGATCGAAGTTGAAGGAGGATTGGGCGGAAGTGCCAAGCAAGTCGGTGAAGTAGCTATGAAGAACGCGTTCTTTGCCTAGGTGGGAGGAGATGTCTTGGCCATCAACATGAAGAGTCTTGATTTGATTTTTGCGAAAACGAACGGAGGCACAGGCATGCATGTAGGCCGAATTCTCATCTCCAACAGTGCACTCTCGCAACTTGGCCCGTTGTCGCCAGTAGTTCGCCAGGCTTTTATTGTAACGATGAAGCGCTACCTTAACCGCCATTCAGAGACTAAGCTCAAGAGTTGATAGGGGTCTAAACTCCTCCGGCTTGTCGAGGAAATCAATGGTTGTAGTGCAGTTTGTAGCCAGACGCTTTGGGGTTTTTGCATTAACTGCCCACTTTTTCGCAACATTTCTAGACCGTTTTAATTTTAGGCAAAGCTTGCCCGCGCTGCCCAAATGGGAGTGGCGAGGACCCACGCTAGACCAGGTGGTTGCGATTTGCTGCAGAAACGAGTGGTTAGATAGGAGACAGTTATTAAGCCTAAAGATTGAGGGTTTTGGTATGTCCGAGGATGCATGTAACAAAATCGGGACGTGATCCGAGGTAGTCCTTGTCAAAGAAGAGAGCGTGGAGTCCGGGAACACCGATGACCAAGCCATGTTAACGAAAGCCCTATCTAGCCGGACTAGAGTAGGGTTGTCTTGTTGATTAGACCACGTGTAGAGACGGTCCAGGAGCGGGATTTCTTGGAGCTGCATGGAGTTAATGGCCAAAGCAAATAGCCTAGCTTCGTTAGAGTTAAAGTGGTTGGAAGATTTGTCTCTTGGGCGAAGAATAAGGTTGAAATCCCCGAAGACCAGCCAGGGGCAAGTAATCGTAGACGACGCAAGGATTAGGGAGTCCAAGAAATCTTGTTTAAGGGAAAGATCGCACGGCCCATATACGTTGGTAATAGCGAAGGAAACGTCAGTTTCCCGGAAGGAGAACCAACACGTGATGAAGAACCGGTCTAGATGAACGTTAGTGCACTCTAGATTAGCGTCGTCCCAAGCGATTAGCAGCCCCCCAGATGCCCCAACCGACGGGAGGTAATGGAAGTTTCTAAGGCCGGTCGGCAGGAAAGAGACAGCCTTAAAAGGTGGAATATCTTGCAGCTTAGTTTCTTGAAGGCAAAGGATCGAACCTTGGGCAGATTGTAAGGCTTTTTTTACATCAACGCATTTGTTCGGGCGTCCAAGACCCCGAATATTCCACGAGGCGATGTTAAGGCTTTTAGTCATTGGATAACAGATTAGGCGACGAGGGACAGATAAAATAGCAATAGTGGTAGATAACGATGCCCGTGAGGGGCCAGGTTACAGCGGATAGCAGAAACGAACTGGGGTCGAAGCTATCTAGGGAGAACCCTAGAACTACAGAAAGAGATACCCCGATGGCAGCACTAGCACAGCTGCGAGATACGAATACATAGGGGGAGAGAGAGACAAGGCGGCATGCTACGACGGTAAAAGACAAGGTTGCTACAACTAAAATTGCCCAGGGAGTTGCAGCTGCAGGGAATGAAAGACCGGTAGCAGCGTCGTTGCCGACCGAAGAAGAAGAGGCTGTCACACATCGGAGAACTCGGGTGCCACCTTGTTCAGGTCGATCTCGGAGACACCGCAAGCTTCCGCCAGCTCCAGCACGTCCGAGCGAGGCAGAGGGGACGGCTCCTTCGCCGCCAGCTCCATGAGCTCGGCCGCCGGCAGGAGCCCAGGGGAAGAATCTTTCAGCCTGAGCCCCTCCAGCTTGGACTTCTTGAGCAGCGTGGCCTTCTCAAGCATTGACATGCGCCTGGGTTCTTCCCTCTCCTTGAGACGAGCGCTGCGGCGAGTGAAGACGATGGAAGTTTTGCCCTTGGGAGGCAGCACCGGGACGAAGGTGGAGGAAGAAGGCGGCGGCGTAGTAGGCGAGGCCGGCGGGGCCTCGAGCAGGAGAGGCGCTGGAGAGGGGGCGAGGGGGGCGCCCGAGTCAAAGCGCTCGAGGGCTTCCATGACCTGGGCCTCCCCAGAGACGATGTTGCCGAAACTGCGCCCGCGCCAGTCCATGCAGAAGATGTCGGCGTCGGTGATGGGCTTGCGCTTCTCCCCCACCGTGCCAACCTTGTTTAGGTATCCAATGGAGCAGTAAGCAAGATTGGCAACGATGAGGCGCGGGGAGCCTGCTGGGCGCATGGGGATGCGGTAGAAGCACCTCTCGCCGTTCCGGCCGGTGATGCGGATGTCGTAGAAGCCGGCGAACAGCTTGACGTCGACAGCGGCCGGACGAGCGTCGAGGGGGACCGCCACCACCATTGGCTTGTGGTTGGCCATCATGGTCTGGCCCCCGGGTAGAACCACCACGCGGTCGCGGTAGAGCGCGTCCGAGGGCGGTGGAGGGGGCGGAGCCAGGGCCGCATCCATGTCAGCAGGGAAGTCTCCATCTCCACCGTCACCCCCATCATCGCCTCCATCGCCTCCCCCATAGCTGTTGTCGTCGTCGGAGTCAACAGGGAAGGCGGGGTCCGGCGGCAGCTCCTCCGAGCGTACCACCAGGACCGTAGCGATCGCACCGAGGCCCGAGAAGCCGTGGATGGGGATGGAGTGAGGGACATCGGTGAGGGTCCTGCTCTTGACAGAGACGAGGACGGCCGAGTAGTCAACGCCGGTGAGGCAGATAGGATCTATCTGGATGGGACAAGCAAAGGGGACCACGGAATTGGTGATAGTGTCGGCGAACCAGTACTCGATGGGAAAGTCTTCGATGTTTAAGGCGGAAACCGTGCCTAGGCGAAAAAGGAACCTGTTGTCGGTGTCCTCGTGGCGGACCAGCTGGACAGAGTTAACTGGGCAGTTGAAAGGGCTAGAAAGGCAGGAGATTTCTCGTTCATAGGCCGAGCCAAAGATGACGAGGCCTGCTCCATGAGAAGAAGCCCTAATGGCCACCTGGGGGTCCCCCGCCCCGGATTGGAGAGCTCTACGGATGGAAGCGTGGGGAGATGGGCACGGTGGGTTGACAAAGGCAAAGGCAAGGTTCTGGAAGTGCTCAAGAGGAACATGCGGCATGAAGACATTGGAGTAGTCTCGGCGATGCCGCGGAGGAGAAGGAGGGAACATGGGTGGGATTGCATCCGAATCAGTGGATTCCTCCCCTGATTCGAATTCAATCTCCTCCGGATCCTCTTCCTCCTCATCATCAACTTCGGCGGCATCAACTTGCTCAGGGAAGGCAAAAACGCGTGGTGGTGGGGAGGCCATGCGGGGGGAGAAGGAAGCTCGCCATCCTCGGAGGAGGAGGAGATCTCGATGGGCACCGGGATGAAGTCAGCCATTGGGGCTGCGATGGGAGAAGAGGATCTACCGGGAGGCGGAGCAGGAGGAGAGCTGGGCTCGGAGGGTGTTTGAGGGATGTGAGAAGGGGTGGATGAGGAGTCAAGGCTTGGGGGTGGTAAAATAGCCACGCAATGGCGCTGGGCATGCCCCACCTGCCAGCATCTACGGCATCGAAACGGGTCTCGGCACTCCTGCACGAAGTGATCACGCGCAAGGCAGCGATGGCAGCGCATGCTGAAATCAGGGTTTCTGGGGATGGAGAGATGGAATGATTTCAGCCGAGGAGGGGAATGCATGCTATAAGAGGGGGAGGAGAGGACACGGGCGTAGGATTCTTTGCCGCCACCAATGGGTGTGGAGCGCACGGGGTTTGAGGAATTGGCAGCCGGCAGAGGCGAGGAAAAGGTTTCGGGAGGGACGTAGTCACATCCCGTGAACAGAGCCCGAGTTGGCGTTTGTGGGTTGGGCTGGCAGGGTGGCATGCATGCCGGATACGACAGCCAGGGAAGAGGGCCTTCAGGCCTTGGCAGTATTCCAGGCGCCAGCAGATCGATTGGGATCACCCTGCGCGAGCGAATGGGCTTGGGAGCGAGGCGAGATGTGGTTGGCTGCATGCCGATCTGCATGCATCGGCCTACGTCCTGGGAGCGATCGTATGTAGGCCATGGCAGCGGGCCCGGGGGAGTGGGCAAGATTCCACATGCAAGGACGTCCAAAACGACAGAACGCATGGCAGGTTTCACTGGGCGGGTCGGGCACGCGGTACGGGACTGCACAGGAACTAATTGACTATAGACGAGGAGACCAGCACGGGGGGGGGGGGGGCCGGGGGGGGGGGAGGCACCCGCGTGGTGGCCAACTTCCCGCTTTGTGAAGGGCCGGGGGGGGGGGAGGCACCCGCGTGGTGGCCAACTTCCCGCTTTGTGAAGGGCCGGGGGGGGGGGAGGCACCCGCGTGGTGGCCAACTTCCCGCTTTGTGAAGGGCCGGGGGGGGGGGAGGCACCCGCGTGGTGGCCAACTTCCCGCTTTGTGAAGGGCCGGGGGGGGGGGAGGCACCCGCGTGGTGGCCAACTTCCCGCTTTGTGAAGGGCCGGGGGGGGGGGAGGCACCCGCGTGGTGGCCAACTTCCCGCTTTGTGAAGGGCCGGGGGGGGGGGAGGCACCCGCGTGGTGGCCAACTTCCCGCTTTGTGAAGGGCCGGGGGGGGGGGAGGCACCCGCGTGGTGGCCAACTTCCCGCTTTGTGAAGGGCCGGGGGGGGGGGAGGGGAGGGGGGGGGGCGGGGGCCCGGCGGGGGGGGGGGCGGGGGGGGGGGGGGACTAGTACGAGCATGGGGAGCAGCAGCCAGTATGTCAACTTGCTCCTGTTGAGAGGAGGCCGAGGGAAGTGGATCAGACGGCAAGCCCGAGGAACTGGCGAGACGGTCAGCATCGGCAGCGCGCGTGGAGCGTTGGTCAGAGCGCGTTGCATCAGCGAGGGTCAAAGGAGGCGAGGGAAGAGAAGAGCTAGGCGGGAAGGTGGGCGCAGCAGGCAATTCAAACTCAGCCACGAAAAGCCTCGGAGGAGCGTAGACACGTGCCGGAGGAGCGACGTGGAATGAGACGACAGTACCCTGATAATTGATACCCTCCAAAGAGACAATGAACTGGGCAATACGCTTACTAGCAACTAAAACCGAGAATAAGCAAGCACTAAACTGACGACAAACAGGGGTTTCAAAAGCAGAGCCTAACCAAGACTTAAGCAGGGCGGCAATGGAGGAGGCGGCGGGCGGTGGCGACGGCAGCAACACTTGGACCCAAACCAAATCCGGAGATGTCGAGGCCGGCGCCGGAGTGAGAGGGAAACATACCGGCGAGGAGAACTGAGTCAGCGAGTAGTGAAGAAGGGCATCGCCCGGCGTCCGAAGAAGCGGAGGCGAAGCCCCAGCCAGTCGACGATGCAGCATGGACGGAGTGGAGGCGGCGAGGAAGCCCAGCCAGAAGGACGACGCCAAGAGCAGCTCCTCCTTCGACGCGAAGGAGATGGAGGGAGGGAGCCAAACTCCGGCAGCGTCCGTCCCTCCAAGAGAAGCATCACGCGGCCCGAGGACGCCCGAGGCAGCGAAACCCCCCGGCGCTCGCGCAAGGGCAGCTCGCAGGCCGATCTCCATGGAGGCAGCGGCATCCAGGGGAGACCGAGGAGGTGGCCGCCGCGGCCGGAGTGGCCGGCGGCGCATGCGAGACGTGGATCGCCTACCTCGCAAGTAAATGCGGCATTGTTTTACTCCGTCGGGTACAGATAAAATAATTCTGGACCATAGTTCTATTCTGTTGCTGGGCATATGGCTTGTTCACTGCCTCGCATATTTAACGTATGATAGTGAGCAGTAATTGGTAATAGTTTAGGCAGAATGCCCCAACTGCACATTAGAAAGTTTCTTGAGAGAAGTTTGTATTGGACCGTTTACATCAGTACTGTCAATTGACTGAAAAAATTTCTAGTCTTTACTTTACATGACAATTCCATTGTCATGTGGGCATTTGGTTCAGGTTTAACACAACATATATGATGTGGGTGACCTATCAACCTATCATACATACCAGTGAAAGATTGTGTTCTTTTTTCTACCAAATTATTACTAAAATGTTGCACTCAGTAGACTGATTCCTTTCAGCAAAGTCAAAAGCATGTCTTATTTGTTGGAACTAATGTGCATTCCGCGCGGACAATACCATTCTCCTGTCACAACTAGCACCAGTTGCATCATTTATGGCTTTCAACGTGCCATAACCTTTCACAATGAACTGTCATCCATCATTACCGCAATGACTCAACTCTTGCCAAAGAGATATATTTACATCTTAGCAGACTCGGTCATAAAAATACTACTATGGATATACCATCCCTTAAAAACTATGCACATACTTGGTCCATCACTAAAGAATTGCAGTGGCATATGTTTAATTAACCATTTACTCAAACCTTCTGCTGAACTTGCCGAGAGATAACCATTTGGCTGAGTTGAAAGGAATCAGCCTGCCAGAACATAGTTATATTCTGTTGTTGGCCATACGACTCGCTTGCTCTCTCAATCATTTAACCAATGATAGTGAGCAGTAACTGATAATAATTATATGGAATGCCCCAATTGCTCATTAGAAAGTTTCTTGAGAGAAGTTTGTTCGACCATTTGCATTAGTTATATCAAATGATTGAAATTTTACAGTCTTCACTTTGCACGAAACGAAATTTAATTGGAGATCACTGCCCACCCCTTATCAGTGTCACCTCAGCATTTGAAATTAAAAAAAAATTCAGCCTTTCAGGTTTAGCACAAGATAACATCAATAGATCATGTTTTTTTCAAGCAAATGGTCACCAAAATGTTGTACTCGGTAGACTGATTCCTTTCAGTTCAGCCAAAAGCATGTCTTCTTGATAAAAGAGCATCTTAGAAGCACAAGCATAGCTTTGGTCTGCATTTCTTTTGATCTTAAAATGTTGTAATAATGTGCATTCCGCACGGACAATGCTTAAATAAGAACGATTCCTGCAATATCCTGACGGACAAGCGAGAAAAATTTAGGTTAATGTAGGCCTTTGACGAGATGTTGCAAGGTGGACGGGATATCCCGCTAGGCCGCTGTGCCGTCCCGCAAATAAGCGTGCAAAGCTGCTGCTGGTTTGACTATGTTTACTCTAGCGGGCTCCAGCAGACCCACCGCATAACCGCGTCGACGTCTTAGGAGCTGCAGGCTCGGCAGGCCCGGAGGATGGTGCAACAATGTGACTGATCGGACTGAGGCCAGTTCCCTGTAAGAGTCAGTAGCACCATCCTGAATAAGCTAAACATCAGGATCACCCATCAGGCTGCTAGGATCAGCATTATATGAGGTTCCATCCCATCAGAGTGTCCATCTCTTGTCCAGTTTCAGTTATAACTACAGAGTGACGAGGGCCGGTCACTGTGGAGTTCAGAGTCGCGGCTCAAGTGCCATATCCTATTGGGGCCAAGCCAAAACCATGACTCCGAGGTCCATATCCAGCAGCGAGATGGCCAAGCACATATGACACTTGATTGGCAACATTCAGCGGGGGCAAGCTGAAAAAACAGACGTAAAGGGGTTTCCTTGGAAAGAAAAAGTTGCATGTATACGAGTGTTCACAAAACTAGCAGTTACACTCCTCACTTGATTGAGAATCTCATGAGCTACAGGGTTGGAAGCAAGTGATGCATTAGCCTGCTGAGGAGCTAGCGAGGCAAGCAGAGGAATCGTCTTGAGATATTCAGGGGGCACGGCACACTAGAGCTGGAAGAAGAGTGTTCGGGAATAGACGCATTCCACACAGTATCATCGGTGCTTCTGCAGTTCTGCATGTGGACGTTGCTGTCATGAGAACGATCGGTTGCTGGCAGGCCGTGCTGTCCGCCTGCAGTGCTTGGCGGGCAGCCGCCTGCAACCTCAGATGCTGGAGATGAACAAAGATGAGATCACGGAGAACAAGATTAAGGCTTACCTCGATATGTACAATAAGCCACTTTCTTTGCAGGCGATTGCAGTGATCCGCGCTTTGGCGGGGGTTGATAAAAGGGTAAAGTTGGACTACCAAAGTGAGATTTTTCTTTTTCCAGCAATACGGATTGCTCTACACTTGTTAATAATAATCCATGATCCTTGCACGGAGTCTCGGGGCAGATAAGATCTTATATTGCCAATCAGTTTTCCCTCAGTTAACTAGGCAACTACCCTCTTATATGAAAGGGGGAGAGCTCCTGGCCTTGCCTCATCAAGTATTTCAAAAAAAACTATAATAATTGCATTTTTCTGGCTTTCAACACGGCATAACCTTTTCACCCATAGGCCATAGTATAAAGGTTTGGTCCAGGTTTTACCAGTGCACCGTATTTTCATTAATATAAACAAGGTGGGCCAGAGGGGACATCTCAGTTTCTACATTATTTTTGGTTACATAATTTACAGCTAGTATAGTTGAGTTTCTACATTCTGGCATAAACACAATACTACATCACAGGAAATCCCATACTGGAATCGTGTACTGGCCTTGATCCGTGGTCTGGTGGCCCAGCTGAGGATTGCTGCTAAGAAATTGCAATGACTGGATATCTGGAGGGGGAGCCTGCACCAAAACACGACGAAAACTAGCTATCATCATTTTGCCTTCTTAACAAAATTAGCCAACAAGAAAGTTGTCGAATGAGCTCATGCTATGTAATGCTGATTACAGTCATTTGACCGACTACATCACCTATATGAATGATATGAACTCAATGCTCACTTAAAGGTCCTACCCTAGCAACTGTTGAAGAAATAAGTGGAGTAAAATCCCTTGGAAAGGACAACACGGGTGTAACCAAACATAGAGTAATGCATAAATGTAGCATCACCTGGTGCATTTGAGGACCGCCATGAAAGGGTGATTGTTGTAGATGAGGTTGCTGAAGATGAACAGGTGATTGTTCCTGCATCTATCGACACACCGATATGTAGTGACAGCAAAGTATAAATTGTATTGTTTTTTCAAGAAATTAAAAAATGTCCATTACCTGCCCAAATGGCGTCATGCCAGAAAATCCTTGAAGAGAATTAAGACCAAACTGCTGTGTAACATATGGTGCCTGTTTTGGTAAAGCTATAATATATCAGACTTAACTACAAACTACAATATTCATCATCTTCTCTGTTCATCAAAACAGGGGTGTATGGAAAGAGAAGTAGAAGGAAATATAAGTTTTACCTGCATTATATGATTTGGGGCAAGGAACTGGTTGGTTGGAGTACTCATGTGATTCGGGATGTCATTCGATATTGTGGGAGCAAGAACCCTAAGTGGGAGTTCAGCCTCCTCAGGCTCCACTAGACCTGCAACAATTTAATAAGATCAGACACTGATCATGTATTCATGTTCAATCCAGCATGGAACAGCTTAGGTGATGAACATACCTTGTCTACCTTTTTTCTTTTTACTTGATTCAAGAGGACTTTGCTGCTGGCGACGATTCTCTACATTTTTATTTTTCTTACTACTTGCTCTGCGAGGTTCACTGTTGCTGGTATCATTCTGAGGCAAATTTGGCTGTTGACTTCTCATGATAGTGCTTAAGGAAGGCTTGTCATGCAACTTTGCTTGCAAAAGAAGCTCAACTTGCTCCAGGAGCTGATCATATTGGCTCTCCATAAATCTCTGACCTTCAATGTTTTCTGCAGCCTTTGCTGCCACTTTATATAAAGTTTGATACAGCGAATTGTGCCGATTAGACACTGTGAACTTGGGATCTTCATCCACAGCAGCAAAACCGAAGTTCTCCTTTGGAGATTCACTCTGAGCATCCTTTCGCCATCTTTTCAAAATATATTGTTGTGGAAGTTCTTTAATATTTTTTATCTCAAGAACTTTCAGTGCATGGCAACATGGAAGGCCTACAAATTCAAACTTCTTGCAGCTACAAAGGACCATATATTCTGATGAGTCAAATCTAACAAAATGAACTTGAGGTCTGTTTTTGACAGTTACCTCATACTCGGATATTGGTCCAATTTCACCACAGCAATAAACCATGCAGGCCAAGACCAGTTCAAATTCTAACCTGAACAGCTCAAACAGTGCAGGAGTATATGTATTAGCAGCTTGCCAAAGTAACCGTAGAGGTGGTACCCTCTGTGTCATTTGAACTCCAAGGTAGTCAGCTTCTTGTTCAGCTAGACGTTTCTCCTCTAAAAATTTATCATATCTGTTAAAGAAGTATGGAAGATCTATTTCTATTTTGAGAACACCTGTCAGGATGGCATCCATGTTATCACTTCGGAGTGTGGCTGCAATATCTGCACAGAATATATCACGCCCATAAGGCAAAGCCCATCTTTCTCTATCCTCATACAATTTACTTAGCCACTCGTTGTCTTTCAGATTGTACTTCGCCAAGAGGATTTCCCAGCTAGACAAAAAGTCCCCCTCCTCCTCATAGTCATACAAAGACCGACTAAAATCATGGGCAAAAGTTTCCGACCCTTGGAATATATCGCTTAGTACCTTGGTGGCATTTTGATACAAATGCAACAGTGAGAAGCGATGAGCAGTCCCTGGCCAGGCAGAAGCAACTGCATCGCTTATTTCTGTAGAGCGATCAGTCAAAACTGTTCTTGGCTGCTTTCCACTCATAGCAGACTTGAAAGTTTCAAACAACCACTTGAAGGATTCGACTGATTCATCATAAATAAATGCTGTGCCAAATATGGTTGGCTGCTTATGATGGTTAACTCCAATGAACAACAACAGAGGCCTACAATAATCACTTATGCTATACCTTGTGTCAACACATACTACATCACCGAAGTAGTTAAAGTCCATCACTGATTTAACATCTGCCCAGAATACATTTCTGAATTGGTCGTCTTCATCCACTTGAATGGAACAGAAGAATGAAGGATTCTCGCCTTTCATCCTCTGTAAATATTCAGAAATTGCCCGAGCATCGCCCAATTGCATATCCGTCGTGTGCCTTGTCCTAACATAATTTTTATAGTCATTTGGTATCAAAACAACTTTTGGTGGATCTGGAGGCTGCTGTAACTTTGCTAATAACTTCTGTGATCTCAGAATCTGAATGTCCACCACAGGAGCTTCAAGATCATGATTATGATCAGCCACACACTCTGTCACTACATATTTGCCGCTAGTAGTGATTTTAACAGTCATGTGTGCTTCACAGCCAGTTCTTGTTTCTGCTCGTTGTTTCTTTGGCTCGGCAGTAAAACTTTTAGGGCGGAATCCCTCTTTAGAACATACATAAGCCCGAGATTTCGTAACATTATTTGCTGTTTTCTCAGAGCATCCTTTTCGTACATTGAATCCTGCAGTTCCAGCATAGCTGACATAAAACTCGTAAGCCTTGTCTTCATTCAGGAAAACCATACCAACTTTTGGCTCTCCTCCAGGCCCAGCTACTACTTCAGTTTCTGGATCCTGTTCCGCGTCAACTATTTCATCTTCTTTACTCTCAGGCTGGACAAAGGGCAAACAATCATACGTGTTAAAGTGAATGGGAGATTCAAATACTCCCTCCAATCCATATTACTTGTCACAGCTTTAGTACATTTTTGTAATATGGATCAGAGGGAGTACAATAATACGCAAACATAGCAGTTCATATGGAAAAAATGGTGTAAACTCACAGAAATCATTATTCCCTTTTCATGTAAAGTAACCAAAGAAAAGTATTATCTCAAAAGATTCATACATAAAACTCAAACAATTATCTCCTATGCAACAATTGCAGAGAAAAAGTAAAAAAAAAACATTATAATTGAACATTTTGTATGCTACCTTCTTTTCATTTTGAAGATTTTGCTTCTCAAGACGTTTCGATCGCCTTTCTAACGGCTGCCAAGAACAAGAATAAGAAAGCATAAAAATAATGAGATAAATGTCACAGAGAAGCTTCACATTTATTCTGAAAAAAACTAATACATGGAAGCAAGTTAATGCTTGTTCATTCAACTAATTTCCACATTCATGAGAGACCTCAATACAAAGATACAACAGGTCAGAAAAAATCAAATTGTGTTAGCATACAAGAGTTGCAAAGTGGAGTTAAGTACAGACCACCGACAGATAAAAAAGAACACATAAAATAGTTCAGTGAAGGTCAACAAGAAGAGCTACATAGTCTGTTGAAACCAGCCCCACAGAACTTGGAGTTGTACATCAATGACATGCGGGATACAAGTACAAAGTGAACAATTTCCTGTATAATTTCAAGTTTAGTAGCAACGGAAAGTGGCTACGCAAATGAAGTAACAGTACATATCTGTCATGTGGGGCAGAATGTATGGCGCAGGCACAATGATAAGGACAAGCAACTGCTGCTTGATGCTCACGATAGCCTAGGGGATCTCCATATCAATTAGTTTCCAAGTTTGTTAGTGCTTGCCTTATGACTTTACCATACTTTACCCCAGCCCTCTATATAATAGCTATGTAAAGCTATCAATATAAACAGAAAAGGAGATTAGGCTCCAACCCTAAGCACATGACAATATACTCCATATAAAAGGTGCCAATTTATGTGCCACTATGTATAAAATGCAATCGGTTGTAACTTGTGAGTCCTGACTGTGAGATAACAGTTAGTATATACCAACTGAGGAGACTGCTAACAGCGATAGAGCACAGTAATGCAGAGCCTTCACAAATACATATAGCTGATATGCAAGCAAAGTTACCAGCGGTCCGTCACTTGCCAGAAATCGACCTCCATCACCTCTCTTACGCCTTTCCGCCAAAGCTTGGCGTGAGACAATCTAAAATGGAGAAGAACACATACTTACCAAATAAGCAAAGGATCATACAATATTATATCTACGATTACTTTCAGTTGATATAGGGCCGATTACCCAGACACTTCAACATTCTAACTTATGTTTATGTCCTGATATAGGCAACACATGTTGGTAAGTTCCCATAAATATTGATGTGCCAGGTATATAACCTTTGTTTCTGAAATGAGCAAGTATGTGAGCCTCATTGTAGCAATGATGCCTACTTACATTCTGTTCTACAGTCCACAGTCCACATAATACAGTATTGCAAATTATGCTACATTCTTTATCTCCGCCACAACTAAAGCGAGGTGGAAGTGATTTACCTTGGCGGGTCTGCCCGAGGCAGGTCTGCTCTGTCTCTTCGAGAGATACTTATTAAGTATCTTCTTTCTCTCATCAACAGCGCACTGCGACGCCGTCACACCAAGGTCCGTCGACACACATGCCTGCAGGGCATTGCCCTCTGCAACAGCCTTTCTCGGCCTCCCTCTCCCTCTCTTTTCCTTGACCTCCACCTCCTTTTCCATTTCACCCTCATCAGCATCAGAATTAGCATCGTCGCCGGCACCGAGGTCATGGGCACCATCCTGTGCAACATCCTCCAGCTCAACATGTTCTTCCTCAAGTTGAACGACAGACTCGACATCCTTCTCCGCAACATCCTTCTTATCCCCACCTCTCTCCAAATTCTCCTTACTAGGCACTGCTTGCCCATTCTCTGTGCCTGCTATAGCAACACCCTTCTCCACCGAGCTCCCCACCTCGATCACCGGCGCGCTCTTCTTCCCGGGCTTGCGGCCCCTCTTGTTATGCGCCCCGACCTTCCCTTCCCCTTCCCCTTCCCCCGCGGCGCCCTCCTCCACCTCCTTGGCGGGGTCCGAATCCTTGGATTTGTTACCCTTCCTGTACGAGTAATTGCCTCTGCAGCAGAGGAACCGCTGCATGATCATGCCCCCCGTGCCGGCCGAGCGGCGGTTGGAGCCGGTGCGGGCCTTGAACCCGGCCCTCTCGCCGTAGCCGTAGTAGAAGCCCTTGGCGTCCTGGACGGAGTCGAACTCCATCCCGAGCGCCGGCGCGGCCGCCTCCCCCGTCGGCGCCGCGCCCAGCCCGTGGTTGTGCTCCACCACCAGCTTGGACACCTTCCACTTGCCCTCCTCCCCGCCCGCCCCGTTGTCCTTCCTCACCACCTCCATCATCGCCCTGCACCGGTCGCCGGGCGGTCCCGCCGGCGCGGGCGCGTCATCGCTGGCGGGGCCGGCCTGGCGGAGCGAGAGGTAGCCGCGGGAGAGGGAGAGCGGCTCGCCGGGGTCCGCCGGCGGGGGCGGATCGGAGGAGCTCGACGGCGGCCCCGGCGGCGGCGCGTCGGCCATGCTCGGGGCGGGGGTTTGGGCGGGGTTTGAAATGGCGCGGGTTTGGGCGGGGGTCGGGGGTGGGGTGGGAGGGGGGAGGGGGTGGAGATCGGGTGTGGGGAGGAGGCGTCTTGCCCAGGCTGCGGCGGCCGGCGGGAGTGGGGGACGGGTGGGTGGGTGGATGCGGAGAAGGGTGTGGGCGTCAAAGGCTGCGCGCACGGGGCTCGGCTCCCTGGCGCGTGGGGTCTAGGGGCGGCGTGGCCCAGGTGTCATAGGGTGTGAGCCTGGAAGCGGGTGTGGCGCTAGGGGGCCGCCGAGGGGGCTGGCTCCTGGTCGGCGACCTGAGGAGGGAGACGGTGTGGCGCCTGTGAGCGCGCGACGCGTGGCCCGCCGCGCTAGGGGATTTGTGTGCCGAAGGTGGTGGGGCCGCGATGTCAGCGCACGCATGTTTTATCACGATGGTGATGTCTAGGAAGAGAATTCATAAACAATTTATGAATCGTTGTCAGTACAAGGCTGTGAAAACGGGAGAGAAGATGCAAGTTCCTCGCCTGTTTCGCTTTTCAACTAGTATTATCCATTGCTAGAGGGTTTGAAATGGGAATGTGACACACTGACACCAAGTGTGGTGCGTAGAGGAGAGTCTCGATTCACGCGTGCATTCGGTGCCACGTAACATTTCATCAAAAGAAAAAACGATGTGTAGATTCTAACGCAAGAAAGACATACTTACAAAGTATTGTACGCACACGAGGAGATACACATAGTATAGGATACTAATAATGGGACACATGTCCCAACATGATATTAGGACCCACCTAAAACTATGAAAATTGCACTCGGATCCCCGGAAGTCTCTTGACTGAACCGCTTGACTTGTCGACCTTCATCGTCCTTGAATCAAGGAAAGTGCAAGAAGAAGATGGGCTTCCCATTATACATGTTTTCCATAGGTAGAAACAAACTGTCTTGCCGTGGAGTTGAGGGAATCAAACTATCCTATATGTTTGCAAGTGGGCCATAAGTAATTTCCTGACTGGCCAGTTTAGAAACTGGTACGGTCAACATGTTTCTTGAGGTCACTCATTCTGAAGAAGCAAAAGTTAGCCACTGCATGGGCATCTAAGGCAGTTAATTATACACGCTTGCCAAGAGGATCGAGCTTGTGCCTCGCATGGGAAAGAGAACAAGAGAAGCATGTATTCATATATGTATGGCACATAGTAGCAAAGAAGAGTCACAAGATGTGTGAGGATATTTAAGAGCCTAGGTGCATATAAATAGAGGAAGTAATGCTCTATAAAGACTCGGCAAGAGACTCTGGGCCTAATGGCGCCCTTCTCCACCTCTCACACCTACTCCCTCCGTCTCAAAATTCTTGTCTTAGATTTGTCTAGATATGGATGTACCTAATACTAAAACATGACTTGATACATCCGTATTTGGACAAATGTAAGACAAGAATTTTGGGACGGAGGGAGTACATATGAACCCACCCTCCAGTTGAAGATTGCGGCACATAAATTTGGCGTAATTTATGTGAACTAAGTCAACAAAAACTACAAACATGTGTAAGATACAAATCATTCTCGACAGATTTCGTAGTATATATGAAACTTATGAAGTGTTGTTTAAGAAATAATTGTTGGTTGAATTTTCTTGGGTAGAAAGACACACACACAATTATTGATGAACTTACATGGAACCGTTGAGATGTATCCACCGTGCTGTGACATATGTTGCATGGTCAAAGAGCACAGCAAAAAAGTCTGTCATGCCATAGACTACGATGCAGCAGCCACGGTCATGACCAAAAGCATAAACCACTAATGCTCTCATTCCTAAACATATATGTGCATGCATCAACAACTGAATTTTGTCCGTTAGTGAAGGATTCACCATGTAAAGTGTGTTTTGGAAGTTAGAATTTCTATGAAGGTGGAAGAAATCAAGTGGGATGAGGGAGATCAATGTAGTGTGCTTCTGCACACCCTAGCTATTAGAAAGATTAAGAATCAAGTGGATGCGGAGAAGGGTGTGGGGGAGGACGTGTCCAAGGTTGCGTGCACGATCATTGACTACCCACCGCGTAGGCCTAGGGGTGGTGTGGCCTGAGGAGGGAGACCTCGTGATAAAACATGTGCGCATAGATACCACAGAGAATGACTCTGAGTGTAGTGTGCAAAGGAGAGTTTCGATCCACACATCCGTTCGGTGCTATGTAACATTTAAAAAGAAAGTTGTATATTTCAACGCAAGAAAAACATACAAAAGACCACACATATAGGGAGGTACGCATAGGATACTAATGGGACACTTGTACCGACATGTTATCATGAAGCCCCCCAAAACAAAGAAAATTACACTTGGATCCCTGAAAGCCTCTTTTCCGAACCGCTTGACTCATCGTACTCCATCGTCATGGAAGCACCAAAGGGAGAAGAAGATGGCAGGCTTACCATTCTAGGAGTACATGTTTTCCGGTCATTGAAACAGAGCACCTTGGTTGCGAGTTGGAGGAATCAAACAGTTCTATATGTTTTCCTGAGTGCCATAGGTATTTTTCTCACTAGGCCAGACGGTGCGTAGATACTATCAACATACTTTTTGATGCCACTGATTCCGAGGAAGCAAACTTTAGCCCCGCATGGGCATCTACGGCTGCAATGCACTCTTGCCAAGAGGATCGAGCTTGTGTGTTACATGAGAAAAAAGAACAAGAGAAGCGCCTTATGTATATATGTGTAGCGCATACTAGCAAAGAAGAGTAGCGAGTGGTGGGGATATTTAAGAGCCTACGAGCATATAAATAAGAGGAAGTGATGCTTAATTAGAAAGACTCGGCGAGAGACTCTGAGTGTGATGACACCCTTCTCCACTGAGTTATTCACCTCTCACACCTACATACAAAAACCATCTCTTGAGCGAGGAAATTGCGAAAAATAAATTTGATGTAGTTTATGTGAACTAAGTTTCTTTTAAAATACAATCTTGTGTAAGAGACAAAGCATTCTCAATATATGCCATAGTATATACGAACCTTTAGATATGGTTTTTGGTTGATTTTTCTT
>LR880970.1:737611636-737657994 GCA_904067115.1 Aegilops sharonensis
AATCTCGAAATACGCCAACCCAACATGTACCTTTGGAGACACCTGTAGTACTCCTTTATAATCACCCAGTTACGTTGTGACGTTTGGTAGCACCCAAAGTGTTCCTCCGGTAAACGGGAGTTGCATAATCTCATAGTTATAGGAACATGTATAAGTCATGAAGAAAGCAATAGCAACATACTAAACGATCAAGTGCTAGGCTAACGGAATGGGTCAAGTCAATCAGATCATTCTCCTAATGATGTGATCCCGTTAATCAAATGACAACTCATCTCTATGGTTAGGAAACATAACCATCTTTGATTAACGAGCTAGTCAAGTAGAGGCATACTAGTGACACTCTGTTTGTCTATGTATTCACACATGTATTATGTTTCCGGTTAATACAATTCTAGCATGAATAATAAACATTTATCATGATATAAGGAAATAAATAATAACTTTATTATTGCCTCTAGGGCATATTTCCTTCAGTATTGAGCTGCCACATGCAAATTACAGAAACATGAAATTAGAAACATACGCGCCCCTGTGAAATTATGACATTGTCCGCGCACACGCTACTTGTTCGCATGACTCGTGTGATCCGGTGGATGATTCTAACTATAACATATGTATATTTGCTGGCACTTGTATATGCAATCATCCCTATTGTGCAAATGCTTTTACTTGTTACTTTGCATATATGCTTGCATTTCACATTCATCGACAATGCTAGTGTGTATGCATGTCCTATGTTATTTATCGTATATTCACAAGTATAAATACTTGTAATAAAAGGCGAATACCCTCGTTCATTTAACAAAATCACAAGGAATGTTAAGAAAACATTGCCTGAAGGTAGGAGATCAGAGGTGAATATTTCTGCGACATGAATAAACTAAATTACCCTTTATAACCAAGGGACAAGTTTCTTTTAATAAAAAGAGCGCGTCAGATCTATTAAAGTATAAGTTTATTACAATCATTTCTTAAGCATTAGCCATGCAGAGCAGAAGACTATTACAAAGAATACCCTCCGACCAATTATTAAAATGGAACTTCGCAATCTGGTGTGCCACCTCATTGACCCGCCTATTAACCTTAGCCAGCTTAACATTCTGTAGAGGTTTAGTGATGGATAAAGCTTCCTTTTTCAGATCAACGAGGGACCGTCTGTCAAGGTTTTCATCTGTAAGGTATTTGATCTGAAGCAGAATCACAAACTATTCTGGGGCTGTACGAAGCACACCTCTATCAAGAAACATATGATACGAGGGTTACATGTATCATACATGTCATAGTGATGTTTCTGTGAAGATGTCTACTCGTGCACCCCTCGCAAGAGCAAGCAACAAGTGAGGTGTGAAATATCTACGGAAGAGTGGATGCATAAACAGTGGGAATAAAAAAAATGTGTAGCAAGATAGAGGCGTGCATGATTTCATAGTACGCGAGGTGATACTCCATCCAGAACGCTTACAAGTCCCCTAGTATTTTGAGTCTACTTTTGACCATTGATTTGGCAATAGTATATACGTTCAAATTTAATATTTGTTGCATGTAAGTTACATTTTGTTGGTCAAATCAGGAGGGGATAGATATTGAGAAAAATGTGAAACAAACTTTATTTCATACCTATTTTCTCAAGCATTCTACCACGTCGATGACCATTTTGACTGCGTGATAAACTCGTAGGTCTACTAGGAAATGTGATTTTGTCACGTAGATACTAAGGTGACTCGAGGTGGCAAAACCAGACTATTATACATGCCATGTTTTCCCTGCCTATGATTTTCCTGATGCGCCATTTGTGTTTTCCCACAAGACAAATCTTGACTCGGAGTCAGTTAACATGCTTCTTGATGTCACTCATTCCAAGTAAAAAAGAAAAAAAACAAACTTGTGCCTCCACTTAGGTTTCTAGGGCAATTATTTAAGGCGATTGAGATTGTGTATCACATGACAAAAAAAAGAGAAGCAAGTATGCATATATGTATAGATGTACAATAAGTAGGAGGAGTCTTCACAAGAAAAAGAAGAAAGAGTTGATGAGAGGTAGAGATATTTATGAGCCTAGGCACCCAAATAAGAGGAGCTAATGTGCAATAAAGACTTCTTGAGAGACTTTGGACATAGTAGGTAGGATACCTCAACCCCGCAAACAATGCCAAATCCAAGCTACGATTGTTTGCCATTTGGTTGCATATTTGCGCCCACAGATGCAAAATAGTGGTTGTGTGAGTGCTTGAATAAGCACTCTAGACCCTTGGGCACATGCATACGACAAAGATTGAGATAACTAAGGACTCTTGCACTTTTCATACCTTATAGATTTAAAATAAACATATATAATTGTAAAGTATGGTTTGCATCAAAAATAGATCACTTTTGATAGACTTGCCAAAGTGGGATGATCTGCTAGCAGTTAGGCCATCTTTGTAGGACGGGATATGAATCAACAACCAACATTTTTGTCTCCAAAACTTTTAGTGGTCATGTCGAGGGTGGACTTGTAACTGAGACGGAAAAATGGGTTGGGCTTAGCTTCATGTCAGGGGTGGACTTGCAACTGGAACAAAAGTGGATCCTGAGGATGAGGAGACAAGACACTCACTACATCACCATTGCTTGCCGTCTCTTCTTCGCGAGAACGATAATTGATCCCAGCCACTAGCCCCCTTCTTCTCCTCGCATCTCTCAGTAGAAGAGAAAGAATTAGCGAATGTGTAAGGTCAAGAGAGTGGCAATGAGAGATATATACGCAAATACAAGGTACATAGCCTATCTCTTCCACTTCAACGAGGAGGCCACATAAAAAAACAAAAATGGCCCAGCAAAAAAGGGCTCCTGAATCACAAACCAAACAGCCCGGCAAAGAAGAGAGACGCGCGAGTTTGATTCATTTGACTTGTCAGTTTAATTCTCTGAACATTCTTCCTACTGCTCCGGTTATGATATTGCTCTGATAAACTTTTTTTTGCTGCATCAATCTTCTTAATTTGGACTAGTGAAGGAAACTTGGGTCGTATAATCCAGCCAAGCTAGTGAAGAAAGTCTCAAATGTAAAAGAAAATGCTTGAAGTGATGTTTATGTTTCCAGGACAGGCCGATCATTGTTCCTGCACTATAGAATTATAAGACTAGGTAGCTCTAGGTAATCCCGATAAGATGCAGTCCTGCGAAGCCACACCAAAGCATCACAACGACGCTAGACACACGATCAATTTCCTATATTGAATTCATTATTGCGTGGCTATATTTATATAGCAGAGCATCCTCTCCGTCCCACTGCGAGCAACTGGGCATTTTCAATCAGAGAATTCGGAGACTGCCTCTAGCTAATCCCGACTAGACACAGTGCAGCAAAGTACCAAATGATCACAACCCGACTAGCGATCGTCACAGTGACACTGGACACACGATCTGTTTCCTATACTGTGTTCGTAATTGTGTGGCTGGTCTTTGTACCCTGCATCATCCTATTCGTTCAAGGACACACAAGGAAGCTGGTTGATGCCACATGACACATTGGTGGGGAAAGGGCGTGCACCATGTATCTCTTCCTGATGCCGCTTATTCCAAAGGGGTATGTGGAAGAAATTGAGGACGTGTGACATGGTCTAGGCCTTAGTGTCAAGGCTTATAACTAATTGGTTGGAAAGTGATATATTTTACTAACTCCTTCGTACACGCTCTTCCCTCGTAGAGTCATAGAGATATCACACGAGTAAAGGAGTAACTCAATAAGAAATGAATAGGGATGCAATAGCAACACCAGTCTCATATATAAGAGATGGAGGCACCTGGAATTGATATGTCATGTGATTACCAAAGGGCCCATGTGGCCATTGATGGATGGAATGATGATTGTGTCCCTAACGATGGAAGACACGGTTATACATATATACGACATGATGTACCTTTATGAAGATGCATGTACTCTCTTGCAAAGTTGCATGTAGTAAGTCATAAGATAGTACATAAAACTTAATATGAGTGATCTAAACGCTCTTATATTTCTTTACGGAGGGAGTACGTAGTCAGTCACATATATATGGATGCAGAGTTGTAACAAAGTTAGTGAGATCATTAAAAATAACAAACTAAGAAGAGCAACAAGCAATTATAACACACTAAATCATCAATGTTGGGACATAATTATCCCAACAACTCGCTCCAGCAGGGTACTTTCTACAATCATGCTTTCGTCGAGTCGTGGCGCTATGTTGAACCAAGACCACAACCAACCCACAGACAAGAAGAATGTAATTTTTTTTAGAAAAGAAGGTTGAAACCTTCGGTCTCTACATAAAAATATAAATACAACCATTTTTATTAAATTATTATTCAACAAATGCCGGACGAAAATATACATCAAACAACCCAAAGCCACCACTTCACACCTAAAGACATGACAATGAGGAATGCCATCACAATGCCCCACCATCTAGATCTGAGGTCATCACCGAGCCGCCCCACGACGTACCGGGAGCACACATATGGTCCAACATACCCTAAGAGTGCACCACATGCACACTTTTAAAAGCCGCCACCACCATCAAACCGTCGTTCTATCTTCAGGGTAGAGATCCACATTATTATCCTTGCATTATCCAAATTATCCCTAGTCAAAAGGATACTCTTATTTTTTTTTAGAAAAAAAGGTTGAAAGCCTCAGCCTCTACACCACTGTGATGCGCACCATCATTTTATTGATTATTAAGCAGAGTACAAAACAAAGTTAATTATGATCGAAGCATTTCAAGATATGAAATAAACGCCTACGACTAAGTTGACTTTTTCCATAGCAACACATTCAACAAATCGAAATTGCTGAAATAAACTGAATTTCAGTTATTTTGGTTCGGGCTGAAACTGAAAGTGAAAACCTTTAACAGCATTGAGCTGTGCGTTCCTAGCGTCCCTCTCTTGCTTTGCTCATCTCCGACCGATCCGATGGATCGCACCGACCCTGCGCGGGGCCGCCTCGCCGTGCTCTCTTCCCACCTCCTCGGCGCCGACGCGGAGGGCGCGGACCCTGCGGCCGCACTGGAGAGGTCGCCGGCGTCGGCCGCACCTCCGGGGACCCGCGCCGCCGTGCTCGCCGTGGTGAACACGAGGACGGGGAACGGTACGAGGTCAAGGTTTCGGAGGATGTCACCGTCGTGCCACAACCTTCAAGTACAAGCACATGACAATTCAGAATGTTTTCGACGACTTTTAGTGACGTGAGGATGGCAACTTTAGCTGCGCAACTTTTACGCTTTAGTTTATTTTTTGGTAGGTGCTTGCCCCTAACTTAGGCCCTGTTCGGCAAATCGTCACGGAGCGGAGCCTGCGGAGCGCCTTTCCAGCCATTCCCCAAATTAGAACTAGATTCTGCTCCGCTTCAGCGTGGAGTTGGAGAGTGGAAAGAATCCGAACAACCCCTTACAGTCAACAAAAGTTGTCATAAAAAGCGTTCGGGTTACCACGCTTAAACCCGAACGTGAGGCACTTATTATTTCCGCTCTTTTTATTTCTTTGCTCCATACACGGAAAGGAAGGGTCCACACAGGGGCGGCGCTAGGGGTATTCTTGGGTCTTCATGTGAATACCCATGATTTTTACAAAACAATGACATTGTAAAAAAACAAGAATGATTTTGGTAAAATGAATACACATAAATACCTGGTTGCAAATTCCTGGAGCCGCCACTGGGTCCACATCGCGAGATAAGTGAGATGACTAAGATGCATTATTTGCCACGTACGCGGTCTGACCGGTCAATGCAAACACAATATGAAGCTACACGATACAGTGAACACACGAGACAAAAACATTCACCTCAAAAATAAAAAAATAAACGCGACAAATACATTGACCACCGATGCTACTCAGAAAGGAAAGATAAACAGCAACGTGCTGCGTGAAGCAAAAGCCGTACCCAACCAGACGTCCAAGCAACCGCTTCCCTCTCTTCTCTTGCTCTCCTCGTCGTCCCTCCAGTCCACCTACTCCGCACCGACCGATCCGATGGACCGCGCCGATCCCGCGCGGGGCCGCCTCGCCGTGCTCTCCTCCCACCTCCTCGCCGCCGGCGCGGACCCCGCGGCCGCGCTGGAGAGGTCGCCGGCGTCGGCCGCGGCCCCGGGGACCCGCGCCGGCGTGCTCGCCGTGGTGGACACGAGGACCGGGAAGCGGTACGAGGTCAAGGTCTCGGAGGACGGCACCGTCCGAGCCACAGACTTCAAGAAGGTATAAAACCGGCAGTCCAGGCTGATATTAGCTTGTGTTCTCCGGCGGTGGGGTGTGGCGTGAATCGATCTGTGCTGCCTCTGCCCGTAGCAGAGAGCTTGTGTTCTGCAGTTCGGTTAGCGGTGGGCTGGCCTTATGAATTCGACATAGGATTAGGATTTACTCTATACTTGTTGTAACTAAGCGCAAGTAATAAAAGAGCTTAATTTTTGGGTTCGAAGTTGAGGTTCCAGTCCAGTAATTAGGAGCAACCGTTGAACCTGTGAACTGTGATCAATTGATCCAGCAATTGATGAAGTATTCTTTTGTAGAAATTGCAATTGAGCATGGTCTAGGAGGGAATGAGAGAACCCCCAATAGAAAACTATTGGAAAGGAAAAACACTCTTGTCTAATTGGACGACATGTATAGCTTAGGGAAGCTGGTAGCTGTAACTGATTTCGTTTGTTATTGTGGTAGACATTGTCTATAAATTCCTGTGATTTTGCGGCACCAAATTTGAACGAAACACACTACTCCCTCTGATACATATTAATTGTTGCTGATTTAGTACAACCTGTACTAAATCAGCGACAATTAATATGGATCGGAGGGAGTATAAGCATTTTACTCTCAATGGCACCTTATTTTCCAAGAAACTGGCCACAGCTCTGCCTCAATGATGCTTCACTTGTATCATGAAACCAGATCGAAGAGAACAAACTGATTGTCATTGTGTTATGTTGTAGATTACCGCTGGAAAAGATGACAAGGGTCTTAAGACTTATGATCCTGGTTATCTCAACACTGCCCCTGTGCGTTCTTCCATCTGCTACATTGATGGGGATGAGGGAATTCTTCGCTACAGGGGTTATCCAATTGAGGAGGTTGCTGAAAGCAGTTCGTTTGTTGAGGTCGCCTACCTCTTAAGTAAGTGTTTTGGAACTTTTATATATATATATTGTAATTGTTGGTTAATGACTTCTGCGTCCACAGTGTATGGGAATTTGCCTTCTCAGAGTCAACTGGCAGCCTGGGAGTTTGCAATTTCACAGCACTCTGCTGTTCCTCAAGGACTCTTGGTATGCTTTGTCCCTTACCTTTTCTTTTACAGTCTTGATACTGCAATATATTAAGAATATCATGTAGGTTTTGGGCTTCCCTCAGACTACAAAGTGATGTATGGTGCTTTCTAATTTTTGGCAGGATATCATACAATCAATGCCTCATGATGCCCACCCCATGGGTGTCCTTGCCAGTGCAATGAGCACACTTTCTGTCTTCCACCCAGATGCAAACCCTGCCCTTAGAGTAAGCACATTTTGAATGCACCAATTTAGGCAGATGATTATTCACATAGTTCTTACACAATGCGATAGTATCCGTCAAACCCTTGAACTTTCACTGTTATAAAATTTGTTTGATAGTTTGTTGTACATGCATACTTAATTTTATTTTTTATCTTTTATTATGCTTAACAGTTTGAAGTTGATCTTTGACATATTCTACCCATACAGGGGCAAGATCTGTACAACTCAAAGCAGGTTAGGGATAAGCAAATTGTGCGAGTTCTTGGGAAGGTATGACTAATGATCTGATTATCTTCAGTTAGTGTAGTTTTTCAGGATACTCATCCAACTGATTAAATTATGTTTGCCATGCTAAAAATATATGTCTTTAGTCATGTACTTGGCTTAACTTTCTACATCTGACCATTTGTTTAGGCACCAGCAATAGCAGCTGCAGCCTACCTGAGACTAGCAGGAAGGCCTGCCGTCCTTCCTTCAAATAATCTTTCTTATTCAGAGAATTTCTTGTATATGCTAGACTCTTTGTAAGTCACATTAGTTTATAATTCTTTTTATTTGTTTTTCCCACATATTTTTGGCTAAATAATTCATTTTGTACATATTTTTCTACTTTTGATGTGTTGCAGGGGTGACAAAGAATATAAGCCAAATCCCCGACTTGCACGGGTTCTAGATATCCTTTTTATTCTCCATGCTGAACATGAAATGAACTGCTCAACAGCTGCTGTTAGGCACCTTGCTTCAAGGTATCATGTCCTTCATTCTCCTCTCAAGTGGGAGTAGTAAATTGATGTCTAATTAGCTATGATATCTGTGTAGTGGTGTCGATGTCTTCACTGCTCTTTCTGGTGGTGTTGGAGCTCTATATGGTCCACTGCATGGTGGCGCAAATGAGGTAAATTATATTGACCTCTGCCTCCTCCTGGTTCATGCATTCAAGCTTATAATGTTTGTGCATATTTAACAATCCCCATCATTAGAATGCATTAGTTAATCTAAGAAACAACAGGACCTTGCTTCAGCAGCTCTTACATGAAAAACCTTATGAATCCTGCATCCACTTGTAAGGAAGTTCGTACTTTAAGTCAGTTTTAGACCATGCGTTCCACCTTTGGCCCTACCAGGCCCATTCAAAACCCAAATTGAAACCTAACAAAACTGAACGTATGTTATTAGCAATCTCATGCAGTTGTAGTTCATCCTATGTTCCCTAAGTTTGTTGGTGGCAGGAGCTTGTAACAGTTCTATGACGACCAATGCCTCCAATTTCTTTTATGAGGAGAGTCTGATATCAATATATCCCTGAACTCATCTACATTGCTCAATATCTCCTTCATTTGGAACAATCAAAACTAGTGCAGAAAGTATAACCAAGGTTAATTAAACCACAAGGAACAACATATTGACCCGTGTGTGGATTTTATTAGATTTGGTATCTGTAAAGAGTTTATGCATACGGGCAGGCTGTCATTTTTTCCATGTAAAGCAGACTCCATTACTATTTATAATTATTTATAATTTGGAAGGTGATTAATCTTTGCCTGATTCACATTGAAACTCAATAAAATGAATTTCTGAAGCAAGGCTCACCAACACATTTTCTAAATATGTATTTTTTGTTTCTCATCGCGGCTTCAATGCAAGTAGACCATCCTCTCTCAAGAATTTTTTTCCAGCCTCACACCACCTTAGTTTTTGGGGAATTTATGTATCGTGAAGTCTTTTAATTTGAGAAACCTGCATCCTGGCCCATAGAGATCAAAGGATTGACATCTTACTGTGGGACTTAGTGTTATGTTCTGTATGTCAGGCGGTACTTAAAATGTTGAATGAGATTGGAGCTGTGGAGAATATTCCAGATTTCATTGAGGGAGTGAAGAACAGGTGATACACAACTCCTACTTGATTGATATTTTCTTGTCTCCGTGATGGTCTTTTCAATAGAATTTCTACTTCAATACCTTTTTGATGCACCGTTAGACCTGTTTTACAAGCGATGTCTGTCCTTTTTCAGGAAACGGAAAATGTCAGGTTTTGGGCACCGTGTGTATAAGAATTATGATCCTCGTGCTAAAGTCATCCGGAAGTTAGCAGAAGAGGTTTTCTCGATTGTCGGACGGGATCCTCTTATCGAGGTCAGCTATTCCCGATCTGTTTAACTGTAGAGAGAAATGTTTTCTGAGAACTTTACCAAACCTACATTTAGAGTACTCCTTCATTTATGTAGAGAGAGTTTGATCAGTGCTCTCATGTAATGAAATAGAGTTGCTCTGTTTATGCTGTGGGTACTAAGTGTCAGTAACTTAGTCTATGAAGCATTTGTTTCGCAAATAATAGAGTACAAGAATCGGACCATGCAAAATAGAAAATACAGTAAAAATAACTTTTTCTACTGGGTGAAAGTTGACCCTGAAAATCGACGAGATAGATGAAGTGCAATTCAGATTTTCCACTTTGGATCTGATGACTGTTGAAAGGAACAAAAATAGTGGACTTAAGTTGTCCGATTGTTTGCCATCTGTTCTTTTTATGACCGAACGAAAGCTGTGTGTTTTATGCTACTCTTATTTGCCAATATCACAAACGGCTAACACTTCGGGGTTTGATAATCGTTCATTTTGCTATTTAACTTCTTTTTCTATAAACACCCTAGAGTTATGCTATCAGCAAGGGCCTAATAATTATGTCGTTTTCTTTAAATGAGGATCCTTAACAGCTTGGCTATCTGTGTGCAACTGTAATCATGCGTTGCCAAATCAAACACATCCTTATGATGTTTTCTGATGCCATACCAGGTTGCTGTTGCTTTGGAGAAGGCAGCACTGTCAGACGAGTATTTTATCAAGAGGAAGCTGTATCCAAATGTGGATTTTTACTCTGGCCTGATTTACAGGTGTATCAGTTGTTTCTTCGAAACTGAGTCTACTTTCTATCCCCCATGCACCCTCCCATCCTATTTCTGTTATTGAATACTTAAATTGTGGTTCGTTGATTTTCAGAGCGATGGGATTCCCTACAGAATTTTTCCCTGTGTTATTTGCAATTCCTCGCATGGCTGGTTGGCTAGCACATTGGAAGGAGTCACTTGATGACCCTGACAATAAAATTATGAGGCCTCAACAGGTCAGTAGCTATCAACAGATTTATATAGAGCACTTCTTTTTGGTTGTTCTGAATTCAGGGCCAACCATGGTTTGTTTTTTTTGGTCCGTCTATACTGAGTGCCAGGCTAGAGTTACTATTCTTTGATCGCGCATTGCGAAATATAATGCTGTTGTTACATGTTTCTTATTCTTTTGCTCATGCAAAAGTCAGTCGACGAATTCCAGCCATGCTTTCAGTTCATCTTGTCTTCCTAGAGTATTCTGTTCATATTCTCAAAATTAGTAGAACAAATAATTCCGTTAACATTATTTGAGTCATGCAGTTCCTAAAACAAAACCACCCAAGACATAGTAGTTAGTTAATCAGGCGGGCAGATCTTCTCATACTTGTGCAATGATTGCTTTGTCGGTGTTAATTTGTTTGCTATTTCTTCAGGTATATACGGGCGTTTGGCTGAGGCATTACACCCCTGTGAGGGAACGAGTGGCATCTAACCAGGGCGAGGAACTTGGTCAGATCGCTACATCAAACGCGACGAGGCGTCGCCGTGCCGGTTCTTCCCTGTAAAACGACAGCTCGCATGGATGCATGGTGCAGCATCCAGCCCACACAATAAACCAAGCTGCTGTGGTTGCCACTCGCAACGCCGCGGCGGCTTGAGCCTGGAGCTCTTAGGGCATGTACAATGGTTGATAAGATAGTCTTATCTTAAGCCTTGCATGTAATTTAGAGATGACAAAAAATATATCTACAATGGGTCATCTCTTAGCCTTATCTTCAATAACTAGTTATTCCTAAAAATGTGGTGAGACATATTGTGTCTCTTAAATAAGAGAAGACAAGCCTTTTCTTATGAGTTTTCTCTCCTCCATCTCATCATTTATCCTATGTGGCACTCTTAAGATAACACCATTGTACATGCCCTTATTCTTCTGGTGTCATCAGGACACTTAGCAGTTGCCATGTAAAGTTGTAGTAGAAGGCACACTGTGGACACAATTTATGCGCACACGCTTCCAATGTCCAGCTTCATCTCTGCATGCATTCAATGTGAGTTCATGATTTTTCTTGAAAAGGAAAAAAAGAAGCATAGTTGATGGCATGTCGGTGGTCTTGGTAAGAGTGCACATATTAGTGCGGTGCGTAGGATTCGATCCCTGGCCAGCAATGAATCTTGCCCTGGTAGTGAACTCTGCTCTATCATTTCTTTGTCAAACTAGGTGGACAACATGCAATTCTTCTTCGGACGCGGCGATTCGGTGCCCGAGCTTAGATGCTCCCGAAATCGTCGTGGTCCATTGTGGTCTCGCGATGGGAACAAATTGGTCTGACAGGGACACCAATAAATCACGTAATCTAGGGTGCGGGCGATATACTGTACAGAACAGTGGTCCAGGCGCGGGCCAAAACCGTATGGGTGGGAGCGCAGATATTGGTCTCGTTCGTATTTAATGTTAAATTTTTTTCAGTTAAAAACTTGTTTCTATTTTATCGAACCTGGACGGACCAACAACGGTTGGACCGGTGAACCGGTGCTCCAGCAGCCTGTCCGGCTCATTCATCGGTCTAGGTTTGGTCTAGGTTTTACCGCAAAAGGCTTTCGCCCCGCTTTATAAATAAAGCAACCACCAAGCACAACGTTCACAAGGTACCACTCGAAACACGAACACACCCAACCCACCACACGAAGGTCCAACACAGAAGCACAAAACACAACACACACGCAACATAGGTTCAGCAGTGGGCACAGCACAACAAGCCCAACAAAACACCCAGGGACGCACAGACAACAAGTGGCGGTGGCGACGGCGACGAAGACGCAGAGCTAATCTGGCTCAGGTGGTGGCGGAGGGAGCGGGGGAGCCAGTCGGAGAGCCATCGCGCGAAGCTGAGTGATGATGGAGGTGCTGGCGTCTCTCTCCCTGGGGCGGCTAAGCGGCCGCCAAAGCTGCAAGTAACCAGACCATTTGAACATAGCGTCAGTAGCACGACGAAGAGGGATACGCTGAATCACAAGTTTATTCCTAACAGTCCACAACGTCCAGGCAAGGACCCCGATGATCAGCCACCTAATGCGGCGTAATGCGGGGGGAATCGCTTGGAGTTCGGCAAAGAGAGCAGGGAAGTTGATATGATCCCATCTTCCACCCACAATCTCGCGGAAACAGCTCCAAAGGAACTGCGCAGACACGCAGGTGAAGAAGATATGGTTCGAATCCTCTTCAGGCCCACAGAGTGGGCAGCGCCCATCCCCAGGGCCATTGCATTTCAGAACCTCAACGCCAGATGCTAGGCGGCCACGAATCCACTGCCACAAGAATATCTTAATCTTCAATGGGAGGCGAATCTCCCAAATAGATGAGAGCGCCTCATGACCGGGTGAGGGGGCGATGGCCAGATAGAGAGATTTGGTGGAGAATTGACTGGACGGTTCAAGGCGCCATCTGGCGCAGTCAACGTCAGTCGTGAGATCCGGCTCATGGAGAGCCACACAGTCAAGCAATTCCTGCCAGTCCGCATTCTCCGCAGGACCAAAAGGCCTTCGGAACGCGAGGCGCCCAAGGTCAAGAAGGGCATTTGCCACGGAGATCTGGGGGGCCACTGCGATGGAGATCAGGACCGGAAACCGGGACGCCAGGGGTGCGTCCCCAGTCCAGCGATCGAACCAGAACAGCGTGGCGGTGCCGGACCCGATCTCAATCGAGGTCCCTATCCGGAGGACAGGGAGGAGCTGGATGACAGATTGCCAGAACTGGGACCCTCCAGAGCGTTGACAGAAGGCGAGTGGCTGTCCGCGGAGGTACTTCTGCTGAATAATGCGCAGCCACATGCCACCTTCGCCGTTGTTAATCCTCTAGAGCCACCGAGTCAAAAGGACAATATTCATGCGTTTGGAGGACATGATCCCAAGGCCGCCCTGGTCGTGGGGTTTGCAGATCTCGGACCACTTGACCATGTGGTATTTCTGCTTATCACCCTCGCCGGCCCAGTAAAATCGCCCCTGAACGGTGGCAATCTCGTGATGAAGAGTCTCCGGAAGGCTGTAGAAGCTCATGATGAATAAGAGGAGGCTGGCGAGGGACGAGTTAATAAGGACCGTACGGGCCGCTTTTGAAAGCCACCGTCCCTGCCAGGGCTCGATCCGGTGTTGGAGCTTCCCCACCGTGGGGCGCAGCTCGGCCACCGTAAGCCTGGTGTCGCTAATGGGTATCCCAAGATAGGTCGTGGGGAAGCACCCAAGCTGGCAGTTAAGCCGATCCGCGATGCTCTGCCGCTCGTCTTGGGAGTAGCCCAAGATCATCACCTCACTCTTGTCGAAGTTGATCCTCAAGCCGGACATTTGCTGGAAGCACAGGAGGAGGAACTTGAGGTTCGAGATATCACTCGCGGAGCCCTCCACCATGATGATGGTGTCGTCCGCGTATTGGAGAAGGGAGACCCCGTTGCCTCCAACAAGGTGCGGGACAATCCCCTTGATGTGTCCTGCCGCCTTGGCCTTATCGAGGATGGCCGCCAACGCATCAACAACTATGTTGAACAGGAATGGGGAAAAGGGGTCGCCCTGGCGGACCCCACAAAACGTGGGGAAGAACGGGCCGATCTCCCCATTAATGTTCACCGCTGTGCGTCAGAAGAGACCAACTGCATAACTCTGGTCACCCATCTATCGTCGAAACCTTTCTGAAGCAAACATTCCCGAAGGAAGGCCCAACTGACCGTGTCATACGCCTTGTGGAAGTCCAGTTTCAGGAAGACTGCCTTGAGGTGTTTGGAGCGCACCTCATGGAGAGCTTCGTGGAACACTAGGACTCCATCAAGGATATAACGGCCCCGGATGAACGCTGACTGATCAGGGTGAGTGATCCGGTCAGCTATAGGGGCCACCCTAATGGCGTACCCCTTGGCAAGGATGCGGAAGATGACGTTAATCACTGTAATCGGCCGGAATTGCCTGATGTCCGAGGCACCCGGCACCTTAGGAATGAGCGTGATTACCCCATAATTCAGCTGGCCGAGGTCAATGGTCCCAGCCATGAACTCGTCAAATAGGGCCATCACCTCGGGTTTGATCACCTCCCAGAAGGACTGAAAAAACTTCACTGGGAGGCCATCCGGGCCAGGGCCCGAGGAGGAGTTCATGCACATAATGGCTGCCCGGACCTCCTCCTCGGAGAACGGGGCCGTGAGGGCCGCGTTGTCCGCCGGCGAGACGCAGCAGTGGGCAGGCCAAATGTCTTGTGCCAGAGAAAGACCTCCCCGAGGGGAGGCAGAGAATAGGTCTCTGTAGAAGCCATCAACATGCGCCGGATGTCCTCCGGGCGCTGGAGGAGGGTCGGGCCATCCCACAAGAGGGTGATGGAATTGCGGCGCCTACGACCATTAGCAATAGCCTGGAAGTAGGCAGTATTGGCGTCCCCCTTGAGGACCCAATTCTGCGTACCTCGCAAGCGCCAGTAGGCCTCCTCGTCAGTGTAGATGACCGTGAGCTGATCTTCCAAGTCGTACCTAAGCATCCATTCGTCTGCCGAAAGACCACTGGTGTCAGCCCGCAGGTCGAGGGCTTGGATGTCGTTAAGGAGAGCTTTCTTCCGCTCACGGATGTCCCGACCCACGTTAGCACCCCATCCTTTCATGAACTGCCGCGACCGCTTGGCGTAGAAATGCCAAGAGTCAATGGCTGACAGGGCCCTATGGGGAGCGTCCCTCGCCTCACGCCAACGGCCGACCACCGCAGCTGTGAAGCCTGGCTGGCGCAACCAGAAGGTCTCAAAACGGAAGCGTGGCGGCAGAGGAGGACGTTCATTCTCCGAACAGAGGAGAAGGGGTACATGGTCTTACCCAATCCGCGTGATCGCCCGTAGCGATGCTAGGGGGCATCGAATGTCCCACTCAGGGGAGGCGAAAACTCGATCGAGGACCGAGCGAGTCGAATCGACTTGGCGGTTAGTCCAAGTGAATCTGGCCCCTACCCGATCGAGTTCCCGCAACCCCATATCTGCGATGCAGTCATTGAATAATTGCATCCGAGGAAAGTTCACTAGATTATTGCTCTTGTCTTCCTCCGTCCGGATGAGGTTGAAGTCGCCGCCAACTACCACCGAAAAATGGGCCGACCCAACCATCCTTCTGAGCTCAGCGAGGAAGGTCTCCGACCTACGGTGGTCGGCCGGGCCATAGACCGCGATGATCTCCCATTTAAAGTTTAGGGACCGTTCGAAAACCTCCATGCTTACAAAGAACTCTCCCCGATCCATGCCCCCAACCTCAAGGGTGGCATCCTTCACACCTAGGAGGATGCCACCCGAGTGGCCTGCGATCCCACTAGAAGGGAGCCAGTGCCAGGCGAATAGGTCGGAGCTCAAAGGCTCAAGTTTCGACAGGGAAAATTCAGTACACATCGTTTCTTGGATGGCCGCTATGTCAATACGCTCGGTGCGCATGTACTCAATGAGTTGGCGGCGTCGACCATCTTGGCTGAAACCGCGGATGTTCCAGAATAAGGCTCTCATCAGGCATCCATCGGGGGGCTGCTTGACCCCAAAACACGTGACGCGCTCTGGGCGCGGAGGGCGGCAGTACGAGAGCGAGTGCGGCCCCGGATCTCATCCGGGGCGACCGGTGCGTGGGGTGGGGCGCTCGGGGAGGACCCAAGCGGAGCTCCCGCGGCGGGGGAGGGCGTGCACGGGCCTCGGTGAGCCGACCATCAAGGATCTCTCGTGCACGGATGGCTTCTATCGGTCTAGGTTTTCAAGACTATGCTCTAATGATGTTGGATTTACAATCACACTGATGCGATTTATGAATTTGGGGTGGAGTTGAGTGGATTGGGGATGTCGAGTCTTTGCCCTCTTCCGCGCCAAACTGTGGAAGAGGGGTTGTGATGCGGCGGCCCACCACTATGCAGCAACGATTGTTTACTCGGTGTGGCCACCGACCCATGGATTCGGTGGTGTGGGTGGGGCTGAGACTAGCCATAGTGGGAGTAACTTCAGCAGTAACATCGAGTCCAATTCAGCAAATTTGCTTATGTGGCAGTGAGTTAATGAGGAGAGAGGTAGTTATAGTAACTTAGCTAGTTACTGTAACATTACATGTCCCAATGCAATATGAGTCTATAAGGCTAGCCATAGTGGGAGTAACTTAGCTAGTAACATAACACATCCCAAGATAAATGTGCTTATGTGGCAAAGAGTTAATGAAGAGAGAGGTGTTTGTGGTAACATAGTATGTTACTGTAACATAACGCACCCCAATGCAAAATGTGTCTACAACCTAATAAATGAATGCTTGCATGACACTAAACTTATGTTACTACCCACTATGAAGATAGTAACAAAGACTAGTAACATATGCATGTTACTACTCTAAGTTACTTCCCACTATGACTAGCCTAACCTAATAAATGAAGCTTTGCATGTTACCACACTTATGTTACTACCCACTATGAAGGTAGTAACATAGTCTAGAAATATGTGTATGTTACTAGTGTATGTTACTTACCATTGTAGCTAGTCTGACTGTGCTTCCGTTTGGCCAGACCGGTGGACTGTTCGTTGCTGCTCTTCCAGTGACGTTCCTTGTACTTGGCGACGTTTTGGGCGTTGCGTTCGGTCGTTGCATTGCATGATAGGCGGTACCTGGACTACGCGGGTTTGGTTGCCGGGGCAGTGCCTTGGTGGTCGAACATGGCGTAATCACACGGTAATTAAGATTAATAACATTCTAGATATGGTTTTCCTAATTATTGTGTGCACTTAGTTTATTGAAGGTCGGGTAATTAAAAAAGAGAGATGATGACTTGCACCTTTGCAATGCCATTTTTTTTGTGTGTGAAAGAAACATAATCATTAATCAACCTGCGTCATTACAATCTTGTTGACAAAGAGTGTCAACCTCATCAGGAACGCACCGCAACCACATAACAGTTTTCGGCATCGAACGACCCATCATAGCAAGAGCGTGACTAACTTTATTCTGCTCATGTTTGATGGTCATTATTACATGCTGGCGGGTAGCCAGCTGTTGCATTGTGTCTCCCAATACCGTAGCGATCTGCGACCTATTGGCCTCTGGTTCCTTGATCATATGCACCAACGTGGAGCAATCTGACTCAACTACAAGCTTGTTCCCGCTCCATGCGAGTGCAAGATCAACCCCTTCCATAAGTGCTGCAGCTTCAGCCTCCAAGGCGCTGGTACATCTCTGGATAAATCGGCATGAAGTGAATATGATGGATCCTGTATGATCGCGAAGGATCATCCCGGCGCCTCCGGTGCCGTCATCTTCCTGCCATGAACCGTCTATATTCAACTTAACCCAACCCGTCGGGGGCTTGCTCCAACTCTCCGAAGGGCGTCCGCGTTGCAATGCCATTTTTTACTTCACTTCATAATTTGTCTTAAAAATTTATATGTACACTTTTCACCGGACGAAGGGAATTTGTCTTGAAATGTGCTATGTTACTAGTCAAGTTACTCTCATTATGAACCAGCCTAAGAAAGAGTCGCAAAAAACGCGAGGAAAATTATCTTTTGAAGCTCCAAAATAAGTTTCCTCGTGTTTTTTGCGACTCTTTCTTAGGCCGGTGGAAACATTTAAGAACCTAGATGCACATAAATAATTGGAGGTACTGCTCCGTCAAAACTTTAGGAGAGGCTTGGGCATGATAGGTAGGCTGCATCAACCGATTAGGCATGTCACACACTAGTTATGACTGTCTGGTTATCTGTATGCGGCCACCATATGTTAGTAGGAGTTGCTCTAGACCAACGTGAACCTTAAAGCATCTTTAGGTACGCGCAATAAAATAGACATATTCGAGGACTCGTGTAATCCTTTTTCATCTAGACTTTAACATAAAAAGTATAAAGTCGCACATACAGTGGGGTTTGTAGTTAACTACTCCCTCCGTTCCAAAATGTAGTGCATATAGATTTTTGAAAAGTTAAACTTTGCATACTCCGACCAAAATATTATTTATATCTATAATATCAGATATATAAAATACGAAACTACATCTTATGATAAATCTAATGATATATTTTTGGCATTCTAGATGTAAATGTCTTCCTCCACAAACTTAGTCAAACCTTGGGAGGTTTGACTTTTCAGAAAATTTATATGCACTACGTTATGGAATGGAGGGGGTAGTAAACATCGTGGGTTTTATTAGTTAAAAAGATGACCACTTTGCGAAAGAAAAGTTAAAGAACATGACAGAGCGTATACTATCTGATAGACTTGCCAAAAAGGGATGACCTCACTGGTAGTTATGCTATGTATTTTGGTTTCTACTTTATCTATAAATAAAGCGAGGCGGAAGCCTGTTTCGAGATATGAACTCATTATTGTCGTTAGGATATCTAGTAAAACATTACGATTATCACCATATTAGTTAAAATTAAGAAGATCTCTTGAAAACTATGTGTCAAGGGATTTGATTGCTCAAATACGTCGAAATTGGATTATTCAATTTTTCATTACATACCATTCCTAGTTATTTTTTCTTCTAGAATCGGAAAGGGCAATAAAGAGCCTATGTCCATTGACGTCCAAAGGCACTGAGGCCCGAATGTTGATGTTGAATATGCTGCAGAGTTGAATCTTTTCTATCGATCAATTTCATTCCCTGAACGTTATTTTCTCTGCTTTGACATCCGTTCTAAGGCTGTTCCAAGATATTTGAAAATTGTTTTTGGCAAGCAGGGACAAAACTAATTCATCCAGCTGCATCCTAACTTAATTAAGGTGTTTTTTGACACTGTCATAGTGTCAGAATGGCAGTTGTGGCTTGAAAGAGGATGAAGCAAAATATGCTCACAGGATATTGATCATGGTGGAGAATGGGAGTAGAAGCTAGAGAAAGAAATGAACAAAAAAAGATTTTGCGGTCCTCCTCGTACTTTGAGTCAAACTTTGACCTTCGATTTGATTGACAAAAAATAATTCTATATACTGCAAAAGTAATATCATTGGAAACTTCTTTCAAATATGATTGCAAGAATATAAGTTTTGTGACATACAACTTATATTTTGCTCTGGTGATACTAACCAGTTTTGTCAAAGGCTCAGGAACATCATGACACACACGAACTCTGATGTAGTCACGACGTGAGTTATCTGAGAGTTTAATATCCAGGACTTTTGTAATTAGCCGTTGACATCAAAGAAACTGACCTGGTTGCTAATGTTCAATTTCTTGTAGAGTTTAGTTTTTTTGACTAGTCAGTTATGTTTTGTAAATATTCTTCCTACTGTGTCAGTTTTGATATCGCTCCGATGATCTTATAACATTTTTTTGCAAGAAGGGACGACTACTTCATGTAGCCGCATCAATCTTCTTAATTTGGACAAGAAGGAAAGTAGGGTCTTACAATCTAGCCAGGCTAGTCAAAAAATAACTCAGAGCTTCAAAACGTTTGAAGCAATGTTTAGATTTCCAGAAAGAATGCACATCTTTGGGCTGGTCAGTATTCCAGCATTATAGGAATCTCAGACTAGCTAGCTCTAGGTAATCCCACGATAACATAGTCCTGTGAAGCCAGACCAAAGGGTCGCTAGGGGGACGAGATTCGTCGCAGTGACACTACACACACTATAGATGTCATATCTGAAGTTCATAATTGCATGACTGGTCTTTGTACGGTATCTCGTCCTGTCCGTCCTACCATTTATAGAGGATCTGGCTGATGCCACGTGACACACGGGCGAGGTAAGGGCGTGCATCATGGCTCTCTTCCTGATGCCACTCGTTCCAAGAAGAATCAATGGAAGAAATGGTGGACGCATGGCATGGTTTAGGCTTTAGTGTCAAGGCTTAGCTAATTGGTTGGAAACTGATCTATTTTTAACTTGAGTAAAATGCACTGTTGATCATTAAACTTATCGTGTACGCTTATTTTGGTCATTGTACTTAAAAATACAATCAATACGGTCACTATATACGTGTTAAAGTGATTATACGGTCACTGACATATCGTATAGCTCAGTATGCATCGCTTTTGACCGGTCAGCCAACCCACCTGGCGTCACTTTCTCTCTCTTTTCATGCGGGCCCCGCCTGTCAGCGGTGGAAAGAGGATTTGACCGGTCAGCCAACCCACCTGGCGTCACTTTCTCTCTCTTTTCATGCGGGCCCTGCCTGTCAGCTGTGGAAAGAGGAAAAATAAAATTGCGCGCGACTGGAGATTCGAACCAGGCTCGAGATTCGTCGATATCATAGTCCTGTGAAGCCAGACCAAAGGGTCGCTAGGGGGACGAGATTCGTCGCAGTGACACTACACACACTATAGATGTCATATCTGGAGTTCATAATTGCATGACTGGTCTTTGTACGGTATCTCGTCCTGTCCGTCCTACCATTTATAGAGGATCTGGCTGATGCCACGTGACACACGGGCGAGGTAAGGGCGTGCATCATGGCTCTCTTCCTGATGCCACTCGTTCCCAAGAAGAATCAATGGAAGAAATGGTGGACGCATGGCATGGTTTAGGCTTTAGTGTCAAGGCTTAGCTAATTGGTTGGAAACTGATCTATTTTAACTTGAGTAAAATGCACTCTTGATCATTAAACTTATCGTGTACGCTCATTTTGGTCACTGTACTTAAAAATACAATCAATACAGTCACTATATACGTGTTAAAGTGATTATACGGTCACTGACATATCGTATAGCTCAGTATGCATCGCTTTTGACCGGTCAGCCAACCCACCTGGCGTCACTTTCTCTCTCTTTTCATGTGGGCCCTGCCTGTCAGCGGTGGAAAGAGGATTTGACCGGTCAGCCAACCCACCTGGCGTCACTTTCTCTCTCTTTTCATGCGGGCCTTGCCTGTCAGCGGTGGAAAGAGGAAAAATAAAATTGCGCGCGACTGGAGATTCGAACCAGGCCCGAGATTCGTCGATAACATAGTCCTGTGAAGCCAGACCAAAGGGTCGCTAGGGGGACGAGATTCGTCGCAGTGACACTACACACACTATAGAAGTCATATCTGGAGTTCATAATTGCATGACTGGTCTTTGTACGGTATCTCGTCCTGTCCGTCCTACCATTTATAGAGGATCTGGTTGATGCCACGTGACACACGGGCGAGGTAAGGGCGTGCATCATGGCTCTCTTCCTGATGCCACTCGTTCCCAAGAAGAATCAATGGAAGAAATGGTGGACGCATGGCATGGTTTAGGCTTTAGTGTCAAGGCTTAGCTAATTGGTTGGAAACTGATCTATTTTTAACTTGAGTAAAATGCACTGTTGATCATTAAACTTATCGTGTACGCTTATTTTGGTCATTGTACTTAAAAATACAATCAATACGGTCACTATATACGTGTTAAAGTGATTATACGGTCACTGACATATCGTATAGCTCAGTATGCATCGCTTTTGACCGGTCAGCCAACCCACCTGGCGTCACTTTCTCTCTCTTTTCATGCGGGCCCCACCTGTCAGCGGTGGAAAGAGGATTTGACCGGTCAGCCAACCCACCTGGCGTCACTTTCTCTCTCTTTTCATGCGGGCCCTGCCTGTCAGCGGTGGAAAGAGGATTTGACCGGTCAGCCAACCCACCTGGCGTCACTTTCTCTCTCTTTTCATGCGGGCCCTGCCTGCCAGCTGTGGAAAGAGGAAAAATAAAATTGCGCGCGACTGGAAATTCGAACCAGGCTCGAGATTCGTCGATATCATAGTCCTGTGAAGCCAGACCAAAGGGTCGCTAGGGGGACGAGATTCGTCGCAGTGACACTACACACACTATAGATGTCATATCTGGAGTTCATAATTGCATGACTGGTCTTTGTACGGTATCTCGTCCTGTCCGTCCTGCCATTTATTGAGAATCTGGCTGATGCCACGTGACACACGGGCGAGGTAAGGGCGTGCATCATGGCTCTCTTCCTGATGCCACTCGTTCCCAAGAAGAATCAATGGAAGAAATGGTGGACGCATGGCATGGTTTAGGCTTTAGTGTCAAGGCTTAGCTAATTGGTTGGAAACTGATCTATTTTAACTTGAGTAAATGCACTCTTGATCATTAAACTTATCGTGTACGCTCATTTTGGTCACTGTACTTAAAAATACAATCAATACGGTCACTATATACATGTTAAAGTGATTATACGGTCACTGACATATCGTATAGCTCAGTATGCATCGCTTTTGACCGGTCAGCCAACCCACCTGGCGTCACTTTCTCTCTCTTTTCATGCGGGCCCTGCCTGTCAGCGGTGGAAAGAGGATTTGACCGGTCAGCCAACCCACCTGGCGTCACTTTCTCTCTCTTTTCATGCGGGCCTTGCCTGTCAACGGTGGAAAGAGGAAAAATAAAATTGCGCGCGACTGGAGATTCGAACCAGGCTCGAGATTCGTCGATAACATAGTCCTGTGAAGCCAGACCAAAGGGTCGCTAGGGGGACGAGATTCGTCGCAGTGACACTACACACACTATAGATGTCATATCTGGTGTTCATAATTGCATGAGTGGTCTTTGTACGGTATCTCGTCCTGTCCGTCCTACCATTTATAGAGGATCTGGCTGATGCCACGTGACACACGGGCGGGGTAAGGGCGTGCATCATGGCTCTCTTCCTGATGCCACTCGTTCCCAAGAAGAATCAATGGAAGAAATGGTGGACGCATGGCATGGTTTAGGCTTTAGTGTCAAGGCTTAGCTAATTGGTTGGAAACTGATCTATTTTAACTTGAGTAAAATGCACTGTTGATCATTAAACTTATCGTGTACGCTTATTTTGGTCACTGTACTTAAAAATACAATCAATACGGTCACTATATACGTGTTAAAGTGATTATACGGTCACTGACATATCGTATAGCTCAGTATGCATCGCTTTTGACCGGTCAGCCAACCCACCTGGCGTCACTTTCTCTCTCTTTTCATGCGGGTCCTGCCTGTCAGCGGTGGAAAGAGGATTTGACCGGTCAGCCAACCCACCTGGCGTCACTTTCTCTCTCTTTTCATGCGGGCCCTGCCTGTCAGCGGTGGAAAGAGGAAAATTAAAATTGCGCGCGACTGGAGATTCAAACCAGGCTCGTCGCGCTTTTAGAAGGGCCGGCCAACCAGCTGCACTAGTCAAGTTTAGTGATTACTTGGAGGAAACAGTTTATTTATACGGCTGTACATCCCTGCATTCAGGTGGCAGCCATTTGATGCAAATTTTTTTTATGCGTACGAGCCATTGGGATTTACTCCTAAATCATAATGGTTTCATGTGGTTTTAGTGGTTGATCCTATTGAGATTTAAAGCAGTGTTGGCAGTACTATGTACTCGTACATATTTTTATTTTAAAAAAAATTACACATACATAGGATTCACCGTCAAGATTGCATTAGGACTTAATTTTTTTTGTTCAGTATGAACGTACCTACTATTCTTTAAACATTCAGACTATGGTATTAGCAGTACTCTATACTCGTACATATTTTTATTTTAAAAAGAAATACTCATACATAGGATTCACCATCTAGATTGCATTAGGACTTAAATATTCTTTTTGTTCAGTATGGACGTACCTACTATTCTTTGAATATTTAGATTGTGCATACGTTGAAAACAAATCACAAGGCAAAAAAAAAATCCCAATGGCTGAATGTTACAATCATAATCTCGAAAGGATCAACCACTGAAGCCACATGAAACGATTATTATTTAGGAGTAAATCCCAGTGGCTTGCACACAAAAAAAACGCACAACATAGTTGCGACGTGAATGCAGGGATATAGAATCGTATAAAAAGAATTGTTTCCTCTAGGCAACCACAACCTTGGGCTGGATCAACTGGTTAGCTTGGTCCCCCGTTATGCTTGTGGTCTGGGGTTTGAATCTCCACTTGCGTAATTTTAGTGGGTTGGTTTTTTTTTTTTGCATGGACCAGGTGGGTTGGTTGAACGGTCAAAATGGATGCGTACGGAGCTATACGATTTGCCAGTGACCGTATTATCACCTCAACATGTATATAATGACTGTAATGACCGTATTGTTAAGTACAATGACCAAAGTGAGCATATACGACAAGTTCAATGACCAAGAATGCATTTTACTCTTTTAACTTCATCCTACGAGCTCTCCCCTCGTAGAGGTATAGCGGTCGAGTGAATGACTAGTCGAATCAGAGATGGATGGGGATGCAACAAGAGCAAGAGTCTCATATATAAGAGGTGTGATGCTAATTTGTCACGGGATGGAGTCAGCACTGGAATTAATGTCATGTGATCTCCATGGGGCTCATGTGGTCATTGATTGATGGTGGTATCCCTCGCGGTGGAAAAGGTGAGACAAGAGTCTTTTGCCCGGTCTTAAAACAATTTACAACTATTTTAAAAAAATAAACTAAATAATAGATGTCGCACGTGTGGCACGAAGCAATCTGATACTGACATTTTCTACGCCTAAAGTTGTCGTTCGAAAAGAAAAGCTAAAATAAGAAACCCGTGGACCAGCGTGCCCTCTCCCTGATGAAGAAGGAGAAAAGCAGAATGAGAGGTTCCGCTTGCTCCAAAGAGCTCGTCAACCATTCTGCTCTTCTGGCTACTCTTCTGCCCACAACTGGGTAGCGATGTGAGGCTACTGTTCTGCCCACAACTGGGGAGCGGAGCGGAGATGGAACTGGAAGGCTACGCCTTCACTGCCGGCGAGGGCTAGGATCTTCGTCTCCGCCCAAGCTCGCCGCCCCTTCCACCCCTCCCACACCCGGCGGCGCGCGCGGCGACGGTGCCCCTCGCTCGCCGTGGACTGCCGCGGCGGCGACGATGTAAGGCAGCCAACCAAGTACTGGAGTACGTATGATTTATTCTCTGTATATATGCATGAGGCCGAGACTTAATTAAGCATTGCCATCATGAGGCCACGGGTTTGGAATTGTTTGATTTGGTCTGATGTCTGCTTGCTTGCTTCCTCTGACGAACTGCCGAGATGTCAAGTGTGGTGCTGCTGCCCAGCCCAGGTATATTCTGGCTGTGCCTAGCAGAGTAGCAGTCAAATTCTGGCTGTATTTAGATAAATGTAAGACAAGATTTTTGGGTCGGAGGTAATAGAAGATACGGCACCACACAAATTTCTAGCCTTCTAGAGTCAGCATTCTTGTTACATGAGCAAATCCTGAAGTGGACATCCTTGACGAGGTACCTTAGTTACGGCAATTATATGTTGACGTTTCCTAGCGATTCCCATGGAACCAAGTTACCTGGAACTGCCACCTTAGCCAATTCTCTGAAAGTAGAACATGTCAAATAAGTTCCTTCTGTCTTACTGAGTGTCATTTGTTCTTTTCTGTTAATAACACTAAATTTGCTGCAGTTGATGGCAACGGCTCGCCACTAGCTGAGTGGACTAACAGTTTAATTAATACTCGTACATCAATTATTCATTTTGCAGTGGCGATTCTAATAATATTTGGGAAGGCCACCACCAAAGACATTAGCAATTCTCAGAAATAATGGCAGAGATTGTGATTCTTCTAGCCATTAGAAAGATCGGAATCGCCTTGGCATGTAGAGCGGCAAACCAGGCCAACTTGCAGTTTGGAAAGTACAAAGCACAACTACAAGAGCTACATGGCAGTATGGGTCGTGTTGCGAGGGAGCTTCGCATAATGCATGATGTGCTCTGTCACATGGATATTCGAAACCGCAATAATCAAGTTTATGACGGCTGGTTGGAGGAGGTACAGAAAGTAGCACATGTGATGGAGGACATTGTGGATGAGTACTTATATCTAGTTGGTCGGCAACATGATATGGGGTCTTGTTTTTACCTGAAAAGGGGCTTCAGAAAATCCAGATCTCTGCTTTCTATGAACGAGTTAGCTTTCAAGGTGAAGGAAATAGAGAAAGACCTTAGTCACCTATCAGAGACAAATAAACGTTGGGTTCCCATGACAATCAGCGGGGCCACCAGCAGCTGTGATTACATTGTCAAGAGGGGCCAAGATCTAGCAAACATTTCTCGTTCCCTTGATGAAGAAGATCTTGTGGGGGTGGCTGAAAACAGAGAAAAACTTGAGCACTGGTTGGCAGATGATGATTTGGAACGCTCGGTCATAGCGCTGCTTGGAATGGGAGGGCTTGGTAAAACAACTTTAGCTGCAAATGTCTACAGGAATGAGAGAAAGAAATTCCAGTGCCATGCATGGGTCTCCATCTCTCAAACTTATTCTAGAGAAGCTGTCCTGAGGAACATATGCAAGGAACTTTTCAAAGATAATGTTAGTGTTCTATCTAAATCTGCAGCTATGGACATCACATGCCTTGAAGAGACACTGAAGAGTTTTCTGGAGCAACGAAAGTACTTGATCATATTGGACGATGTTTGGACTCCAGAAACACTTGATGATTTGTCTAGGATGCTTATTCATGATGATAAGGGAAGTAGACTGATAATCACAACAAGGGAAGGCGATGTTGCTGCACTTGCCTCTCCAGGACATATCTTAACACTAGAAGCTTTACCAGAAGATAAGGCATGGGATCTCTTTTGTAAAAAAACATTTCCAAAAGAAACAAATCATGATTGTCATGCGGAGTTAGAGCCTTTATCCAGGGAAATAGTTAGCAGGTGTAAAGGCTTACCTCTTGCTATTGTGTCAGTTGCTAGCCTCTTGCGTGTGCGTGAGAAAACTGTGGAAGAATGGAGAAGAATAAATAACCAACTGAGCTGGGAGATAATTAATAATTCGAGGCTCGACCACATAAGGAATGTTTTGCATCTGAGCTTCATCTACCTTCCAACACACTTGAAGAGTTGTTTTTTTGTACTGCAGCTTATTTCCAGAAGACTATCTTCTCAAAAGGAAAAAACTTGTAAGGTTATGGATAGCAGAGGGGTTCATCAAGGGGAGGGGTGAAAGCACATTAGAAGAAGTAGCAGAAGGCTATCTGAAGGAGTTGGTTGATAGAAACATGCTACAACTTGTTGAGATGAACTCATTTGGTAGGATAAAAGAATTCAAAATGCACGATATATTACGTGAACTGGCAGTTGATTTGTGCCAGAAGAACTGTTTTGGCGTTACACAAGAGGCTAAATGTGAGGGGTCTCTTGAGATGGATGGACGCCGATTGATACTTGACAAAATAAACAATGATGTTCAACAGTCATTTTCTGGTTTACACCAACTTCGAAGTGTGATTACAGCAGGCGATAGTAAGTCACCATTCACCCTACTACCTCCGCTATGCAAGGAGTCAAGATATATGACAGTGCTAGAGTTAAGTGGTATACCCATCAAGAAGATTCCAGATGCTATTGGAGATCTTTTTAATCTCCGCCATTTGGGTTTGCGTAATTCAAAGGTGAAAATGCTCCCGAGGTCTGTTGAGAAGCTTTCGAATTTGTTGACACTAGACCTTTGTATATCTGACATACATGAGTTGCCTAGTGGGATTGTGAAACTTAAGAAGCTCAGGCACTTATTTGTTGAGAAAATAATCGATCCAGATTGGAGAAACATTAATCATCTCAGTGGTATGTGTATCCCCAATGGACTTGGGAATCTAACAAACCTGCAAACGCTACAAGCATTGGAAGTACATGATGAGTCCCTTAGACATCTAGGGGAGCTGAGGCAACTGAAAAGCTTGAGGTTATTGAATGTGAAGGGAATCTACTGTGGGTCTCTAGTTCAAATGCGGCATTTGTCCTTGCTATCTGTGAATGCAAGTGATGGGAACGAGGTTCTCTTGTTGAATGTTCTCCTGCCAAGCCTGCAAAAGCTAAGATTGAGAGGACGGCTAGCGAAAGGTGCGTTGGATGAGTCTCCTCTCTTCCAAGCTGTTGGAGGGCAGAATTTGTATGAATTAGTTCTGTCTTGGTCACAGCTGACAGAAGACCCCTTGCCATCCCTTTCTCGGTTGTCAAGCTTGACGCGTCTACATTTCACTAGAGCATACACCGGAGAGCATTTGTCATTTCTCACGGGGTGGTTTCCCAAGCTAAAGGTTCTCTCTCTGACAGACCTGCCTAATTTGAAACGTCTAGAGATACATCAAGGTGCCATGAGGTCCCTGGAACATTTATTCCTAATCAGGCTCAGCAGCATGACCGAGGTCCCACCTGGCATTGGGTTCGTCATGCCCCTCGAGTATCTAGGCTTCCACGAAATCACCAGCGACTTCTTGTCTTTGCTGCGCCATTGTTCTGCGATTCGAGGGACGCGGTTGAGGTACTCTCTGCGAGATTGAGCTACCACTGCTCTGGAAATGTGTGGGTACGTAAGCTAGCCACAAACCAGCCAACTAGTATTCCTATTCTTTTCTCTTTTCAGATGTTAATGTGATAGGATGTTGGTTATGTAGGTGTCACCGGCCGGAAGGGAGATGCTTCCACTTTTGGGTTTCCTCCGTTTCTTCAAGATGGACTACTGCACTTTTTGCTGTTAGTTCCACTTCTACTTATGGTGCTTCATTTCTGCTGCAACAACCCGTCTGAAAAAAACTTTTGCTGCAACTGCCTGCATTTGGTAATGCTAGTGTTGATCGTGTGCTCGGTTATCGGGTGTGACAATGTTGCCTGTTGCTTAATTCCGGCTGTGCCTGTGAAGACGCGGGTGAGCTGTGTTTCCATGTTCAGGCTACTACAGCGCTTGCTGCGAGTCCCACATCCCGCTGTTGTTTGTGTGCTTGTCAAGTACTCCCTCCGTTCCGAATTACTTGTTGCACGTATGGATGTATCTAGATGTATTTTAGTTTTAGATACATCCATTTCAGCGACGAGTAATTTGGGACGGAGGGAGTATGATAATATTTCCTGTTAGTTATTTCCCCTTGTGGCCTACAAAGAAGGCGACAGTTACCGTAAGACTGAGATTGAGTCTTATTTTCATATTCAGATTAAATTGCATTTTCATGATACCATCCCTGAAGTATGTACTGCTATTCGTGTGTGCTATTTCAACTGCGGATATTAAACTTAAATACTTTTGATTTGCGTTTAATAATGCTCGGGTATTCATTTCCGGCATGATATGGCTATTGTCTTTACTTTTTCGTGTTGTAACTTGCTACCTTGGTCTGTTTTATATCTCTTATTTTGGATCTCTGCATGCTATTTCCTTTTTGGATTACATTTCCTGTCTTCTTGAGCAATAATAATACACTGATGCAACGAGGAGACACACTGCCGGCTCTCACTCGTGGCTGCCACTAGTGATGTCTGTTCCGGGAGGGATGATGCACCGAGCTGGTTGGGGTCGGTGACGATCATCATCTTTTCTAGGCAGTACCTATTGGGTGCATCTCGTATTCCTTATACTAGATAATGATGTCTGCCTTTTCTTGAGATAGGAGCAGTCGGTTAGCTAGGACCTGCCACGGAAATGGGTAGGCATGTACAATATATGGAAGTGCATCTCATGACACTGTGCATGTGTCACATATTGTTAACATGCTTCTCGATGCCACTCGTTCCGAAGAAGCAAAGCAAAACAATTTTGTGCCTACGCTTGGGTTCCTAGAGAGGATTGAGCCCGTGGTGTCACATGACTAAAAAAGAGAAGCATTTATAGCCCGTTGCAAAAAAAAAAAAAGCAAGGAAAATTATGAGAGGTAGAAACATTTAAGAGCCTAGCTGCACATAAATAATTGATGGTTCTGCTCCGTCAAAACTTTACGAGAGACTTTGGGCATATGATAGGTAGGCTGCATCAACCAATCAGGCATGTCACATGCAAGCTATGGCTGTTTAGTTGCCTGTAGGCACCCATCATATATTAAGACAACTCGGAACTTATTCCCCTCCATAATTGATTGATCAATATGAGAAGTCGGCCAAAAATACACAAAACAAGCTAGACTTTCACAGTTAAACTACACCAGAAACACAACAACATTTGCAGGGATGCCACCCTGACTTCCAGATACACCATGATACCCTACGCAGCATTCCGACACCACCTTCATGAGGCATGAGCCACCGTCCCAGTATCCATCATTCACATTTTATAGTACTCCCTCCGTCCCAACATAAGTGTCTTGAGCTTAATATAAATTTGTACTAGAGCTAGTACAAAGTTGAGACACTTATTTAGAACGGAGGGAGTACAATGCCAACACGGCCTCGAGATTTCAATCTTTTCGATTGGTCAATTTCATTTTCTGCTCCACTAAAAAAATTGTTTCATTCTCCGGTTTGACGTCCGTCTTGAGACTGTTTCGTGACACTTAAAACTTGTTAATAGCAAGAAGGAACAAAACTAATGGGAACTACCCTTTGGAACATGATGGTAATTACACCTGATACATGATTTTATTTCTAAAATTTTCAGAAAAAGTCAAAACATTCCAAAACTTTTTCCCAACAAACTTAAGTTGTCGTTTCTATCGTACAAAAATATTCTGTAACAAAATATTGTCCCAAACTTTCTGACAAAAATGACAAATTGTCAGAGGAATATACTGTGAATAGTACCTCGTATATAGTGACACTTTTTTTATGTCCACACAATATGAAATTCATTTCTTCACGAAAGATTTTATACGAGTGCAACAATAAATCTAATTTGTTCGCAAAAAGTTACAGATTTTTTTGACTTTCCTACAAATTACTAAATTTTTAAAATATTTGGGTGTAATTACACCCGAGAGCCACAAGTTCCCGTCCCAAAACTAATTCATCGAGCAGCATCTTTAGTTTTCACTAGAGTCAATTACACCGCTGGTGCTAAAACTTGACGTGAAAAATCACTTTAGTGCCAAAACTTGCAGAATACATTGAACTGGTGCTATAACTTGGCTTTGGCGTGCATCTACGGTGCAAATCCCATTTTGTGTACAGGCACGGGGCTGGCTAGATATGCCACATGGCATGGGGCCCACTGTCAACCACTGAATGTACAAGTAGGACGTGCAGCCTGTTATTTTGTGGGAAAGACCTCTCAGAATTATAATTTTTCTCACGTAAAGGCCCATGACACGTTTAGGTACATACACGTTTCTGTTCATCTGTCAGCGAGAAAATTATATGCAAAAAATGTGCCGATAGGATTCGAACACACGATCTGCAGTGTGCATAACCAATGCAGCCAGTACTGTTGGTTGTTGTAGCTGGTTACGCACCCAATATATTCGTTAGAAATTAAGCGGGCCGGACACCCTACGACTCATTTTCACAGTTATTTTTTACAAAAATTATAAATTATATGTAAGTTAAAACTGTGTGTCATAAATAAAATAATTTTCAGAATAAAAACAAACACTATTTTATAATAGTTAACTATATTATTAAAAGCATGAACATTTTTAATTTATACTCCCGCCGTCTCAAAATAAGTGACTCAACTTTGTACAATAGTGTTCGTTTTTATTCTGAAAATTATTTTATTTATAACACACAATTTTAACTTACATATGGATGGAGGGAGTATTATCATTCATTTAAATATATAGAGAAAAACTACTTTAATATTTTTATTGAATATGAAAATTACTACGTGCATTTGCAATAAATAATTTGATCATATGGATAATATTTGAAATCATATGTGAATAATTGAATAATTTAATTTTATTATATATATATATATATAAGTTATATTATAAGATTATATTTTTCAAATTTCTGGAAAAATATAACACTGTTGGGTGTGGTAGTGGCCATGTGCACCTAATCACTACATGTGGCTGGTTTGAATCCTAGCCAACTATTTTTACATTTCATGAATATGTGTTTCTTAAAGCATGAACTCTTTTATAGACAACATTACTATTTTTAAAATGTAAACATTTTTAAACATACGTAAGCATTTATTACAATATTTTGAAATTTCTTAAAGCTTGAACACTTTTATATACTACATATCTTTTTTGTTAAAACTGTGAACATTTTAAACTTTATATAGGGAAAAATCTTAAAGCATGACTCACGATTATAATGTACATATAATTTATAAAAAAATTAAAAAATAACATTGCAATTTTTGGACATAATTTTCTTGCTGACAGATAGACGGACATGTGTTAGGGACCTTTTCATGAGAATTTTTTTTGGGTGTTTTTCTACAAAATAACAGGCCACACGCCCTATCTCTACCATTAGTGGCTGACCGCAGGGCCCATGCCATGTGGCATGCCTAGTCAGCGTCGTGTCCGTACACAAATGCGATTTGCACTGTATATGCACGCCAAAGCCAAGTTGTATCACTAGTTCAATGTATGATGCAAGTTTTAGCACTAAATTGATTATCCATGTCAAGTTATTGCACCAGTGGTATAATTGACTCTTTTTACTACTGCAGATGAACTCATACAATCTGCCAACTAAACTAGGGACTTGGGCCGATCTATTTCGGGCTGGCGAGAAACGCGGCCGGCACGGTACAGTCCAAACCACGGCACGACACAAGGTAAAACGGGCCAGGCTGGGCCTGAAAATTGAAAAAAATGGGCGGCATGACCGACATGGTTATGTGGGTCGTGCTTGGTCTGGCTCGGTTCGATTGGGTTCGAACTCTTTGTAAACACGGGTTTTGTTTATTAGAAGTATCTATAGAAATAGTAAATGTGTATGTACAATGCACATTGATATTAGACATTATATTACTTACACGTAAATAGTAGGTAGAATATTATTTGCATGTTAATTATGAAATTAGTGCTAAATTTAACATTTGGTATGATATTACTAACACATTATACATGTTGAACGCTCACTATTGAAGCAATCTAGATTGTTGAATTGATATGATTTGATAGTCGTGGTTACTTGGATTTGCCCCTTTGGGTATATTGGTATATTGATATAGATTTAGTTATGTTCTTGTAATAAAAGATTAGGGCTTTTCAGATAAATATGTACTCCCTCGCTGAGAGACCACGCCTCGCCGTACTTGGCCATCTCCCCGTCGAGGCAGTAGACGGCGCTTGACCGTCTCCGGCGTTGTCACGGAGCGGTCTAGGGCCTAGCCGTACGCCAGGTCCGGGTGACGAGGATACAGACCTGGGGTAGGGTCATAGGCTCGACCTATATGTCCTACCCGAGGTCACTACCCTGGAAGACAAAAAGACCAAGAGTCAATAGAAGAGCTCCAGTCAAGTACGTCGAGTGTAATCCACTCGATGTTCACATCACTCGACGGTCACTACCTACCGTCACTCGACCATATGGAAGGCCACTCGACCATATCGAAGACCGGGAGTCGGAAGAGCACGCAATGACCAGATATTCACTCCTTAGTCTTCATGAGCATTAAGAGTACTTAATGCTGGCGTTACCAGTAACGCCCCTTACTTTATGTACATTAGTTCCCTTGTAATGGAGGCGGGCTGGGGTCCGGGCGCACTCAATATAAGCCACCCCCTCCTCTGGCACAAGGGTTCGCACCCCCTATAATTCAACACACACACACAATCCAATCGACCGCCTCCGGGCACCGAGACGTAGGGCTGTTATTTCCTCCGAGAAGGGCCTGAACTCGTAAACCTCGCGTGTACATCTTCGCCATAGCTAAGATCTTGCCTCTCCATACCTACCCCCCTTTCTACTGTCAGTCTTAGGACCACGACAGTTGGTGCCCACCGTGGGGCCGGTGTCTTAGCGACTTGTTGGTGAAGTTGCAAGTTTTTTCGATCACCATCATCATGGTTTCCGGCGGCGATTGGCTGAGGGCCGCGAGATCCGTCTCGGCGCGCTCGTTTTCGTCACCGACGACTCCGCATGGCTTCAAGAAGCTCCCCTGGACACTGAGGCGCTCCCCGTCCGAGGGGCGACGCACTTCCGCGCGTGCGTTCGCGGTGTTCTTCTTCGGCAGCCGTCGACTCAGTATCAGTCGGCTCCGATGGTGTTTTCCCTCCCCGCTGTCCGCCGCGGCAAGCGGTCCGGTCGATCGCGGCTTCAGCGGTGGGTGAAACACGCGGTGGCTCGGCAGTCGACCACCCACCAAGTCGCGGCAATCGAGCCCGACGAAACTCTCCACGGCATGTTCGATCTGTCGACTGGCTCCGCGGAGACCGCATCCGAGTGCGATAGGAGCGATCCTGCGGCCGAAGTCTTGATGGTCGATGGGCCTCACAGCCCACCCGGTTTCCGCCACGAGGGCTGCGAAGACGGAGGCGACGATCCGTCGCGCGTCCACGAGGAATATCGACCCGAGCCCCTCTCTTCGCAGCAGAGGGAAGAACTTCGTCGCCGCAACATGGATGCACTCCACACGCCCATCGTTGGAGAAACCCCCGAGGCTCGGGCCTTGGAGGAGGTGCGCGTGGCTAATCTGGCTGAGCGCACTCGACTGGATAACCTTCAGCGGGCTCTCGACAAGCGCGCTCAGGAGCGGATCCATGAGTCCAGTCGACGACAGCTTTTTCCGCCTCCACCTAAGGTATACCGCACTCCGATTCAGAATCTCACAGCTGCAGCCCGTATAGCAGAGTCGATCCAACCTTCCCAGTCAGAAGCTGGCAGAGGGTTGATGCAAATCCGGGCCCTGCTCAGGGCGATGGGAGAGCATAATACAGTAGTATCTCAGTCGCGGAACGGGATTCACAGCAGGTCCGTTGCAGCGGATACGGTTCAGTTGGCTCCCAGCCCCAGATCGCCTCCGCGGCGTGAAGGCCGTGGGCGGTATGATCATCCACTCGACCGTCACAATCGCCGTCGAGGGCCCACGCCTCCTCCGAGGAGTGCGTCGTATGTGCCTCGGCGGAACGATGACAGGCGCCGTCATAGTGGTGAGCGCAGAGCTTCAGTCGACCCAAGGGAACCGGGCTTTGACGCGAGGTCTATCCTCGTTCAAGGCTTGGTCGACCGGAACAGGGCACACAGAGAAGACCCAGGCAGAGATCGTCCAAGTGGAAGCCGAGTGCACGTTTCTGGTCCCGAGTGTTTTAGCAGAGCCATCAGGGCAGCAGTGATTCCTCCCAACTTCAGGTTGGCGTCCGGAGTCAGTAAGTTCACCGGTGAATCTAAGCCAGAAACTTGGCTTGAGGATTACCGAGTGGCTGTTCAGATTGGTGGTGGAAACAACGAGGTTGCGATGAAGCATCTCCCTCTGATGTTGGAAGGATCGGCCCGAGCGTGGTTGACTCAGTTGGCTCCAAGCAGTATATACAGTTGGGATGAACTGGCTCGAGTGTTTGTCAGAACTTTCGAAGGCACGTGCAAACGACCAGCGGGGTTGACAGAGTTGCAGCATTGTGTTCAGAAACCGGGTGAGACCCTGAGGGATTTTATTCAGAGGTGGTCTACATTGCATCACACCGTCGAGAATGTTTCAGAGCATCAAGCAGTATGCGCTTTCAAGGAAGGCATCAAGTACAGAGAGTTGGTCTTGAAATTCGGTCGGACTGGAGATATGACTCTGACTCGGATGATGGAGATAGCCACCCGGTACGCTAACGGGGAAGAGGAAGATCGACTCCGTAACGGGAAGAGCAAACCAGTCGGCCAAGAGGCCGGTGGAGGAAATTCCAGTCGGAAACAGAAGCGTAAGACCGAACCAGCGGCACCTGGAGAGATTGCGGCAGTGAATCAAGGAAAGTTTAACAGAAAACCTAAGGGGCCCTGGCCCCCTAAGAAGGTAAAAGATCAAGCAGGGAATGACGTGCTGGATTTGCCATGTCACATCCACACTAAGAAAGATGAAGAAGGTAATCTGATTTACCCGAAGCATACCACTCGGCAGTGTCGACTCCTGATCCAGCTGTTCCGAGAGAAACCGCCCAATGAGAAGGAGAATGAGTCGGACAAAGACGAGGATGAAGAGGAAGACGATGGTTATCCCAAAGTCAATTCCACTCTGATGATTTTTGCCGTTGTTGAAAGCAAGAGTCGATTGAAGGTCATCAACAGAGAAGTGAATATGGTCGCCCCTGCGGAGAAGACCACCTATCTGAGATGGTCTCAGACAACCATCACGTTCGACCAGTCGGACCATCCCGCTCGTGTGGCCACCCCTGGGAGGCAAGCACTGGTGGTCGAGCCTGTGGTTGGGGGCACTCGACTGACCAAAGTACTGATGGACGGTGGCAGTGGTATGAACATCCTTTATGCTGAAACCTTGAAGGGGATGGGCATTCCGATGTCCAAACTTAGCGAGAGCAACATGAGTTTCCATGGTGTTATCCCTGGGAAGAAAGCCGAATCACTCGGCCAGATCACCCTCGACGTGGTTTTCAGTGATTCCAAGCATTACCGTAAGGAGAAGTTGACATTTGAGGTCGTGGATTTCCAGAGTGCCCATCACGCCATCCTGGGTAGGCCAACCTATGCCCGCTTTATGGCTCGACCGTGTTACGTGTATCTCAAGTTGAAAATGCCTGGCCCCAAAGGTGTGATCACAGTAACCGGCAATCGGCATAAGGCAGAGGAATGCTTTCAGAAAGGTTCCAAGATCGCCGACGCTCAGATGGCAGCGGTCGAATTGCAAGAGTATCAGAAGAGTGCAGATCCGAGTGATTTGCTCCGAGCCAAGAAGCCCGCTACAGACTCTGCATTTCAGTCGACTGGTGAAACAAAGCCGATTCACATTCACCTGACCGACCCCAATGCTGCGCCGACCCATATTTCAATGACACTCGACAACAAATAGGAAGAAGCGCTCATCCAGTTCCTCCGTGAGAACTGGGACATCTTCACATGGAAACCCTCTGACATGCCAGGTGTACCCAGGGGACTGGCTGAGCACCATTTGCGTGTTGACCCCAAGGTAAAACCCGTCAAAGAGCACCTTCGGCGGTCCGCCGTCCAGAAGAGGAAGGCAATTGGCGAAGAAGTGGCTCGGCTGTTGGCAGCAGAATTCATCCGTGAAATCTATCACTCCGAGTGGTTAGCCAACGTAGTCATGGTCCCCAAGAAGGATGATTCACTTTGTATGTGCATTGATTTCAAGCATATCAATCGGGCTTGCCGGAAAGATCACTTCCCTCTCCCCGCATCGATCAGATTGTTGACTCGACTGCGGGGTGCGAGCGCTTGTCTTTCTTAGATGCATATTCCGAATACCATCAGATCCGACTGTATGGTCACGATGAAATAAAAACAGCCTTCATCACCCCATTCGGGTGCTTTTGTTATGTCACCATGCCTTTTGGTTTGAAAAATGCCGGAGTCACATTCATGAGAATGATTCAGAAGTGCCTGCTCACTCAAATCAGTCGGAATGTGGAAGCATACATGGACGAAATTGTAGTCAAGTCTCGCAAAGGTTCCGACCTATTGACTAACCTTGCAGAAACCTTTGCCAACCTGAGGAGGTACGATATCAAGCTTAATCCATCAAAGTGCACATTCGGAGTTCTAGGAGGAAAGTTACTCAGTTTTCTCGTTTCCGAACGAGGGATCGACGCCAATCCAGAAAAACTTGATACAATCCTCCGAATGAAGCGCCCAGTGCGAGTGCATGACGTTCAGAAGCTGACTGGTTGCTTGGCCGCCCTGAGTCGATTCATTTCTCGTCTCGGTGAAAAGACCTTGCCTCTTTACCGACTGATGAAGAAGTCTGATAAGTTCGAGTGGACTGAAGAAGCTGATGCAGCGTTTGGAGAGCTCAAAACCCTGCTTTCCACCTGTTGGAAATATGCCCTAGAGGCAATAATAAAATGGTTATTATTGTATTTCCTTGTTCATGATAATTGTCTATTATTCATGCTATAATTGTATTGACCGGAAACCGCAATACATGTGTGAATACATAGACCACAACATGTCCCTAGTGAGCCTCTAGTTGACTAGCTCGTTGATCAACAAATGGTCATGGTTTCCTGACCATGGACATTGGATGTCATTGATAACGGGATCACATCATTAGGAGAATGATGTGATGGACAAGACCCAGTCATAAGTATAGCACAAGATCGTGTAGTTCGTTTGCGAAAGCTTTTCTAATGTCAAGTATCATTTCCTTAGACCATGAGATTGTGTAACTCCCTGATACCGTAGGAGTGCTTTGGGTGTACCAAACGTCATAACGTAACTGGGTGACTATAAAGGTGCACTACAGGTATCTCCGAAAGTGTTTGTTTGGGTTGGCACGAATCGAGACTGGGATTTGTCACTCCGTATGACAGAGAGGTATCTCTGGGCCCACTCGGTAATGCATCATCATAATGAGCTCAATGTGACTAAGTAGTTAGTCACGGGATCATGCATTACGGAATGAGTAAAGTGACTTGCCGGTAACGAGATTGAGCGAGGTATTGGGATACCGACGGTCGAATCTCGGGCAAGTAACATACCGATTGACAAAGGGAATTGTATACGGGATTGATTGAATCCCCGACATCGTGGTTCATCCGATGAGATCATCGTGGAACATGTGGGAGCCAACATGGGTATCCAGATCCCGCTATTGGTTATTGGCCAGAGAGCGTCTCGGTCATGTCTGCATGGTTTCCGAACCCGTAGGGTCTACACACTTAAGGTTCGGTGACGCTAGAGTTGTTATGGGAAATAGTATGTGGTTACCGAAGGTTGTTCTGAGTCCCGGATGAGATCCCGGACGTGAGGAGGAGCTCCGAAATGGTCCGGAGGTGAAGATCAGTATATTGGACGAAGGGTATTGGAGTCCGGAATTGTTCCGGGGGTACCAGGTGATGACCAGCGTGTCCGAAAGGGGTTTCGGGGGCCCCGACAAGCGTTGGGCGGCCTTATGGGCCAAGGGGAGGGGGCACATCAGCCCACTAAGGGCTGAGCGCCCCTCCCACCCCATCTCACGTAACCAGGAGAGGTGGGGGCGCCACCCCTAGGGCAGCCGCCCCTCCCGGCTTGGGGGGCAAGTTTCCTAGGGGGTGGGGGCGCCCAAACGCATCTAGGGTTTCCCCCTGTGGCCGCCGCCCCTCCCCTAGGGAACCCTAGGGCGCCTCCCCATCCTCCCTTCCCCCTATATATAGTGAGGGAGAGAGAGGGCAGCCGCACCCTTCCCCTGGCGCAGCCCTCTCCCTCCCCAACACCTCCTCCTCCTCAGTAGTGCTTGGTGAAGCCCTGCCGGAGAACTGCAAGCTCCACCACCACGCCGTCGTGCTGCCGGAGCTCTCCCTCAACTTCTCCTCTCCCCTGGCTGGATCAAGAAGGAGGAGACGTCCCCGGGCTGTATGTGTGTTGAACGCGGAGGCGCCGTCCGTTCGGCGTTAGATCGGATCTTCCGCGATTTGAATCGCCACGAGTACGACTCCCTCATCCGCGTTCTTGTAACGCTTCCGCATCGCGATCTTCAAGGGTATGAAGATGCACTCCCCTCTCTCTCGTTGCTAGTCTCTCCATAGATTGATCTTGGTGATGCGTAGAAAATTTTGAATTTCTGCTACGTTCCCCAACAGTGGCATCATGAGCTAGGTCTATTGCATAGATTCTATGCACGAGTAGAACACAAGTTGTTGTGGGCGTTGATTTTGTTCAATATGCTTACCGTTACTATTCCTATCTTGTTTCGACGGTATTGTGGGATGAAGCGGCCCAGACCGACCTTACACGTACACTTACATGAGACAGGTTCCACCGACTGACATGCACTTGTTGCATAAGGTGGCTAGCGGGTGCCAGTCTCTCCCACTTTAGTCGGATCGGATTCGATGAAAAGGGTCCTTATGAAGGGTAAATAGCAATTGGCATATCATGTTGTGGCTTTTGCGTAGGTAAGAAACGTTCTTGCTAGAAACCCATAGCAGCCACGTAAAACATGCAAACAACAATTAGAGGACGTCTAACTTGTTTTTGCAGGGTATGCTATGTGATGTGATATGGCCAAAAGAATGTGATGAATGATATGTGATGTATGAGATTGATCATGTTCTTGTAATAGGAATCACGACTTGCATGTCGATGAGCATGACAACCGGCAGGAGCCATAGGAGTTGTCTTAATTTATTGTATGACCTGCGTGTCATTGAACAACGCCATGTAATTACTTAACTTTATTTCTAACCGTTAGCCATAGTAGTAGAAGTAATAGTTGGTGAGACAACTTCATGGAGACACGATGCTGAAGATCATGATGATGGAGATCATGGTGTCATGCCGGTGACGAAGGTGATCATGTTGCGCCTCAAAGATGGAGATCAAAGGCGCAAGATGATGATGGCCATATCATGTTACTTTATGATTTGCATGTGATGTTTGTCATGTCTACATCTTATCTGCTCAGAACGACGGTAGCATAAATAAGATGATCCCTCACCAAAATTTCAAGCAAGTGTTCCCCCTAACTGTGCACCATTGCGAAAGTTCATTGTTTCGAAGCACCACGTGATGATCGGGTGTGATAGATTCTAACGTTCACATACAACAGGTGTAAGCCATATTTACACACGTGAAACACTTAGGTTGACTTGACGAGCCTAGCATGTACAGACATGGCCTCGGAACACAAGAGACCGAAAGGTCGAACATGAGTTGTATAGTAGATACGATCAACATGAAGATGTTCACCGATGATGACTAGTCCGTCTCATGTGATGATCGGACACGGCCTAGTTGACTCGGATCATGCATCACTTAGATGACTAGAGGGATGTCTATCTGAGTGGGAGTTCATTAGATGAACTTAATTATCCTGAACATAGTCAAAATGTCTTTGCAAATTATGTCGTAGCTCGTGTTTTAGTTCTAATGTTTTAGATATGTTCCTAGAGAAAATTTAGTTGAAAGATGAAGTAGCAATTATGCGGACTGGGTCCGTATAATAAGGATTGTCCTCATTGCTGCACAGAAGGCTTATGTCCTTAATGCACCACTCGGTGTGCTGAACCTCAAGTGTCGTTTGTGAGGGAGAGAGAGGGAAGCCGCACCCTTCCCCTGGCGCAGCCCTCTCCCTCCCCAACACCTCCTCCTCCTCCTCAGTAGTGCTTGGCAAAGCCCTGCCGGAGAACTGCAAGCTCCACCACCACGCCGTCGTGTTGCCGGAGCTCTCCCTCAACTTCTCCTCTCCCCTTGCTGGATCAAGAGGGAGGAGACGTCCCCGGGCTGTACGTGTGTTGAACGCGGAGGCGCCGTCCGTTCGGCGTTAGATCGGATCTTCCGCGGTTTGAATCGCCGCGAGTACGACTCTCTCATCCGCGTTCTTGTAACGCTTCCGCGTCGCGATCTTCAAGGGTATGAAGATGTACTCCCCTCTCTCTCGTTGCTAGTTTCTCTGCATAGATTGATCTTGGTGATGCGTAGAAAATTTTGAATTTCTGCTACGTTCCCCAACACCACCCAGCCGGTGCTCGCTGCGCCTATCAGCAAAGAGCCTTTACTGATTTACATTGCAGCCACTGGACAAGTTGTCAGTACAGTACTCACGGTCGAGCGAGAAGAAGAAGGAAAAGCCTACAAGGTTCAACGCCCAGTCTATTATCTCTCTGAAGTCTTGACTCCATCCAAGAAACGATACCCACATTATCAGAAGCTTGTCTATGGAATATACATGACTATGAAGAAGGTTGCACATTATTTCTCTGACCACTCCATTACAGTCGTCAGCGACGCGCCATTGTCCAAAATCCTGAATAATAGAGATGCGACTGGTCGAGTGGCGAAGTGGGCGATTGAACTCCTTCCATTGGATATCAAGTTTGTGGCAAAGAAGGCTATCAAGTCCCAAGCAATTCCAGATTTCCTGGCCGAGTGGATTGAGCAACAATTACCGACTCAAGTCCACTTGGAGCATTGGACTATGTTCTTTGATGGATCCAAGATGCTAAATGGTTCAGGTGCGGGGGTAGTATTGGTATCCCCCCGTGGAGACAAGCTTAGTTATGTTCTCCAGATTCATTTTGATTCCTCCAATAATGAAGCCAAATATGAAGCACTTTTATACGGGCTGCGTATGGCCATTTCGCTCGGCGTCCGTTGCCTTATGGTCTACGACGACTCAGATTTGGTGGTTAATCAGGTGATGAAGGAATGGGATGTCAGGAGCCCAGCCATGACCGGTTACTGTAATGCAGTAAGAAAGCTGGAGAAGAAGTTTGAAGGTTTGGAGCTTCACCACATACCCCGACTGAAAAATCAAGCTGCGGATGAGTTGGCAAAAATAGGATCAAAGAGAGAGGCCATTCCCCGAAACGTGTTTTTGGAACATATTCGTTCACCTTCAGTTCAGGAAGATCCTTTCACTGAAGAGTCTCCACAGCCCAAGAGTGCCACAGATCCGACTGAAGTCGAAATCCCAGCCGTGGTCGACTTAGTCATGGAGGTTTTGGTCGTCACTCCCGACTAGACAGTGCCGTACATTGCATACATTCTTAGGAAGGAACTCCCAGAGGATGAAGAAGAGGCTCGACAGATCATCCGACAGTCTAAAACCTTCACTGTGATAAAATGGCAGTTGTTCAGAGAAAGTGTAACTGGAGTCTGCCAGAAGTGCATCATGCCAGAAGAAGGCCGAATGATCCCCAATGATATTCACTCGGGGACCCGCGGTCACCATGCGTCCTCTCGGACCATCGTGGCCAAAGCATACCAAGCCAGGTTTTACTAGCCGCGCGCCAACGAGATGGCAAAGGAAATAGTGAACAAGTGTGAAGGTTGTCAGTTTTATTCCAACATGTCCCACAAACCTGTGTCAGCTCTAAAGACTATTCCACTCGTCTGGCCTTTTTCTGTATGGGGATTGGATATGGTTGGACCTCTGAGGACCGGCAGGAGCGGATTCACCCACGTGCTGGTAGCAGTCGACAAGTTTACCAAGTGGATCGAAGCCAAGCCCATTAAAAACCTTGAAGCAAGTATTGTTGTGAGCTTCATCAGAGAGTTGATATTCAGATATGGCGTACCGCACATCATCATCACTGATAACGGATTAAACTTTGACTCTGATGATTTCAGAGCCTTCTGTACTTCCCAAGGCACGAGGGTCGATTACGCTTCGGTCGCCCATCCTCAGTCGAATGGGCAGGCTGAGCGAGCGAATGGATTGATTCTCAAAGGACTGAAGCCCCGATTAATGCGTGACCTCAAACACGCGGCAGGAGCTTGGGTCGATGAGCTCCCATCAGTGCTTTGGGGGCTGAGGACAACCCCCAATCGGTCGACTGGACGGACTCCATTCTTTTTAGTCTAAGGAGGCGAAGTTGTTTTACCGAGTGATTTGCTCCACAACGCTCCCCGAGTTGAACTCTTCTCAGAAGAGGAAGCAGAGCAAGCTCGACAAGATGCAGTCGACCTCCTGGAGGAAGAAAGAGAGATGGCCTTGATCCGGTTGACCATTTATCAGCAAGACTTGCATCGATTCCATGCCAGGAACGTTAGAGGTCGTGCGCCCCCCCCCCCCCCCCCGGGGGGTGAGTGAGCCGACGGGGCGTCCAGCCCCCCCCCCCCCCCCGGGGGGTGAGTGAGCCGACGGGGCGTCCAGCCCCCCCCCCCCCCCCGGGGGGTGAGTGAGCCGACGGGGCGTCCAGCCCCCCCCCCCCCCCCGGGGGGTGAGTGAGCCGACGGGGCGTCCAGCCCCCCCCCCCCCCCCGGGGGGTGAGTGAGCCGACGGGGCGTCCAGCCCCCCCCCCCCCCCCGGGGGGTGAGTGAGCCGACGGGGCGTCCAGCCCCCCCCCCCCCCCCGGGGGGTGAGTGAGCCGACGGGGCGTCCAGCCCCCCCCCCCCCCCCGGGGGGCTGCACCGTCAAGAAGAATGACAAGATTGTGTGCACCCAACGATTGGCTCCTCGCTGATGACAGGAACGTCAAGACCATTGCTGAGTACCTCGTTGATGAGCTGATCAATACTACCAAGGGCTCATCAACAGGTTGACTGCTGACCCTTTTTCAGCACCTGCATTCAACGGTTGGCCCCTCGCTGAAGACAGGAACATCAAGACCATTGCTGAGTACCACGCTGATGAGCTGATCAATGCTACCAAGGGCTCATCAACAGGTCGATTGCTGACCCGTCTTCAGCACCTGCATTAAACAATGAGAAACCGACCCAAGCGAAGAACAAACTTCACTCGAAGGCAAAGCCAACATGTTCAAAGAAAAACCCAGAGTTTCCTAACCGCAGATTAAAAGTACTCGGGCACCAGGCCCAAAGGAGTTTTAATGATTACAAAATCACTCGGCATCCCGAGGCAAATAAAGGTGGGGCATAAAGTTTTTTCAATCACTCAGCGGGAGAAGGACTGGTCGGGTCGTAGAAGCTGTCGAGGTCAATGCTGTTGGCAATGCGAGTGGCTGCCTCGAGGAAGGTGTCGATGAAGTCCTGGAAATAATGCTTCTTAGTATTCGCCACCTTGAGGGCCGCCAGCTTCTCGTCTTTAGCCTCCTTGCAGTGCACGCGAACAAGGGACAAGGCAACATCAGCGCCACAGCGGGCAGAAGACTTCTTCCACTCTTACACTCGGTCAGGAATTTGGTTGAGTCGAGTCATCAGCGACTCGAGACTTTGAGGAAGTTCTGCCTGAGGCCAGAGTTCGGCGTCCACTCGGGCCATCGCAGCCTTTAGCCGAGCCAGATAGTCGACTGCACTGTCCAAGCGTGACTCCAGCCAAAGCAAATTCATCGCAACTTCGTCTTTCATGGGACAGTTGATGAGGTCGAGACCTGTCTCGACCCGTCCAGTTTCAGCTTCGACATCCTGATAGAGTTCTGTTCCATCATAACAAATAATGAGTCGACAGTATTGCAAGTCTCAGTCGACGACAGTTATCTAACTAAACAGTCATACCTTCCAGCTTCAAGACAAGCTTTGCCGCGAGTTGTTCCAAATGGGAATCTAGTTTGCCCGTCTTGGCCCTGAGACCGTCGACTTCGGTGGCCAGGTTCTCCTTGTCCTTCCTCAGTTGCTCGACCTCCCGATTGACGTCCGAGACGGCAGTCTTCAGCTTCACGTTCTCATCCTCTAATTTGCCGACGGAAACCAGCTTCTGGTCTGCAAGCTTTGTCTTCTCGCGTGCTTCCTTCTGAGCGGCTGCCAGATCCAGGTCCTTCTGCTCCAAAGCCTCCTTCATCCTCTCTAAAGAAACAACACTCTTCAGACGTGACTGAAGTTGGCGGTTTTCACTACGCACATCTGCTTATGTGAAGTCACTCGGCTCTAACAGATTGAATGAAAAGCAGTGGGAAATCTACTAAACAGACAGTCGAGTGATTACCTCCCATGATAGCCGTCTCTTCCTGAGCAGTCTGCAGATTCTTCTTTGCAAGTTCAAGGTCAAGTTCGACGCTGATATGTTTCTTCTTTAGTTCTGAAAGACGAGCTCCAAGATTGCAAGACCTCTATAGTCAGCAAAAGTGACATGTCTGTGACACTCCAAAAAAAATTTCCTTTGGTTTTCTCCAAAATTTTGTTGGATCTGAAGGAGGTCAGCAAAACCCTTCCAAAAAAAAATCTCTATCAAAAGCTTTTTCCCTCTGGCAAATATTTTAGTTTTGCATCTCCTTCAACTCTGGTGTTTGGTTTTTAAATTTTTCCTCTGATTGCTCTCTCCTCAAGGATTCAAGAATTTTTTTTGAAGTTTGTTTTTCTTTCAAAAAGAAACTCTAGGAGTTTTTCATCCTCTCCCATATTTGAGATCATTTATGGTTTGGCCATACACCACATGGTAAAATCTTCCCAAATATATCCCCTTCCACTTTGGGAAATCCAAACACTCTATCTCTACTAGTTCAACTCTCTTCTGAATTTTTATTTCAATTAATTCTCTCCCAAATCTTTTCTGTCTATTATTTTGAGCCTAGGTAATTTGCAAGGCAAGTACCTTAATGCATTTGAATTTTGACCTCAAACCAACTCCCTTGGATAGTCCTTGGTACCCACAACCTAGAACTATGAAGATCCACTCCTCTTCTGTTCAAAAATTTCAAATTATAGTCCCTGCAAGTTTGGACCAGATTTGCCAA
>LR880970.1:737673802-737686152 GCA_904067115.1 Aegilops sharonensis
AATTATAAGCCCTTTCTGCGATGTCGCTCAGACGTCCGACTGCGGCAATGTTGTTATTTATTTTTATTATAAGCCCTTTCTGCGATGTCGCTCAGACGTCCGACTGCGGCATTGTTGTTATTTATTTTCATTATAAGCCCTTTCTGCGATGTCGCTCAGACGTCCGACTGCGGCATTGTTGTTATTTATTTTCATTATAAGCCCTTTCTGCGATGTCGCTCAGACGTCCGACTGCGGCATTGTTGTTATTTATTTTCATTATACGCCCTTTCTGTGATGTCGCTCCGACGTCCGACTGCGGCACACATGTATTTTTATTTCAATATAAGCCCTTTATGAGGTGTCGCCCAGACGCCCGACTGTGGCATGTTTTACTTATTTTCACCCTTCGAGGCGTCACTTCAGACACTCGATCGGTTTTGAGTTTATCCTTCTTTGGGTTTTCGAGCGGACTACCGCCGATTCCCTTCTTATTTGTTTTTGCTATACTGATTTAACTGAGCATTGTTAAAATTAATCATGACTCATTCATGCATTCATTTGTTATATCTTTTGTCCAAACTATCTTGCGAGTACTTTCAAAGTACTCACCTGGCTTGTTGATTTGGCCAGATGCTGACAAAGGTGATCTCATGGATGAAGAATTCGATAGCGAGTCCGACGCCTAGAGGAATCCCAGTCAGTCTCGTGCGACCCCTGGAATAGTCATTGTGATATATCCGCTTCCGCTACCCAAATAAATTCATCGAGTCTCACCTCGACGCTCGATGAGCCGCCAGTGCAGTAGACTTATTAATCACCCCGCTGTGTTATTCCACCAACCACTCATATCTCGAGTCAGTAGTATTTCCACCCCACACCTTTGAGTCATATCCGCCACTATGTATAATTATCGTCGTGTTTGTAATAATTGGTTGGGCATCTTCAGTACGACCCCTGTAATATTGTAATGCTACTGGCTTATTGTATCAAAGTTTTGTCTATCGGTATGAAGGATTTTCCTCATATTGGACTTCATAGGTCAGTTGTTCAATAAATATTTTTATTGAAAAACCGGTCGTGACAATGTCAGTCGACAGAAATAAACGGCATCGACGGGGAAGGTCTACTCTAAGAATACTATCGAATCAAATATCCAACGAGATACATTCTAAGACCTCAGTCGACTGCCAACAGTCGACCGTGGTCTCAGGGACTACACCCAGTGGGTGCACTTAGCATGCCCCCACTGGTTCAGATCAATACTCAGCAGGGTCTGCCCAGCGTGAGTTCAAAAAAAAGAAAAAAGAGAGAGATACATTCTAAGACCTCAGTCGATTGCCAGCAGTGGACCGTGGTCTCGGGGACTACACCCAGTGGGTACACTTAGCGTGCCCCCACTGGTTCGGATCAATACTCAGCAGGGTCCGCCCAGTGTGAGTTCAGACAGTCTACTAAGATTCTACTCAAGTCAAGTGGAATGGAAATTTTCAAAGCTATAAGCAAAGAAACACCCCAGTGGGTGATCAGATACAAGACAACATTCAAAAGTTCAGTCGGAGTCTTGCTGACCTGAACGTTGGCCTGAAGGGCAGTACTGGCGTTGTAAGCCACTTGGCTGGCCTCGTGCACCACCTTCACCTGCTCCATGACAAGGTTCACCTGGCGCAGAGCTTCCCTAGCGGCACTCGGCGAATCGTCCGGAGTCTGATACACAGCAAAAAGTGATGGCTGCAAAGCAGCCGAGGTAGCTGCTGGGTCGGAGGTGTGGAGCTGCACTAGAGCAACAAGAGTTGGTGCAGATGAGCCCGCCGAATGATTAGTTGTCAGCGGGCTGGCGAACGTGACGCTGGTCCGAACAGGCTCTCCGGAGCGTTCGGCCACCGGCGTCGACTGAGGAATCTGAACTTCAAGCCTCCTCCTGCCAGCACTCCCACTCCTCCTCTTCCTCTCCTGTAGAGGCACTTCTTCTTTGTCATCAGGGAGCACAACAACTTCTTGCGGAACTGCAGAAAAGGACAAAATGTCAGAAACTCTATCTATTGACTGTCCACACGACTCAACGAAGCTTGGCTGATCAGACTTACCGACTCGTGAGGTGGCTTCTTCGTCTCCTGGCGCCTTGTCAATGTCCATGTCAGTGGCAGCGGAGGTGGGACTGGAATGGCACATGAGTTAGTAGGTCAGCACAAGAAAGTCTTCAATCGACTTACCAAAAACGCAAGCGAAATACTCACCTGAAGCAACAAGGACGTCCATCTTGATCCGTGGTAGTGTCTTCCGAGCCTTGGGGGAGCGACCTTAGGCTGCTTGGCCACCTTCTCCGTCGGCTCCGGAGTCGACGTCCGAGTGCGCTTCTGGGTAGTGGCACTCGGAGCCACACTCTTCACACGACCGCCATATGGATCGTGTTGCTGTTTGGATCGACGTTTAGAGCGCGGTGGCGAGTCGACCTCTTCCTCCTCGTCCGATTCCTCGCTCTCCTCCTCCTCCTCTTCTTCCGAGGATTCCCACTCTCCGCTCTCCTCCGCACTGCCCTCCCCCTCCTGGTCCTGCACCAAGGCCTGTTCGCCGTTGGGCATTGAGTGCATCTCAGTGAATACCTGCAAAGCAAATCGATCAAAACAAGAGTCAACCAACATCAAGTATAGTCGGAACGCAAGCGGAAAACAGTCGGAACAGAGAATGTACCTTGTCGGGTGAGTTGTCACTTTCGAAAGGGGCAACTCGCTTGGATCCTCTAGGGTTGTCTTGATTGCCCGTGATACCCTTCAACCACAAGGCCATGGTGTCGAGCGGCACTTCTTCTGGATGGACCCGAGCAGTGTCGTCCGGTCCGGAATACAACCACATCGGGTGATCACGGGCCTGAAGAGGCTGGATACGCCGACTGAGGAACACCTCTAGCAAGTCCAAGCCAGTGACACCATCATTGATGAGCTGGACCACTCAGTCTACTAACATCCTCGTCTCCATGGTCTCAGCGGCAGTAACTTTTAGTGGAGCAGGAGTCTGGACACGGTCGAATGAAAAAGGAGGAAGACCGGTCGACTGACCTGGAGCCGCAACGTCCTGGCAGTAGAACCAGGACGATTGCCAGCCCCTAACGGATTCAGGAAGCGTCACAGCAGGGAAAGCACTCCTATTCCTCTTTTGGATACCTAGGCCCCCGCACATCTGGATAACGTGGGTTTTCGAGTCACTCATCTTCGCCTTTTTTACCGACTGGGAACGAATGGTGAAGATGTGTTTGAAGAGACCCCAGTGCGGTCGACACCCTAAGATGTTGTCGCACATCGACACAAATGCGGCTTGGTACATGATGGTGTTGGGGGAAAAGTGGTGGAGCTGTGCCCCGAAGAAGTTCAGAAACCCACGAAAGAAAGGGTGCGGAGGAAGCGAGAAACCCCGGTTGACATGAGTGGCAAGAAAGACACACTCACCCGGTCGAGGTTGTGGCTCCGTCTCCCCCTTCGGCAGCCTCGCCACCCCCTTGGCAATCAGCCCGGACTCCTCCAGGTCGGCCAGATCCTCCTGCCGGACCGAAGACCGGATCCAATCGCCTTGGATCCAACCCGGTGGAAACCCCGAGCGCGACGACGATCCACGGCTCGGTTTCTTGCCCTTCGCCGCCCCCGTCGCCTTCTTAGCGCGCTCTAGCGCCGCCGTCTTGTCCTTCACCATGGAGAGAAAGCGGCGGTATCGGAGGCGGGGGCGCTTGACGCGGCGGAGGAACGGAGAAGAAAGAAGAAGAGGCAGGCGTGCACAGTGCAAGCGGCCCGGCCTCGTCGCCTTATAAAGGGTCACTTCCGAGTGACTGACGCATGGGGCCGAGCAATCCCATGAAATCCTGCTACAGTTGCGTGCAGCGAACGTGGCGAAAAAGGCGGCGCGATGATCGAGGCGTCGCTGCTTATCCGGGTCCCCCCTTTTTTGGCGCCCTCCAGCCCGCGCACTCCCCCGAAATTTCATATCCCGCGGATTCCGGGATTCCCCGCAGGCAATCGCGCCCGAGATCTTGTGCTCCAACGCAACACTTGACGCATGAGGTCACCAGTTCAATTGACAGCTCTCTGAATGGATCAAGGCAACCGAATCGACACTGAAGTACCCACGCAGGCGTTCAGTCTAGCAGGAAACACTCGCGGAGGCACAAAGCTCAGGACAGGTCCAACTTTGTCCTACTTTCCTCTCACGCCTTAATCCATTCGGGGGCTACTGATGAGGATACAGACCTGGGGTAGGGTCATAGGCTCGACCTATGTCCTACCCGAGGTCACTACCCTGGAAGACAAAAAGACCAAGAGTCAACAGAAGGGCTCCAGTCAAGTACGTCGAGTGCAATCCACTCGACGTTCACATCACTTGACGGTCACTACCTACCGTCACTCGACCATATGGAAGGCCACTCGACCATATCGAAGACCGGGAGTCGCAAGAGCACGCAACGGCCAGATATTCACTCCTTAGTTTCATGAGCATTAAGAGTACTTAATGCTGGCGTTATGAGTAACGCCCCTTACTTTATGTACATTAGTTCCCTTGTAATGGAGGCGGGCTGGGGTCCTGACGCACTCTATATAAGCCATCCCCTCCTCTGGCACAAGGGTTCGCACCCCCTGTAATTCAACACACACACACAATCCAATCGACCGCCTCCGGGCACCGAGACGTAGGGCTGTTACTTTCTCCGAGAAGGGCCTGAACTCGTAAACCTCGCGTGTACATCTTCGCCATAGCTAAGATCTTGCCTCTCCATACCTACCCCCTTTCTACTGTCAGTCTTAGGACCACGACACCGGGTCCGCCGTAATATGTCGTGGCAGGACATTGGAGTCCGCGAACTTAGATTGGCGTGCTACGTTGCACCTGTCCTACCGGCGCTGCTCCCGGTCGGCGTACTCTTGCGCCGGCATGGCGCTCTGTGACGACAAATAGTTGTTGCCGCCCTCGACGCTGCCGAGGTAGTGGAGAATGCGACCGCGTGCCTTCGCTGCGATCTCATTAGGCAGGGGCGGCGGCGAGCAGCGCTCCTCCTTGCCGCCCGGGGCGGCGGCGTGTGGTGCTCCTTCTTCATGCGCCGGAGCAGGGGTGAGCGGTGCTCCTCCTTGACGTGCCTGACCGGTGGCGAGATCCGCTCCTTCTTCACGTGCCGAGGGCAGAGGGGCTTCTCCCTCACGCACCGTCCGATTTGGACGCCGCGGTTGCACGTTGGAGAGTACGGAGGGGATGCTGGCTCTGGCTTCACGGGGAGGAGAGTCCCCGATGGCGCCGCCGACCCGTTCAGGTGGAGGACTGAGTGGCGGAGCATCAACTTCATCTGCTGCTCGTGCTCCTCGTCCGTGACAGCGTACACCAGGGACTGGCGCAGACTGCTGCTGCGGCCGCGGCGGCTGGAGTCGCCCGCCGATGAGGACGACGACCCAGGAGTTCGAGGTCGCCGTCGCCACGATCCTCCAGAGCCCGTGCCGGAACCTCCGAGGCCCACGACTTGCCCATCATCGGAGTTGTGGAGAAAGAGGGGCGGGGAATGGAGGAGGAGGAATAGTGAAGAGATTGCGATGTGGACAGCGCCGGAGCACGGCTTAAATAGCCGCAGCCAAGCTATGCGAAGGGCCGGTCAGCTGTTTCATTGCTTGCATGACTACTCTAGAGCAACATGCACCTTAAAGTATCTTTGGGCACACACAAAAAATAGAGATATCTGAGGACCCCCGCACCCTTTTCCATATAGAAATTTAACATATAAGTATACAGTCATGCAGTGGAGTTAGTTATTACTCCCTGCCTCCCATAATGTAAGATGTTTTTTGACACTACACTAGTCTAAAAAAAAATTACATTATGGGACGGAGGGAGTAGTAAACAGTGAGGTGGGTTTTTAGTTAAAACGATGACCGATTTGCAAAAAGATTGGACAGAAAATGGTCGGCCCTATACCATCTGATAGACTTGCCAAAAGAGGATGGCCTCACTAGCAGTTACGCCATCTTCTCAATATGGCATATGAATCTACTCGCATTTTGTTCAAATGTTAATACTCTATGTGTGGTAGGCCTTGGCACGTCAATAGACCACTCAGAACTTATTCCGCTCCAAGCATCTGGCTACACATTGTCGAGAGTAGTAGAAAGTGTCATGCGTCATGTTGTTGACTTCGTATCTTAATCATACGTACTTCCTCCGTCTGAAAAATATTTATCATCAAAATAGATAAAAAGAGATGTATCTAGAACTAAAATACATCTAAATACATCTCCTTTTATCTAGTTTGATGACAAGTATTTCCGAACGGAGGGAGTACTTGTTTTTTTGCTGGAGGCTGGAGCTCTGGAACGGCAGAACACCCAAACCTTCAATAATAACAATTTTGAGGAACCACCAAGAGCTCTACTAGTAGTATATTTACTAAGAAAAAAATACTCCCTTCGTTCCGAATTACTTGTCGCATGTATTGATGTATCTAGATGTATTTTAGTTTTAGATACGTCCATTTCAGCGACGAGTAATTTGGAACGAAGGAAGTAATTGATTAGTCAATATGGAAATTCTATCCGAAAATCCACAAGAGAAACTAGACCTGCCTAGTTAAATTACACCCAAAATCATTTGTAGGGTCACCACCCCGACATCAAGATACACCACGATGTCCTCCGCGGCCTTAGAGCAACTCTAGCAGACCCCGCAAAAGGCCCCGACCCGTAAAATAACTGCCAAAATGCGGGTCGGCGCGGAAAGTCCCGCCAGAACACTCCGCATACGCGTCCGACCCACAAATTTTTTTGCGGGGCGCGGCAAAAGATCTCCTCCGACCTCTAGTTTCACGGGGTGGGAGCACGACCCGAGCTCGGCCCCTATTCGCAGCGAGATTTGGCGGGAGGGACATTTCCGCGCGGCCGTTCCCGCTCCTCCCACCCTCCACCAACATTGCCCCCGCCACCTCCCGCTCCGGTGCATCTAACCCAGCAGTCCTTTGCCGCCATGGATGAAACCTTGTTGTCCCCCGTCACTGTCGAGGTCGCGCACACTCGTCCCCTCGGGCGGATCTCGTCGCCGGCCATGTTGGCCCCAACGTCGCCCAAGGCACCACTGTGCATGTCCGCAAGCGGCAGGGCAACGTGGTCGTGCAGGGCGGGAATCCGGCTGCCCCCACCGGGAAGGCCCGCGCTCCGGGCACCAACGCCGCTGCGCGATCCCTGCCGGCGGCAGAGAATATCGCCAAGGTCTCGGGCGTAAAGCTGAGGAAGATTCCGGCTACAAAGAGGTCGGCTCCTTCATCCACTCCCTCCGCCACGGAAAGAGGTTCCCGGTGATCCCGCTCAACGGTGGTGCTCCCGCAAGCGAGGTGTTCAATGAAATGGCCGGAAGGTATGCCTCTTCGGTCATGGAAATTTTCTTTTGCTTTGGCGATAGCTCGTGACCTGTTGTCGTTCACTATAGCGGTGGCTCGAACAATGCAACTGCCGAGTTCACAAACTTGTTGGACACCAACGCTATTGACATCGATGAGGCCTCGTTCGCCACATTTGATTACAATGGAACGGAGGGCGGCGTGGATGATCATGGGGGTGAAGAAGAATTGGAGGAGATTGATGAGATGGCGTATGAGCAATTGCAAGCAAGAAGTGGAAAAAGCCAGAGATCGAAGAACTACACGATCTTGGAAGATCAAATCTTGATCAAGGCATGGAGTGCGGTGTCTCTTAATGCATGCATGGGTACTTCTCAAACCGCCAAGAGGTATTGGCAAAGGATCAAAGATCAATACTTCCGCATGATCGCAAAGTATCCCAATAGGACTCCACACACCTTTTGGTCGCTCCAAGGGCGTTGGGACGTGATCAAGCCCATTTGGAGCCGTTGGGCAGCTTGCTTGGAGCAAGTACACAATGCACCTCCAAGTGGAACCGTGGAGTCCGACTATGTGATCGAGTTCATTTTAACTTTGTTCAAGTTGTGCACATCATATTAAGTGTTTGCATCATTCTAATTGTGTAGGACAAAATTGCCCAACAAAGATACAAAGACATGAAATCTTCGGAAGGCAAATTCTTCAAACTAGAGCATTGTTGGGACTTGCTCAAGAATTGCGGGAAGTGGAAGTTAATTGACAAAGAATCCCCACCGAAGAGAGATTCACTTACAAACATGGATGAAGATGAGAATGATGATGGCCCAAGAGACTTGAACAAGCCCAATGGCGACAAGAAGACTTAAGGAAAAAAATGAAGAGAGAGCACGAAGCGTCGAGCTTGAGGAAGAAGATTGATGCCATGGTGCAATCAAATGAGTTTATATTATTGAAGACGTTGGAGATCAAGAAAGAGTTGGTCGAGAAGAAGGCACGAGAGAAGCAAGAGAAATGGTGATTGCTCAAGGAAGAGGGGCTGCACAAAGCGGTCATTGAGGAGAGAAGAGTACGTGCCGCTGAGAACAAAGCCATGTCCATGTTGCTCGCCGAAGAGAACAAGATCATGACAATGAACCACAATGACATGGATGACCTCACCAAAGAATGACATGATATGGCAAGAAGAGAAATCTTGAAGAGGAGAATGGTTGCGTCGGCCAGTGTGTGTTACAGTACCGGAGGTGTTTTTCCAGCGGGGTTTGGAACCAATGTCGCCGATGCGTTCAGTGCACCAGCCGATGATTTTGGTGCGGGAGTTGGAACAAGCGCCGGAGGTGGATTCAGTGGTTTCGATGAACTCCATAGACTCGATGGCGCGGAGTGAAGATCGACCAAGATGATGCCGGGCATGGTCGTCGCTTTTGCAAGTCCTTTTGAGTTTGTCCTACTAAAACTATGCTTTTATTTGCGCACGAACTATGTTTTAGCATTTGAATTTGAACTCATTTGTCAGAATCATTGCCAAATTCTCTTATTTTTTCTGTTTGCGGGTCGACGCGGCGGTGCCCGAGCAGACCCCGCGTAGCCGACCCGTAAAAAAAAATATTCACCGAATATCCTTTTTACGGGTCCGTTTTGCGGGGTCTGAGTCTGACCTCGCCCGCGTCGGCCTACATACACACTTTTCCGCGAACTGCAAAAGACTTATGCGGGTTGGGATTTTATGGGGTCTGCTAGAGATGCTCTTATCTGCACCATAAACCAAGCCATAACTCAAAGTGGCAAATCAAATAAGATACGATCAATAGCCTTCTCTTTATCGCAGAATGCACGAGGTTTACTACCATTGTACTTTCTCGGTTCCAAATAATTGAAGTTCTAGATATATCCCAAGTCAAACTTGCTTAAGCTTGACCGACCTTATAAAGGAATGTGCTAAGATCTACAACACCATGAAAATATATTGCATAAATAATCTCTAGGACTAATTGGTGTTTCAGATGTTAATATATTTTTCTATAGACGTGGTCAAACTTAATCAAATTTGACTTGGGAAAAACCCCATACTTCAATTATTTTGAAATGGAGGTAGTAGTTGTGGTTGTCTAAATTATCTTCAATCACGAGGACATCTTCATACAGGAACTAAAATTGTAATCAAACATAAGAGACGGCAGTCTTCTAAGTTGGTAAAAAGGAAAAAAAGGAAAGCTATATATAGTTAAAATTTGTAGTTTTGGTTTTGGTCTAGCAAGATGTGAACACATATTGTTGTTAGGATATCTAGAAAAATATTTGCGAATATCACCCTCCAGTTAAAGTTTACAAGATCTCTCGAAAATGTTTAGGGATTTGATTGCTCAAATACATCGAAAATGGATTATTTAATTTTTCGTTACATAATCATTTGTAGTTATTTTTTTTTCCAGAATCGTAAGGACGATAAAGAGCCTCGTCGTCCATTGGCCTTCAAAAGCAGTGAGGCCCGAATGTTGATATTCTTTTTTTTGTGGGACTTTTTTTTTGCAGGATGTTGATATTCAATTGGCTGTAGAGTTCAATCTTTTTGATCAGTCAGTTTCATTCTCTGAACATTATTTTCTCTACTTTGACGTCCGTTTACCGAAAAAGGCTTGCGCCCCGCTATATTAATATAGCAACCACCCGAAACAGCCAGAAGTACGATGCTGGGGCAAACAGCACAAGCATGCCCAAAAGAAAAACAAGAGAAAAGCAAGAGAAAGAAATGCCTGCAGCACCGGATGAACGAAAGCTGAAGTATCCTGCAACCGTTGCGCCCACCAGAGACATCCACCACACTTCAATGCCATCGAGTCGCCGCGAACCAAGCAACACCTTCAAGAAGGACTGCGACGACGACGACGCTGCTGCCCGGACGAATCCTAGGATTTCTTCCGGTACACGGAGGGAAGCGGGTGAGAGGTACTCCCGACGCCCTTCAAGAAGGTTGATGGCGCCCGCAGGCGTCACCGCGTCGGTGCCGGGCGGACCCGAGAGGGATTTCGCCCTACCCCTGATACCCACAACCCAGGACCAACCGGCGGCTCCACCACGCCAACCGCCCACCAACCTGCGCCACCACAGTCACGAGGACACCACCGTCGTCGCTCCATCACAGACACTGCGAGGCCGGCCGAACCAAACAAGACCACCGCCGATAGGGACCAGGAGCACCACAGCCAGTGGCGGAGCTTGAAAAAAAAAGTTGGGCGGGCCAGACTAAACAAGAGCACAATTTTTTCTGAAATTCTGAATCATAAGCATCAGTATGATTACCGGATGGAGCAAGCAGTATGTATATATACAGCAAAATACATTTCAACCATGAACCACTATTAAGTTAGCTAATACAAAAGCTTTGAGACATTAGACATGGACTTACTCGCATGCTACAAATCAACTCTCCGGTCACCCTTGCTTCTAAAATCTGCAATGACATCTTCGTGGCTGTAGTTCTCTAGAATTCCACCCTCTATGTGAACTAACAGATTATTGGCAAGATTCTCATCTTCCATCTTCCATCAGATATGCCCTCCTCACTGTATCTCTCTGATCTGGTGGATATTGCCAAATTTGAGGGCACGGTCTAGGGTCTTGCTGGAAGAACTAAATACCTTGAAATGTAACAGCTTCATTTGTTTGAACTATGATTACTTGTTTTGCAATTTCTAAGATCAGCCTATTCACTTTCTTATCAAATGGACACAACTATTTCTTATCAACATTGGACACCCAAAACAGATGAATAGTTGGCGCTAATGGTTAGAAATTCCACTGGACATTGGATTCTGTACAGGCGGAATTCTCTATGGATAAAAACTGTTTCTTATAAACACTGGACACTGAAAATAGATGAGTTCATGACTCATGAGTAGATGTAAAGAACTGAACAAAAATGATAAAATGGGGAATTACCTCTTGCTTCTGACAGTTGCTCTACTGTTGGAGGAGAGTAGGAGACTAGGAGAGCTCATCCAGTGATCTGCTCATGCGTCAGCCGCCAGGAGTGGTCCGGCAGGCCGCAGGACGACATCACGAGGGCGTGGCCGAGCCCGAGCAGATGTCGTCTGCGAGCAGGTCCAGAGAGTCGGGGGAAGGGAGGACGACAAGGGGCTCGCCCGTGGCCGCGAGGTACACGGGATTCCGGCGAGAAAGGATAGACACTGTCGGTTGGCCGGCGGTGGCGGCTTGCTCCGGTGCTCCCTGCTCGACTGCAGGAGAGTTTGGGAATTGGGGATTGGGGATTCCCAGCGCTGCCTGCCTCTCTGCGGCTGCTCTGTGCGTGAGTTTCTGAGAGAAAGAGAGAGGATGCACGTGGGCTGGGCTAGTGGGCTTGGAAGATGCCTATATAATTTTTTTGTTCAAAATCCTGGGCGGGCCATGGCCCGGTTTAGCCCCTACAAAGCTCCGCCCCTACCACAGCCACGTGGGAGGGGACAACCTCCACGGCACAAGCCGTAGCAGACCGGACGCAGGCGCGGGAGCACGCCGAACCCCCTGCCCAACCGGGCCCAGATCGGGCCCGTTAAGCTCCTGCAGCCGCGCTGCAGCCGACGCAGCGCAAAGCCGCCGGTCCCAACGACCGCATCCCGCTAGCCCAGCCGAAGGAGACCCGCCGGAGGCCAGACCAACCCGCCCTAACCCAGATCGGGCCCAAAAGGGCTCAGATCTGGGCCTGCAGAGCTCCGCCGGCCAACCCCCGCTGCCAGCCGCCACCGCCGCCGAATCTGCGCCCGATGAACACCGGGGCACCGCCCGCCGAGGCGCACCATCGCCGGAAGCCGCCGCCCGAGCCGGGGAACCGCGAGGGGGAGAGGAAGAGGGCCGCCACCGCCGGCCTCGCCATGGCGCCGCACGGGCAACGCCCGGCCACGCCAGCCGGCGGTAGCGGCGGGAGGAGGGGTGGGAGGAGGGGGCTGGGCGGCGAGGGGAGGGAGGGCCGCCCCGGTCGCGGCGCTCGGGGGGGCGGCGCGGGGGGTACGGGGAGGGAGGGGACGAG
>LR880970.1:737686638-737704219 GCA_904067115.1 Aegilops sharonensis
ATACTTGAAACTTGTTTCTTTTTGAGATACTAATACTTGAAACTTGTTTATGGCAATTAGCAGGGGCAAAACTAATTCATCCAGGTGCACATTAGTTTTTTACTACTGCAGAGAACTCATGTATTACAATCCGCCCAAGCTAGAGAAGAAAAGTCTCGAGCGTTAAAAAAGCACGCTCGAAACCGCGTTCAGCTTTCCAGGAAGAAGCAGAGTGCATATCCGCGTTCAGTGTTCGTCCGATCCGTAGGGCGATTTGGAGACTATATAGTTCTAGCGCTCCACCGGTAATCTCGATCAAATGCAGCGCCGCAAAGTCGGACCAAAATGCCCAGAAGATCCCCAGAAACCCCACGGAAAATGGATGGAAAAGGGCAAGGCACAGAAAAACACCCCGTCCTACGCCGCCAAGTCAAGTCTCCGCTCCCTGCCTACGCGGTTCGCTTTAATTTCCCTGAATTTTGTTTTTTATTCGATCCGTTTCGCGGACGGGAGCATCGCAGGGATTACCGCGTCCGATCCACGCGCGCGCGCGGGCGACGCAGCGCCTCCGTCGTTCACACATGACATCTTCAGCTAATGGCGGCTTGTGCTAGCTATATAGACGGCCTCCCGCCATCTCCTCTTCTTCATGTTCGCGTGTGCTAGCTGCTTTTTTTTTTACCGCGTGGGGGGCAAGCCGCCCCACCCGAGTTTATATTACCCACGCTGCAGCCTCTCACTCGCCAAGTCGCCACCATTGCCGTTTGCTTCAGAGGCATCAACCTGGTTCGTATCAGTAGGTGGTTAGTACTTCTGTAAGTTCCTATGCATTTTGTAGTTCTTATGCTGGTTAATTGACGGCCTCTGCATTTTCTCGACGCAGGGGCATTATTATTATTATACTAGACGGCCTGCCACTGCCAGCAATATAACAGAGAGATTGTATACAGGATTGATCATGACAAGTTGTTGCTAGCACTGCATGGTTTCTCTCAAGCAAGAGGATCGCCGAGCTCACGACTGACGACTCTGCTATGGGAAACAGTTCAACAATCTGGAGTTGGCCTTAGCAAGCGAATAATAGATCTAGTAACCAAACTTCCATGGTGATTTGGGCTTTTAACTTTGTTGAGATTGTCCTTTGGTTTAAAATTCCAAATGGCACTCATGGCACTTCATCAATGATAGTTGTGGCTTGAAAGAGGAGGATGATGCTCCCAACCTAGTACCAATCATGCATGGTGGAGGGTGGGAGTAGAGGTCCAGGAAAGAAAAAGGAAATGGTTGCTAAAAAACATTTTCAGTCATTATGGGCTGCAAATTTTCTAACAGATACCAGTGGGAAGGATTCACGCCAATAACCAAAATCTGACACCTACACCATCCGTGCACTAATGTAGGACATTTGGGCAGTTTAAAACTTTAAATTGAATTGCCAAAACGTCATACATTAATGAATGGAGGTAGTAGTTCCATGTGCACTAACAAAAGTGTGCTCTGGTCCAAATATTACGTTTAAAGTGCCATGACCTATATGTAGTCTCATAGCTCATGAACCTATGTTTGCACTTTGCGCTTAATTAAGTGTCATAACCAATATTAGTAAAAATGACATTTTCCTATGAACTTTTGTTGGTATACTAGTGGTGGACCTAGGACTTAAGTATTTGGGGTGCCAAACATCAATACATTAGTACTTTCTCCGTTCCACAATGTATTGCATATGGATATTTTTTGAAAAGTCAAACTTATATTCATATAAAATACCAAATACATATCATTAGATAATCATATGACATATTTTCATATTGTATAAATTTGATACTATAGATATGCATAGTTTTCTCTATAAATTTGATCAAAGTTAGTAATGTTTGACTTTCCAGAATATATATATGCACTATATTATAGAACAAAGGACGTACGGAAGTTAGGGAAATTACACTACAGTAGGATACTTGGGGTTAAACATCATTGTAAATCCAACAGATAGTCTAAAAAGGAAGTACAATATTACAAAACCCCTAAATCGCCACTAGTTGGTACATAGTCTTGTGAAGTGAGCCATTTGACAGTATCCGATGCAAGGAGACGAACGAAAGGGAGAAGGAACCAGGGCAGAGGAAGACAAAGAGGGGGAGAAAATGGATGAAAAGGAAGAAGGATGAGTGAGAAATGAAGATTGCACGTCGAGAAAGTACTAATGTATTGATCAATGTCAAAGGGGTAATGAGCTTTCTGTTGGGCATAGCATAGGACATGATTGGGGTGTAGCTTGGACCTTGTAAATTGTAATAAAATGGCATCCCATCATATGGGATTTTCTAGATGGTTGACCGCATGCTTCCTCTGTTTTTTTTATGCCAACGGTCATGCGTACCTATAGGGGCTTCTAGGACAAGCCGAAGACACTAGTTTCCAAGACACGCCGTTCAACTGTGGCAGTAGGTGCCCTCACTCGCATATAGGCTCAGAAGCAACAATTTTCCCATCTAGGGTGGCAACTACAGTTCATGGCGAGGTTTAGGCACGACGATGTTCGTTGTGTATATCCAGATTTGGAGGCCCATATGGCATCATAGTGGTACTCTCCTTTGCAGTTGGGGCCACATCCGCTTTCCCTCGGTGTGGGACGGTGGTGGAGTCTAGTGAAAACTCAGCCAGATGCTTCTCATGCCCGCCGTTAGCGCCATAAATGTCGTCCCTCTCTCCTCCCATGGAGGCAATGACATGGTTCGACCTCTTTCCCCTTCATGTTAGAGGTGAAAAATCCTGGTTTGCTTTGTGGTTCGGATGATGGCTAGGTTCGGTGTCGTGTCCTTGTTGGAGGCATTGGACATAACTTTTTTTTTTGTTGTCTTGGCTTCTTTGTCACTATGGTCGACGGCAAAATGAAGCTTTTATGTGATCAGGGAGATAAGTGGTGGCTGCCTAGCCCTTATTAGTCACCGGCGGTTGGTAGGCTCATAGGTTGAGCATGTGGGGCATGGTTAGCCCTCCCTTGATCTAAAGCCAGAGGAAATGGGTCCTATCTAGTCTCTAGGGATTCTTCATTTTAATAAAGGCTTGTCGGACGTCAAGGTTGTCCCCTATTTGTGACGATCGAGGGTTGGTCTCACAGTGGGCACCCTTGTTGTGATCACACATCGGATGCGTAGGGATGCCCCACGAGTCGTGTCCGGTGCCTTCAACTAGTAGCGGAGTGATGTTGGGTTCATTGTTGGTGTCTCGCGCTTTATTCTATTTGTATTGTTCCTTGATCTCTTTTCGTAAGGGCATCTCCAAAGGAGACCCTCAAAGCTCCGGCATATGTCTGGATTGTGGTGTCCGGACCATTCGTTTCGACTTTTGTCATCCAATTGGGACATCATTGGTCCACGAAGTGGTCCGGACGTCCGTTTCCGGCAAATCCGAGACAAACGCGAAGGAGTTATAGCGGCGTCCGGATATCCATTTGACCAACAAAAAGCCATCACGTGATCCTTGTCTCTTTTATCTCTCAGCACATGCATGGTCTCCTACCCTCTCTTTCTCCCTTCCGGACAAATAAGGATTAATTAATGAAAAGCGTTGGATGGCTCTCTCCCGCATCATGTCCGCAAACTCCGTCCGAACATAAAAACAGACATATAGTGGAGTCATTTCTGGGTCAGCTTTGGAGATACCGTAAGTTGGTTTCTTCAACAGCACCACTATTTTTTTTTCTCGAATATCAGCACCACTATGTATCATTCATCTGGTTGACTTTGTTAGTTTAAAGTTGACCTGTGAGCTTTCTATGTAAAATAACCCGTGTCCATAAAGTCAAAGTGACGAGTAGGAGAGAGATAAATGTCGTAGTCAATTAGTATATATTAAACAGAAACGGAAAAGAAAGAATAAACTTGAGTGGAATCTTTTCGTGGAGCTAGCGCGTTGGTGATCTCCGCTTCCATGGCGGGGCGGAGGCAGCCGGCCCGGCCCGAGCAGTCCCCCGCCCTCGCACGCAACGCGGTTGGGTCTCCCTCTCAGCCGAGCCCCGAGCGGCCCGCGAGCGCGCCCCTCTCCTCCTCTTCCCTCCATTTTTATATATAGAAGCAGCCAAATTAAAGCTCGCCTCCCAAAGCAACGCCATCGCCATTCCCCACTCTCTCTGCTCTGCTGCCTACTGCACTGCCGCTCCGCCACACCGCCGCAGCGCCCCCACCCACCCCGCGGAAGCGCGTCATGGCGCAGAAGCGGCCGCTGGAGGCCGCCCCGCATGAGCAGGAGGCGCCGCGGTCGCCGAGGAAGCGGCTGCGCCGGACGGTGCTCGTCATGATGTGGCTGTGAGTGTCTCTCCCCCCGCCCCTACCCACCCGGCTAGCCGTTCGCCTCCTTCTCTCGCTTCCTTCCTTGATTTGAACTCACCGGTCGCGCCTGCCCGCTTCGCCGCAGGGAGAGGAGGAGGGCGAGGGCGGTCACCGCCGGTCAGATGGCGCAGATGGTTCGCCAGGTGAGGCTCCGCATTTTCAATTTTTTTTATTTCTATCCTATTCCTCCTTACTGTGCGTGCGTTTGGTGCTGTGGCGAGCGATAACTGACGAAGTTTGGTGGTGTTTTGAATTGTTTCGGTGCGACAGGCGCAACTGGATATGGCCAAACTGTTTATGCTGCTCATGGTGCTCGTCGCGCGGCTTGGCTCCATGGAGAGGCTTCTCCTCGGGCTCCCCAACCTAGTCCAGAGGATGTTGGAAGAGCAGTTTGATGCTCTTCACAGGTACGCACATAATATTTGTAGTATTTTGCGAGCGCATGTGTCTATGCCAGAATTGAGATGTCCGAATATAGGAAATGACACATTTTAGGACGGTATAGCAACTAAAGTCCTGGTTTGCTTTCTGGGAACTGCCAATTTTATCCTCTGATAAGAAATAAACAAATAAACAGCCATCGCTATGTCTAATTGGCAAGATTGCTGTTGGCAACGTAACAGCTCATATTTTTGGAAACGAATACTTGATAAGCATAGTACTATTTCAGGTTCAGGTTATCAACTTATATTCATGACTCATGGATTTGTTCTTCCTAAATGTATGGAAATTGTCTCTATGAGTCTATTTATTGAGTATTCCACTTTGGAATGTTGTGGATGTGATGGATAAAATGCTTCCTTTGTTTAGTTAATTAATGTTATATCTCTTGCTTTGTGTCCAACAGATCTTTGATGGTATCCATACAAGATACGATTCGATCATCTGTACAGACAGAGGTTAGAATCTGGATCTTTATCTGTGTAATAAGTATATTTTGTTTATCTGGACCTGCACTCTATCCTAACTACTTTTGGTTATGTCATGCAATAGGTACAAGGACGACAAGCAGCTTCACTTCCTAATGGCATTAATGAACCTCCTAGGTATCTGCCATTTTATTTTTCTCGCCGTACATGTTCTTTGATTCATGTCATGATCCTTACTGTCAAACCAAGTATTTGCTTTCAACATAATCTGGGAAGTTTCCTCTTGTCACTGCCTCACTCTCATCTTATTTTAAAAAATATAGGCAGATATCAGAAGGTTTTCCTGAAACTGGAGGCATCACTGGAGTCAAGCTGCGCTTTGTCGATGTTGACAGACCAATAGATACACTTTTCACCGGTTGCTCAGTACAATGGCAGAATGGAGGAAACGCTAAGGTAGCGATATTTGAAAATGATAGGCAAATCATGCAGGGAGACTTTTCTAAATTGCAAATTGAGATTTTAGCAGTCCATGCTGATTTCTTTACTGAGCAAGGGCAAGCGGACTTCACCAAAGAGGAATTCAACAAGCAGATATATATGCATAAAGGGAAAGAGTTAGTGTTGTCAACTGTTAATCTAACAAATGGAGAGTCCTCTCTTGGTTCCTTCGTTTTTCCGGAGAGCTCCCATGGGAAAAAGTTAAGATTGACAGCACGAGTGAAAAGGCAGGTTCTTACTACCAGAGTTCAGGAAGCAATCACTGATCCTTTTGTCGTCAAAGACCGCCGAAGCGAATGTGAGTATATTAACTATATTGCATTGGAAATTTAATACACTGTAATTCGCTCATTCGTGGTGGAACCAGGGAGGGCCTCCCTGTTCTTCCATTTTATTTTATTTTTGCTCATTCAATGAAACATTTATTGTTTCCCATAGTTAGCTGAAGAACAAGGTCGTCCTTTAAGCGGCTGCCAGGCTAATTTAAGTTTAAAAAATTGTTAAAGACATATCATATCTTCCATAAAAATTTATGGCCTTGTGCAGTGACATTATTTCATCTGAAACATTATTTGGGATTGGCAGACATTATTTCATCCGAAACATTATATCATAAAAAAACATTATTTCATCTGAAAATATGAAGTCTTAGCACTAAATGTTCTGCTTTTAGAAGGGAATGGCTTGTTCCGTCAGAAAATTTCTGTTAATTAATATCTATAGGCATATAATATCCCAAATGCACACAGGCAGTCAAAACTGTATGACCTCCTAGGTGCTAGGGGGAGGCTAACCGCCTCGCCTAGTGGTACTTCGAATCTGACAAAACTATACTTAATACTGTGACTTGGATTTGGGATTGCACTTTTCTTTGGTCAATACAGATCTTACTTAGAGTTGACTATTAGGTCGTAGATCAATACTAAGCATGGTAAATCGATTTATTGTTTACCATGTACATTAATCCTTTTCTCAATGCCATTATCATCAGATGCAATGGTAGCCAGAATGAAGCAATTGCATCTTAGCAATCTTATCTTAACACATTCTACAATTTTGTTTACTTCCAGTAAATAAAAAGAGTTATCCTCCGTCAAAAGAAGAAGCGGTACATTGTTTGGAGAAAATTTCTCTAAAGGGAAAACATTGTGCTATCCTTGTTGAGAAAAATATCACCACAGTGAAGCACTTGATGCGTCAGTATCACAGGGATGAATCTGGTCTCCAAAAGGTAAATATAGTCATAATGATACTTCTACTGTCTTCAGCGTTTCAAATTACCTGCAATAGATATTAGTTATTAGTTAATCATTGTCGAAATAAGATATCTAGTATCTCTTAGGAGTTAGGACTTTTTTGGATATGCACTGCTAAATGTATTAACATGCACTATAATATCTGGTGGCATTTCATTAACTGATAAGATAACTCTCAATTTGTGGCAATTAGCTTACTGGCATGAAGAAAGGGGATTGGAATACCATGATTAAACATGCCAACACGTCTGTTCCTGGGGATGAGATCTATTCCTATTGGGTTCCAGAGGATAATTGTGAAATCTTATTCAATGATTTCTATGATCTTGTCGGTAAGATGACTGATAACTATGTTCCTTACAGTGTCAACAACGTCAATCAGTTTCCACAGGTATTAAATCTAATACTGTTCCACTTCTATCATAGTTAGCCAGTTGATACTCACTAAAATAATAGTGCTGGCAATTACCTTGAAAAATTCTGTTACAGCATAAAGTGAACAATTGGAAAAAGTCTGCGTATAAGAAGTTTGATGAGCGGGAGAGCTCAGGTGGTCTTACCCCTGATTACTTCATGAACGATGGCAGCCCTGTCCGTGCAATGCCTCTGAACAATGATGCAGGTCCTTCTGTACAAGCTAGAACTACATGGCAATATCCTAATGACATGGCCGCACAACACGGTGATTTTTAATATTTTGTTCCATCACTGATCTTTGTTGCACTACATGTTTCCCTAAATTCGACTTATTTCAGAATTTGGTGATCGACGTCCATTGAATGAGTTCTCACGGGCCGCAGTCCTGTCAAACAATGATGCCGGTCCTTCAAACCAAGAAACACTGCCGTTTTCACAGCTCACGTATGGACAGACTGTGCATCAAGGTCAATATTGAACACCTGCATAATTTTGTATCACACATCCTCCATACTGTAATTGCTGCTTCATCGCAAGAATTTTTTATATTTTATGCCTTCTGAATTCTGATAGTTTTGGGGATCAACTTGCTGTAGGAACTCCTTACTATCTGGCCCAGGGAAATTTCATAAATGATCAGGGACAGGGATCATTTTCAGCAGAGCCAACTATTCCGTCCCACATTCCTGTACCAGTAAGTTATAAAGTTACCTATGGCACAATCAACAATTCCATCCCACAGTTTTTCATTGACAGCCTGAAATGTTTCCTGGATGGTAGGTTCCAGAGGATGACCCAATCACATTCACAGCTGCAAGTCTAACTGGCCAACAGAATGGACACTTGAGCTTCTCGACAACTGATGTTCCTGTTACTTCTTATCCTGTAGCAGGTGTGCTTGCTACGCCCAGTTTTTCTAATTTATATGCAGTCTTCTAGATCAATAATTCTCAAACCACTTCTCCATTATGCATTGTTGGGTGCTGAAGGTGTCGCTGGGACTTCCTCAGATGGAGTTAGTCTGGGAACCTCTTCAGTTAACAATGTGCAGGCTGACATCTTCAGTGGGTTAAGTCCATTTGAAGTACGTTTTTAAATATATCATGGGAATCATTCTTAAGAACAGAACAAATATCTTCACAAACGATTTTATGGAAGGTTTTTTTCTTCCCTTTTCTGTGTCATGATTACGTTTGTTCTTGCAGTCAGAGGAATTGCTAGAACTACAAACACATCTGACAGAGCAGGACTTCGTGCAAGCTAACATCGGTATGTGATACTACTATTTAAGTTACTTCTGTTGCGGTTACCTCTGTTGACAATTAAGCTCCAACAGAAGTCCTTTCCAATCAGAATTCTTTCAGACTTTGAAACTAAGATGAGATGATAGCAAATTAGTGTTTATACCTACAGAATAACTAGACCTTGTATGCATAACTGATGAGTACCAAATTATTGAAATGCTGGCTCCTTCAAAGTTACAATTAGGGGTGAATCTAAGATCTTCCTTTTGTTCCATGCCATGACGGAGCGTTTGTTTCATTTCAGCAGAACTGCCGAATTCCGACAGCCAATTTTACGGTTATGAACATGATGGCGGCGACCGCTGATTAAACCACGAAGCAACTGCAACTGGCTCTCCTCTACCATAGTAAAGTATTCAGTGTAACTAAACATTTGTTGTAGATATGAGTAATTTGTAAATAGCAACACATATTTTTTGCGACCCTGGGATATCGATCACACGGCGTTGTGGGCTGAAGCTCTTGGAGTGCTTCCTCAAGATCTCAGAAGGAGACACAATCTGTTTATGGCCTAACCTATGATAGGGTTCGATGTACCAGAGAATTGGGGATTTCAACAAGAACAGGGGTAGGACCAGAGAACTTGGGGAAGAAGAAGAAGAGGGGATGGATTCAGATATTCGTTTCTTCTTCGATGAACAGTGACAATGCACCGCTATGGCTTATAATAACAACGCCAACACACCCACTGACCAGTAGGGTCCACCCCCAATAACTCCAGACCGCGTCAAAATGGTCTCCCGCCTTCGCCTGTCTCTTTACCGGGCTTCGCACATGTTCAGTTTCATCAGACATTGGCCGAACACCATCCGCTGCTTCCTCGACCCATTGATCCTAGTGGCATCTGGAGTTTGATATGATCTAAGTGTATGTTTTTTTAGGCAAACACGATCTAAGCGTATGCGAGTGTTTCCATGAAAACGCACAACGCGAGCTCCCTGCATGGGCCGGCCCATTTTGGCGAGCGTTCTTTGCAATACTATGTCCAACAGTTTCAATGGGTTATTTTAATTTCTCTTTCTTTTATCGTGGCCCTTCGGTTTTTCTCTTCGCTTTCAAAAAATTGCGAACATTTTCTACAATTTTTGTGAATTAAAAAAATTAAGTTTTCAGAAATTTTCACATAATTCTTTTAACTGTTGTAAAAAAAATTAAACGAAAAAAAATAACAGGGAAAATTTCTTCAAAACCCGAATATTTTAAAATTTTGGGAATATTATTTAAATATTGTAAAAATGTTAAGAAAAGAAAAAGAGAAAGAGAAACCCAAATGATAATGCCCACACGCGTGGCATGTTTGCACATCGCCCACACATCTTGATCCACGTTGATTCTATTTTGCAAGAATTCTAAAGGAATTTATTAGAATTTGAGTGCCACGTGGGCATCACCATGTGCGTGGCCGTTGTGTGGGCGAATTAGTTTTTGCCCACACAGCAACCACCTAGTCCACACGCGTGTGGGCGAACTGCTTTTTGCCTACACGACACCCGTATGTTGTTGGATGTCAACTGCAATTGCGCGTACGTGGCAACTAGGTAAACACACATGACAGCTATGATTCGTTGCTAGACGGCAATTGCAGTTGCGCGTATGTGGCAACCAGATAAACGCACATGGCAACTGTGATTAGCCATACATGGCAACTATGGCTGGACAACACATGGCAACTAGGTAAACACACATGGCAACTATTGTTTGACATATGTGGCAAGTAGTTAATCACACACGGCAATTATGGATTGACTAGAATAGTACCCGTGCGTTGCGACGGGATATAAATATTGTAGACGTTAGTATGTTAGCTTGTGATTTATCTGTGCATAATATGCGATTTATGTAAATAAATGTTCATCAAATTTTGTCCGTGATTTAATGATTTACCTGCCCATAGTATATGATTGTGTAAATAAATATTCATTCAATTATGTCACGATTTACCTTATATTTTGATCACAACTTTGGTAAGTAAATTAATGATTTACCTGCCCATAGTATATGATTGTGTAAATAAATATTCATTCAATTATGTCATGATTTACCTTATATTTTGATCACAACTTTGGTAAGTAAATTAAAATGGAATTAGTTCAGAAGATAAGTAAATTAAGATGATTGCATATTATACCGGGAAGGTTGGACGAAGGGGTGGTGGGAAGAAAGGTGAAATGAGAACCTTACGTTCTTTTTAAGTAAGTAGAGATTATATGCGGCAACTACCATAAATTAGACATGGCAACTATACTTAACCAAAACAGAGAGAGTTGACATACTTTTACAACTACATTTGCCATCTCGGATAACTACATCTGCCATCCCGGATGGCAACTAAATCGTCATCCCACGGGTACCTAACGTAGCTGCGCCAGGATGTGTGGGCATATTTGCTTCGTGTCATACGCGCAGGATGTGGATGAGTAGTACTTGTTGGGTGTGTGGCACGAAGTAGCTGCGCCCACACGTGTGGGTAATTCCAATGTTCGCCCACACACATTTCGTGTGGGCTGCCTCCTGTTCACGCCACACACGATATGTGGACGGATGTCTAGTATGCTATACTGTGGGCGTTATCAGGACCCAAGAGAAAAGGATGGAAAAAAAGAAAAAAAACATGTAATAAATGAAAATGAAGAAAAATAAAAACAGAAAAAGATAACCTGTAAAAACGGGCAGAGAAAACAAGAGAAGAAAAAACCCAGAAGAAAACCTTCCTAAAACCGAGAAAACCGCACCCAAACCCTCCTAAAACCGAAAACCGAGCTAATGCTAATTGGGCCAGCCGAGGAGCAATCGTCCTGTGTGAATTGTCGGCAATTTAGTGGAAAGAACGTCAAATAGGTATTACCTTGTTTGTTTCTAAAAAAAAGGTATTACCTTGTTTGGTTGCATAACTGGTCTGAAAAAGGCTTAACTGTGAAAGAAGAAACTTCATTTCAGACCTGGCCCATGGCAAAAGTAAGCTGGTTAAAGTCGTATTCATTGCCAGGTTGTTCCCAGCCGACTGGTTCCTAGCACCTGGTAATCAAGGCGCCTACCCTCAAAAAAAAAAAGTCCATTTTACTTCCCTGAATAAAGTGGGTGGTTCACTTTACCCCTGATCTTTATTTCTGTTCTCTTAACCCCCTCAACAAACCCAAACTGGACCGAAAACCCTCCAGACTGGTTTCTCTCCACCCACTGCTGATGTGGCGCAGTCAACGGCGGTATTGACCCTAGTGGCCCCCACTTGTCAGGTACCCTCCTTAAAAAATAGTCCCTGTAATTTCACAAAGATACCCTCCTTCAAAAATGAAAAAAAGCAATCAGCCCCTACCCCGTCGGCTGCCTCCTCGCATGTCCTCCATGGAGGTGGCAGCGGCGCCTGTGCTCGTACAGGGCCACTCCATGGAGTAAAGCAGCAGGCTGGACTCGCCGGCAGGGAGCATGGACGCCTGACGGGTCAAAGTGCGCGCTGACGGGGAGCAGGGACGACAGACGGGTTGAAGTGCGCACCGGCAGCACACCGTTGACCAGGTCGTCACAGTGCACGAAGTGAAGCCCTCAGCGGCTGCTGCTCCCACGCGTGCGTGGCCGGTGCTCGCGCCCGTCGAGGCCGGCGCCTCCGCTGCTTGCGCCCGGCGTCGCCGTTGCTCTCGCCCATCGCGCCCGCCATCATCGCTGCTCCCGCCCGCAAGCAAGTGTCCGGCTCCCGCGGCAGCTTGGCCGCAGCCGGCCCTCCAGCGGCGGCTGCTGCTCCGACGCCCGCGCACGATGCTTCTCTGGTGGGGAAGCAGGCCCTCGGGTACCCATGTCACGTCCGGAGAGGAGAGACGAGGAGGGAAGGGCTTGATTGCTTTTTAGATTTTTGGAGAAGGGTGTCCGTGTAAAATCCTTTATCTAACAAGTGGGACCCACTAGGGTCAATACCGCTGTTGACATCGCCACATCAGCACTAGGGGGAGAGAAAGCAGCCTGGGGGGTTTTCGGTCCGGTTTGGGTTTGTTGAGGGGGGTAAGGGAACAAAAATAAAGATCAGGGGGTAAAGTGAACCACCCACTTTATTCAGGGAAGTAAAAAGGACTTTTTTCTCAAAAATAAAATAAAAAATCAAGGCGCCTAAGTCATGGGCCAAACTAAGCAAGGGTTTGAGGTCACGAGGCTAGGTTAGCTCCTACTCCTCTCGACAGCCCCTAGGCCAGGCGCAAAGGGACGAGGACATCAACCAAACATGTCTTGTATAAAGCTTGTAGATACGAATGAGGTGGCTAGAGTTTGAGAGAGAAGGGTGGCGGTCGGAGATTTATCCAATCTCTCGGCTCCAGCTGCCATCTTGCCGTTGAGAGCTGGTGGGCGACTTTGAGAATTTTCGGGCAACGTCTTCAAGGTGCCTATGCTTGGAGCGCTACTAGATGCCCTTTTAAGATGAACCGAGCCTTGGATCTCTCGTGCCTATTGATCATCCTCTCATAGGAGACATGTTATCTGCTCGTTGGATTAAGTTTTTCACATCAATCTCTTGTATGGGTAGCGTGTGAGTCTTTATGATTTTATTGAGGTTTCGATGACAGTAGTGAGGCGGTTCTTTCAAAAAAAAAAAATTGTATATCTCGCTAATATGTTTTCCCCTCCAGTTAGGAATTGCCACATGGCGTTAATTTTAGAATTCCGTCTCTGAATTGCTGTTCGACCAACGGGGCCTTTCATATATTCTTGATAATAGCCGCAAAGGCATCCTGTTGTATCCCAATTTGAATTTTGTAAGAAGTCGAAAACTATGAGTTGAGGGATTACATTGCTCAATATATGGCTGCAATGGATTAGTAATATTACTCGAAAATATGGATTTTTCATTAACCAATGGTTCCAAGTTTTATTCCAAAAGGACAATAAATAATCTTACACTATTACATGCGCTCATGGGCTTCTGTGATTAGCCATTGACATCCGCAAAATTTCACCAAATCGATGATGTTCAGTTTGTCCTAGAGAGTTCTCTGAACATTCCTCTCCTTGACTTCGGTTCAGATATTGTTCAAGGTTATTACCTTTTTTTTTTGCGTGAAGAGACAACTACTTCATCAAGCTGCATCAACCCTTCTTAATTTGGACTAGTGAAGGAAATTCCGGTGTTACAATCTAGCCATACTAGCTCAATTATAAAAGTCTCAACTGTAAAAAGAAAAGGATTGAAACCGATTCGAAAGTTAAAAAAAATGGATTGAAACTGTTTCGTAGGAAGATTTTTTTTTCGAAAAGGGAGATTCCCGGCCTCTGCATCAGAACGTTGCATACGGCCATAATTATTAATAAGCAATAGGTTCAACATAAGTCTCGAACAAAGAAACGAAAAAGGCTCACAAAGAGCTAAATGGTACAGTAAAAGAAAAGACACAGCCGGCCGGCACAAAAAGATAGGAACACTAATTCTCTATCCTATTACATGACCGTCATCCAAACCGATTGAAAATAGCTCGTGCTACCATCTATCATCGGATAGATCCAGTAACCATACGCTCCCTGGCCTCCGTCGGAGTGAGAAGCGACCACATACGGATCAACGCAGTGGCTCCGAAAATAACCTGCAAAAAGTGAATATTTGTTGCTCTGTTAAAGACCAAATCATTTCTGCAGTTCCAGACTGTCCATAATAAAGCACATACTCCTACACGGATGTGTCTTGCTGTTTCAGAATCTATCCCGTCTAGCCACGTCCCAAATAACGTGTTGATAGTACTTGGAGAAGTAATATTAAATGCTATGTGCACTGTCCGCCACAAATTTTTTGCCAAAAGGCAGTCAAGAAAGAGGTGTTTGATGGATTCATCATGGTCGCAAAAACTACATGTTGTAGATCCTGTCCAGTTGCGTTTTGTCAAATTATCCTTGGTCAAAATGACTTGTTTATGCACAAACCATGTAAACACTTAAATTTTCAAGGATACTTTAACTTTCCAAACATGGTTCGAACGAGGAATAGCGCTAGAGTTGATAACATCCAAATACATGGATTTTACCAAAAACTCTTCATTCTTAATTAGTTTCCAGCACAATTAATCGGACCGTTGAGAAAGCTGAACATCCATCAATCTTCTCACAAGATGGAGCCAGACTTTCCAACGGTTTCCACTAGCGTCCTCTTAAATTGAATATTAAAAGAAAGAATGCATATCTAAAAGACATTGGCCGATCAATGTTCCTGCATTCTTGGATTGTCACACTAGCTAGCAGGATCAGTCCTCCAAGGTGCAGTTTCCTCGCCAGCGAAGTGACACCAGAGGGCCACAACCCAGCCAACAATCATCATAGTGACGCTAGACACACGATCGATTTCCTATACTAGGTTCAAAATTGTGTGGTTGGTTTTTGTACTGCAAAATATCTTCCGTGTTCAACTACACACAGAGAACCTAGCTGATGCCAAACTAGACACATTGGTGCGGTAAGGGCGTGCATGGTGTATCTCTTCCTGATGCCACTCATTCCCAAGGGGATTTAATGTAACAAATCGAGGACGCATGGCATAGTCTAGGCCTTAGTGTAAGCCTCAGGGGTGTTTGGTTGCACGGACTAGACTAAAAAAAGTTTCTTTTAGTTCCTATGTAACCAAATAGAAGAGACTTTTTTTACAGGAACTAGAAAAAAACTTTACTGGAGGTGTTTTTTTCTTTTAGTCCCTGACCCATCAAAAAAGTCTAGTCCCTTGGAAACAAACATCCTTAATTGATTGGTGGGAAAGTGATCTAATTTGAATCCTTCCTACACGCTCTTCTCGCATACATAGAGATATGGTATATGAGTAAATTTGTAACTGAGTAAGAGACAAATGGGGATGCAACAGGAGCAAGAGCCTCGTATATAAGAGACCGACGCATCTAAAGGGAGAGGACACCGTTAATTTTGTTGGAAATATGAGTAAATTACTACGAGATTTAATCCGAATAAATAGGAAATAGATCATGACAACAATAGCAGAGATTAAACTAATCATGCGAACTAGCATAGCAGAAGAACAGATCACATCTAGGGCACATACTAGAAACATGAATTCTACCACGATCTCGAACAGGAAGGATAGAATCACATACGGTGCAGCGGGAGCAGCACCGCCGGCGTTGACGTTGTCGCCCATGTCGAGGATGAGGTTGCCGAGGTCGGGGAAGAAGTCGTCGTTCACGAAGTCGTCGCTGCCAGCAGTCGCGCGAGTGCGCTCCCCAAAAACCTGATCGCCCCTCTCCCGTACAGGATCACGAGAGGCGGGGTTCCGGAGGCCTGCTGTCCCTTCTCCCGGTGCACGCCGAAAGGAGGGATGGAGAAGACTTGCTTGGCGGCGCAATGATCTGGAGCGCTGGTGAGAAACCATACGAAGCGGCGGCGGCTAGGGTAGACGTCTGCCTTACTATATAGTGCGGGCCGGGTAGGTCGTGGGAGTAAACCCCACGTCCGACTCGTCACGATCCAAAAGAATCGGATACGGTTCAGTAATTAACGCGTCCGTTAATTATTAATTAATGACTCATTAATTTTTCCCGAGCAGCAAAAATATAGACAACGTGCATAGCTCTGTTCTCGGCTCGGCTCAATCCCGCAACCCGCAGCGCGTCGTGACGAGGCGTGGCGTGGCGTGGCGTGGCGTGGCGTGGCGTGGCGAGGCGAGCGAGGAGGAGGAGCGCGCGTGTAGGTCTTCTCTTCTCATGCTCATACAAGTGGTAGAATAGCTCACCTTATAAAGAGGTGCAACTCTCTCTCAACTTATGAGGTGGGACTAAACTTTAGCCTCACTCACTCCATTCACATGTGTGCATGAATGGGCCAAGAGAATTTCAGAATTTTAGTTGGGCTTTGGGCCAAAAGCCCACTAGCAAATTCCAACAATCCCCCACAAAGTCTCATTGGCACATTTCACCATTTATTTCCAAAACATTGTTTATATACCGGTGCTTAGTGGAGACTGTGAAGTTGAACTTCCACTTAGAGATTTATGCTACACTAGATCACAACTTGAATAGTGGACTATGCTTTGAACTACAAGTTTTCTGCGAGACTAGTTTCACACAAACTCTTGACCGATACTGGGCTGCCGCAAGGCTTCCCCGCGGGTGGAGCGTATACGTCATACTCCAGGGCCTTTCATGAATTTATTAGAGAACACCCAATTCTCACAGACTGCGACGTTAACAGTCAAATTCATATAGGTGTGTTCCTCAGAAGATGTTCTGCAGGACAACATCTTTGCTTACCCGAATAAGCCACTTGGAACACATTAAGATAAGTATCAACCTGCCATGCAGATCAGGAGAGTATTGCATCTTCACGGAGTGGGATAGTTAATATAGGGATACTCTCCTCCCAGCTGACCAACAACTTGTCTCCCACTTCTACTTCACGGGATCTCCGATCACATAGAGTGGGTTACCACTATGGACAACTCATGCGGTGGGTCTCAGACCCATCTCCATCGATGCATTATCTATCACATTACGTGATAGACCCTTTGTGAAGGGATCTGCCAAATTTTTCGACGTTTGGATATAGTCCAATGTAATAACTCCGGAGTTCCTCAGTTTCCTGACAGATTTTAATCTCCTCTTCACATGCCTTGAGGACTTCATATTGTCCTTAGAACTGTTTATCTTGACGATCACAGTTTGATTATCACAGTTCATCAGGATAGGGGGTATTGGTTTTTCAACCATAGGTAAGTCCATCAATAGCTCACGAAGCCACTCTGCTTCAACAGTGGCAGTGTCTAATGCTGTGAGTTCTGCTTCCATAGTTGACCTCGTTAAGATGGTCTGCTTGCAAGACTTCCAGGAAACAGCGCCACCACCAAGTGTAAAAACATAACCACTTGTGGCCTTAATCTCATCAGCATCAGATATCCAGTTCGAGTCACTATAACCCTCCAGTACCCTTGGATACCTGGTGTAGTGAATCCCATAGCTCGC
>LR880970.1:737782247-737806772 GCA_904067115.1 Aegilops sharonensis
AAAAAGAATTAAAATGGAAACACAAAATTAAATGAAAAAGAAATCATAAAACTAAAAACCCCCCAAACCTTATAGTACCGGTTGGTGTTACCAACCGGTACTAAAGGGCTCCCTGCCCCCGGAGCTGCCTCGTGCCACGTGGTTGGCCTTTAGCACCGGTTCGTGCTGAACCGGTACTAAAGGGGGGGGCTTTAGTGACCACACTTTAGTGCCGGTTGTGGAACCAGCACTAAAGGGCCTTACGAACCGGTGCTATTGCCCGGTTCTGCACTAGTGATACACTAACAGTAAAAATAGGGAATGGAGATATCCACTGAACCTTGCAACTAATGAATGCAGTTGTAGGCAATGGCAGATCCGCGAGAAGCCGTGCATACATGCCCTACATCTCATGACTGTTATTGGAGGTGAAGATGGAGAAGTTGATCAGTATTGCTCTGAATATTTCTCTGTTGCCAAATTTAGGGCTGCTTATACTGAAAATGTGCCTGCACTCTTGGGAAAAGACCAATGGAACATAGTAGACCCAGGTTTCAAACTCTGTTCTCCTGTACTGACTAGAACATTAGGAAGACCAAGGAAAAACATGATAAGAGCCGATGAAGAGCTGGTGAAGAGGTTCTCGTGCCTCTTGATCATCCTCTCATAGGAGACATGTTATCTGCTCGTTGGATTAAGTTTTTCACATCAATCTCTTGTGTGGGTATTGTGTGAGTCTTTGTGATTTTGTTGAGGTTTCGATGATAACAGTGATGCGGTTCTTTCATTTTTTTGTATATCCCGTTGATATGTTTTCCCCTCCAGTTAGGAATTGCCACGTGGCGTGAATTTTAGAATTCCGTCTCTGAATAGCTGTTCGACCAACGGAGGGCCTTTCACATATTCTTGATAATAGCCGCAAAGGCATCCTGCTGTATCCCAATTTGAATTTTTTAAGAAGTCGAAAACTATGTGTTGAGGGATTACATTACTCAATATCTGGCTGCAATGGATTAGTATTTGAAAATATGGATTTTTCATTAACCAATGATTCCAAATTTTATTCCAAAAGGAAAATGAATAATCTTACACTATTACATGCGCTCATGGGCTTCTGTGATTAGCCATAGACACCCGCAAAATTTCATCAAATTGATGATGTTCAGTTTGTCCTAGAGTTCAAATTTTTTACTAGTCAGTTTCAGTCTCTGAACATTCCTCCTCGACTTCGGTTCAGATATTGTTCAAGGTTATTACCTTTTTTTTGCGTGAAGAGACAACTACTTCATCAAGCTGCATCAACCTTCTTAATTTGGACTAGTGAAAGAAATTCCGGTGTTACAATCTAGCCATACTAGCTCAATTATAAAAGTCTCAACTGTAAAAAGAAAAGGACTGAAACTGATTCAAAAGTTCAAAAAATAGGGGGATTAAAACTGATTCGTAGGAAGAATGCATATCTAAAAGACATTGGCTGATCAATGTTCCTGGATTCTAGGATTGTCACGCTAGCTGGCAGTATAATTCCTCCAAGGTTAAGTTTCCTCGCCAGCGAAGGGACAACAGAGGACAGCAACCCAGCCAACAATAGGGCGTGTTTGGTTGCTTGCATGAGGTCCGGCCTAGCTCGCGCGAGACGCAAATCGGCCAATTGGTTGCCTGTTTTTACTGTTTGGCCCGCATGGCACGAACCTTAAAGCAGCTCCGAGCCAGGCTCGCTGGAAACTGCCGAATGGCCAGTTTCTCTCGAGCGAGTCCGAGCGGAAGCGCAGCAAGCGGGCCCTTGCACGAGGAGAAACGGTAGAGATGCGAGGTGATTACTGGTGTCTTCTTCAACCTCGAGTAACGTCCGCTCTAATTTGCTCTCTCCCTGGTCCCTTTAATCTACACAACGATGCTTCGATTCGAGGTAAGCTCTACACGAAAAAGATGCACATTGATGCTACGGTTCCATTCAGGCGGTCGGTTTGTAGTTTCGTCGAACGTACATGCTCAATTTCATGTTCCATTTGCAGCTATTTTGGACGAATTTTGTTAGATTTGTCGCGCACGATCGATCGTTTAAAATTTCCTTTGACCAGCAGCCTACTCTTGCAGTTCCGCACAACATTCGTGTTGCAAGTTTCCTCTTCGACAATCGTAGACGAGAAGATCTACATATTTCTCATGGCTGTACATATGGACATGTGTGCTGTGATTTAAGACACTGCTTAATCATTCCTATAGCCGGCGTGGTTTCTCTCGGTCTCCTCTCTCGCACTTGCTGCGGTAGCGTCATCGTTGGCGTCGTTCATCTCGGCCTTCTCTCCATGATCCTACTGCAGTTAAGACGCCATGGCGCGCACACTGACGGGGTTCTTCTCCTCTGTTCCCTGCCACCGACGGGGTCGATCATCTTGGCCTCCTCTCGGCCTCCTCTCTCGTCCCACTACACTGGAGTCATTTCCGGCTTCGATCATCTCAGCCTCCTCTCTCGTCCTACTGCACAGACGATACCATGGCGCGAGCGTTGCATTCTCCTTCTTTATCCACTGTCTTTGTGCGAGCACCGCAACTAGTTCACCGACGGTGTCGCTCGCCGTGCCGCCGACGGGGTGGCTCGCCCACGACTCCATGCTCGTCATGTCGGACACGGCACCACGGCCATTATCCACCGCAGTCGACATGGTCCGGTGCACACTGCATTTCTTCTCCCCTTCCTCTGCTAGCTCTTAACCCCGTGTGCTAAGTGCAAGTGCTAGCTCTTAATCATACCCCATGCGAGCAACCAAACATCATGTAGTTGTATGCACCGAGACAATGCAGGCAACCAAACAATGTGCCAAACTTGATCCCCTAATGCAGAAAGTCCATATGCAAGCAACCAAACAACTTGCAGATGTCGCATATGAGACTATTTTTTCAAAGTCAGGCTGAGTGGAGAAGGGTATGCAACTCAGGTACGGTAGCCGAAGGCAACCAAACACGCCCATAATGACGCCAAACACACGATCGATTTCCTATACTAGATTCAAAATTGTGTGGTTCGTCTTTGTACTGAAAAATATCATGCGTGTTCAACTATACACAGAGAACCTAGTTGATTCCAGATAACACGTTGATGCGGTAAGGGCGTGCATGGTGTAGCTCTTCCTGATGCCACTCATTTTTTTTTAAAGTGGGACTCTCCGACCTCTGCATCAGAACGATGCATACGGCCACCTCAATAAATAAAATAGGTTCAACAAAGTCGTATAATCTTCAACAAAATAAAAGCAAGCTCACCTAGAGCCTCGATGCTAAACCAAGAAAAAACCACAAGCCACTACCGGCTAGTAAAATAAAGATAGAAAAACTAATTGCATATCCTATTACATGACCACCAACCAAACCGGTTGAATATATCCCGCGCTACCATCTCCCACAGGACAGATTCAGTAACCAAACGCTCCCTGGCCTCCGACGGAGTGAGTAAGGACCACATACGGATCAGCGCCGTAGCACGGAATATAACCTGCAAAAAATGAATAGTAGTTATACTGTTAAAAACCAAATCATTTCTGCAGGTCCAAATTGCCCATAACAATGCATACACTCCTACACGAATATGTCTAGCTGTATCGGACTCTATCCCATCCAGCCACGTTCCAAATAACGACCCAACCGTACTCGGAGGAGTAATGTTAAAAGCAATTTGCACAGAGCGCCACAGAATTCTCGCCAAAGGACAGTCAAGGAAGAGATGCTTAATGGTCTCGTCATGATCACAGAAGCTACACCTAGTAGATCCAGTCCAATTGCGCTTGACCAAGTTGTCCTTTGTTAAAATTACCTGTTTATGGACAAACCACATAAACACTTTAATTTTCAAAGGCACTTTTACTTTCCAAACATGTTTGGTACTAGGAATAACAGTGGAGTTGATGACAGCGTTGTACATCGACTTTACAGTAAATTGTCCATTCCTAGTAAGCTTCCAACATAGCTGATCGGGCTGTTGAGCTAGCTGGACTTCCATCAGTCTACGCACCAGATGGAGCCAAGCTTCCCATCTCTCACCAACAAGCACCCGCCGAAACTGAATATTAAGGGGAGTGGACTGCATAACCGTTGCAACTAGCGCATCACGTCGCTGGACAATACGATACAAGGTTGGGTACTGTATTGCTAATGGTGTATCACCCATCCAAGTGTCCTCCCAGAAACGTGTGTCATTGCCATCACCGACAATAAACTTTTTTCTATTAAAGAAGGTTGCCTTGACTCTCATAAGCCCCCTCCAAAACGGCGAATCAATTGGTCTCACTGTCACCTGTGACAAAGTTTTGGACTGCAGATACTTGTTACGAAGAATCTGCGCCCAAGTTGCGTCAGTCGGACCCGAAAGCTTATACAACCACTTACTAAGCAGGCATCTGTTCTTGACCTCAAGATTTTCGATACCCAACCCCCCTTGGTCCTTTGGTCGACAAATGACATCCCACTTGGCGAGTCTATACTTTCTCTTAAGTTCATCACTCTGCCCAAAAAATCTTGATCGGTAGAAGTCCAGTCTTTTCCTAACCCCAACTGGAACCTCAAACAAAGATAGTAGGAACATCGGCATACTCGTGAGTACCGAATTAATAAGAATTAATTGGCCTCCATATGACAGAAATTTGCCCTTCCAGCAACTAAGTTTCTTTTCAAACCGATCCTCAATGCATTTCCACTCTCAGTTTGTAAGCTTACGATGGTGAATGGGTATACCTAGGTAGGTGAAAGGTAAAGCCCCTAATTCACATCCAAACAATTGCCTATAAGCCTCCTGATCCTCCTTGGCTCTACCAAAGCAGAACAATTCTCTTTTATGAAAGTTAATCTTTAACCCAGACAATTGTTCAAATAAGCAAAGCACCAGCTTCATATTTCTCGCTTTTGCCAGGTCATGCTCCATAAAGATGATAGTATCATCAGCGTACTGCAGAATGGACACCCCCCCATCAACTAGGTTGGGCATCAAGCCTCCCACCTGACCGGCCTTCTTTTCCCGACCTATTAGGATTGCCAACATGTCAACCACAATGTTGAACAAAACAGGGGACATTGGATCTCCTTGTCTCAGACCCTTGTGTGTCTGGAAATAGTGCCCAATATCATCATTTACTTTAATTCCAACACTCCCTTTTTGCGTAAAGGATTCTACCTGGCGTCGCCAAGCCTCATCAAAACCCTTCATACGCAAGGCCTGTTGAAGGAATGGCCATTTGACTTTGTCGTACGCTTTTTCGAAATCCACTTTGAAAACAACCCCATCCAGTTTTTTCGTGTGGATTTCATGGAGCATTTCATGAAGGACCACTACCCCCTCAAGGATATTCCTGTCCGGCATGAAAGCAGATTGGGTAGGCTGCACAACAGTATGCGCAATCTGTGTGAGTCTATTGGTCCCGACCTTGGTGAAAATTTTGAAACAAACATTAAGAAGACAGATTGGCCTGAATTGCTCAATTTTCACAGCCTCTGTTTTCTTAGGAAGAAGGGTAATCGTTCCAAAATTGAGCTGGAAAAGATGAAGCTGTCCAGCAAACAAATCATTAAACATAGGCAACAAATCCCCTTTAATGATATGCCAACACTTCTTATAAAATTCCGCCGGGAAACCATCAGGACCCGGCGCCTTGTTATTCTTCATTTGCGAGATGGCCTCCAGCACCTCTTTCTCCGAGAAAGGAGCCGCAAGAATATCATTCTCCACCGCTATGAGCTGAGGAATATCCTCAACCCTTGACTCGTCCAGAGACACACAGTTCTCTTCTAGAGGGCCAAACAACTGCTTATAGTACTCGGTAATGTACAGTTTTAGGTTTTCCTGTCCTACAGTCATACCCTCATCTTGCTCAAGCTGAAAGATCATCTTCTTTCGATGCTTACCGTTAGCGATCATGTGAAAGAATTGTGTGTTCGCGTCCCCCTGGACTACTCGCCGGACCTTGGCCCACAACGCCCACTTCAACTCTTCTTTTCTAAGAAGTTCTTTCAACCGCAATTCCGCCTCGAGCTTGGCATGAAACTCCGCAACCGGCAATATCGTGGTTTCCGCTTTTACATCCAGAGACTGTATAAGGGCAAGGAGCTTTTCCTTTTCGACCTTATAAATCCCACTCAGATGCTTAGCCCACCCACGTAGGAAGCTCCTCAAGTGCCTAATCTTATTCTGCTAGCGTTGAAGCGCGGTCCTCCCTCCTGAATCCTTAGCCCACTCTCTGGCCACGAGATCCAGGAAGCCATCTCGTTCAAACCAAGCCATCTCAAAGGAGAACACATTTTTGTTCCCCAGGTGGGTGGGTGCACCAGAGTCGACAAATAACGGCGTATGGTCAGAAATACCACGGGACAAGGCCTGGACAGTCACCAGGGGAAACTTCTGTTCCCAATCGACGCTAGCCAGCACTCGGTCCAACTTCTCATACTCGGATTTGGCATCGCGTTCGCCCAGGTAAATTTTCTACCCGAGAGCTCAATTTCTCTTAGGTCCAAACTTTCAATGATAGTATTGAACATGAACGACCATCGTCCATCAAAATTATCATTGTTTTTATCCTCACGCCGTCTAATGATATTGAAATCACCCCCACCAGGATGGGCAACTGCTCGGAGCCACAAATCCGAACAAGATCAGCCAAGAACTCAGGTTTGAGCTCGGGCTGTGCAGCACCATATACCGCAACAAGAGCCCAATTAAACCCATCAACCTTCGATCGCACCCTAAACTTAACAGCAAAGTCTCCCATGACCACGCTGCGAACCTCAAGCGCTTCACACCTAACTCCGAGAAGGATTCCCCCCGACCTCCCTCTCGGTGGCAAGCAATGCCAATCAAAATCTACACCCCCGATAAAGTATTTAGAAATTGAGGCGCGAAGTTATCTTTACCTGTCTCCGATAGAGCTATAAAATCTAAACAATGCTCGGCAGACGCCTCAGCAAGAAACCTTCGTTTAGCCAAGTCTTTTAGACCTCTGCTATTCCAGAATATTCCTTTCATAGATCATCATGGAATTTTTTTGCCATACAGATCCTAGCACTCCTACGCACTGCGGATACCGGGTATACCTTCCGTTTCCACTTGCGCTTGGGGACAGTTTGACTCTGCAACTGGTCCTCACAACCAGTCTCAGACGGGCTAGCCAACACTATCTCGTTAGACTCAGCCTGAACATCCTCATCAGTATTAGGTTGCATAAGATCCGCACAAAAGTTGTCTAGCACCCTGACCCCGAGCGCATCAACCTCAGAATCACTCATGGGTTTAACAGTCGCAATATTACGGATCATCTCTAAGGCCCGCTCAGCCTCTAGGTCTAAAAGATCATTAACAGAATTAGAGATTTCAGTGTCATTACTACCCAACGAAACTCCTAATTGATTTGCATTTTGAACAATCTCATCATTTGAAAAATGCAAGATGGAATTAGAGGTATTGACCGACATACCAGTAGTGACCTCTACGTCACGAAGCTTGGCCGCCCTCATGGCACACCGCTGCTGAATGTCGTCCACATCAGGCTGGGTCTGGAGACGTCCGCTCATCCGGCGCCCCTCAGAAATCGGATCATGAATCCCTCCAAAAGCGATGACCTCCTCCCGAGAAATCGCGGTCGGGGTCCGGCCTCCTGCCGCTCCCCAACCAACAGGCCGATCCAACTGCACGGGCTCACCCACGGCCTCGCCCGAGAGAGGCAAAACACTCACCGCCGACTCGAGGCGCGCCCCGCCTGGCGATGCCGGCAGGGTGAGATGTGGAGACCGAACAAGGGCCACCTGCCCTCGCTCCCCACCCAGCACCGGTGAAGCCACACGTACAGGCCCCGGAAGAGAAGGAGGCTCCGACGAACCGCCTCCCGAAGGCAAAGCCGGCATCAGCCGACAGGCAGACGCGACGGGGGAAGAGTTATCCGAGGCCACCTGCCCCAGACCCCCTCATGGCGAATAAAAAGACTCGGAAGCCACCTGCCCCGAGTCTCCTTCCTCAGCAATAGGAGAGCACCCCGAGGCCGCCTGCCCCAGGTCACTCCCCGACAAGCTAGGTACGAGAAGCTGTGGCACCTCCTGAGAAGGTATCGTGTGCTGAGCACGAAGAGGAGTGGCCTCCTGCCGACCCCCAGGAATCGTGTCCACAACACCCTCCAACCCCAAAGCCAGTAGCTCAAGCTCAAACGCCTCCTCGGACTCAACCCGATCACTCCAGAGCCTCGGGGGAGCAGAGTGAGGCTCAAAAGACCCAAATCTCAGAGTCATCGAAGGTACCACGGTGGGTGAGACTGCTCCATCCCCGGTCGACGCCAGCTCGGGCCCCGGCCCCTTGGACTGTCGTCCAGGGTCCTCAACCGGCAACTCCCGTACCCCCGCTCCGCCATCACTCTCGTGCATATCCATATCAGAATAATGAGCCGGCGCAACTAGAAGGCTCTCATCCTCAAACTCAATATCTAGATCATAAACTCTGCCTCTATAAGCCCACTTAACCACATCCGGGACATACTCAATGTTCAAAATACTAACCAAAACCCGAGCAGTCCCATGAGCTCTGGTGAACTCCATGTCCACACGCTCAGGCTTCCCTACTAAAACGCCCATACTGGCCACAACCCGGGCATCCTGCAGCGGCCTAGAGGGAGCCCCGGAGAATCGCAGCCATGCCTGAGTAAGCGTCTTACCCTGAGGCTCAACAAGCTTCCACTCTTGAAACTCAAGGATACCATCCGTTCCCGGCACCTTACACATCCCAAAGCTCAACAACCTCTGCAGATCCTCTACAGAAGGAAACTCAACCCTGAACATCCTATCAGCCATACTGACAAGGTCCCACTGGAACTCCCCAGGAGCCAACTCACGGAGCCTCTGCACGATCTGTGTCTTAGCCACCTCCCCTCTGGTAACCTTGACAATCCCCGTGGTCATACTCGTGGACTCATCGGCAACCTCGCGCTCATTGGGAGATTCAAAAAAAGTTACGCACAGTAGTACACTCCATACATCATAAGCGACAGTGCCTGATATCGCAGCAACGGACACTCCCCAGACTCGTGTGCCAGTTTACCATAGGTATCACATAACATAGCCACACACTCAGCAATGAAGTGACCCTTGTCTCCGCACCGGTAACAAAGCATATTTTCCTTCCTATGTGCCCACTTGGATGCCCTATCAGCCTCAGACCTATCTGACAGCTCCGCAGACACATCAGTCATAACCTCGTTCTCAGGAACCTGCACAGAGGCAAGAGCCTTCACCACCTCCATAGTGTGGCACAGAGGCTCCTCGGCAGTCCCATCGACTGTCATCTGGTCGACAACAACAGGTGGTGGCGGGGGACGTGGACGATAACGGCCCCCTCGGCCTCCCCGACCACCCCGATAGCCTCTGTAACCTTGTCGCTGCCGATGACCCGGATCCGAGGGTCCCTCAACGAAGCCACCTGAAGGGCCCAAGAAAGGCCTCTCGACTGACCCATCGCTCTGCCAGGCATAACCACGGCCACCACGCGTGGAAGAAGAGCCACGGTGCTGGCCCGTCCCGTAAGCATCGTAACCGTCATCCCCCCATTGTCCTCGGGGCGCAGCCGTAGACCCGGGCGGGCGAGCAACGACATGAGGAGGAGGTGCCGGAGGCTTAGGCGGCACAGCTCCCCGGCCTGCCGCAACCACGACCGTCGTGCTCTGTACGGCCTGAGGCGGTCTAGACAACGGACCCGACGGCGTAGGAGGCCTAGGCGGCACGGTCCCCCTGCCCGCAACCACCGCCGCACCTCCCGGGGCATGCGGCCTAACACCGGAGACCGGACCGCCAGGTCCACCCCGCCCGCCAGGCAGCATGGCCAGAGCAGGCGGCCTTCCAACGGTCCCTCTCCCAAGGGGATTTATAATGTAACAAATTGAGGATGCATGGCATAGTCTAGGCCTTAGTGTGAGCCTTCATTGATTGGTGGGAAAGTGATCTATTTTGACTCCTTCCGTCATGCTCTTCTCGCATTTTTACAGACCTCCGATTTGTCTTTTTTGCTGAGAGCTGCACAGAAGTCCAAATGTTTTGAAAATTGGAGCGTACCTCACGCATTTTGTCCACCACCCAAATTTTTTTGGGAATTTTTTGAATTTTTCTAGTATTTATTTTGATTTTTTTCGTGAGCGCAGGTGCAGATGAGCTCGGGCTCAGATTCGAATTTTCCCATTCTAGCATTACTATCTTCTTAATTGAGTTCTTAATTAAATTCTTCTTTTATTTCATCACAATTGCGTGTGGGCATCCATTGTTCAAATTTTCAAACATATTCAAATTAAGTGGCAAACTCAACTGAATATTATTGAAGATACCGAATAAGCGATACTGTCTTGGTTATATATAGTTGGTCACAGATAGTGGAAAAGTTGTTAGAGCAATAATTTTGATACATGTACTACAATCCATAATTTAAAGAAACCTCACATATAGCACTAAAAAATTTAAAACCTAGCCCACGTGAAAGCAAAAACAATAAATAGTTTGAGTCTTTTCTATATGCATTCTGAAATAAACTAGCCCGTGCAACGCACGGGTTGACGACTAGTGTGATTAATGAGTTAGTTACGGGATGAAGCATTACGGAACGAGTAAAGAGACTTGCCGGTAACGAGATTGAACTAGGTATGATGATACCGACGATCGAATCTCGGGCAAGTAACATACCGATGACAAAGGGAACAACATATATTGTTGTGCGGTTTGACCGATAAATATCTTCGTAGAATATGTAGGAGCCAATATGAGCATCCAGGTTCCGCTATTGGTTATTGATTGGAGATGTGTCTCGATCATGTCTACATAGTTCTCGAACCCGTAGGGTCCGCACATTTAACGTTCGATGACGATTTGTATCATGAGTTATGTGTTTTTGATGACCGAAGTTTGTTCAAAGTCCCGGATGAGATCACGGACATGACGAGGAGTCTCGAAATGGTCGAGAGGTAAAGATTGATAGATTGGAAGGTTATATTCGGACATCGGAGTGCTTACGAAGAAGATCGGGGATTTTTTGGAGTACCGGGAGGTTACCAGAACCCCCCGGGAAAGTTATCGGGCCTATTGGGCTATAGTGGAGGAGAGGAGGCAGGCCACGGGAGGTGGCGTGTGCCCCTTCCCCCCTTGCCCCAATCAAAATTGGACAAGGGGAGGGGGCGCGGCCCCCCTCTTTCCTTCTCCCTCTCTCCCTTCCCCATTGCCCTCTCTGTTGATAGGAAGGAAGGGGTCGAATCCTACTTGGACTAGGAGTCCAAGTAGGAGTCCCCCCTTGGCGCGACCTCCTTGGCCGCCGGCCTCCTCCTCCCCATCCTTTATATACATGGCCAACGGGCATCCCAAAGACACACCAAGATTTCTCTTAGCCGTGTACGGTGCCCCCTTCCACAGTTTACTCCTCCGGTCATAGCGTCGTAGTGCTTAGGTGAAGCCCTGCGCAGATCACATCATCAACACCGTCATCACGCCATCGTGCTGACAGAACTCTCCCTCGACCCTCTACTGGATCAAGAGTTCGAGGGACGTCATCGAGCTGAACGTTTGCTGAATACGGAGGTGCCGTACGTTCGGTACTTGGATCGTGAAGACGTTCGACTACATCAACCGCGTTAACTAACGCTTCCGCTTTCGGTCTACGAGGGTAGGTGGACACACTCTCCCCTCTCGTTGCTGTGCATCTGCTAGATAGATCTTGTGTGAACGTAGGAAATTTTTTGAAATTGCATGCTACGTTCCCCAACAGAAACGGCTGCCGCCACAGCCAGGGTCGCCACCCTGACCGCGTCGGTTGAAGACGAAGGCGCCAACGCAAGATTGATCCAGATGACCGAATCCCTTGCGCGCGACCCTAGTCAGCCACACAGGACCTCCTCGCCGCGCCGACGAGAGGTTCACCGCCGGATCCACCGCACATGCTTCCGCCACCGCGCCGCAAGCGGGCCACGCCGTCCAAGGCAACGCGCCGCCGCGAGGAGAAGAGTGCGCTGCCGCTGCCGTCCTCCGAGGCGGGCTTCAGCCGTCGGCCTCTTCCGGCAGCGGCCAGGCCACAGGCTGTAGATGCGAGGGACGAGGCGGCGGCGGCTAGGGTTCGCTCGTGCCGCCCCCATGGAGAGCGACGCGAGCCACTTCTGTTGTCCTGAATTTCTGGTTAGCAGTTTGGTTACTCCGCTCCTTATAAATGGGAGAGAATTTTACTCCCGGCCTCTGCACCAACCAGGGATGTATACAACCATTTTAGTATGAGTACCAAGATAAAGATGGTCCACTTTATAACTACTCCATCTCATAATGTAAGTGCCAAAAACGTCTTACATTATGGGACGGAGGGAGTAGTTAGTAAGGGGTGCCGATGACGATGATGAGGTCGCCGTTGACCCTGGGAATATCGAACACACGGTGTTCTCGGCCGAAGCTGCTAGAGTGCTTCAACCTGGCGAGACGATGACAGTCTGTTATGACCTAATCTATGATTGGGTTAGACGTGACAGCGAATTGGGGATTTCAACAAAAACAGGGGCAAGAGAACTTGGGGAAGAAGAAGAACGGAGGGGATGGATTCAGATATACTCCCTTCGTTCCTTTAGAGATTCTACTATAGACTATATACTAAGGAAAATGAGTAAACCCATATACTAAAAGACGTCTATATACATCCGAATGTAGTATCTAAAGTGGAATCTCTAAAAGACTTATATTTAGGAATAGAGGGAGTACATTTCTTCTTCAATGAACCGTGACAATACATGGCTAATTAAGGCTAACTCATCCGCTGACCACTGGGTCCATAGCTCCAACCGTGTTAACCACTCGCTGGCCTCAACTGGTCTCCCAGCTCCTCATGTATATCTTTACCTCGCTTTGAAAGTCTTCAGTTTCATCAGACATTGGCCGAAGAACATCTTGTGCTCCGTACGTGCTACCCGACATCCTTTCTTGGTTACCTATCGACTGCCCTATGTCTTGCGCCATGATCCAGCTGCCATTGTTGATGAAATCGTTAACTGGTAGCTGCTAGGTTGGCTTGCGAGTAGGAGATTAATAGACTAATCGACATGTTAATCGGCCATTAATCAATTAATCGGACGATTTATTCGTTTATCGGCTACTCGGTGACCCTACGAGTAGGGGTTAATCAGCATGTTAACTGGTTAATCAGACGAATTCTTGAACAGGGCCAGCTGCTATTGCTTTCTTGGTGTGTGACACGATCTAGGCGTACACCAACCATCTCTCTGCCAAGCCCGAAGGGATGAGGACATCAACGAAACAAGTCTTGTATAGAGCTCGTAGATACGATCGAGGCGGCTAGGGTTTGAGACTTGAGAGAGAAGGATGGCGGTTAGAGATTTATCAAGTCTCCTGGCCTACAGCTGCTATCATTGCGTTGTGAGGTGAGGAGACCTTGGATTTGATAATTTTGCAGTCTTGGACGGCGTCTTCAAGGCCCATGTGTTTTTTTTTTTAAAGGGGCGCTTTATTACTTAAAATGTTTAAATATTATACCCAGCCTCTGCACAACTAAGATGCACACACCTAACAAAGTCCTCACGACAAGCCAAAAGAAAAGACAGTAATATACAAAGAAAAATGTATGTGTGTATAGCACCTAAACCATCGGTGGACCAATCTTCAAGGCCCTGCGCTTGGACTGCTATGAGAGGCCCTTAAAGATGAACGAGCATTGGATCACTCGTACCTCTTGATCCTCCTCTAAGAGAAGATGTGGTATCTGCTCGTTGGATTGAATTTTTCTACATTAATCTCTTGTGCGATAGCAGTAAGGCATTGCTTTTAGTTCTTTGTGTGTCACACTGATATGTTCCTCCCTCCAGTTAGGAATTGCCATGTGGCATAAATTTTAGAATTCATCTTTGAACCATTTTTCGACCAACAGAGGGCCTTCCGAAAATGTTCTTGATAATACTCGCACAAACATCCTGCTGTAACCATCCCAACTCTAATATTGTAAGAAGTTAAAAACTATGAGTTGATGGATTACATTACTCAATATTGTGTTGCAATGGATTAGTAATAATATTTTTTTCTGAACGGTCAGCAGGGTGGAGGGAATCCCCACCTGAATATATTGCTCAAAAAGCTGTCAAGCCAAGAGTTTCCCCTTAAGCGTTGGCTGATTCAGTTGGCTGATTCAGTTTATAAGGGAAATCAGATCAAAAAATTGACCCTGTTTATGAGGAAAACTGGGTCGAAAACCATACAGGTAGGAACAGAAAACTGAACAAGTTGGCCCCGTTTACATGGGAAACCAGCCGAAAACTATACAAGCAACGCCCAAACAGGGCACACCAAGCTAGTAGACAGAAGAACCATCGCCAGCATTAAAGACACTCGTAGATGTGGGGTGTCGTCGAGGATCACAATACCAAACTTTGCAAGCAGCCTAACGCACCAAACTAGTATGCATACCGAGACCATGGCACAACTTAGAAGCGTCCACAATCAACGAGTGCAACTAAATACGAACCTTGAGTGGGAGCTCCACCACGGTATGGGGACGATTAGCAAGTTGGGGAAGCATCTTGCGCCATCTATGTGCAAAAAAGAACCGAGATATCACCAAGAGCATGGAGCTCACTGTAACACAACGACATCTATGAGAGGGTCTTGATCAAGCCAGCAACATGGGTGAGACACCTTCACAAGGGGGGAAACAAGTGGCCGTCCCATGACACCAAAGGCACCGACGCCAAACCCCAAAGAACACCACCGAACAACCACTGTCGACCCCAAACCGGCTGTGCCACCACCATCAACAAACCAACACTGGTCCCCCAGCTGATCCCTACTCCAAAATGATGCCCACAAGAGGGGACGATGCAGGCCGCCGCCATCATCCGATCAGAAAAAGCATGGACCTAAGGTTTCCCTCAGAGCAGGGGCGACAAGGTAGAGGAGCACATCAACACAACGACGCCCTCAAGAAGGTAGCAATGCCCATGGACGCCGCCGTTGCCGGCTCTGACCATAGCCGGAGATAGACTTTCACATGGCATCGTCTTCTATGCCTCTGACCAGAGCAGTCAGTCGGCCACGAGCACCACCACGGCCATCCTCCATCCGCTTCACATAGCCTAGCTCCAAACAGCGAGCCGCCACCTCACTACTGAGCAGCATCCATCTCGGTGCCCTGAGATGCCAGATCCGACGCTGCGCCTAGAGCCCCGATCCACCTAGCCAACTTGCAAGTTGCAACAAGGCCAACAACTGCCGCGCAGAAGCAGCCCTGGGGCCCGCATGAACCCAATTAGCCACCGTCGAAGGCCAAAAGCAGCCATCGGGCCCTATGCCGATCACCAGATCCAGGGGAAGACCCCAACGGATCCAGGACCCAGCGCGCCTGAGCTCCCATAGCAGCGCGCCCAAGCTCCACCGAGCAGCAACGCTGCTGCATCTGCAGCCCCCCGGTCCACCGACGTTGATGCCGCCGCACCCCGTTCCACCGGCAGGCCACCACCCACGCGCAGACCAACAGGAGCACCGAGGCGACGGCCCACGGCCACAACCACCGCCGTCCACCACCACTCCAGTGCTCGGTGACGCGCACCGTCGGCCACCACCCAAGCCCCCCTGCTCAAGGGATTGCCCCGCGCTAGAGCCGCTGCCCGACGCCACCAGCTCAGGCAGGGCTTTGCCCGGGGGATGCCTTAGGCGGCGGCGGGGAAGGAGAAGCCAGAGGTAGAGGGGGTTGCGCCGGGAGGACTTGGCGCCGCCCGAGTTGCCCTGGGGGAGAATGACGCAATCATTGCAAGTTTTATTCCAAAAAGGACAATCAGGGACGGAGCTCCCATGTATTCACTGGTGTCAATTGACACCAGTGCCTTCAGGCTTTTCATCTAATAGTATTAACAAAAACTGTGTATGACCCCAGCCGAAAAATTCCATTGACCCCAGCCCAGCAGCAGACCAGCTAATCCCTAAAGCCTTAGCCCATAAAATCCATTAATTTCTAAAAGAAATCGACAGCCTGCGGCAGCAAACAACGATACAAGGCCAGGCCCAATGCGTACGCACTATGTATCAATTAATCGATGTACGCTACCCGGCTGCTGTACGCGTACGCGAACAGACAGACGCCCTCGTCTCTTCGCCTCCTATCTCGAACCCTAATTCCGCAGCTGCCGCAGCGAATCGGCGACGAACGACGGCGAACTCGACACCGTTTCATCAGGTGAATGTTGACATCGGCTGACCGTCCACCAGTGCATAATCTTTAATTTGCAAGTCTTGGCTCTTCCAATCCCAGGTAATTTGCACCTTCTCTCTCGCCTCTCGATCTCTAGACTGTCTACAAGACTACAATTCTACATGTGCTTTGATTTCATGATGGCTATTGGCTAAGTAATTTTTTTAGTTTATTTTCTTTGATTTGCCCAGGACCAGTCCAGGAGGATATGGATAAATTTTTGTTCAAAGGGAAGCGGCCAGCATTAGATATTAATGTGGCAGGGACTTCAAGGCCAGTTAGACCAGTACTTGATTTGCTATGTGGAGAAAGACATATTTTCTACAATAACGAATGACGATGTGATTGATATATTTAAGAAGATAAAAGATCAAGAAGGGAAGTCATGAAATGTGAGTCTCGTATCACTTTATTTTTTCCTTAACGATACTTATTTTCTGCACTATTACTTTCTTACTATTGTTGTGAATATAATATGTACTTTTGTTCATCCTTTACAGGAAGTTACAAATGAAACGTTCCAAAGTCATCCTTTTGCCTATTATTTCCGGAATATGTAAAAAAGTGTTATTTTATGACTTTGCTCAGCCAATACTTGCTACTTGGTATGATTTTTTTAGATGTAATAATAATATCACCTGCATATTGTTGCTTTTTATATCGCTCTCGGCCATTATCTATGTTGTTGCACCACTATAATTTCTGCTAGCGGCTTAGCATGGGAAGCGGTTGACACCAGTGCCTATTTTTTCTAGCTTCGTCCCTGAGGACAATGAAGAATCTTATTATATGTGCTCATGAGCTTCTGTGATTATCCATTGACGTTCACAAAATTTCACCGAGTTGCTGATGTATAATTTGTTGTAGAGTTCAATTTTTTTCTTGCCAGTTTTAGTTCTCTGAACATTCTTCCTCTGCTTCGGTTCAGATTTTGCTCACGCTTATTACCCTTTTTTTTTATCTTTTGTGAAGAGACAACTACCTCATCAAGCCAAATCAACCTTCTTAATTTGGACTAGTGAAGGAAACTCGGATCTTAGAACCTAGCCACAGTAGCTTAATTATTAAATTCGCAAGTGTTAAAATAAAACGATTAAAATAAATTTTCCAGGAAGAATGCATACCTACAAGACATCGACCAACTGCATTAGGATTGTGAGATTCGAGATGCAGTCTCCGAGCTGGCCAAGTCACAGCACAGGGCTGTAACCCAGCTAACGATCGTCATAGTGATGCTGGATATACAATCGATTTCCTATACTGGGGTCATAATTGTGTGGTTCTTCTTTGGACGGCATAGTATCCTATCCGTTCAACTACATACAGGGAACCTGGTTGATGTAACATGACACGTTGGTGTGGTAAGGACGTGCACCATGTATCTCTGCCTGATGCCACTCATTCCGAAGGCGAACCAATGTAAGAAATCGAAAACGCATGGCATGGTCTAGGCCTTGGTGTAAGGCATAATTGACTGGTCGGAAAGTGATTTATTTTAACTCCTTCCTACACGCTCTAAGAGATGGATGGGGATGCAGAAGGAGCAAGAGTCTCGTATATAAGAGATGGATGCATAGAAAGGGAGAAGACAACGTTAATGTGTCACGAGGTGGAGTTGGCACCTGGAATTAATATCACTAGATTACCCAGTAGTGCAGGTGGCCATTGATTGATGGTTCTATCCCACACGATGAAAGACAGTTATGCATATATATGATGTACCTCTATGAAGATGCATGTCCTCTCTTGCAAACTTGCATGCAAGTCATAGGATAGTACACATGAAACTCGAACACCTAGTCAGCTACTCCATATGTAGACAGCCCATTGTTACAATTGAAAATAATAAAACAAAACAAAAGCAACAAGGAACTAAGACACTCACCACCCATGCTGGGACATAATTATCCTAGTAACTCGCTCCAGCAGGGTACTCCCTGCAACCATGTTCGTGGCGCTCTGAATTTTTTTCTTCGAAAAGGGGTTTGCCCCGGCCTCTGCATCAGAAAGATGCATACGGCCATATTATTAATAAGCAAAAGGTTCAACAGAGGTCTTATAGTCCCAAACAAAGGAACAAGTGATCAACAAGGAGCACGAAAGCACAAAAAGGGACAGCCACAACCGGCAGACAAAAACAGACAGGAAACTAAACACCTATCATATTACATGACCGCCATCCAAACCGGTTGAATATAGCCCGAGCTACCGTCTCCCATCGGATAGAACCAGTAACCAAATGCACCTTGGCCTCCGTCGGAGTGAGTAGTGACCTCATACGGATGAGTGTAGTGGCCCTGAAGATAACCTGCAAGAAATAAATATTTGTTGTTCTGTTAAAAACCAAATCGTTTCTGCAGTTCCAGATTGCCCAGAGTAAAGAACATACTCCTACACGGATATGTCTCGCTGTTACTACATCAATCCCATCGAGCCAAGTCCCAAATAACGTGTTGATGGAATTCGGAGGCGTTATATTAAAAGCTATGTGGATAGACCTCCACAAAATCTTTGCCAAAGGTATAGTCAAAAAAAATTATTATCTTATAGTCAAAAGAAAATCTTTGCCAAAGGGCAATCAAGAAAGAGGTGTCTGATTGATTCATCACTATCACGAAAACTACATCTTTTAGAGCCCGTCCAGTTGCGCTTCGCCAAATTTTCTTTAGTTAAGATGACTTGTTTGTGAACAAACCACATAAACACTTTGATTTTTAAAGGCACTTTAACTTTCCAAACATGTTTCAAACTAGGAATAACGCTAGCGTTGATAATATCCAAATACATGGATTTAACTGAAAACTCCCCATTCTTAGTTAGTTTCCAGCGAAGCTGATCTGGTTGTTGAGAGAGTTGGACATCCATCAATCGTCTCACAAGATGGAGCCAAGCTTCCCAATGATTTTCTACTAGCATCCTCCTGAATTGAATATTAAGAGGATTTTACTGTAATACTGTTGCAACGTAAGGGTCTCTTCGCTGAACAATATTATAAAGAGAAGGATATTGGATCACAAGGGGTGCCTCCCCTAGCCATGTATCCTCCCAGAATCTTGTGAAAGTACCATTTCCAACTACGAACTTTGTCCTATTGAAGAAGGCTGATTTCACTCGCATGAGTCCCTTCCAAAAAGGCGAATCAGTCGGTCTTACCGTCACCTGGGACAAAGTTTTGGACTGGAGGTACTTAGCACGAAGAATCTGTGCCTAAGTGGCATCCGTCTCTATAGATAAATTATACAGCCATTTGCTGAGAAGACATATGTTCTTTACCTCTAAATATTCAATGCCTAGACCCTCCTGGTCTTTTGGCCTACAAATGATATCCCACTTAGCGAGTCTGTATTTTCTTTTTTAATTCATCGCTCTGCCAGAAGAAGCGCGATCGATAAAAGTCTAGCCTTTTCCATACTCCAACTGGTACTTCGAAAAAAGACAATAAAAACATAGGCATACTCGTGAGAACCGAATTAATCAGAATCAATCGTCCTCCATATGACATAAGCTTGCTCTTCTAGCAGCTCAGTTTTTTCTCAAATCAATCTTCAATGCTCTTCCACTCTTTGTTAGAGAGCTTGCGATGGTGAATTGGTATACCCAAATACGTGAAGGGTAAAGATACCAATTCACACCCGAACAATTCTTTGTAAGCTTGTTGTTCTTATTTAGCTCTTTCAAAGCAGAACAATTCACTTTTGTGGAAGTTAATATTCAACCCCGATAATTGTTCGAACAAGCATAAAACAAACTTCATATTTCTAGCTTTAGCTAAATCATGCTCCATAAAGATGATAGTATCATCAACGTACTGTAGGATAGACACTCCCTCGTCAACTAAATGCGGGACGAGGCCACTTACCTGACCATCATCCTTGGCCCTTCCTATTAAGATTGTCAACATATCAACGACAATATTAAACAAAATTGGCGACATCGGATCTCCTTGTCGAAGGCCCTTGTGAGTCTGGAAATAATAACCTATGTCATCATTAACCCTGATTCCAACACTCCCTTTTTGCATGAACGAATCTACCTGGTCTCTCCAGGCCTGATCGAAACCTTTTTTCATACGCAAAGACTGCTGAAGAAATGGCCATTTTACCTTGTCGTATGCTTTCTCAAAATCCACTTTGAAAACCATCTCGTCAAGTTTTTTTGTGTAGATTTCATGGAGCGTTTCATGTAGAACCACAACCCCTTCTAGGATGTTTCTGTCCGACACGAAAGCAGTTTGGGACGGCTGCACCACAGAATGTGCAATCTCTGTAAGCCTATTAGTCCCAACTTTGGTAAAGATTTTAAAGCTAACATTAAGATGACATATCGGCCTAAATTGCTCAATCTTCACAGCCTCTGTTTTCTTAGGAAGAAGCGTGATAGTACCGAAGTTCAAGTGAAACAACTGCAACTGTCCCAAGAAAAGGTCCTGGAACATTGGGAGCAAGTCCCCCTTAATAATGTGCCAGCACTTCTTATAAAACTCTGCCGGAAATCCATCCAGTCCTGGAGCTTTATTATTTTTCATTTGGAAAATTGCTTCAAACACCTCTTTCTCCGGAAATGGGGTTGTCAAAATATCATTCTCATCAACTGCGAGCTGAGGAACATCCTCAACCCTCGACTCATCCAAAGAAACAAAATTGTCCTCAGGAGGCCCAAACAACTGTTTGTAATAATTAGTGATATATGCCTTTAGGTTCTCCTGCCCTAAAATAGTTCACTCATCTTTCTCAAGCTGAAAGATTCTCTTCTTTCGGTGCTTGCCATTCGCAATCATGTGGAAGAATTGTGTGTTATCATCCCCTTGGACGATTTTGCGAACTTTAGCTTGCAGTGCCCACTTCAATTCCTCCTCACGGAGCAGTTTTTTCAATCTTAAATCCGCCTCCACTTTAGTTTCCAGTTCTCTAGCATCTAATATGGAGGACTCCGCTTTTAAATCTAGGGATTGAATAAGCAAAAGGAGCCTTTCCTTCTCAGCCTTATAAATCCCACCTAGATGCTTAGCCTAACCCTGCAAGAATTGCCGTAAATGTCTGATCTTATTTTGCCAATGCTCAACATTCATTCTCCCTCCTGAATCTTTAGCCCATTCTCTTGCTATTAGATCCAAAAACCCTTCTCTTTCAAACCACGCTGATTCGAAAGAAAACGAATTCTTGTTCCCCACGTGTGTTGCCTCTCCCGAGTCAACCAACAATGGGGTATGATCGGAGATTGCGCGAAAGAGCGCTTGGACCGTCACAAGGGAAAACTTCTGTTCCCACTCGACGCTCGCTAGGACCCGGTCCAGCTTCTCAAAGGTCGGGACTGGTAGTGTGTTAGCCCAAGTGAACTTTCTACCAGAAAGCTCAATCTCTCAAAGGTCTAAGCTTTCAATCATTGTATTAAACATAAATGACCATATGCCGTCAAAGTTATCATTATTTTTTTCGTCCCGTCTACGGATAATGTTAAAATACCCCCCCCCCCCCAATTAGGATTGGGAGATGCTCGTTACCACAAATACGGACTAAATCCGCCAAACAGTCTTGTTTGAGTTCTGGTTGCGCGGCACCATATACTGCCACCAAGGCCCAATTAAACTCATCGGCCTTAGACCGAACCTGAAACTTGACCGCAAAGTCTCCCATAACCACATTCCTAACTTCCGACGAGTCGCATTTAACCCCAAGTAAGATCCCACTGGATCTTCCTCTTGGAGGTAGACAATGCCAATCAAAGTCAACCCCTCCTGACAGAGTACTAAGGAACTGGGGGTGAAATTGTCCCTACCAGTTTCTGGCAGGGCAATAAAATCCAATTTGTGATCAATAGAATCATCCGCTAGAAACCTTCTTTTAGCCAAGTCCTTAAGACCTCTACTATTCCAAAAAATTCTTTCATATTTCATCATGAAATTTTTTAGTTGTTCGGATCCTAGCACTTCTACGCACGGCCGACGCCGGATAAATCCTACGATTCCATTTGCGTTTAGGTTTGTTTCCTTCCTCTACCCGGTCCTCACAACCGAGCTCGATGGACACATCCACTTGGGAATCAGCTATAATGAAGTCCCTTGGGGAAATAGAATAGGCGTCCTCCTCATTCTCACGAAGAGAGGGTGCCATATCCGCACAAAAGCTATCAAGCACATTGACCCCCAAAGCATCTACATCAGAATCGTTCATAGGTTTAGCAACCGCTAGGTTTCTAATCATCTCTAAAGCGCGCTCCGCTTCAAGATCCAAAAGATCATTAACGGACTTAGCGACTTCAACGTCATTTCTACCCAGAGAAACACCCAACTGATTCGTGTTATGAATAATCTCATCATTAGAAAAATGCAAGATAGAATTGGAAGTGTTGATTGACATACCAGTAGTGACCTCAATATCACGAAGCTTGGTCGCCCGCATGGCACACCGTAACTGGATGTCATCAACATCTGGCCGATCCTGTAGATGACAGCTCATCCGTCGACCATCAGAGACCGGGTTCGGAATCCCTCCAAAAGCGATGATGTCGTCCCGGGTGACCCCGTTCGGGGTAAGGCCTCCTGCCCGACCCCCAACAGGGCTCAACTGAGTTGAACCAGCCGGAGAGCTGCCCTGCATCGGTAGCACCGACGAAGCCCCCCCAGCCATCACCACCACCGGGCTCGGCATGCCCGGCGAGCTCTGTGCAAGACCACCACCCGGGACCTGAGCAAGGGCCGCCCCCTCCAGGGACGGTCGGGGAGAGGAAGGGGCGGGGGCAACCTGCCCACGCCCCCTCCCGATCCAGCAGCTCCTCCAGCGCGTAGCGCGACCACCAAGGGAGAAGTAAGGGCGGGGGCCTCCTGCCCACACCCCCTCTCGGACCGTCACCTCGAGGTGCGTAAAGCACATCCGCAACGCAGCCCGGCGTTGCCGGACTCCTCATCCACAGAGAAGCACCATCCCGATCAAGGAGAGCGGGGGATCGGAGAGCCTCCTGCCCATGATCCTCCCCACCCTCGCAGTGAAGCTCAGTAGTCCGACCAAACTCCATCTCTGGACCAACCAACGTCCCGGAGTCCGTCCCCGAAGATTGAGGTATCGTCGGAGACACACTGCCAGAAACCAACACCGGTGGTAACTCAAGTTCCACCAGCTCGTCCATCTCCACGCGAATACTCCATAGACGACTAGGCGCAGAACGTGCATCAAAAGACCCAAAGCGAAGAGAGTTCATCAGAGTCGAAGAGCCAGATGGCCCCGTAGCAGACATATCCGCCTTATCCGATAGTGAATCTGGGCCCTTAGCCGCCTCCCGTGATGGGCTCTCTGGCTCCTTACTCTGATCTCCGGAGGCCCCATCCCCCTCAATCATATCCATGTCCTGGGTGTCATCCCCCTTGCCCTCCTGAGGGGTCGGAGTATCCTCAATCTCAAGCTCAAGAACATAAGTGACGCTGGCATGTGTCCACTTGACCACATCCGGAACAAACTCCAAGCTGACAACACTGACCAGCAAACTCGCTGCACCATGTGCCCGAGTGAAAGGCATGTCCACCTGTTTCATCTTCCCAATGAGAGAACCCATACTCCAAGCTACCAGGAAGTGATTAATATATTTGCGTGGTGCATAGAAACGAACCCAAACCTTCTCCAAAGGTGTACCCTCAGGCTCCTTCTCCTTCCACTCATCAAATGTAAGGACAATGTTCGTACTCTGAACTCTACACATGCCCCATTTGAGGATATGTAGCTAGTGCTCCTTAGTGGGAAAATCAACCTTGTAAGTCTGGGTCTCCAACTTGACAAGGTCCCACTAGTGATTACCTGGAACAAGATCCTGCAGCTGACGCACAATCTGTGCCTCTGTCAAACTCCCATTAGTCACCTTAACGACTGCGGGAAAGGAACTCTCATGCACGTGTGTCGAAGGTGCCACATCAGGTGACCCAAAAAACATAAGTTCCTGACAATAGACTCCATAAATGGTGACCACCGGCTTGGGGCCAGAAAGAAGAGGGCAGTCAGCGGACTTATGCTGCGATCTACAGCAGTAATCACACAGTTCCGTGGTACACTTTCCACAAAATGACCTGGCTCTCCACATCTATAGCACGGTAACTTCTTCTTCTTAATAGCCCACTTAGATAACTTTTCACCATTACGTTTATCCAAAGCCTTTTCAGAAACAACGTCATCAGCCTTAGCCGCCGGAATACTGACTGCAGCCAAAGCCGGGACTGTGTCTACAGCCACCTCAGGGAGCGCAGGAGAGGGTGCCTGCCCAGTCACAGTAGGCACGGCAGTAGCCACCACGGTCGTATCAGTCAGCGGCGGAGGAGGCCGCGGTGGAGGTGGGCGCCCCCCCCC
>LR880970.1:737835005-737853570 GCA_904067115.1 Aegilops sharonensis
TTTCTCCTAATGATGTGATCCCGTTAATCAAATGACAACTCATGTCTATGGTTAGGAAACATAACCATCTTCGATTAACGAGCTAGTCAAGTAGAGGCATACTAGTGACACTCTGTTTGTCTATGTATTCACACATGTATTATGTTTCCGGTTAATACAGTTCTAGCATGAATAATAAAAATTTATCATGATATAAGGAAATAAATAATAACTTTATTATTGCCTCTAGGGCATATTTCCTTCATGATCGGCTATGATGACTATTTCGAGTGCAAAAAGGATGCTGTTGGCAAGATTGGTTTCTCCTCCTATCAGAAATGCCTGCCGCCATCCGAATGCTTGCATATGGAGTGCGCGGTGATCTCATTGACGAGTACGTCTGTATGAGCGAGTCTACATGCCTAGAGTCCCTATATAAGTTTTGCAAGGCTGTTATTGCTGTGTTTGGCCCTGAGTACTTGAGAGAGTCGACTGCTGAAGATACAGCCCGTTTGTTGGCGATGAATGCCAGCAGGAGCTTCCAAGGGATGCTTGATAGCATAGACTGCATGCATTGGGAGTGGAAGAACTGCCCTTCTACTTGGCAAGGGCAGTATAAGGGCCATGTCAGGGCTTGCACTGTCATATTAGAGGTCGTGGCATCTCAAGATCTCTGGATCTGGCACTCTTTCTTTGGCATGGCCGGATCACAAAATGATATCAACGTGCTTCAGCGCTCGCCAGTGTTTGCTAGGCTTGCCGAAGGCAACAGCCCATCGGTGAACTTTACTGTCAACGGCCATGACTACGACAAAGGATACTACCTGGATGACAGTATCTATCCTCAGTGGACTACTATTGTCAAGACAATACCCAACCCTATCGGAGAGAAGAGGAAAAGATTTTCCCAAGAGCAACAGAGTGCTAGGAAGGATATCGAGCATGCCTTTGATGTTTTGCAATCTTGATGGGGCATCTTTCGATATCCTGCTAATACCTGGAGCACGCAGAAACTGAGGGAGGTGATGATTGCTTGTGTGATCATGCATAAAATGATCGTAGAAGACGAGCGCCCGGAACGTCTGTACGATCAAGGGTTTCAGTTTCAGGATGAGAATATTGTGTCTGAGCATGGAGCGGCAATGTTTGAACAGTTTATCCAATTTCATCATGACATGCGTGATTGGCTCACGTGCAACTGCAAAATGATTTGGTTGAGCATATGTGGACTTATGTTAATAACCAATAGATGTATCTTCTTTTATTCGTTTGCAAAACTATGTGAGAACTACGTCAGACATTTTTATTTTTACTCGGCTTGTAAAACCATGCTATTTTATTCGGTTCAAACTATGTTATTTGATTCAAACTATGCAGATTCATCAATGGAAAATAGGGCGGCCAGCCGGCCACGCCGGCACATACGGGTCGGTGCGTTGGGCGCGTTGCCGACCCATATCTAAAACAGGGCGGACGCCGGGCGGGCGGCCGATCCAAACGGACAAAAAGCGGACGAAATCGCCGTCTAGTTGGGTCGCCCCATTGGAGTTGCTCTGATGGTCACGAAATTATTGAAATGCTGGCTCCTTAAAAGTTAAAATTAGGTATGAATCTATGATCTTTTTGTTCCATGCCATGACAGTGCATATTTTCTTTTCAGCAGAACCGCCGAATTCCAACAGTCAATTTCATGGTTATGAACATGACGGTGGCGACCTCTGATTAAACATGAAGCAACTGTAACATGTTTTCCCATAGTATAGTCATTGTAATTAGCAAAACATATGTTTTTGTAATTAGCAACACACACACACACCACCCGCAAAACACACACACACACACACACACACACACACACACTGATTGCAGTAGACATTTGGGTTGTATTTTTAAAAAAATCGTCCAGAAAAAGAAAAATATTTGGCCTGTACTACAGAGTGCTTATGAGAAAATATTCGTAAATTGCTGAACTTGGTGTAATCCTGTTAATCAATCTTTTTCTAAGTAGAGTCTCTTATGTATGTTCACATTTTCGCTCATAGCATGTTGTGTGCATCATTGATCGTTCTAATTTGAACATGGCAAAATACACACAAGAGAAGAGTTGGGCACCTTCGGAAGCATGCATAGGAACGGTGTGGTCTTCCATGGCTTGCCCCAGTCGTTCTCTGTCGCTCGGAAAGCTTGCCGGCACTAAGAAAGCATGGCGGCGTTGATATTTGGATGTCTCTCCTCCAACCTACTCCCTCCGTTCACTATTATAAAATGTTTTGAATATTGTAATATGGACTACATACGAACTGAAATGAGTGAACAAACACTAAAATGTGTTTACATACATCTGATTTATTAAATAAATTAAAAGATCTTATAATGGTGAGAGCCCCGCTTCGATACAACCCGCTCAATAATAAATGTACAAAAGGTAATATGAACCATTGGCAAATCGCACTCACTTTCGCATGTGTGGTGGGTCACCTGCCCAAACATATATGCCATACTTTACATTTTCTTTCTTTTTCAGCACTCAAAAACCACCGGAACATATGAGCCATACTTTACGTTTTCCCTTTTTTTAACCCTAAAATAATAGGTGTGCGGAGTGATTCGAATTCCCGACCTATGGGTTTATTTCAACCCGCTGTAACCAACTGGGAAAGCTCACTAGTCTGCATAGTTACTTTTTTCTACTTGTTGTGCGCCTTCCCTCTTTGGTTTTCTTTCCTTTCTTGGTTTTGTTTGGACTTTTTCTCTTTTCTTTTCCATTTTCTTAAATTCATGAAATTTTATAATTCATGAACATTCTTTTAAAAACCATGAAAATTTCTTAACTTCATAAACTTTTTTCAAACGCATTAATGCTTCTCAATTTTGCAAACGTTATTAAATTTGTGAACTTTTTTTTTATCAAATTCATGACTTTTTTACAAATTCCTGAACATTTTTCAAAAATCAATATTAGAAAATTCGCAAATTTGAAAAATTCACAAATTTTGACAAAAACATTTACGAATTTGATAAAAGGTTCTAAGCGTCAAATGCCGATGGGAGCAATGTCGTTGCCTAGTTGGGCCAAGGCTAAGCTTTTTTTTCCTTTCTATTTTTTTTATTTTGCCTCTCTTTTTTCATTAATTCATTATTATTCTTTCTGAACTTTATTATTCCACTTCAAATCTGTTAAAAATTTGAAATATTATTTGGAATATCGAAAAATGTTCTTATTTTCAAATATTTATTAAAAATTTAAAAAATTATAGATTTCAAGAAATATTCTTGTTTTCGAATTTATTTGTTCACCAATATAAGAAAGTTTGCATTTTAATTTTTTTATATATTTTTAAAAAGTACCTGTTTTGCAATTTGTGCTCAAAATTTTCATCACTTATTGGACATTTTTTAACAGTTTTGAAAGAAGTGTTGAAGTTTGTAAAATTTTCATACAATTTCAAATTCAAAAATTGTTGCAAATTTCAAGAAATGTTTTGGGCATAATAAATCTTCATGTTGGTTGATAATGACGAAAATTGCAACTAACACAAGCATTCAAATTAGAAGAAAAAAAACTACATGCTCAGGGATCCACCCGTCTTGCCTAGTCTGGCACGCTCCTTTGAACTGGTGATTTTTTGGACTATGGATAAATGACCCCAACTTCCTGCAGCAGCTTGGCACAAACATATGAGGCATCCATGCTAGGTTGAATGACTTCCGACACCGTTTGTACATTGCGGCATGTCCGTCCATTTATCAGCCTTTTTTCACCAAGAAACTGCAGAAAAACCAAAACTTGTCGAAAATCCATACAACTTGGCATGATGCCTTAAATTGGTCATAAATGCTATGGAAAAAATTGAGGAAATGTCAATGATTTCGAGAAACAACGTGCTCTTAGACAGAGCCTTCTAGCCTACCTGGACACCTTCCATTGGATATGGTCTATTTTTGGACATTCTTAAAATGATCCCAACTTTTGCAAGCACGTGGACATGCCGTGATAGGCATTCATAACAAGTTTGAATGATTTCCGGCACCAACGAGGCGACGACATCGCTCCCTTCAGGTGCCTGTTGGGGAAGCCCAAGCTCTCGCGGATTTGAAAAAAATCATCGATTCAAAAAATGTTCATGTTTTCAAAGTTGTTCAGAAATGTTAAAAAAACATTCGTGGAGTTTCAAATAATGTTTGTGCTTTCAAAATGTGTTCAAAATTTGAAAAATGTTCCCGTTTCTAATTGTTTTTCTACGCAAATACAAAAGATGTTCGGGGAAATTCAAAAAATGGTTTGAATTTTTTGTTCATACTTCTGACTTTTTTAATTTCAAAATTTTAAACTTAAAAAAAATAGTGTTCAAATTTTCCTTGCTCTTTTTTAAAATGTTCATGCTTTGGCATTTTGAGCAAATTTTAATGATGCAAAGGTTTTTCTAAAATTTCTGTAATCTTTTAAACATGCATACATTTGGTGAAATTTTGAATAAAATTTTAAAGTGCGAAGTTTTTTGGAAAAATGGAAAAGAATCATAAAAGGAAAAATGAAAAGATAAAAAAGAAACAAAAAAGTAGTGTGAAAAAGAACGGTTCTCTACAGTAAACTGGTCGCTGTCATCAATTTTTTAAAAGTTTTTGAGTTTGGGAAAAAATAGAAATTTTAAAAATTTCTAAAATTTTAAAATTGTGAAGATTAATAAAAGAAAAGGAAAATGAAAAAAATAAAGAGAAAGAGAATAAGAAACAAAAGCAGTAAAATTAGCTAAACAAAACCAGAAAAAAAAAACTCTCGACCTCCTCGGCCAAACAAAACCATAAAAGAAGAAGAAGAAATGTAAACTTGCGACCTCCTCATTTAGTGGGACACGGACAGAAGAAAGAAGAAAGAAAAAAGATGTAAGTATTCGCATCAGGTGAATTGTCTGGTTGGCTACTGCATCGTACACTTAATAAGGATGTTGTGGGTTTGAATCACGTCCCACACACTTTTTTACACGGAGGGGGTGTTTGTGTACGTTTGAGCAGTAGGTACACAGACCGTGTATCGGCGCTGGTGACATACTTTTGGAAAAGATCATCCTAGACTTTATTCTGAAGGGGTGTGGAGACATCTCCTCCATTGTTGTGTTTAGAAGGTTGTAAGTGTAATGGTGAATGGATGGAATAGCTTACTTTTTTCCAAATGATAAGTGCCACACGTGTGATACGAAGCAACCTGGTTCAAACGCCTCCTGTCTGCGTTCTGGGAATGGGGGTCCCCAGACTTGCCTGCCTGTGATGTGGCTCGAGTGGTGGCCCAGTACGGCCCATCTTCATCAGCGCAAGACTCAAGACCCTCGCGGGGCGGACGACACAAGACTTCCTCAGGAACGGCCTCGCCAGGCAGGCTCGCGAGGAGACGGAGAGATCAAGGAAGGGTACCTCGTGAGGTGCTCGTGACGCAAGCCGTGACGATCGAGACCAGGCGGGCGCCGGGCTGCGCAGTGTCCTTGTTTCCTCTTTGGTGCAAAGGGGGCAAGCACAGGCATGGAGTACCGAGGCATCAGGCAAAGGTTGCCATTTCAGTGCAATGAGACCAAGACCAGCAGGGCAGCAGGATGGAGGTCACTGTGGAGCCCAAGACGGCATCATCGTCAGTGCCTTTGGCAGCCGAAGACCAACTTTAGTCAGGATAATTTGTACTAGATGTTCCCCTCCAAAATGGCCGTTGTTGGCGCCCTTCCCGCTCAATATTTGGGAAGAGGACCAGGGCCTCTATAAATAGGATTAGCCACCACAGAGGTAGGGGGACGAGGGGAACGAAAAGAGAGAGAGAGAGAGTGCTCATTAGATCGAGAAGCGACTGAACCCACCCAAGCAGTTCATCGCACCAGCTCAAGAACACCTCTCGCGAGGCTGTTCTTCCCTTGTACTGTTCATCATTAGCCCCTGAGGCAATCCACCACACCACACACTGGAGTAGGGTATTACACCACAACGGTGGCCCGAACCAGTATAAATCTTGTGTCCCTCGTGATGTTCATCGTTTAGCTTAGATTCACACGAGGCGATCAGACGTGGAGTGGTAGGGGGAAGATCTTCGCGCGCACCCCAGAGTTCGAACCTTAAGGGTCTGCCGGAACCCAACATCCGGTATTTGGCGTGCCAGGTAGGGGTGCGCCGAAATCTTCCTTCTTCCGTCCTGCGTTCCGCCGCTTCACCGCCTCCATGTCCGGCGACCCGACGGCCAACTCCGACCACTGGGCGGCATTGCCTGCCCATGCCATGCCGCCTGCCCAAGGTGACCTCAACCCCGCACCACAGGCAGCCCGCGCCCCGCAGGGCGCTGCGGGGCGCGGGCGTCGCGGTCAGGCGTCACCTGTCCTCACTACGCGGCAGGTACGGTCAGCAGTGAGGGCCTCAAGCCATGCTGCGGCCACGACACCGCACACCAGGCGGGAGCAGGCGAACATGAAGGCCGCGCTAACGGTGGCGCGAGAGCTGCTACGGTGCAGACTGCAAGAAAGCGGCCGCGACGTGCTGCTGGAGCGCGTCGCCGAGCTCCTGGATGCCGCTGCGTCAAGGGCTCCCCCGTTCTGCGTCCAGCTTCCACCCCAGGCCCCGGGCGGATCACCAGGCGGACCAATCCGAGCCCACGCGCCCCCGGGCGCACCTCAAGGCTTCATCAACACCGGCCTGGCCATCAGCGCCGGGCAGCAAGCTGTGCCGGCGCGCCCTTGGTAAGCGAGGGCATGCGCATCGCTGCCTATGGTCCTAGCGGGCCGCCGCCCTACCGTCCCCAAGATGGAGCTTCAAGTCGAACTGCATGGCGCGCGGAGCACTACGGCGAGGCCTTTGGGGTGGTGACCCCGGAGGCCTATGTGCCCCACATGGTGGATCGAGAGTACGCACTGGAGGAAGACCACGGCTCGTTCCTCGGGCCAGGCTGGGAGGAAGAGGCGCCAGAAGCCGAGCTCTTTCAGGAGCCTCATGGAAGCCTCGACAGCCAGGTCGGCGGCAGCAACTACCGGGTACCGCTAATTCCTCAGGAGCAAGCTTATGCTAACCATGGGTCGCAGGAGGTTCAGGTCGCTGCAGCGGATGGCTGCCCCAGTGCGGCAATCTCCCTCCCCTCAGGAGGAGGGCACTTGGGCCAGCAGGAGAGGGGCCGGGAGCCAGGCTCCTTCCCACGGCATGCGGAGCAAGGCGTTCTTCGGAGGTAGGCCCTCTGCCGGGGAGGTGCCCCAGGGCCTGCCCCCGACAGAGGACCCGTGGTCATCAGGGGATCCGCTGTCGTCCCCTTTTACCCATTGGCGTCGTCCTGGTTTTCGGTCCCCGTCGATGGTGGTCAAGGGTGGCGCAAGGCCGGGCCCTCATCTGGCGATATGAAGCAAGGCCGGTATCTGGGAAGAAGGCCCAGTGCCTGTGAAGCTCGCCGCCCGTGACACTCTCACGTAATAATGAGTTGGGGTTGTACACGCCCCAGAGTCTCCGGAGAGCCGCCCTCGGGCCTCGGGGGCTCCCTCCCACGCCCAGTGGCAGCACTTAGCTCCGCACTGGTGAGAAGATGTCGAAGACTAGACTAGGTGCCGAACGTGGCCTTTTGCTTTTTGCTTCCTTTCGTGCGAGCAGGCTTTCTCGTTTCAGATCTGAGTTGAAGTCGAATTTGTGTTTGCGTATGCGGGGAGGGGTGTTGTGTCTTATTTGTGTGCTTTCTCGTGCTCCGATCTCTGTTCAAATTGGGATTCACACTAGCTGCCTCCCTCTTGTGAACCCCTCGCGAGAGGGGCAGGGCCCAGCATGTGCGCCCGCCGTCCCGCGGCCGGCGCTCGCCCCAGCCAGGCTATCGCCGCATGGTCAAACGGGACCCTCATGAGGCCCTCGGATGGACACTACGAGCCTACTCGAGGCTCGCCAAGACAAAGGTAAAACCACGACTACCTACTCATCGCGAAAATCATGGCATCATGCAGGCACCCGTTCGGCGCCGATCTCAACAACACGTAGGCAACAATCTTTTTACGTGAGGGGCTTCCCCTCCCAAAATGCTCTCACAACTTTTAGGGCCACGCTCGAGTCTCTTCCTGCGCAGGACAAACAACATGGGGAAGCGCGGAATCAATCGGACATGTCGCTCACTGCATCCCCCAGGGCGTCCCCTGAGGCGTCGCTGGCACCGTCGTCGTCATCGCCAGTCTCCCCCTCGCCGTTGTTGGCACCGTCTTCGCCACCGTTCACCACGTTGCCATCGTCAGCAGCAACGATCACCCCGTCGTCATCCGAAGTGAAGGCCCGGACGAGTGCATCTACATTGTCCTCCACCCACCGCGCTAGGTCGCCTCGGACGGCCTCAGGCACCGGGGCGATGGCGGCGTCGAAGTCGAAGAGGGGGTCGATGTTTTGGAGATAGCTGAAGACGCAGGAGAATGCCCGCGCGAGCAGCCCACGGCTCCGTTCCTCCACCAGCTGGCGAGACCTCTCAGAGCGGTTCTCTAGATGCGTCACCACGTTAGTGAAGAACCGAAGATTGCCGGCGTAGTTCGTCACATGCGGCTCCTCAGCGACTGCCTCGCAGATGTTGCCCAAGGTCGTGTTGGCCCTTTCCCTGAGTGTCCGGAGCATGGGGCCGTGCATGTGTTCCAATGTCTGCCGCTGGCGTATCTCATCCGCATTCCGCTGTGCGACGGCCTCGGCATCATCAACCCGCCGTTGAAGAAGAAGCAGTTCTGCGCGGGAGGAGGCCAGCTCAGCCTGCGCCGAGCTTAGTGCGACAGCGGTGGCCTCAACTCGCTGAGTGGCTTCAGTCAGCCTGGTCCTGAGGGCAGCAGTCCTGCCCGTGGCTTCAGCCTTGATCAACTCCAGCCGCTCTTCATACCCGCGCTCAAGGCCGGCGCGAGCCTCCACCACGCGACGGTCGATCTCCTCCAGGATCCGGGCCTCCCGCGCATCGACGTCATCCTCTGCTTGGGTGACCTGGCGCTCCCTCGTCTCCAACCACTCCAGATCGAGGTTGCGCTCGGCAGCCTCCAATGTCAGCGCTTCCTCGTGCCTCCGGAGCTCCCCCTCTTCAGTGGGCCCCCCTTTCAGCAATGCAAGGGTGGCTCTGCGCAACTCCGCCTGCTGCTCCAAGGAGTTGCACCAGTCTTGGAGCTCCCACACACGCTCTTCCGCCGTTTCACGTCGCCAATCTGCTTCCTGAGCCTCCTCGATGGCTCGGGCACAGGCCTCCCGAGAAGCCACCAGAGATGCCTCAGCCTTGGCATTGTCGAGATCACGCTGGTGGCGCGCGAGACCAACAGCCGCCTTCAGCTTGCGCCGCTCCTTGACCAGCCTCAAGCCTTCAGCTTCGAGACACGCGCCTTCGCCCGCCAGCTCTGTGCCAAGCTAGCTCACTGCATCTGCCGCCCTCTGGAGGAACTCTTGGCGGACAGCGCTGCGCTCCCGCGCACGCTTGAGCACGTCGTCAACGTCATCCTCCACCATCGACGCTGGCGGAGGGCCCTGGAGTGGCTCGCCCCCTCTCGGCAGGGGGCTAGGGGCTGGCGCCCCTGCGATCGCCAGGCGGGCCCCGCAAGGGACCCAGCCAGGCGTCAATCCACCTCCCGATGAGGACCCGAAGATCAACTTCAGCCACTCGCCGCCTATGATCAGTGGAGGAGCTCGGGGCAAGTTGGTTGTGCCCAAGGAGAGCTCACGAGGGAAGAGCGGCACGCCGACAGGTTCAAGGTGCGTCGCAGGCCGGCCTGCCTCTCCACCCGAGCTTGCACCAAGGGCGGCACGCAGACTCGAGACAATCAAGGTCGGTGATGGAGGAGAAGCCTGAGGGAGCGGCTCCTCGGCTGGCTCTGCGGGCTCGCCATGAGGGATCCTGAAAGGCCACAGTCAGCAAAGAGAGCGGCAAGCAAGGAACTACAAGAAGGAGGGACTTACTCATCCATGGCGAAGTACTTCCTGTGCTTCAATGGGCGGAACGGGTGATCTTCACCACCAGAAGCCTCCTTCCTCTTGCGGAGGGCCTCGAAATCTATGCGGAACCGGCCCAAGCTCGTGACGTGAGGGCCAGCGCGCGGCGTAGGAGCCGAGGCATCAGGACGACCTACATCAGGGGCAGCAGCCTGAGAGGAGTGGTCAGGTGCCACCTCGTGGTGGCCTGCCGAGGCCTCGGGGGCTTCAGCCTCGGGAGCCGCAAATCGCGCCCTCTCATCAGCCACCACCTCGAGAGGAGCTCCGTGAGCTCCGGAGGATGATGCCTCGGGAGCCCCGCACGACATCAGCACCTCGACATCAGGCCCCCTAGCTCCTGCCAATGCTTGCCTCCCAGCATCGACTCCTGAGGCAAGGTCGGCACGGGCGACTAGGGGAAGGACTACGACAACCGGGTTCTCGCGGGGCCCCGCGAGGCCAGCCGGGCGCAGCCCCCACTCGTCGAAGCGGGGCATTTGCCTCACGAACTCGACCCTGTTTGTGCAAAGATACAACAGGGTGCCTCCATGACCAACGCTGCCAGGAGAGGGGTCGCCAGTCAGGACCTGCAGCACCTTCTTCAGCGTCTCAGGCGCGAGATCCCCTTCCTGGAGCCTCATACGGTCCTGATGACCGGAGTAAGCCCACATTGGGCGGGAATGGCGCTAGAGAGGAGCGATGCGGCACCGGAGGAACTCCTTCACCACCTTGGGCGCCATCACTCCGAGCTTCCTCAGCCTCTCGAAGCGATGCCAGGTGAAAGCAACCTGGGGGCTTGTAAGTTCCTCGTGACCCCAACCAGGATTGGGAATAGCAGGCAACGTCTGGTGCGCGAGCAGGGGGCTGGGCACCCCAACATCCACATACAACCACTGTTCCCGGAACCCGCTCGCAGAAGGTGGGAGGCCAAAGTCGACCCCCGAGGCGGCCGTCTCCGGCATGGCCTGGAAGCTCACGCATCCCGAACACCGGGAAGGGTCGGACAAGCGCATAGATAAGAAGTGGCGCAGAAGGGCAACGGAAGGAGGAATCCCCACCATGGCCTCGCAGACGAAGGCGAAGAAAACAAGCAGAGTAAATGGATTGGGGGCCAAGATGCATCATGTGGATCTGGTAATGGGAGAGCACTGCATTGAAGAAAGCGGAAAAGGGGGGAACCAGGCCCGCTCCCAGGGCGTCGGCAAAGAATCGGACCTCCGTGACGACCCTGTCGAAGGAGGCATGGGACGCGGGCCAGACCATCGTCTCCCTGCACTCATTGAAGCTGGAGGCAAGCGCGGAGCAGACCTTCTCCAGTGCTTCCAGATTGAGTATGATTGACTTGTCGATGGCGAGAGCAGCCGCCGGAGGCGCGCTGGATGAAGGCACATGTTTCTTCCCCTTGTCCTTTTTCGTTGGCGCCAAGGCAATGGAAAGGGGAAGAACTCAAGATGGATTGGAGACGGAAGCAGAGGCTCGAGGAGGAAAAGGGAACAAGAAGCGCACAGGCAGCAAAGGAAGGATAACTGTGTACAAGCCTCGTGAACGCCTAACCAGGCGCATAATGAGGGAGCGTGGGGAAGCGGAGGCGCCCACATCCAATCAACCGCCACGCGGCGCCCAAGGCCGCAGGCTGATGGGGCCCACGGTGCTCTGCACTTGCCCCTTCGCTTCTCCGCTAAGCCAAGTCTGAGCGCGCCTTGGGCCCGGGGGCTACTGTTGGCGTTCTGGGAACGGGGGTCCCCAGACTTGTCTGCCTGCGGCCTGCGGCGTGGCTCTAGTGGTGGCCCAGTTCGGCCCATCTTCATCAGCGCAAGACTCAAGACCCTCGTGAGGGGCCAAGCCTCGCGGGGCGGACGACACAAGACTTCCTCAGGAACAGCCTCGCTAGGCAGGCTCGCGAGGAGGTGGGGAGATCAAGGAAGAGTACCTCGCGAGGTGCTCGTGACACAAGCCGTGACGATCGAGACCAGGCGGGCGCCGGGCTGCGCAGTGTCCTTGTTTCCTCTTTGGTGCAAAGGGGGCAAGCACAGGCGTGGAGTACCGAGGCATCAGGCGAAGATTGCCATTTCAGTGCAACGAGACCAAGACCAGCAGGGCGGCAGGATGGAGGTCACCGTGGAGCCCAAGACGGCGTCATTGCCAGTGCCTTTGGCAGCCGAAGACCAACTTTAGTCAGGATAACTTGTACTAGATGTTCCCCTTCAAAATGGTCGTTGTTGGCACCCTTCCCGCTCAATATTTGGGAAGAGGACCAGGGCCTCTATAAATAGGACTAGCCACCACAGAGGTAGGGAGACGAGGGGAACGAAAAGAGAGAGAGAGAGAGTGCTCATTAGATCGAAAAGCGACTGAATCCACCCAAGCAGTTCATCGCACCAGTTCAAGAACACCTCTCGCGAGGCTGTTCTTCCCTTGTTCTGTTCATCATCAGCCCCTGAGGCAATCCACCACACCACACACTGGAGTAGGGTATTACACCACAACGATGGCCCGAACCAGTATAAATCTTGTGTCCCTCGTGCTGTTCATCGTTTAGCTTAGATTCATGCGAGACGATCGGACGTGGAGTGGTAGGGGGAAGATCTTCGCGCACACCCTAGAGCTCGAACCTTAAGGGTCTGCCAGAACCCAACATCCGACACCTCCATTATCATCTATTTGTCACATCAAACAGATGACGTCAGCGAAATCTTTTTGCTTTTTCAGACTTAAAAACGTTTTATCTCTTAAATAAAAATCCGATTAAAAATCCGTTTTCATCATTCCGTCTCGAAGAGATCTTCAAAACTAGATCCCATGTTGATATGTTTCGACGACATTTTTTTGGGCCAAAAGTTGCCATGATGTTACACTGAAGTTGCTATAGTGTTTACACTAAAGTTGTCATGATATGTTTCATCTATTTTTCTTCTTCTTGATTTAAATCTACCATTGTATTCCAACTACATTTCATGGCAAATTTTATTAATTGATCATGGCAATTTTTAGTAATTAACCATGACAAATTTAATTTATGGATCATGGCATTTTTTAGTAATTCATCATGGCAAATTTAGTTCATAGATCATGGAAATTTAGCTTATAGATCATGCGGTTTTACTATTTTGACCATGGAAATTATTTTTTGTGTGAACCATGGAAAATTTTAGTGCATGTATCATGGAAAATTTAAGTAATTCACTGTGGCAATTTTAGTTTCTGGTTCATGGAAAATTTGAGTCATTGACTATACATTTTTAGAGTATTTGGCGACGGGTTTCTTTTTAATTATGAACCATGTCAAAGTTATTTCATGAATCATGGCAAATTTTAGTAATTCTCCATGGCAAGTTTAGTTTCTTAATTCCCTTTTTATAACATGTCAAAATTTACTTTAAACATAGAACAAAAAGTAGTTGAAAGATATCATGTCAAAACACTATGGCAAATTATGTGCAATAGACGTGGCAACTTTAACCGCCAAAAAATATTTTTGAAACATATTGATATGGGATCTAGTTTTGACGTCCTGCCGAGACATGCTTTGGTGTAAACGGATTTCCATTTCATTTAAGAGATATAAAATTTAAAAAACTCAAAAGGTTCACGCTGACATCATCTGTTTTCGACCATGTTTGCGTGCATGTGTGAAAGAAACAAAAAACCGATGTGTCACAATGGATGGCTAGAAGAGCGTTTGGGCGGACCTCCTTCAGCCCACACGTGTGGGAAATTGCTTCGTGCCACACGTGTGCCACTTATCAGGGTCCTATTTTGTTCTTTTGAAATCACTGATGGAATAGCTACTATGCTTTAGCACGTTTGTGTGGCTGACTTGGGCTGGTCCCCTTTTGGGTTGGTTTACGCCTTTTTCAGATGATGAAAAGAAAATCTCTTTCTCCTTCCCACAAGCCAACAAGCGCAACCCACCCTGCACCTCCTTTCTCTCCGCTTGGCGTTGACTAAACGAAATCCTTTGGTATAACTAGCAGCCTCAACTGCTATTCCCCCCCCCCCCCGACACACACACACCAATGCGCCCCCGCTCGCCGTCATCCAGGCAACTTTGCTAAAGATGGAAAAGCTATCAAGATCCTTACTCCTTAGGGCATGTACAATGGTGTCATATAAATACAGATGACCCATGATAAAAAGTAGCTTGAGGCATCTACCACTAGTAGAAAAACACCTATTAGTCCCGGTTCATGAACCGGGACTAATGGGTCGTTACTAATACCTCCACCCATTAGTCCCGGTTCAAACACAAACCGGGACCAATGTGCCTCCACCTGGCCCTGTGCGCCGAGCCCAGTCAGGGGGCCTTTGGTCCCGGTTGGTGGCTCCAACCAGGACCAAAAGGCATCCACGCGTCTGCATTCCAGTGGCTGGGGTTTTTGTTTTTTTTAAAGGAGGGGGGTTGGGGGTTTTGGGGGGTTAATTTAGGTGTTTCATATATTGTGTTAGCTAGCTAATTAATAGAGAGAAGTGTCCTCTCTTATGTCTGTGCTTGGTCGACACTACGTACTATATATACATAAGTGATCGAGAGAACCATTCAGTACAGAAGTTCGTCATGCATACCGAGAGAAGTGATCGATCGACCTCTCCTTCTCCGAGAGATTGGTCGAACAACAAGTTTTCGTATCATGTATCCGACGCTACTGGCTACATACATGTACAATATGTATAAGATCTCTTAATTACACAAACCCCTAGCATTTGAAATCAATTTCCACATGGTATTCTCCGGCTTTACTGATGACGTGTTCAAGAAAGAATCCCGCCAATTCCTTTTGAATTGCTTTCATGCGATCTGGTTCTAGGAGTTCATCCCGCATCTGCCACGTCAAATTTGAAGAAGGGGGTTAATTAATACATATATATGAATGAAACTCAACAGAAATGATGGTGTAATAAAATGAAATTGTGAATATTATTGCTTACGCACTTCATATTGTCTTCTAGAGTAGCCCCGCTTGTTTTTCAAAGTCGCGATGTGGATGAACTCGCACACGTAGTATCCACAGAAATCATTCCCTTCCTCCTGCCACAAGCACTTTACGAGAAATAGAGGTCAATCAAACTGATAATGAAGCATTATAAATGGCATTGATGAAAGTATAGCTATAGAATCAACGGGAGATGCGCGCAACTAGCTAGCCAGTAGTACTTACTTTCGGGTATGTATATCGCAGCTCCTTCGGTAGTCCCGGAGCTTCTGCGGTGAACTGTTTCCAAACCCTGCAAGACAAAGAAAATAATTATTATTACTTGAGATATCAGGAAATGAACAAAAAGTTGCCGATATGGTGCGATAATGATCGATTGAACTTACTTGCTGAGCATTTCAGTGATGTCCGCATAGGTTTTGGGATCTTTCCGTCTCGAGTCTAAGACGGTTACTAGTCCAGGCTCAAGCTTAATCTCTAGAAGAATATAGTGGTACCTGCGCACGCATGCATAACTCATCAATTACATTACTATAACCTCACTTGAGTAATAAGGGAAACCGAATATGCACACGACAGTAACACTCACGTGCCGTTGTAAGGAAAGAGTATGGTATCTTTGTTTTGATTTTTGATCAACGATTGTAGCAAGTTGTCCTCAGCCTCTTTGACGTTCTTTTCAACCAGAAATACATCTATGATATTTGTGTTAATGAACCCAATATCATAAATTTCTTGTTTTTTGCACTCAACGATCTTCAATCTACATAATATATTGAGGATAATTAATTATAAATACATGCAATGAAAGAGCCGAGCTATATATAGAGACTTAATGACAGAAATAGTACTTACAGGCAGTAGCAAAAGACCATTAATTTATCGAGGGCCTTTTGATTGAAGAACTCGAAGAACTCCTCAAATGGAACACACAACAGATCATTTGAAACGAGGTCGTGCTCCTCTTTAATGTTCAGATACAAACTGTTCGTCCCCTCAGACTCTCTGCAGGTTTTCATGTACCAACTATGGAATCTTCGCATCATTGTTGTCAGAGATTTTTCATCTTTGACGAGAGGCTTCCCGTACTCGTATCTGTGTTCGTCCACCGCCATGAAATCAGGAAGTGCATCGTCAGGCAGGTAATCTTCAAGATGGCCATAACCGGGCACCGTCCCCGGAGCATTAGACACATTGAGCGGGGGGCACGATTGCTGTGCTTGTTCGCTGAGCTGGGCAATTTTTTTCCCCTTTGCTCGTTCTTTTAACCTTTTATCACTGACAGTAGTTCCCGGCCGCTTGGCTTGGAGATATGTCTGTTCAGTAATGCGCTCATAGTTGGTTCTCGGCGGAGACTTTGGTGGTTTCCTCAGGGCATCGATAGTGCGCTTTGCTTTCACTGGATCTACCTTCTCCTCCGGAGGTGGATGTCTCTTTGCTTTCATCCCTTCAAAGAAGTCCTTCACGTGGGTCCGCACAATCGTATTGTTTTCCTCCTCGGACCTCTCGTACGGTAACTTCTCTAGAGGCTTGAGAGATGATGGACCGTATTTGTATTGCCTCCCGCCTCTGGTTGTGCTGCTAGACGCCGGAGCAGACGGAGCGGCTGCGGCGTCTGTCTTCTTCCGTGCTTGCTTACGAGGCGGAGGAGAAGGAGTACGACGCGCCGGAGTAGCTGGGGTGGCGGCGGGTCTCTTCCGCCCTTGCTAGCGAGGCGGAGAAGGAGGAGGCTGCTGGCTGCTCGGGAGCGCCGGCGCAGACGGAGAAGGAGGCGGAGTGCCGCCACGCGCCGGAGAAGGAGGCGGAGTGCCGCCACGCGTGCCCTGATCGTCACTCGCCAGAGGAGGAGGCGGAGTGCACTGACTCGCCGGAGGAGGAGGAGGAGGAGGCGGAGGCGTCCAGTTCGGAAGGTTGATGAGCTCCTTCCGCCATAGGCATGGAGTCTTCAGAGCAGAACCCAGCCTAGTCTCCCCTTCACTGGTAGGGTGGTCAAGCGGGAGGTCCTCAAATCCCTCCGTTATTTCATCCACCATCACCTTAGCATATCCTTCTGGAATCGGCTGGCAGTGATAAGTTGTGCCGGGTCCACTAGGATAAACTTGGCCAACAGCCGCCTTGACCTTCAAAGTCATCTATCGCGCCATAATGTGGCAACTTTGAGACTCCGTGATACCATCCACGGGATAGCTGGCAGGAGCCGTCAAGACATGCTCCGGCTGAAGCAGCTCGATGGAAGCCACGCTGCTTCTCCGCTGAGATGGCGGGGTAGCTTTGGGGGAAGCTTCGGCAGGTCGTTTGTTGCGATCTGCTACTTCTCGTTCCTCTTCTCGATCCTCTAGCCCCATTACCCTTCCAAGCAGCGCCTGCAGTTGGTCCTGCTCCAGTTTCTTCCTCCTCTCGTGGGTTTTGTAACCCCCTGTGTCCGGAAAACCAACCTTCCACAGAATGGAGCCTGGCGTGCCTCGTGTCCGTCCAGGGTGCTCAGGATTCCCAAGGGCCATTGTGAGCTCGTCCTTCTCCCTGTTTGGAAGGAACATCCCTCGCTGCGCTGCAGCGATATAGTGTCGAAGGTTCTTGACTGGTATTTCCAGTTGCTCGTTCGTCCACTGGCACTTCCCTGTTACAGGGTCCAAGGTTCCGCCAGCCCCGAAGAACCAAGTTCGGCAACGGTCTAGCCAGTACATTGTCTCTGGTTCGATCCCTTTTTCAAGCAGATCATGCTCAGCCTTGGACCACTTAGGTCGGGCTTTGAGGTAGCCACCTGACCCCGTGCGATGGTGAAGCTTCTTCTTCGCAGCATTTTCCTTGTTTCTCGCCGACATCTTCTTACTCTTTTCCGATGTCTTGTGGGCCACAAATGCGGGCCAGTGATCTTTGATCTTCTCATATTTGCCGATGAATTCTGGTGTCTTTTTTTTCAACAAACTGGTTCAGCTCTTTCCTCCACCTCCTCATTAGGGCTGCCATCTTCTTAAGAGCACAAGACTTGATTAATTGCTCTTTAACTGGATTCTTCGGATCCTCCTCTGGCGGTAGGGTGAAATTTGCCTTCAGCTCAGTCCAAAGATCTTCTTTCTGCATATCATTGAAATAAGACACCTCAGGGTCTTCCTCCTTAGGCTTATACCATTGCTGGATGCTGATCGGGATCTTGTCCCTAACAAGAACCCCGCACTAAGTAGAAAATGCCTTCCTTGTCCGGATAGGTTCAATCGGTTCGCCGTCGGGCGCGATTTCTATGATCTCAAACTTTTCATCCGAGCTCAACTTTTTCTTCGGGCCTCGTCTCCTTACCGAAGTTGTGCTCGGTCCGAAGGGCTAGAAATTATAAGGAAGAAAGACGAGAGTAATTAATATGTGTACATATACCAAAACAATGGAAGCATCAATTAACTAGTCAGCACGGGCTTAACTAATATATATATACCTAGCCGGACTCGGTTCGGTCACCGGAGCAGTCAGCACGATCTCCTTCTTGTACCTCCATTGTGTCACCGGGGCCATCATGAACATAGTCCTCTTCTTGTACCGGCATTAATGGGCCGAAGTCATCATGAACATAGCCCTCTTCTTCATCCAGCTGACCATCGGTGTCGAGGAGAAATGACGCAACATCATCACTTCCATTTGCGATTATGTCCCCCAACATCGCTTCTGTTTCTTCGTCTCGGGAGTGCTCCATAGTTTCTGCAAATATTTACAACATGTCAATTATTATTCAAACATGGTACAGATGGATATATATA